>OY770152.1:5213832-5813832 GCA_963669345.1 Gortyna flavago | reverse complement strand
GTAACGGACCCGACTTACGAGTTGTAAGGTCTTGGGTTAGGAACTTCGAACCCAGGCAGGCACTTTGTGTAATTTATTTCATCACCATTGCTCTCAAAACGGTGAAGGAAAACATCGTGAGGAAACTTAGTCAGTCTTAAGAACTTAAATTCGAAGATATGTATGTCAAATTTTCCCAATCAACTTTGAACCGCTTTAGCGATAAAGTTGAAAATCTATTAAAGAAATTTGACAGATTCTAGTAGCTTGATGTGCTGGCGTCTGTACATTACGATACTAGCGAGGGTGCTAAACGCCGCGCATTAATAGACTAATTAAGTCACACGTATCGAATACAAATTAACTAAAAAAAAAAAAAAAAATATGAACCCGCTTTTCTGTGCCAAAATGGACAACTTTAGTCACAGAAATCGGGTCAAGGTCACACAGTGCTATAAATGAAATTACAGGCGCAGGAAATTATAGTAACTTTGTCACCAAGGTTGGCAACGCATCGGCAAACGTCTTTGTTTTTCTATGGATGGCGGAAATCAGAGATTGTCGGTCAGCCTGTGAGCATGCATCTTACTGCATTAAAATAACTATCGAGAAGTAAGCAGTCTTCGAGAATCGAAGATACAATGGCGAGCGTCCCTCGAAGATTTTCAGCACCCCGCCTCGGAGAGATTAGATTTCTTTTGACATTCAATTCGAAAGTAACTCTGTCTGTCTGTCCGTCTGTCTGTCTGTCTGTATGTTACCTATTTACGCCTAAACCAGTGAACGCATTTCGATAAAATTTCACAGAGAGATAGATTGCATCCCGGGGAAGGACATAGGATAGTTTTTATCGACATACCTCGCGGGCGAAGCCGCAGGCGGAAGCTAGTTTAATATAAAAATAGAAGTTCCTTTGTAGACTGCCGAAAAGCTAAAAAATAAGAAAAAGTGTGATGCAGGAGCGAGCGAAGCGAGCTTGAACATTTTTAGCATCCTGCCTAGCAGAGGTCAGATTTATTTTTCTTTTCTACAGGTGATATAAGTACTATAATATGAGCGCGGGGCCTGTTAGTACAGGCCCCGCGCTCATATGTATATGTGTGCTCATATGTATATGTGTGTATGTGGCTAGAAACGTGTGCATACATACGAGCGCAGCTCGGCTGCAGGTGCCTCTGCCGCTGCCACGTACCGCCCCCAACTCGTGTGTTCTACCTACTCGAGGTAACTGCCCCTTTGTTCTCGTGGTTGCAAGTGCGACTCCTGAGCGTGGGATCCTGGGTTCGATTCTCGGGTCGGGCAATGTTTTATAGAGTTTTCCATTTGGAATTTCTTAGTAACAACCCGGGGTTTGGAAGTTGGCGGTATGATACCCCCGTGTCTCGGAAAGCACGTTAAGCCGTTGGTCCTGCGCCTGATCTCTATCCGGTCGTGTCGGATTGCCGTCCCATCGAACTATAAGAATGAGGGAAGAGAGAGTGCACCTGTGTCTGCGCGCACACTTGTGCACTATAATATCTCCTGCGCCGAAGGCTAGTCTCCGTTGAGATTGGCCGCCGTTGCCGAAATACGGTCTGGAGGACTTTATTTAATTTTTTTAGTCGGGGTAGCTTTAGGGCCCCTAGACTGGCTGGGTCCCTGAGCCGGGCCTTGTAGGCCCAGGCGTAAATACGGGCCTGTAAAACACTGGAAACAAAAGCTTAAGCGTCAGCATTATGCTTAGGTCCCCTAGACGTTTGCTAAGCGCTGGTTTTTAGCTTAAAAAGCTCGGCCTGCGTGTTTCATGGCATTTACATCATACATAGGTTACTTGCCTACCTAACTGGTGAAACATGGACATAAAGTACCTACACTTCTGGCTACCTCTTCGAATAATGCAGCCGTAATGTATTAGCTTCCGCCCGCGGCTTCGCCCGCGAGGTATGTCGATAAAAACTATCCTGTGTCCTTTCCCGGGATGCAATCTATCTCTCTGCCAAATTTTATCGAAATGCGTTCAGTGGTTTAGGCGAGAAAAGGTAACATACAGACAGACAGACAGAGTTACTTTCGAATTTATAATATTAAAGTATGGATTTTTGAATTTATCCGAGCAACTCTAGAGTAATTATGTTCCTTGCGCCAAGTGGAGTCATTATAATTTTGACAGGAATCTGACACAAAGCGGTGTTAAAGAGAAGATTGGCTATGAAATGTGGAATATTAAATATTTTTTATCAAAGTATGTTCCTACTTTAGCTATGGCGGACAGACCGTGAACTTGCGTAGATTTTTTGTTTCAATTACCTAATTATACTATGCTGTGAGGAAACGTCTGTTTGTTGTTATGAAACTAAGCTATTTTTGCCGAGTTTCATATTATTTGAATGCAAACTCATAACGGGGGCCCGTGGCTAAATAATAACAGCCCCACAGGTCGATCGATCAGGTTAAGCTACGCTTGACGCGGTTGTTCTGTGAATGGGTGATCATCTTTACATACCGAGACCCCTCCGTGCCTCGGAAAGCACGTTAAGCCGTTGGTCCCGGCTGTCATTCGTGAATCTTTTACTGTCTTTACGGGTAGTCAGAAGCCCGAAAGTCTGACAACCATGAGTCATACCAAGGGGTATCGTATTACCCAGTAACGGGTTATGGAGGTAAGGAAGGCAGCCGCTCCATATAAAATACTGGTATTCAGCTGCATCTGGTTAGACTTGAAGCCGACCCTAACATAGTTGGGAAAAGGCTAGGTAGATGATGATGACTTATAAGTTTATAGCAGAGCCTAAAAGCTCCATTATTTAAATGATTTTATTCTTAGTGTATCGATGGCCATCTAAATATTCTATCAGTCCAGAATTCGGGTACGAGTAGGACCTTTGTATTGTCAGTAGCGTCCATAGGATATTCGGACGTGGAGGTACCGTAGGACATGATGTCAAGTGTCCCATTGTTCAGGTAGAGATCCAACCGAAATGGTTTTCCTTGAGACGGCCGACCTCAGGGCAGTTTTGCCCGATATAACTCTAGTTACATATGCAGGCGCCTTCATGATCGAATGAAACTTTGGGAGGGGTGCAGTTTTTCTGCCTAACTGAGGATTTTTTCGAAAGATTTGATAATAAATGGCCAATGCAAGCAAACCCGCGGTTCAAACCTAAAGCCACCTACTAACCACCTACCTACCCGATTAACAAACTTAAAGGTTCACATGAGATGCTAAGGAAGTGTTTTCTGGCCAGCGAACCATGACACAAGGCACACCCAAGCATTTGCGCCATAATATTTGCAAAACTAAACCTGCATGGACGTGCGCCTTTGCTAACTTTCGAAAAAAAAAGTTTAAGCTTTTGTTTTATCTGTGGCAAAATTTTGAGCGGGAGAAGTTTGGTTTTTATAATTCGAATTGTGACGTCGAGGTGTTCTGTTTATCTCTTTTGCTTGCAGTGTTTTGAGATGAAGTGAAAGAGATAGATGTAGTTTTATTTATTCGTCGTGATTATAGAATGTACTGAGCGGGTGCTGAAATAATAATTAAAATTTTATTCGCTTTTCATAGCGTGGTTTGTTTATTATTCAAAACAAATCAGTTCTTTATAACAGGCAGTGAAGTATGGACACAACAATATTTGTATTAATTTAAAAACTACTCCAATTTTATGAAATAATTAATTAACAATGAGGAATTAAAATCTAAAAATAAGTGCAACTAATTCTAAGGACATTTTAAATAAAAAATGGATGTTTAAAACTTCTTGAAGTGTTATTATTATGTTAGTTAAAATGTTAAACATACTAATTTTGTGCCCGGTGTTACTTGCTGCTGGGGTGCAAACACTGACCATCGATTCGCAGCTTGGAACCTCTATTGAAGGTAAGAATCTTTTTTCATAAACGATGGTTAAAGTTAAGTGACGTCTAAACGTTGTATGGTTAAGCAGTCGCTAATCATGCAACGTTTATAAAAGGTGTTTCAAAATAAACCCAACCCAAAAAAATCTGCTGTTCGATACAATAGAAAATCAATTGTGTCTCATTAGCGGAGTTTGAGAGGTCATTAAGTAGAAAAGTTCAATACCTACTTGACCAAAATGTATGAAACTGCTGATTTTATTTCGTGATTTCATATTTGGTCCCTTAGTGAAAGTTGTTCAGTTCGATGGTAGACAAAACAAAAAACAAATCAGCGCCTGACTCCATACAAGTTTAGGCGTGATTTTTCGTCAATTTACGTCAGGCGATGATTAATTTCACAGACAGGACTAAATTAAATTTTATCTTCAGTCCTTTTCTTTACGAAATAAAGAGAAGAAGATGCATTGAACTTAAAAGTTTAGTTTGTGAACAACAGAATCGGCACCAATGTTCAGGTAGCCCTACTAAATATGTATAGCGTCAATGTTCGAATTCCCCAAACAGTTCAGGAGTAAGAAAGCAGAGGTAGAACACCCATAGATAATAAATAAATAAAATATTTGGCCAGTCATAACATATATATATGTCTCATAATATACCTACCTGATATTAGGAAGCCAATTGCCAAGTCAGAAATATAGATAGATTTTTATAGTGGAGAAATCCAACATTTAACACTTTGCCTGCTAGGGGATCGTACCCAAGACCTACCGCTCATCAACCGCGCTTTCGACCAGAAGACCAAGGAGCCAATAATTTGTGTAATAAGAATAATGATGTTATACGAACTGAAGTACAGACGCCAGCACATCAACCTACTACAATCTGTCAAATTTCTTTGATAGATTTTCAACTTTATCGCTAAAGAATAAGGTTCAAAGTTGATTGGGAAAATTTGACAGTTTCGGGTAGGTTGATGTGCTGGCGTCTGTACTTAAAATGCTCTTAAATTAAAACGTTCAAAATCTAGTCGCAGTCTCATCTCGGCGATAAACAATAATGCCAAAAATGGAAATTAGAGGTGTTTGTGACAGATTGAGATCAGACTGTGAACATGGTGAACGTTCTTAAAATTACCAGAATTGCTCTCCTGTAATACTTAGGTACATAATATTATATTTTTTAGTGCAGTTTCTAGCTAAAATGTAACTTAATTGTTCGTCACACTTCAAGTAACATTAATGCACCTAACTTACCTAAATTCTGTCAATGTGTCGAAACTATTTGATAATAATTCTAACTGTTTCCAAACATATCCGCTGTGTTGCTTCCATAGCAATAACAAATAATGTTACATGTAATAAAGTTATAATACTGTAATGAGTAATTTAATAAGTAAAGTATCTTTGTCTAACATTCTTACGAAAGTTTACACAGGACCTACCTACTTTAAGCAATGAATAGGAGAAATATATCCTCATTGGATCTACTTAGTAGTCGTAAATGCAACTGTTGAGAGTGGGGTGATGGATTTGATCCCCGGGTTGGGCAGAATGGCTTTAAGTTTTTTCTCCATTTGAAATTTTTCAGTCTAGCAGCCCGGAGTCTGAATTTGTACGCGAAACTTAATGCTTATTTACCCCTCTAGCGTTGCTTAAAGTTAGCGACTGTTAAACCATACATTTTTGAAGTTTAAACGTCACTTGACGAAATCGCTGAAATTGTTATGTCAAAATGTTAATGTTATTTCCCCAATTAAGTACCTACCAACCAGAATATTTTGTATATTAATATTTATTATTGTAATTCAAACGCAAATTTGGAATTAGGCGGTTATTAAGCATTTCCTTTTATTAATAACTAGCTTCCGCCCGCGGCTTCGCCCGCGAGGTATATCGATAAAAACTATCCTATGTCCTTCCCCGAGATGCAATCTATCTCTCTGCCAAATTTTATCGAAATCCGTTCAGTGGTTTAGGCGTGAAAAGGTAACATACAGACAGACAGACAGAGTGCCTTTCGAATTTATAATATTATATTAAGTTTGGATAGAATTGATTATTTAGAGAGGCATATTTAGGTACTTTCAGTTCAACTTTGTTCAACCCGGGGTTCGAACATTCATCCTTGGTCTAGGTAGATACATTTGGTTGGTGCGCTTGTGACTATTATCCTAATGAAGCAGCAATTTTATTAAATTTTCACAATTTCCAGACTGTTTCGAAAGAATATCGATCGGCGAGCAGCTGCCCCCTGACGCTATCTATCGGAATGTGACTGAACTAACAACGCGCGAGTGCGAGCAGATTTGCAAGCAGGACAAACAGTGCCAGAGCTACGATTATGGGTATGTGTATTGTTTAATGTAGATGGCGCTGCTAGTTTTAATGTTGCATCTGAATATATCCACTGTGCTTACTTAAAATACTCGGTAGTGTCTCAGTGGTGCTGTAACAAAGTGATTGACTTTTAAAGTTAATCATAGCGGGTTCGAATCCCATGAAATGAATATTTAATAAATCTAATAGATAACTATTCTACTTATTTTAATGTAGAGTTAATTAATTAAATAGCAGCCTCAGTTTTTTTAATTAATATACCTATGTATAATATATGGCATTGTTTCTAGAACGTTTTCCTTGTCTTCTTGTGTTTACTGTTTGACTTCTATCAATATCTTTAATTCCAGTGTCGGCGCAAAAGGCAACGCGACCTGCAACCTAAGCAACAATGACGAAAAGTCACTCAAAGAGGAGAGTCTCCTTCTCAAACACCCTGACTATGACGTCTACGTGCGTCGGTTCCAATGCGAGCAGTCTCCCCCTTCCCCTATCCAAGGACAG
This sequence comes from Gortyna flavago, assembly GCA_963669345.1. Classification (NCBI taxonomy): domain Eukaryota; kingdom Metazoa; phylum Arthropoda; class Insecta; order Lepidoptera; family Noctuidae; genus Gortyna; species Gortyna flavago. The sequence continues at coordinate 5,807,173 of OY770152.1, read as the reverse complement.
TTCGATGACCCTTCAGATGGACCTGGACCCGCAAACAGACCCGTTTTCAGACCCGTAGATGATCCCAAACAACCGTTTTCTGATGACTACCTCATATCTGGGGACTTAGAATCTTATGGTGTATCAAAACCAGTGTACAAACCCCAGTATGATGAAAGACCTGATGATTATTCAAATTCTAAACCAGATTTTGATACGGGACCAAGTTATGGAGCTCATAAGCCTCAAGATATGCCGTATAGACCTGAAAAACCAAGCCAGGATGGGTCTTTTAAACCAAGGCCGGATCCTCACGATGTTTTACAGCTTGACGATCCTTATAGACCTAATGATAGGCCAGGTTATCCTGTCAATGATTATAATAGGCCAAGACCACCCCCGTACGAGCCAGAAAAGCCTGAGTACCACTACATAATCAGGCCAAATAGAAAGCCCAGACCTCAGGCAGATACTGGTTATAATAAACCTACAAATGATTATCCTGTTAGACCTGGTTATGGTCAAGAGGACCCTGGTTATACAAAGCCTACGAATGATTATCCCAAGCCAGGTTATGGTCAGTCCGACCCTGGATATACACCAGCACAAAGACCATACCCAGATAAAGACTCATACAATCGTCCAAGGCCTGGATATCAGGGACCAGTTGGCGGTTATGGTCAAAACTCCCCATACAACGATAATACAATTCATGTCGAAATCCATGACCCTCCTAGACCTTACAAGCCTCCAAAACCAACTTCCGGGCAAGGAATCTATGGTTACGGAACCTATTCGAGTCAAAATTCGTATTCGCAGTCGCAAAGCAGTCAATTCCAGCATTATGGATCTGTCGCAGCAGACATTGGTTATGGTAACCCTTATAGACCAGATGCTAGGCCTGAAAGACCAGGTTATGGAGAACCTAGTGATACTGGATATGGTGGTGGGTCGAAGCCACAAAAACCTAGCAATGATCGACCAACCTATGGTGCTGAAAAACCAGGATACGGAAATGACAAACCATCTTATGCTAATGATAGACCATTTTATGGTGCTGAAAAACCTTCGAATGATTATGAAAAACCTTCATACGGGAATGATAGGCCATCGTATGGAAATGACAAACCGTCTTACGGAAATGACAAACCATCATATGGGAACGACAGGCCATCGCATGGGAACGAGAGGCCATCGTATGGAAGCGACAGACCATCGAATGATAGGCCATCGTATGGAAGCGACAAGCCATCACTTGATAAACCATCGTATGGTTCAGAAAAACCCTCAGCAGACAGTGGTTATAGTTCTGACCCATATAGACCAGATCCTAAGCCAGAACGACCTGTTTATGGTGAATCTAGCGATACCGGCTATGGTGGAGGTTCAAAACCACAAAAACCTATTAATGACGGACCGTCTTACGGTGCTGACAAACCCACTTATGGTCCTGAAAAACCTGCCTACGGCAACCAAGTTTCCTATGGCAGTAACCATGCATCATTTAGCAGTCAGAGCGCATATAACAGTTACCACGGCAGTTACGGCAATCAATATTATGGTAATAAGCCTTATGGTCAACAAGACTCTGGTTCTGGGTTGCAGAAACCTACCCATGATTATCATAGGCCTTCCTATGGAACTGGGTCTTATGGGGGAAGTCAGGGGGGGTATGGTAATAATCAGAGCGTGTATGGCGGTGGATATGGGTCGATTGATAGTGATCAAGGAGCCTATGGGGGACAAGGAGGCTATGGTGGAAGTCAGGGGTCCTATGGAAGTAGCCAAGGATATGGGAGTGGGTCTTATGGTGGAACACAAGGGTCTTATGGGGGAAGTCAAGGTTCTTACGGGGGTAGCTCATATGACAGCTCCCAAGCTTCATATGGAAGCACCCAATCTTCACAAAGCAGTAGCAGCAATTCTTACGGAAGCCATGGATCTTTTGGCAGTCAAAATGGTGGAACTCAAGGGTCTTATGGTGGCACTTCAGGATCTTATGGAAGCAGCCAAGGGTCTTATGGAAGCAGTACTGGGTCCTATGGGAGCGCTCAAGGGTTTTATGGTACTCAAAATGATCAAAATCGACCCTCGTATGGTAGTAGACCATCTAATGATAAGCCTGCTTATGGGAAGCCGCAGAAACCGAAACCTTCTTATGGAAATGATGGCGCTGATACAGGTGTGTAATAATAGTTTTCTTTTTTGTTGGAAAAATTATGCACACATGCCACTTGGACTTTTGGAGTTAAACGAAAACACACATATTTGGAAGTTGTGAATTTTGTGACAAAAATGAAAAAACTCAAACTTTTAGAAAAGTTTCTGCACGAAAAACGTTTTTTGTTCGACTTTAGGTCCTTACTGCTTTTAATAATTTCTTTAATGCATACAATTTATGACTGTAGTTTACTTTCAGACTACCTGTCTTTTTAAGTTCTCATTTTTCTATAGGTTACGGCAAACCACCAGCTTTCGACGAAAACCGCCCCGACTACATCAACCCAGACGAACCAGGCTACGACAGCGACCCAGACAAACCAGCATACGGTAACGAAAAACCGAACACTACCGGGTACCAAAAACCGAAAGTCAAACCAGTTTATGAGTACGAGCTGGATAAGCCTGGAAATGTGCCTAGTTATATAGCTAGGCCAGGAGGAGAAGTGGTCACTTCTAGACCGATGGCGGTTAGTGAATATGAAGATGCTTATGGCAGGAATCCTGGGAATGAGATTTATAAGGGTAAGCGATTTTAGTGGTTATTTTATGTTGGCTAAACGACAGACAAGACAAGTTCAAAAGGCTATCAACCAGTCTTACCAAGCGGTAATTGGTTATGGAGGACAGATAGGGACTCGCTGCATGTAAAACGTTGGTATTCAACTGCATCCGGTTATACTAGAAGTCGACCCCAACAAAGTTGGGAAAAGGCTAGGCAGATGATGATGATACGTTGGAAGATTGGAGAAGCTTATGTCTGGCAGTAGAATGCTTGAGGATGATGATAATTATGACTGCATAAATGGCTTAGTGACTAAACAATCGGTTACTGGACTACGGGTTGAGAGTTTAATTCCCGCTAAGAAAATAATGTATTTGCATGGCTTATTTGCTTGGCTGTCTATTCTGTAAAAATCTTACCGGAAAAACTTAGGTGAAGTGAGCTTCAGGTGAATTGTCATTACACCTGATGCTAGCGATTGACACTATTGACAGCTCATGTCACCTATGTTTTCATGCTGAAATTTTTACAGAATAGACTGGCATATATAGCTGTTTCGGGTCTGTCCATGTGATTTTTGTGCCTGAAAATACAACCACGAATAGCATACATAACATCTCTTGCGGGGCGGCTTAGCTCGGCCGCTTATGCTGTTAGAAAGATAAGACAGTTAACAGATGTAGAAACTGCGCGTTTAGTATATTTTAGCTACTTTCACAGCATTATGTCGTACGGCATTTTACTATGGGGTCGAGCTGCTGACATTGAATCCATATTTATTTTGCAAAAGAGAGCTGTCAGAGCCATTTATAATCTACGTCGCCGCGAATCTCTCAGGGAATTTTTTAAAGGGATTAATATTATGACGGTACCTTGCCAATTCATTTATGAAAATATTATGTATGTAAGAAAAAATCTACATCTTTTTAATAAAATAAGCGATAGACATAATTTTAATACTAGAAATAAAGATAAAATACATCAACCATTTTTCAGGTTAGCCAAAGTACATACATCTTTTATGGGGTACTGTGTTAAATGTTACAATAAAATACCTTGGGATATATTGCAATTAAATGAAAGAAAATTTAAAACTTGCATTAAACGTACACTTAGTAAACAAGCATACTATAAATTAGAAGATTATTATTATTATTATTATCCAGGATAAGAACGCTTGGAAACATGCTGGTCCTGCTCCATAGGACAATCTAGAGTCTAGACAAAATCAAACTGGTTGCTAATTTAATTGTAAATTTATTCTTTTTTTACTTTGTTTACATTCTGTAATTACTCTTAACTCACACCCTGACTTATTACTTGTTAAAATAGCTTATATATATATATATATATTTTTTTTTTTTTTTTTATCAAAATCGTTTACTTTTTCCATTTTTGTAAATATGTGAGCACCATGTATCTATCAGATTATTAATTTATATGTCATGGTTTCATTTTTAATTCTTTTACCTATTGTGGTATAGTAATTTTATTTTAGGTGATGCACCTAAAATAAAATTACTATACCACAATTTCACATATTATTTTATTATATAATTAATGTATGCAAAATATTGTAAAACATTTTAAAAGAGTAACGGTGGAGTTTCTTGCCCATTCTTCTCCATACGAAAACTACCTTTTGGAAGGGGCGACTAGAATCAATTCTATTTCATTGTAATTTTTGACGTTCAAAAGTGCCTTTTATGTGCCTATTTGAGATAAATGCTTTGACTTTGACTTTGACATAATCAGCCTATAAAGTTCCCACTGCTGGGACACAGGCCTTCTCTCCGTGAGAGGGAGTGGGCTGTAATCCACCACGCAGGCCCAGTGCGGGTTGGTAGATGTCACATGTTTTCGAAATTTTGGGTTTATGACATGCCGGTTTCCTCACGATGTTTTCCTTCACCGTTTTCAGAGCAATCGTGATTATATAATTTACACAAAATAAGGTCTGGATTCGAACCTACGACCTACAACTCGTAAGTCGGGGCGTTCCCGTTGGGCTACCACTGCTCACACGAATAACAACAAGAAACTCTTAGTTTAAGCAAATGTTAAAAAAAACAAAAACAAAATAGCATTGCAAAACAAACAATAAAACGTATTTAGCAACGGTCTTTAAACGTACTGGCACAAAAACAATACGCAATTAATTTAAACTATTGACAGAATACGGAAGCTTTTTTTGGTCTTCAGTGTAAAGCCGAATGGTTTTTGAACAAATGATTGTAATGTGCGTGAACACAGGATCTAGCGAGAACGTTATGGAGATATTGAAGGCTTTTTCTCGCTTTTCGTAATATGTTACACATTATTTGACATACTTAGCGACAATTAGATTTCTTCTGTATCTGAGGCTTGTAACTACAGTAGTATAATAACAATGATGAATTGTATTAATTTCTGTAAATTGGTTCAAAAAAAGACTTTTACACGTCAAAAATTAAAGAATTTAAAAACTAGATAAGTTCAGTGCTTCTCAACCTACTACTCCGTGAAGAAAGACCGAAACAAACTCATAGGTCGGAGACAACAATATGACTTTAAATTAAAATACTGACAATATTAAAAAGTGCGAATAAAAAAAAAAACAACTAAATAGTAGTGACAGGCGGACTATAGATTTTGTCGATCCTTGACTGGGTACTGGATATTAAATAGAATTGCATTCTTTAGATGTAGGTACAGACGCCAGCACATCAACCTACTACAATCTGTCAAATTTCTTTGATAGATTTTCAACTTTATCGCTAAAGCATAAGGTTCAAAGTTGATTGGGAAAATGTGACAGTTTCGGGTAGGTTGATGTGCTGGCGTCTGTACAAAGTTTAAAAGACATGTCCAGTTTCTGCCCTCTGGTAATTCTGGTATCGATAAATGTTCATGATTTATGGTTTAAAAAATTCTAAATTACTATTAATTCAGTATTACTTGCGTAATATAATTCTCAAATAAACAGTACTCAATCGTAGCTTCCGCTTTGCCATTTTTTATGGGAAGGATTAAAAATGTTTTTGACTTTCCATTTTATCCCGTAATTACCTTATGAGTGTGAACAATGACTATAAGCCGCTTGTTTTAGATCAAAAGAATATATCAACGTATTATTTTTACAAAATAAGACAATATTACTAAAATATTTTTGTGTACACATCAAACGTTTCTTTGAAAACCCACTTCCTAACATGAAGGTAAGTATTTATTACTTTAGTCGTCCCCACACCGTAAGTATTTCCGATTCGGTCTTATAATGATAAATGATTTTATTTTTGTAAGTAGGTTTGCACAAACACTTTTACACGTCAATATTTTTTATTTTTAAACTAGATGAGGTCGGCGTTTCCTATCTTACTACTCTGAGAAGAAAGGCCGAAACAAACTTAGAAGTCACAGTCTCTTTTGAAGTCCAGATATAATCTTGGTCGGGTTATATGAAGACCATGTAGAATGTCTGAGATGGCCTTTTGAGGAAAGAACCACACAGATTGAGAGGACCTGTCCAGTCAATGCACGCATTTGTCAGAAATCGTGCAGCTCAACTCAAAATTTAAGGAGCTCAACGATTAGGTAGCGGTAAAGACCGGCGGCACTCGGTCATTTTACTATTTTAGGGTGTGTGTTTTATTAGTTCTCTGACTAACTAAGCTGACGCGCCTCGTGAAAACAGACGTGCTGTTATGTATGTCTAAAAGAACATTAGATAATCTAAAACCTAACACACAAAATTTGATGAACCCCATAACTCCATTTAACAATCAAAACCGACCATGGGAGAGTAAGGTCATGAAACTACAAACATTCAGATGCAAATGATATTAATCCATGATGGCGGTGAAAAACAATGGAAGCCCGACCCGAGGTTGAAAGTGACGCATTTTGGGCATTTACAAAAGGTCATTATTATGGCAACTGGCCTTAGTTTTGATGTGGATCAAATAAAATAGCATGTAATGGGTAAATTGGGTGGTGATGTATTTCCCGAATGCAGTAGAGTCATCATCATCATCGTCATTTCAGCTAAAAGACGTCCATTACTGGACATAAGCCTCCCCCAAGCACCTCCACTTCGACCGGTTCTGTGCTTCTCGCATCCAACGGGTTCCTGCGGCCTTCACAAGGTCGTCGGTCCACCTTGTGGGAGGCCTTCCAACGCTACGTCTTCCAGTATTAGAGTGCTGCTGTCAAAACCACGGTCAACTCCGCGAACTATATTTATGAGAATCAGCAGACAGAGACAACATAGCATCTTAAGCGATCTTGATTTTTTAAAGCGTAATCTGTAGGTTTGCCTTTAGCAAAATCTTTCAGCACATTGCTATGGAACTTGCAAAGCCATCTTCTCCATTCGCGAGGAGAAAATCATTCTGTTACTGTTCTATTAGCCTACATCGTCCCACTGCTGGGCAAAGGCCTCTCCCATGACTTCCAGCTCTTTTTATCCAGAGCTAATGTGGAATGTGGACAACTGGTCGTTTGTTTTCTCTAACTCGTTCCGCCAGCGCCACTGACGTTGTAAACAATAGCTCCGTAATAAAAATTTAATAAAATTATTAATATCGTATAAAAGTGGCTAAAATTATGTATAAAGTGTGTGTAAATAAACAATAGTTACTAAAAAACGTTTGTGGAAAAGACTGTGCATAATAACATTAAAATTGAACTATTCGAAAGTTTTAATTACGTTTCATCAATAACTTCTAATTTCTCCGACAATAAGTTCCAAACTCATTCTTATCCTATAACTGTGAATAAAGTGCATAGTGTAATAAAATAATCCAAGTTTCTATGTGAAAGCTAGTGAAAACCATAATATTTCACAATCAGATCTACAAAACTGTTTGTTTTGAAATTTTTAATTTTGGCGTCCTAAAACATAAACCTCTGTTCCACGAAACAAATAAAATAAAAATAAAATGAAAACAGCGCCATCTAGTGACGAATAGAAGTATGACACTGACAACCCACTTTGACAGCTAATAAACCTCTGTTGCACCATTAAACAAAGAAAAATAGAATAGAAAGAAACGTTTTTATTTTAAAAATAATAACGAATAAAAGTAAAGAGTAATAGATGATAATGATGTGTTTCACAAATAAGAAAAAACTGTTTGAACATTGAAATAAATAACTTCAAGCAAACATATTACGAAGGATTAAGTTAGCTGTAGGATTAAAATGTATAACGGATGAACTGAAAACTAAAAACACATGTTCGATTCGTATTATTACCATACTGTGTTGCTTTTTATAAGAACTTCTATAATTGGCAACTACAAGAATTCATCTCTGAAATGACATCAAATAAATAAATATGGGGTCTGAAGAAAAAAATATAACATTGCGTTGCAAACATAATCTTGCGAGAACATTATCATACGAATCACTTTGTATCAGGCGTAACTCACTAGATTCTATAAACTCTGATATCAACACGACTGCGTTAAGTATGTTTGATTTATCTACAAGCGCTCCGTCAGATGAGATCCAGAAGCTGAGAAAAGAATTAGAAGAAAAACAAATATTATTGGAAAATGCAAAAACAGAAATTGATAAACTATCATTAGAAAATATTCAACTACGTAAAGAAATTCAAGGACTATCTACATCTTATTCACGTCCTAAAACTATATCTACTGAAAACTTAAATACCCCAAAAGCAGTCAATCAACAAAGCTCTGATAACAACACAGTAAAAAGCACAAGAGAGTTACTATGTCTTGAACCTAGAAACAAATACAGCTATACAACCACATATGATTCGAAATTACATTCAGCTACAAGTATGAGCATTCCATCTTTAAATGTACCTACGGCAAAAGAAGATGAAGATATTTCACAGACTAAATTATCGAAACAGACATACAAAGAAGAAGAAGGCATGAATTGTAAACCGAAATCTATCTACATATTCGGCGCTCAACAATGCGTAGGACTAGCAGCTAAGTTGGTTCACTCCAGAACTAATACCAGGTATGAGAAATATAGAATTGAGTCTACTACTAAACCACAAGCCTCAGCAAACGAAATCCTTAGCAGCTGTGAAAGAATAAAAATAACCAGCGAAGACAAAATAATTATAAACGTTGGTGAAAATGATGACAACCCCACAAAGCTATTATACAATTTATCATATATACTGAAAAAGTTCGAAAAAACTAATGTTATTATTCTTGGTGTTAATAAGAGTTATCATTTGAAAGAAAAGACATTAAATGAAACATTAAAAAACTTTTGTAATAATATTGATAACTGTACTTTTATAAACTGCTATAAATTATCTGTATATTCATTATGTAAAAAAATTAATTATACGATTGACACTTCAGACTACAATGCAAGATACTTACAATTTTCTTCAAAAATGTGTAACAAAAATGCAACTACCAATATTTCATTTAAAAAAAATGATTTCACTCATAACAATACATTATCACACAATGAAAAAACACCTAACAGAGAGATTGTCAATAAACCAGATAATAATTGCAATGTAAACAAACCCGTAAAAGGAACTATACCATATTACACACATCAAAAGTGTCTAGGGATCAACATATATTTTTGCAATAACTTTTCTCCTGATTGATATTAATTAAAATTTTCTTTAAGGATTCATCAAATAAAGTGTTTTCGTTTGTCACAGTAACGATAAACCAAGTCACCTTTGCATTAATAAAGAAATTTGCCATTTTCCTAATAAAGGGATTTTTGACATTTGAACCACTAACACAAAAGTTCGAAAAAAAGACTGAAATAACAGTTTTCTTTAAAATTTTATTGGGTAACTTAAACAATTAATAATCCGTGTTTCTACCGCGAACACTAACAACACAAGAACATCGGTTTGGCATACTCAAAATGAGTTCATCCAAATCACGCTGTGGAATGGCCGCCCATGTTCGTTGCAACAACAAAAAAAGGTCTTCTTGCGACTGGATACCCTCCATATTCGGCAGAGCTCTTCTCTGTAGCATATCCCATGCATGCTCAATCGGGTTCAAGTCTGGCGACTGAGCAGGCCAGGGCAGGACATTGATGTTAGCTGCGGCGAGAGTCTGTCTTACAACTCTTGCGGTGTGCGGTCGTGCATTATCATGCATTAACTGAAATAAGGGACCGATTTGCACTTGTAGAGGAACGATGACGTCTGATACAATCGTCTCAGCATAAATTTGAGCGTTGAGGTTGCCTCTGATCCAAATCAACTCAGTTCTTCCGCCGATCCAAATACCCGCCCATACCATGATGGTTCCACCACTATAAGGATGGACTTCCTGGCAGGATTTTAATCGCTGTTGGCGTCCAGGGGTTCTCCAGTGTCGTATACGTCTTGTATCCGGTCTCATACCAAAACGAGACTCATCAGAAAAGCACACGAAACGCCATTGTTCTTCTGCCCAATTTCTGTGTTCAAGAGCCCATTGATATCGAATCCTACGATTGTGCATTGCTATAGGTGGTACCCGTAGCGGTCTTCGGGAATGAAGGTTCACTTCATGCAAGCGGTTTCTGACTGTTTGGTCGCTAATTAAGTTCCCTGAAGAGTGATGAAGCCTCACGGCAAACATCATGGCGGTTATTGTTGGAGCTCTTCGAGTTAAGATTTGAATGTATCGGTCTTGTCTCCGTGTGGTGCAGCGATACCGTCCCACCATGGCGCTCAGCCACGGTACCAGTGCTTCGGTAACGTGTCCAAAGTCGACTGATAACACTCTGACTTGTATTCAGAGCTAAAGCCACAGTACGTTGCCGGGAACCAGCTTCTATCATTCCCACGGCTCTGAGCATTTCTTCCCTGCCTAAATGACGTCGCCGCTCCATAATAACGTTGGTTTTAATCAGTAGTAGGGAAACAGTAGCACTAATAATGTCTTCAATGCGTTGTATGTTTTTATAGGGAAAATATTGACAGCTGATTTTCATCTTTTACTCGAATTTGATTCACAGTTCCTGATTCAAATTATGAAATGCACCAAAAAGGATCCATATAAATTTATAAAATCATAAATTTATTACAAAGCCACATCTCAATCTCAAGAAATCCGCATAAAAATGCTTGATCCCTAGACACTTTTGATGTGTGTATTTCGATTTAATACGCAAAAAAAAATTAGAGCAGAATAAAATAGAAACATCGCAACAAGACAATAAGTTTTTTCTCTAATACCAAAAAACGATGTATCGACGAATGTAATACATTAAGCTCATTTACACTGTTCCATCAGAATATAGCGGGTCTATTAAACAAACAAGAAAATCTAGAATTATGTATAGACGAATTTGATAAAAATAAAAACTACATTGATGTGGTTTGCCTCTCAGAAACTTTCATAAAAAGAGGCAATGAAAACAATATAACTTTAAAACATTTTAAGGTAATTACATCATACTCTAGAGTAAAAGAAAAAAGAGGTGGTGTTTGTATTCTTGCCCGAAATTCCTTAGATTATAAAGATTTGGCTATTTGTAACACCATGTCAATGGACAAAGTGTTTGAATGTTGCGGCGTGGAATTTCCTTCTCTCAACTGCATTATGATTTGCTTATATAGAACGCCAGATAGTAACATAAACTCATTCTTTGATAAACTCGAATTACTACTACATAGGATTTGTAACAAACCTAATAAAAAAATTATTCTAACAGGAGATCTAAATATAGACACACTCAAAAGCAATAAAATTACATCACGTCTAAAAGACACTTTAACAAATTTTGGTCTTTCCCTACATATAGACCAACCGACTAGACAAAAAGCCTGCATTGATCACTTCATAAGTAACATTAAAGACGCTAATGGTAAAGTTCACGAATTATTTCTTTCCGACCACAATACAGGTCAAACTTTAAATTTTCCCATTTATAATAAACCAACAGGACCAAAAAGTTGGTATGTTTACAAAAGAGACTACAGTAAAGACAACCTAGACAAATTTATAAGTTGTTTGTCAGCACTAAGTTGGTCAGAAGTATATGATCAAGAACATTTAAATTCAGCTTTTGATATATTTCATGATACGTTTTGTTTATTTTACAATCTTTGCTTTCCAATCAACAAAGTAAGAATTAATTCAAACTGTAAATCACCAAGATGGATAACAACAGGAATCAGAAAGTCTAGTAAACTAAAACGAAAACTAAGATATCGTCAATACATGTCCAAATCTGAAGACGATACATCAAATTATACAAAATACAGTAATATCTTCAAAAAATGCGTTAGACGATCAAAACACCTCATAAACTCTAAAATAATGTCATCGGCAAAAAATAAAGGCAAAGCTGCATGGCAGATTATCAAAAACAAAACTGATTACGAAAATACAAAAAAATATATTGACACTATTAAAATCGACAATGATAACATAAACAAACCTAAAGAAATTGCTGAAACTTTCAACGATTTTTTTATAAATATTGCTAAAGGATTCCATAACAAAAATAAAGCTTCATCGGACAAAAAACATTTCGATTTACCGAACATGACGCAAACCATGTTTTTACATTCATGTGATGAAGATGAAGTAAAAAATATCATCATGTCCCTCAACAACTCAAAATCGGTTGGATTTGACGGTATTGCAACGCACATTCTCAAATCTTGCGCCACCATTATATCACCAATCATTGAACATTTAATAAATCTCTCATTCTGGCAAGGTATTTTTCCAGATAAACTAAAACAATCCATTGTTAAACCATTATTTAAAACAGGTGACATAAAAGAGTTATCTAATTACCGACCTATAACGCTTATATCGAACTTCTCAAAAATCTTTGAGAAAACCATGCATCGTAGACTCACAAATTATTTAGAAAAATTTCAGATCATAAAAGAGGAACAAAACGGCTTTCAAAGGGGAAAATCAACTACTTTAGCAGCATTTAAACTGTTAAAAAATGTAATTGATAATCTAGATAGACGCATTCCAGTATCTGTCATCTTCTTTGACATGAGCAAAGCCTTCGACTTTGTTAACCACGACTTACTAATACAAAAATGCAATAACTACGGACTTAGAGGAATCGTTATTGATTGGATTACTAGTTATTTAATTAACCGGCAACAAAAAGTAGAAATAAGCACAATAAATGAAAATAATGAGTCCACATCACATAGTTCTGAATATAGCCAAACCAAATCAGGAGTACCCCAAGGAAGCATACTTGGACCATTACTTTTCCTCATTTACATCAACGATTTACCTTCAGCTTTACAACAACAATGCATACTTTTTGCTGACGACATATCGGTAATTGTAAAAAATGATAGTAAATCAGAAACAAATCACGAAAAAATCCTTAATGAAACAGTAAACCAAGTTTTAAAATGGCTCGAAAACAATTATCTCTGTGCAAATTTAAATAAAACCAAATACATAAACTTCAAAAACTACAATTCTAAACAAAAATCATTTAAAGTTAATAGTCAAGGACAACAAATTAACGAAGTTAGTGAATACAAATTTCTTGGACTTATTCTAGACCAGCATTGTAACTGGAAACTACATATAGAGCATATATGCAAGAAACTAAATCAATTTGTATTTGCTCTTAAACGTTTAAGATATACCGCGAGTGAAGCTGTTGCACTTACTGCTTACCATGGGTACGTTTCCTCTTTACTCAGATATGGGCTGCTACTCTGGGGAAACTCGACGAATATTAATGATGCCTTCATCGTACAGAAAAAGTGCCTAAGAGCAATCTGTGGTATCAGTCCTTTAACATCCTGCAGACTTTACTATAAAAAACTTAAAATTCTAACCTTAACAGGCCTTTTCATAATGCAAGCTGGTGTATTTGTTAAAGAGCACTCTACACTTTTTATAACATGCGACATACATTCAAAATATACCCGTCGAGACCCAACACGGCTAAGAATTCCTTCACATCAAAGCACATTATGTCATAAGAATAGCTTTATCACAGCAATAAAAATTTTCAACAATATTCCAAAAGAAATAAGAGAACTCCCTCTAAAACGCTTTAGATCAAAACTACACAAATGGCTTATTGGTAATTGTTTTTATAGTGTAAAAGAATTTTTTGATAAAAAAGTAGCAGATAAATATAAGATATGATGCTGAGATCTTATTATATTACAAGTATAATATACCTTTTATTCTTATATGTTCAAATAATGAGAAACCCTAATAACAATTTTACTAAAAAATGTTTTAATTTTAACAAATTAACATGTTAAATTTGTTACATTTAACATGTTTAAATATTTGTATGCCAGTCCATGGCGAAACATGTAAGATCATCACTTTATTTATAAGACCTTAATGTACCATGTTTTAAAGCAAATAAATATATTCTATTCTATTCTATTCTATTCATCACCCCCAATCATTGTGAGCACAGAAGATATTAGAGGCGAAATGCAGGACAATCAAATCAATCAGAAACAGGCCTGGATCGTTTCATGCCAGCCTAACGTGTTGCTAACATAAAGACGGAAAGATAATAAAGAAAGAAATAGTATTTATTGGGACTCCCACAGGACGAACTCAAACTAAATAATATGACACAAAAATACTGCCGCAGTAAGCGAAAAGGACGCATATCAGCCAGAAATGTAAAGAAAACTAAACCTTACTGAACAAAAAAGGCGCATCCATTGAGGCTCATTTTTCTCCATTTCCTTTCTTCAGGCCCCTTTTACTTACTAATACGTAATAATTTATAAAGCGAAAACTATGCCCGAAAGCCTATTAACCATACTGTAAAAGACTATATTGTTTTGAGTCATTTACGCGGCGTACCCAAATTTCCTTTCTTTGGTGCTGTTGGTCGAATCGTTGAGCTCCTCTAGTTCTGATTTGAGCTGCACGATTTTTGACAAATGCGTGCACTGACTGGACAGGTTCGCTCAATCTGTGTGGTTCTTTCTTCAAAAGATCAATCTACATGGTCTTCGCATGATCTGACCAAGATTTTGTCTGGACTTTAAAAGAGACTGTGACCTCTGAGTTTGCTTCGGCCTTTCTTCTCAGAATAGTCAGACAGGAAACGCCGAACTCGTCTAGTTTAAAAAAATGTGATTGACGTATTTGTACAAACCTACTTACAGAAAATAAATCATTTATCATTTGCCCACCACAATAGACGAGAAAATAGTTAAACTGCAATATGACATTGACATTACAGCTCATGCCGAAACGGAAAAAGACTGTAAAGATAATGCCCAAATTCCGTGAACCCATATCGTAATGGTGTTTAAACCATGTCATGCGCACATAGATGTGTAGCCGCCATGATGGTCAAATGAAGGCTAATCGTATTATGTCATTTGAAGCTTTTTGTTGTGATCTAAGTGGGACATCCTTTGGGCAATTAAGTGTTATGCTTGCGAGATCATGCTTAGATGAGTAAGGGTTTGGATGGACTTTGTTTATGATAAAGAGAGACGAGGTCCGTGTCACGTTTGATGGAAAGATGTTACTGACGCTTATAGGCACCAACACCGAAGTTTGGTCAGCCAAATGTTCTAAGTATCTAATCGTATACTGTACCGGTTGACGTCATCGCGTCAATGGCGGCTGTCGCTGAAAACCAGCGCTGGAGCTCAGTATCGCATAGGGTCGTAGGTGCTGAGCGATGGCCGTTGTTGATGACTGTGACAGTCATGTGTTAAATAAACTTATTTAATAAATTATGTGTCAAATAAACTTCATTTCTTTTCTTCCTTTTTTTCATCTCTCTCTCTGCCTTTTCATATAAGAAGAAACACAACTTATAAAAAATCTCCTTGGTGGGATAGCTAGGTCAGATGGTAGCCCACAACAAGCTTTTCTACAAGCAGCTACAATCGTGGGATTCAGTATAATGTTACAGAATTTGTCAAAAATACCTTGCCAAATTCTGCAGCTTCAAAATTCAGCATCTTACGACTGAATGTTATTCAGTCTTAGATTTTTACGGTCTGTTATGATACTTTACCCTTATTTTTCTCCTCTCCAGTCAGCATGAACTACAGCCAAGCTGGACTATTCTGTAAAAATATCACCGTGAAAACTTAGCTGAAGTGAGCTTGGAGTGATCTGTCATTCTGCCTGACGACACTATTGACAGCTTTAAACTCACTTCATCTTAGTATTCACGGTGAAATGTTTACAGAATATCTCAGCATAGTTTTACATGGTGATGCATTAAACTTTCCGCTTATATCCTGAAGGTCGTCTCCATAGTTATGCTGTATATATCATCTCGTGTCCGGCCGATACCTTAAGTTTTTACTCAATAATGGCGCATAATGGAAGGTCTAAACAATTTGCCCAGGCCTACCGTTTGCAATTTACTATGGGGTGTGGAGCAAGTTATAAGCAAAGTAATCAAAATTGGGACTCATTTATTAAAAACACAGGGAGATACAACAGTTTTCTATCATCAAAAAAATTTATAAAATCGCGGTCTAAATTAATTTTCCAGCTGTGCGTAATAAATTAGATTGCTCGGTCAAACTCAAACTGAAAGCTTTTATTGAAAATAAACCAATTACAGGCACTTTTGAAATGTCAAGAGGTCGATCAGAAAGATGAGGCTAGTTACTCATTCCAAAGCGTAGTAGGCTAGACCTTGTAGGGAATTCATCATCATCACCCTACAGCAGTCCACAGCTGGACATAGGCCTCTTCAATTGCACGCCATTCAGATCGATTCTCGGCTTAGGGATCTCAAAACCAACCAATATTAATTACATCTTAAATAATAATATATAAAATTCATAGTCCTGACTGCCTGTAATTCAGCGCACAGCCTAAACCGCTGGTCCTAGAGACATGAAATTTGAAGAGTGTGTTCATTGTGAAGAGTAGGTATCCACTAAGAAAGGGTTTTTCGAAATTCCATGCCTAAGGGGTAAACGGGGGGAGGGTGTAATTTCACGCGGAGGAAGTCGCAGGCAAAATCTAATAATATAAATAATTGCTATACCCAAATCCAGTTGAAGACCTTTTGTACAGCGGCTTCCATTCATACCTCCGTCTAGAAGGTCTCTCTTTACCGCCATGCCATGACGTGACATTTTTGTTGGGTACCATTGCACTTATAAGCACCTCTTCAACGTGTTCAACTTTGTCTGTAAAGTTGGCTACGTGTAATGCCTTTCATGCTGCAGGTTTCAGTAGTGAGATCACGTATCACGTGGTGTGATGGGGTGGTGAGCCGTCAGATGCGAAACTCCTCCAATAGCCGCTTCATCTTTATTTTTTAAGCCAAACCTTTACAAGATAGAGATCAGATATCAAGATTCTTTGAATCATTGTGTACAAAACTTATTGTTAATGTTATATCATACAGTCATTTGAGGTGGCCTTCGCCATTGTCTTTTGTTTTAAAAATCTATAAAAAATTAACAAGTCTTCATATAAAATTTGAGTTATTTTCATGGTGAGTTGAGAAAAGAATATATCTTGTAGCTGTTATTACCTATGTAGGATAATCAGTCTATACAGTTCCCACTGCTGGGACACAGGTCTCCTCTTTTGTGAGAGGGAGTGGGCCGTAATCCACCACGCGGGCCCAGTGAGGGTTGGTAGATGTTACATGCCCTTAATTTTTAGTTTTAGGACATTCCTTCCTCACGGTATTTTCCTTCACCGTTTTGAAGGCATGTACCTATAATATATGATTAATATTATATGTGGTGATCCGGCAAAGAAACAAAGTTGTAGACATAGCTCACAGAATAAGCACGCTGAAGTGGCAATAGGCCGGCCATATTAGCCGTAGAACCGATAACTGTTGGAGTAGACGTGTTCTTGAGTGGAGACCGCGAATCGGTAAACGTAAGGTGGGACGCCCTCAGGCTAGGTGGAGTGACGATCTTCGCAGGATGGCTGGTAGCAGCTGGATGAGAGTTGCCGAAAATCGAGTTGAATGGCGTGCAATGGGAGAGGCCTATGTCCAGCAGTGGACTGCTATAGGCTGCTGATGATGATGATGATTATATGTACCTAAAAAAAGAAGTCCTCCAGACCAAATTTCGGCCATGGAGACCTATCACAGCGCAGACTATAGTCTGACTTTTAGTTAGCTGCAGTAAGATAAATAAAAAACTACCAAACAATTGCATTGGACTATAAGAGTCAGGGAAGAGAGAGAGTGCACCTTGTCTGCGCGCGCGCTTGAGCACTTTTATAATATTTCCCGCGCCGCGCCGAAGACTATACTCCGACTTTTAATTGGCTGCAGTAATATAAAATTTCAATTAACTCATTTCGGACTGCGTTTAGAGATATGCATGCCAAATAAGTTTGTTACACTATACTGTACTAGAAAAACAAGATTTGGTTGATGGCCGCGAAAAAACAAAAAGACGCCAATTTCAGTCATTTAAGTAACACATAAGCTGTCATTTTACTGCAGCTAATTAAAAGTCCGACTATAAGAGATTATTTCTTTCAGAAATTGTTCGGGGTTCTTTAGGAGAACCTTCTAAAATTCGTTGATTGAATTAAAAGTAGGGAAATCAAATACACCGGAAAAAAATATTTCATAGATACCTCTATATTCCTTACATTTTGTTTGTCGCCGAGATGAAACTGCGATTAGATTTTGAACGTTTTAAATTACGAGAATTGGCCTGCTGATTTCCGTCTCGATCTGTCAAAAATACCTCCAATTTCTCTACATTTTTGACAAGTTTTTGACTTTGATTGTCACCGAGACGAGTATGTTTTTAATTAGGGGAATTGGCATTCTGGTGATACACGCATTATGTCGTGTTTTTCAGTACCTAAACTGCTACATCTCATCTTGTTAGTATAACTAGCTAAACAACACATAACCTTTTTTACAGCACTTCGTTTTTCAATCACCCTTACGGAACCCTAACAAATAAATTGCTTTTAAAACGTCTGTACATTAGAACAGTCTTTACCGGATACCCATAGTTTGTTGAATTACACGGAAGACTTTGATTTCGGCGGCTGAGCTCTGACGTTCTTTGTGTATCCATCTTGGATTAGCATTGTCTTTGTCACTATAGAGAATGAGTAATTGAAACTGAAATTTTAATTGTTTAGTAGAAATAATGTGCCTTTTAATTTGTATGAGGCCACTAGGTGGAGCCTGGTGACCTTTCAGGTCACTTGTGTGACTTACAGGTCACGTGAGTGATCTTACAGGTGACGTGTGTGACTTACAGGTCACGTGTGTGACTTACAGGTCACGTGTGTGACTTACTGGTCACTTGTGTGACTTACAGGTCACGTGTGTGACCTTACGTAAACGTTAATAAATAGAATGAACAATTTTTTTTCGTGATGTTTTTTTTTTTCATGACATCACGCCTTGTTTCTCCGAAGGGTTAGGTTTCACCAATTATGTTTCAGTTTACATGTGTTTATTATTTTAAGGATGAATTATTTTCGTGGCTATAAATTCAAACCTAATGCTAATGTGAACCAATCATATTTATATCACGATTTTGTGCATAACCGTCTAAACCACCAAAAAAATCACAATTTGCGTGCATTAATTTATGAAACCATTATAAAAACACCATGATATTATGTTAAACATTCTCATGGGAGGTACAATGGTAGGATATGTTAGGCTTTTTGCCTCAAATAATCCTTTTTTAGAGACAATAGGCCGGCTGCCAAAGTTATCAGATGTAATAAACACGACATTAGGTTTGTGTGGATATGACATTTGAATATAAATCTAATCTAATCTAACTAGCCTGTATTGTATACCACTGCATAGCAAAGACATCCCTCTCCCTTTTCCACAAAAAATATATAAATATAAGGTTATAAAATATGAAATTAAATTATTAATTTAAATTATTGTTCAAAAATAATCTGGCTTCACAAATACATGAAAAAAAAACGGCTAAGTGTGAATCGGTCTGTCAAAATTTCATCTGGCTAGCTATTACGGTTCACAGGTTTAGTATGACAGACAAACGGACAGGCAGACAGACAGACGACGTGCAGCGTAGACCTAGTAAGAGGACACGCTTTGCTTAAAAAAAACCCTAATAAATTAAGTTGTTTTAGTTTTAAACGAAATCCAAACCAATCGAATGTTTCGTTGATTGTTACTCAATAACGCCAAAACGGCTTATTGTAATTGAGTAAAATGGTAATTGGGGCTAATGAGCCCGCTATAAGTAGACCTTGTATGGGCCACTCAATGACGCAGACCCTACAACAAATAAGATAAAGACAAATATAAAAGTGATTATGAAAAATAATAGAGTACCTAAGGGTGTTAGGTACAGACGCCAGCACATCAACCTACTACAATCTGTCAAATTTCTTTAATAGATTTTTAACTTTATTGCAAAAGCATAAGATTCAAAGTTGATTGGGAAAATTTGACAGTTTCGGGTAGCTTGATGTGCTGGCGTCTGTACAACACCACGACTACTTTTTTTACGTTATTTTCAAAAAGGTACCGTCACACTTCGTCTTAGGAACTTTATTTTTCTCCAATCAGCACTCTATCAACACCTACTTATAGGGCTCTACAATATCTATAGATCTTCGTCTACCTCTAATAACGTTGCATTACCATCCTATTGTTTACCGAAAAGTCTTATCCACACAATTCTATCCTCAATTTTCCATTCACATATAAGCTTATAGCAGACAATGCCTCTGTTCAGTTGCACTATGTTACGCGGCGCGATCTCATTGACCCATAAACAAACATTCATGCATATTTTAAAACAAAAACTCATTAATTTTCAACAATTATTCAATTAACAAAAACGAATAGAAGTTGTTATTCAATTATTAACGTCATAAAATAACAGTTGAAACACAATAATATACTATTTTTAAAATTATGTTGTGATTAAATTTTGAATTAGTTTGAAATTGGAATGGGAGTGAGTGTGTATTTAAATTGAATAAAACAAAATTATATTGTTTATTCATTTAATAACAATTATGAATTGTTGTAATAAAAGTGAATTGTGTAAAAGTGCATGTATTGGATTTATTGGATGATGCAAATGAAAAAGTGCTGTGAAAATGAATTTGTGGACTACAATATTTTTGTTTTGTCATTTTGTGTGTGTTGCGATTGGATCCAGAGTTATACTCGTGGAGAATGCACCAAGTATGTACATATTGTAGCCATCATCTAGATATTACATAATCAGCCTATAATGTTCCCACTGCTGGGACACAGGCCTCCTCTCTGTGAGAGGGAGTGGGCCGTAATCCACCACGCGGGCCCAGTGCGGGTTGGTAGATGTCACATGTCTTCGAATTTTTGGTTCTAGGATATGCCGGTTTCCTCACGATGTTTTCCTTCACCGTTTTGAGAGCAATGGTGATGAAATAATTTACACAAAGTACCTAAGCGCCTGTCTGGGTTCGAACCTACGACCTACAACTCGTAGGTAAGTCGCGGCCGTTACCACTGAGTGAGAGAGAGGCTACTTAATATCACGTTAGGACTCTTCTAGAAGCCTAGCAAAAACAAAACAAGTCAAAATGAACGCTAAGCGAAAAAAAGCGGGGGTAAGCGATGCGATGCAACGCGGTGGGTCGGAGGAACAAGAATTTTCACGCGGACGAAGTTGCGGGCAGCAAGTAGTATTAAAAATTCGAAAGTGACTCTGTGTCTAAGTTACCCTTTCACGCCTAAACCACTGAACGAATATCGATAAAATTTAGCAATGAAATAGATAGCATCCTGGGGAAGGATTAAGTCTTTTTACAAGCTTTTATTTGGTTTTTTCCCAGCAGCACGTTTTCGTCGGATAAGTTCTGGCATTCCACGCGAAGCCACGGGCTGAAGCTATTTCAATATATTGTTGAACTAGCAGCGCCTCGCGGTTTTACTCGCATAAGTTTCGTTCCCGTGGGAATATCGGGTTAAAAATTAGCCTATATGTTAATCCCGGGTGACAGCTACCTCCATACCAGATTTAATTAAAATTGGTCTAGCCATTTGAGCGTGAAGAAGTAACAAACATATAAACACACACACACACACACACACACACACACACACACACACACACACACACACACTCACAAACTTTCGTCTTCATAATATAGTGTGATTCTTACACCATCATTATATTGATCGGAGTTATTTTCGTCGAAAGTAACTAAATAGCGGATTTTTTTTTTTTTTACCGTAACTTATATTGTCCCACTGCTGGGCGTAGGTCTCCCCCATATTTCTCCACTTTTCTTTGTGCTGTTCCTTATCCGTCCAATCGCTTAGAAACGAGTCCAAATCGTCACGCCAGCGTTTTTTAGGCCTTTTTCTGGGATATTATCCAATAACTTCTCCCGCTCTGGGCGGAGCGGGAGGGCATGTCAGACTTTTGCTGACTAGAACCCACCCGTGTTCCTTCAGTTGCCTGTGGCCACGGTAACTCTTTCGAACAACCGGCGACCTTGGCAGTCATTGGCCCTAGCGGGCCCAATCAGTGGCGACGTCCGTCTTCAGGCACATATCCTACTCAAAAGAGATATCCTTCAAGTTTTCAGAAACTTATAGAGATGTTTAAACATAGTTACCTTTGTTCATTCATTCCGTTTCACATTATGTTTAGTTCGTAGCCTGAGCAGCCACAATCTTTTGTCGTGCCTTAGACACGCTCGGGTGACGATGATGTGACTTATTCTTAGCAGAGTTCAAAATGGCATTAAGTCCTTTTAAAATTCCAAGAATACTGTAGTTAAGATTCTAAAGATTACGTCTTCTGTAATGGTAAATCTGTTATGTTGATGTTATTATCTTCATTAACGGCCTTTTTTGTTATCGCTGTTATGTATAAAGGAAATATCAACTCGGAAAGGGATTGTAACCGTATCAACTCAAGCTATTCAGTATTATTTGTATAAAACTCCCTACTGCAACGCACACTAATCGGAATCGTAACGTTATCGCCTCGTCTCGGGACAAACTCACAAACCGCGGTGCGGTGCGTTACGGCTCGTCCCCCCGCGCTTTCGTCTCTCCATACTCGAGCTTACGTCTCTTCGTCCACCCTTGCCCCTCTCAACCCTCCGGCCTGCCTGCTGCTCCATCAACCATCGGTCGGTGAGCCGTAAGCGCGGCGTCGCCTAGCCGTGGCAGAATCGACGTATCGGAGCTTCTGATCCGCTTTGGTTATGTGCCTATGTTAGTATGCCTGTTTGACGGCAAGGCGAAAGAGGCGATACAGTAACGATCCCTTTCCGAGTTGATATGTGTGCTATGATCTTAAGTTTCCCTTTGGTGCGATAATTCTCATCAGACGGGAATTCCCGCAATTTTAAGAAGTTTCGCATTCTAAACGCAGTCTCAAAAAAAAGTGCCAATAATTTCCCTATATACATATTTGACGCATTTTTGACATCGATTGTCGCTGAGATGAGATTGCACCTAGACCGTTTTTTATTAAGGGAATTGGCCTTCAGGTCATTGTTAATCTTGATTTAAACCTCAATCCTTTCCATTGCTGGTTCTTTCCTGTTACTGGCTAGAAATAAGTGATTTGGTTTCTGAGATCTCCATCAAAATACCTACCATACAATTATTCACAAGATTTGGGTTCTAAAAATCTGTTATCCATCTGAATGTTGGTACTTCTATCATTGACACTATTTATTTATTGATACACTTCTACTCAGATAACCTCCTCCTATAACGACTGCCTCACTAAAGCTATACAAATTATATATATATTCTTATATATATTCTTCTGGGTAAGATCACTCCATCGTCGACTTTGTCTCTGTCACCTCTGACCTAGACTATAGTCAAGAGCAAACCCATTTTAAAAAAAAAGCTGTACAAACAAAAATTGCATTATTTATACAGTTTGAGGTATTGTGAATTTGTCACTCAGAAGTGCACCAGCAGAGAAAAATGACTATGCTTTTCTGCTATCTTTGTCGTGGGGAGCTCCCAAGATGATAAAACCTTCTTCGTAAAGTTGTGGCCCAGTGGTAACGATTCCGACTTGTCATGTCTTGTCAGTTTGCGTTATTTATTTCATCACCTTTGCTCTCAAAACGGTAAAGGAAAAAATCCGAAAATACTGGGGGAACCGGCATGACCCAAAACCAAAAATTCGAAGACATGTGATATCTACCAGCCCGCACTGGGCCCTTGTGGTGGATTACGGCTCATTCCCTTTCACAGAGAGAGGAGGCCTGTGTCCCAGCAGTGGGAACATTATAAGTTGGTTATGTTTAAATGCTTGTGGTACTTCTGTGAATCCTCTAAGTACGAGTAATTATCTCAGTAGGTCATATTTATTTATAATCCTGACTTAACGGATCTTCATCAAGGTTGCAATTCACGTATTTTTTGTCAGTACATTCTTAGGATTTATTGTTCCTAATGTAATTAAGTTTAAATAATGTCTTGTTTGGGTAGGTACTAATGTACTGGAGTATGACGTAAGCTTTTGTTAGAATAATAATCCTACCATCATCATCATCTGCCTAGCCTTTTCCCAACTATGTTGGGGTCGGCTTCCAGTCTAACCGGATGCAGCTGAATACCAGTATTTTACATGGAGCGACTGCCTATCTGACCTCCACAATCCAGTTACTGGGTAATACGATACCCCTTGGTAAGACTGGTTGTCAGGCTTTCGGGCTTCTGACTACCCGTAACGACTGTCAAAGATCCACAAATGACAGCCGGGACCAACGGCTTAACGTGCTTTCCGAGGCACGGAGGGGTCTCGATATGTAAAGATGGTCACCCATCCACAGACCAACCGCGGTAAGCGTAGCTTAACCTGATCGATCGACCTGTGCGGCTGTTATTATTTAGCCACGGGCCCCTCCTAATAATAATCCTACCATTATATAAATATTTTTTTTCCTTTTGTGGTACTATAGAGGTACCTGTGAGGAACAGGGTGTAATGTTCACTTATCCTTCATAGAAAGGGGGAAGATCCTCCGACCAGAGGGGTGATGACGATTGATGTCGGGGCGTTGTATAGGCTAGTCGCACGGTAAACTCCGCTTGCGCGATGCAGGATTTTGTGTGACGTCAGTACGATGCGTAGTTCACGTGTGGCGGTGTAGATGCTGCCACACATGTTATGAATAGGTACCCATTTCTACGAATCTCCTTCTGAAAACAGATATTTTATCTTTTCAGTATTAAGTTGTATGTTCCCATAACCAGTGTCTATAGCATAAGTCCTGACTTTTAACCTTTCTTCTATAAAAGATTTTTCGGGAAGCATAAAGAAGCCTCCTCGTGTAGCGCAGTTTGTTCCGCCAGTTACTCAACTGAATTGAGCGCTCGGCGCATCCTGGACAGTCACACCCAACACCTTATTTGGACTGGCCAATTCTTCCCTTGCGGTGGTAGGGCTAACGGCCGCTTGGTTTGCGACCACGCTCCCACCGGAGTCCGTCAAGCACCCTGTTGTTTCGTCGATGCGTGGGAGTTCCAGTGCTTTAGGCATTTTCTGGGCACGCTCGTTCCATCATAGATCTCATCCGTCGTTTTCCATCAGGCGTGATCGAGGTCAAGGGCGAGCCCATTCAGCAATAAAAATTAAAAAATAACTATCTACAACAAGTCTTTTTTCCACAGCATGTTTTCGCCGAGTCCTAGCCGGGAAGCGAGCCCTAAGAAGTCACGTCAGAAAAGTGGTGCCTTGCGAGAGGCTAGAGGACTGCAGGGTAGAGTGCGCTACAGAAAAGAGGTTCCCTTGTGAGAGCTTCAATTATAGGTAAGTGACACTTTATGGTTCTGGATTAGAGGATAAGGAACGCGTACACCATGACAGAATATATAAAGTTACTAGCAGTGCCCCGCTTGTAGATATTGATGTCTTCTATAAAATTGTAATACATCACTTTGC
This sequence comes from Gortyna flavago, assembly GCA_963669345.1. Classification (NCBI taxonomy): domain Eukaryota; kingdom Metazoa; phylum Arthropoda; class Insecta; order Lepidoptera; family Noctuidae; genus Gortyna; species Gortyna flavago. Next base: position 5,781,654 of record OY770152.1, on the reverse strand, counting down.
TCTATTGTCAAAAGTTTCCGCAGCGTATTTTTGAAAAAAAATTCACACCTTCGGTTACATTATCGAAGTTTTATGCGGATCCCTAACATTTTTGAACATATTATATATCTTATGTTTATCAGGGATAACGTAGGATTCTAATGGTGAAAGAATTTTTCAAATCAGTCCAGTAGTTTCAGAGCCTATTCAATTCAAACAAACAAATGGAATTCTATGGAAAATCATTGCTTTATGGTCATTAATCAGAAAGGAAACAGTATCTTTCTGGTTAATGACCATAAAGCAATGATTTTTTGCAGAATAGTAAATATTAAACTAGTTTTATGTCCCTATGTTTTCCTTTTTGATGATACATTATTTTTATAAGCACTAGAACCCTCAAAAAATTCCGATTTAAACCGCTGTCAACAGAGGCCTAGTTTACAATGACAACTATTAATGAAAAAAGAAAAACATAGGGACACAGTATACATATCCTTCTTATTCAGTTTATGAAATATCTTTTAAATTGCTCCAATATTGGAGGAGGAAATACGCGAGATCCAAACCTCGAAATACGACATTTTACTTAGGATTTTTAAAAGTTTCTTTGACTGAATAAATAACTATGACTATTCAAATTCAAATATTTTAATGTTAGTATAACTTAGCCTAATGTAAGTATTAATTTAAATTAACAATAATAAACAACTAATGAACGATATCATAATATATCCTTGGAATTATAATATCCTTGGACATTTCACACAACGCCATATAGTCCCAAGCTAAGCAACCTAATGCTTGTGTTATGGTAACGAGATGGCTGATAAACTACTTATTTTTTTTTTTGTTTTAAATTTATACATATTATAGATAATTATAACTATTCGTTCCATGGCACACCAGTTTATTTGGACAAGTGTGTCTGGACTCTTACCCAATTTCGTAAGAGGGGAGAGTCCCACCGGTCTGAAAACACATTCAGGATGCCATTGGAGTAGGAGCACAAGAGCACGCTCACGCTATTGACATGAACTGGGAAAAATAAGTATGGCTAAATTCTTCCACTTAGTATCTATTCAAATATTCAAACTAAAACAAAGTTGCTAACACAGATGACAGATAATCAGTAACAAAAATGAAGTCAAATGTGTTTATAGTGTTCACACGGGCTGTTCGCACTATTGTGTGCGTTTCCTGATCTTTGGCGACCTTAATATGTTAATTGTTACAACATTTTGGTAGATACTGTGCTTTGACAATACTTTATTTTAGTATTTTTGGTGTTCAGCTGTGAATTTTTTTTAGAATTATAAAGGTCGTCACGGTTTTGGTCATCTGTTCTCTGTTCGTAGTTACCTTTATCTTAAACAGTTGTGCTCCGTTTCTGTAGTTTGTACTACTCAGAGAAGCTCTCAAAAGCCACCTACTTATTGATTCGACAAAGTTATCTAGGAATTAAGCGAAATTTCAGACACGCAATTTCTCATGACGTAGAACCAGTATCTAGCACTATCGGACAGATACATAATCGTCACTGAAAAGGAGAAAATGCTAAAACGCCATTTGGGCCAAAATGAGTTACTATAATCTCAGACCAAAAAAAAAACCAAGTCAGAGGGCTGTCAACAGTAAAGTGAAGCCGGTTTCGTAAATATGTGTGCACTTAGTGAGGCGTAGTTTGATTGTAAATAGTTGCAAATGTGTGCGTGTGGGCGTGTACGCACAGAGCGGAGACGTAATTTTGGCATGCCTTTTTTTTTTTTTTTTTTTAAGGATGGGAAATCATCAAATGACCCCTCCCGCTCTGGGTGGAGCGGAAGGGAGTGTCAGACTCTTACTGACTAAAACCCATCCGTGTTCCTTCCTTAGCCCTTTATATTCCGGGGCAGCGGTAACCCTTTCGGACAATCCCGCTGCCCCGGCAGGCTTCGGCCCTGACGGGCCCCTCCGTTCAATGCTGACATCTCTTTGAGGCGCGCGTGGAACACATACGCGCCGTCCGGCACGGGCCTGGTCCTGATCGGACGGCGAGCTACCCATTACTCGCCGTCCGCAGGCCCGCGCCTACGGTGGCCGGGAGTCGTCACGCGGCTCCCGACGCCCGGAGCGTCTACCGCGGCGGCTGGGACGGGCGGCTCTCTCAGCTCTCTCCCTCGCCCATCCCGCCACCTCCTTCGCTAGCATGACAGCTTCGCAGAAGGAGGTGACTGCCTCCCACTCCCTCTCGCCCCGGACCATGGCTTGGACCAGGGCCGGGCGCGAGAGGTCGCCGCCGCTGCTGATCGCCTCTACGAGGACACGGCGGTGCTCTGCCCAAGCGGGACAGACCTCCACCGTGTGCTCCACCGTGTCCTCTGGGCGATCCTCGCAGTGGTGACACCCGGGCGTTTCCTCCCGCCTGATGATGTGCAGGAACCTCCCGAAACATCCGTGTCCGGTGAGGACCTGCGTCAGGCGGTAGGTGAGGGCGCCGTGACGCCTCTCTAGCCACTCCTCAAAGAGGGGCCTTACCGCCGCTATCGCGGCGTGCCCTGCGCTGGGTTGCGACAGTCGCGCTTTCCATGCCGCCATGAGATCACGCCGGAGGTCTGTCCGCTCCGCAGCAATTTGCCGCGGAAGCGGGTTTTCCCCCCGGCGTAGTGCCTCCGCGCGCCACTCATACAGGCGCGCAAGGACTATCGCCTCCAGATCCCATGGCGGCAGTCCGGCCAGGAGGCTTGCCGCCTCGCGCGAGATCGTGCGGTACCCCCGTATCAGCCGTATGGCGACCACCTTTTGGGGCGCGTTCAGGTAGTGGGCGGCTCGAAGCCGCAGTGAACGCGCCCACACCGGGGCGCCATATACGGCCATGGACCGCACGACCCCCGCGTAAAGCCTCCGGCAGGAGGCGTTTGGCCCCCTCAGGTTGGGCAGGAGCCGCTTGAAAGCGGCCCCAGCCCGTTCCAGTTTGGGGGCCAAACGTCGGAAATGCTCGACGAAGTTCCACCGGCTGTCGAGGACGAGACCCAGGTATTTCATCGTCGTCTCGACGCCGATGCGAACCCCTCCTACCGTCAGTTGGGATCCCGATGGTGGCCCGTTCCGAAGCCCATGAAAAGACATGGCCTCGGATTTGTGCAGAGCCACCTCGAGACCCAACTGCCGGATCCTCTCCACATTTTGGCATGCCTCACTGCATCGTTCCTAGCGCTTTGTCTTTGTTTTTTATTTGGTCTGAGACTATAATATATCGTTGAATTACATTTTTTTTTCTGTGTCGATCTGTTTAGGTGTCAAGGCAATCTGAGCCAGTCTTAATTGGCTCAGATCGTCTAAAAAAATTTGTTGATAATTGTTAAAAAAAAATCGAATTCAACGATATAATTATAAAACAAATGTTTGCCCAAATGGCGCTTTAGCATTTCTCCTTCCCATGAGTGTCGATATAGTTTGTCAGGTTAAGGAAAAATTATAATTATCAACTTACCCCAAAATACCTACGTCTACTGCAATGCAGGACGTAGAAATCGGTGCAATTGTAAACATTTAAGTAAGCACAAGAGGCCTTATAAATTAGTTATAAAAACCTTAAAAAAATCTTGTATACGTAATGCATAAGTAAAATGTCCAAAAACCGAGTCTTTTGAAAAACCAATGAAGGCAGTTTAAGCCTTCAGACATTTCATTAAGTATGAAACTGTCTCATAGGGCAAGCTTCGATATTATCGGAGATTATGATTGTTAGTAAATTTTAACCAATAACAAAATCAAAATCACATGTCATATTCTATTTATGATAAATGATAAATGATGAAGTAGGTTTGCACAAACACTTTTACACGTCAATCATATTTATTATAAAACTAGATGAGGTCGGCGTTTCTTAACTGACTAGGTACTCTGAGAAGAAAGGCCGAAACAAACTCAGAGGTCACAGTCTATTTTAAAGTCCAGACATAATCTTGGTCAGGTTATATGAAGACCATGTAGATCGATGGTGAGATTTAAAATATTGATTGATGCATGGCCGTATAATAGACATGGTGTTTTGTCAAAAAATATACATACGTCACCCTTTTCATAACCATAATCAGGCAAAAACATTTCAGGTCAAGTCCCTTCATAATCTTCATCACACGATCTCGTATCTCTCATTATCTCTGTGTCTTCAACAGTAGTTTTCTCAGATGGTTCAGAACAATACTGGTACATATTTACTACCTATATATAGCAAAGGCCCTTCTCTATATGGTTGGTGAGCAACTAGGTTGGGACAGGGTTGACTCTAATGTTGTATTATGTTTGCTATATTTTTATATATCTTACCGAGGCCTCTATTCCTCTAGCCTTAAGATTTAGAATATTTTCAACTCTGAAAGTAGTCTGTATAAATGATACTGTGTTAATCGTTTGATAGTGCTGATCTATGCGTCATGTTCGTGAACGGGCGCCGTCAGTTGAGGCTGGTCATCACATAGCTGCCTCGGCTTATTTTTAATTATTTTATTTTGGATTGTTGTTTTGTTACTATTTGCTGTACTCTGGACGCTTTGAACGCGTACGTCTTCTTTTTTTTTAACATCGTTCTCACATTATACTTGTAATTTCAAAATTAATGATGTAACTAATATTTTTGTAAGATATCATTTAAAAGAGCGTATCTTCTACGCTTTGGAATGGGCAACTAGCTTCAAATTCTCTGTCTGACCGACTTCTTGTCAATTCAAAAGTGCCTGTAAATGGTATAATTGAAATAAATGCTTTGAGTTTGAGTTTGAGATGTCTCCTAAGGCTGAATGCAAATGAAAAACTAAAACAATGCAGATGAGATGAATGAATTACATTTTCCAGATGCTCTTCATCTGTAATTCAATCAAGGTTTAAGTATGGACTGCATATGAGTCTTAATAATTGGTGTTCTTGAATTATTTTATGAAGTAAGCTTATAGAAGATAAAATCATGGTTAAGCTAGAGTGGGGTTATTTTTTCAGTAATCTTTTCAGTGGTTGTCTTAAATGTTGACTGATGACATGTAGACGATGGGCACCAGATGCTGCTGCTGGCTTCTGGCGTATACATTTTGAAAGGAAAAGACAGAAAGAGAATACGTTTATTTGCGGTGAACATGACGCAAAAAAAAAAACATGAACAAATATCCTGCTTATGCGTATGAAGTTTCATTAAAATCAATTTATTAACACAAAACAACAAGGGCTTGAAAGTTTGTATGAAATGCCGTACGGCGTAAACGCTTTTAAGTCCGCTTTTGTTCCTTTTTATGCGAAAATTTAAATAAATTAAAGAGACTTCGTACCATAAATGTGTCAATACATTCAACCAGGTCTAACTCAACTAACGCATAGTTTACTATAGTACACTACGACGCTAACTGCTTGGTCGTAATCCATGACGTTAACCTCGGTTCAGTTATCAGACTGATGCATCAGCATTGTGTGCTGTTGCAGGGTTAATGTTAGATCTGCTGTTTCATATAACGTCTAGAATTATTTATAAAACTTTGTAGGAAGAGCTGTCAGATTAATTTGAAATTAATCTTTTTAAATTCCAGTCGCTAACTATTCATTATATTATATCCTTATTAGATTTGATAAAAATATAAACTAATATGATGAATGCGAAAGTGTGCCTGTCTGTGACCTCTTCACGCTTAAACCGCTGAACCGATTTAGATGAAATTTGTTATAGAGATAGTTTGAGTCCCGGGAAAGGACATACTCGTAGGATAGTTTTTATCCCGATATTTCCACGGAAAACTTATGCGGGTTGAAGCCGCGGGCGCTGTTAGTACAAATAAACTATCAAAATAAATGTTGACAGCGATGCGGAGGAATTTCGACGCCATTTTATGTTTGTTAATAGTTTTAGTTAGATAGGTTAGAATACTAGTCATTGCATTTTTTTAAATAGTTTTAACATAGAACCGTTATTTTCAGAAGTAAGGTGGATTTCTTCATAATGACAAACACTTTGTTCCGAAATATTCCTGAAAGGAAAGGTTATGAAAGGTTCGCATATTATTACAAATGATAAATGATTTATTTTCTGTAAGTAGGTTTGTACAAACACTTTTACACGTCACTCATATTTTTTTAAACTAGATGAGGTCGGTCTTTCCTATCTGACTATTCTGAGAAGAAAGGCCGAAACAAACTCAGAGGTCACAGTCTCTTTTAAAGTCCAGACAAAATCTTGGTCAGATCATGTAAAGACCATGTAGATTGGGTCTGAAATGGTATTTTTTGGAAAGAACCACACAGATTGAGCGGACCATCGCATATATAATATAATTAATGGGTGCAAAATATTATAAAACAGTAACGGTGGAGTTTCTTGCCAATTCTTCTCCATATGAAAACTAATTACCTTTTAGAAGGGCCTACTAGAATCAATTCTATTTTATTGTAATTTTTGACGTTCAAAAGTGCCTTTTATGTGCCTATTTGAAATAAATGCTTTGACTTTGAAACTTTAGAACTGTGCTACGAATGCCCAAAGCTGTCCTGTGATTGCAGATCAGCATCGACCTTTAAATTGTTCTTAATGTTGCTATAGGACTGTATTTTAATCTTGTAACATTCACATATTTATTATTTGAACACAACGTCTCACTATCGGCCGTATATATGCAATAATACGTACGTCCTCTGGATAGGTTTAACTCGTCCACGCGAGCTAAGTCATGAGCATGGCTTGTCTAACTCACAAATACAGAAAACTCCTTTAGATATCGAATGAACCAAAATAGAGCAAAAATATTCATTAATCACTTTCACAGACGTAACAACAACAAGACACATGATTAAAATCTGGCACACAATGATTTGCATAAAAGATGATGTGAATCGTCTACATACAAATATAATGGTGTACATTTATGTGAATTGAAGTGATATAATTGGGACGCCACCAAGGTTACTTGTAGTACCAGTGACCATTGTGCGAATGAGATCGCAAGACCAACAGGGTATGACGAAAAAAATAAGTGCGAATGACGTAAACAGTTGATGATGAAGGGCTCAGACCGATTGACCATGTATGTTTGAACTTATGTAGTCCCCTAGATCGTATTTCGGCTATGGCAGCCAATCTCAACAGAGACTAGTCTCGGCGCGGGAGATATTATAGTGCACAAGTGCGTGCGCAGACACAGGTGAAATCTCTCTTCCCTCACTCTCGTAGTCCGATACGACCAGAGAGAGATCAGGCGCAGGACCAACGGCTTAAGCGTCAACTTTCAATCTCCGGGCTTTTCTTTAGAAATTCCTAATGAAAAAACACACATAATTATGTTTTTGGAGTGGCGACCGCGTATCGGAAGACGTAGCGTTTGAAGGCGTCCCACAAGGTGGACCGACGACCTTGTGAAGGCTGCAGGAACCCGTTCGATGCGAGAAGCACAGAACCGGTCGAAGTGGAGGTGCTTGGGGGAGGCCTATGTCCAGCAGTGGACGTCTTTCGGTTGAAATGATGATGATGATGATGAATAAAAAAACATAATAACATCTTGCCTGACCTGTGACTCGATCCCAGGTTCCCCGACACTTAGCAGTCGCACTTGCAACCCCGAGACCAAAGGGGCAGTTACTTGCCACATTGCCATTGTAAAGTAGTACTAAGTTTTTGGAACTAAACTATTATTATTATTATTACATAAAAGGACCAAGGCAAGTTCGTGAAAATATTCACCAATTTGTTTCTCAGTTTCTCACATTTCTATAACATATACCAACAACGTGTTTTTTTTTATATCCCATAACTCAAGGGGATCATTGTACTCATCATTATGAACAACTTTTACTATGGGCCAAAACCAGAAATCGCGAAAAAAAATCAGCTGTTCCCTACATTTATGTTCGTATAAATCGTCAAATTTAGGGAATACCATTTTTTTTTTCGCGATTTCGGTATTGGTCCCATAGCAAAAGTTGTTCATAATGATGAGTACAATGATCCCTAGAGTTATGGATATAAAAAAAAACACGTTATATATTATCCAATTATTCAATTACGTTTTCCAATTCAAGTTATTTTCTGTCACATGTCTCCTTTTCTCATTTGTATCTACATAAACGAATTTCTAAAGCCTTGTATACATTACGTGCTAACTTTATATACAGTTTGTTTAATAGTGTATTAGGACACCTGATAAAGGTTCGTACCACAATCTCTTGGTCTAGTGGTCGCAAGCGCTACTGATGAGCATGAGGCCCTGTATATGATTCCCGGGTCGGGTAATGTGTTATTGGATTTTTCCTATTTGGAATTTTGTTAGTAGCAGCCCGGAGTCTGGATTTGTGCCCAGTTGATATGTACCAACTCCAGGTTATAATTCCACTTCTTAACTGTACGCACAATTTTATTGGCGTGGTGCCAGAATGCTTTTGGGTATGAATACAACTAGCTTCAACTCTCTAACTGATCGAGTCCTTGACAATTCAAAACTGTCAAATTTATTTTTATATTTAAAGTTAATGGAGTTTTAAATAGCCAACTTATGATTGCAGTTACACTTAGCGTATTCTTCAGCATATTCGACGCAAATCGCACCAAATTGGTCGCCTAGTGAGTGCGAGGCTTTAAACTATTTATCCACATGACTTATGGTGAAAATCAAATTAGCATTTCCTCTATACTCGTTAGTGTAATATGATTACCATTGGTCGGTTGTAGAGGAAAACTGGGCCATTATCATTAGATCTATAAAGCCTAGTTTAGCTAAGTGAAATTTTATTAGCAACAAGTCAAGCGCTCGGTGGGATTTCTCATCGGCAAAAAAGCAAATTGCCAGTATCTATGTAGGTATGCGAATTTTCTCCGACTTTGACTGACTCGTTGGTCTCGTGGTTGCAAGCGCGACTGCTGAGCGTAGGGTCCTGGGTTCGATTTCCGGGTCAGACAAAGGGTTTTCCATTAGGAATTTCTTAGTAACAGTCCGGAATTTAGAAGTTGGCGGTTTAATACCCCCGTGGCTCGGATAGCATGTAAAGCTGTTGGTCCTGCGCCTGATCTCTCTCCGGTCGTGTCTGATTGCCGTCCCATCGGACTGTGAGAGTTAAGGAACAGAGATTGCACCTGTGTTTACGCACACACGTCTTGTGTACTATAATATCTCCTGTGTACCTAGCTAATGTTGTTGTTTTCTCGTTGGCTAGGTAATGCTAGCAGTTCTCAGCATGGAGTCCATCAAGATATTCTCAGTAGCAATCCAGAGCCTGTATTTATGCCTTGTTGGCTTGTCCCCTGTTACATGGGACTTAAACATGACTATGCTTCCCATTTCAGTCCCATATAAAGGAGGGCGATATTTGGACTTACTATACACATCTGTCTACCCCTTTGCTTGATGTTAAGTTACGATATTAAATTATAAAACCTCTCCTTACAGATTAGACCGAACATTCCGTGGCAAAGGCCTCTGCGAGTTAATGACAAAGCCGATAGAAGCCTTCGACTTACGACGAGATTTCGTCGAAGATAAAGACTTTGATTTTTTCGAGCTTGACCGAAATAGCCTGGAACCTAACTGCCCAGACACACTGAGAGGACCAGGGGTCTTACATTCTGGTTTTTTATCCTCAAAGACCAATAGGATACCAGATGGGGATGGGGCTCAAACTGGGTGGAGGGACAGGTATGATGGGTTTGATGGAAGACATAGGGATCGGTTCAATGGGGATAGAAGAGGGCCATATGAGACTAGGAGAGGAGGATATGAAGATAGATACTTTGTGCCTTATCAGATTAATCAAGGTGAGTTTAATTTTTTATTTTGGCTTTTGGATCTTTTACCAACTGAGTCACAAATAGAAAAGTGCAGTACTTATCTTTGATGACGTTACTACTTTAAAGTTCTTGATTAAAGGTAATTATGATGATTTGAAGGTTCCTTTTAATTTATTGCTATAAAAGAATGTCGCTTGACTTCTGAAATTCAGATTTTTGGTGGTACGATTCCTTAGGAGATGAATTCTGCTCATCATTTTAGTTGTTTTTTTTTTCTTGTTTTTAATTCTGTGGAAACTAACAAACATGCTTGAAGAAGCAGGCATTATTACGCATCCATTAATCTTCGTCACAACTCGTAACGCGTCTATGATCGGATACCACAAACACCTCTAATTTAGGTGGTAACAATAGATTTTTCACACTTTTAAGAGTGCCCGGCTATACACCGCAAAATCATTCCAAACTCGGTATCTAAAATATCTTTCTTACATCTGTCTCCCAGGTTTAGCCCGTAGCAACGACGACCAAGAAAACTGGGGCAAATATGGCGGAGAATACGGTGGATACGACAGATACTATAAAGACAGGAATGACTACCACAAATCCATCAGCCATTGGCAAATATCCACCGACGTCGAACGACCGTCGTATGGAGTCAAACCCCACTCAAACACCAACTTTGACTACCAAAGTCTGGGCAAAAGTGGGGGGACTTTTGACTACCATAGTCTAGACAAAACTGGGGGAGCCTGGGCTGGCAATAGATATGGCTATGGGGCTTGGAAAAGGGGGCGGTGGAACAACTCTGGCAGTTCCTGGGGTCAAAATGGGTTAGATTATGAGGAGTCGAATTTTTATAAGCCGAAGCCGCATCATCATGATTCTATTGATCGGAGCGATGATGGGAGGACTAAAGGTAAGATGTTTTAAAAACTGTGTTTTTAAACCTTAATCAGTACTAATATTGTATGCGAAAGTAACTGTTTGTCAGTTACCATTTCTAGCCTAAGGCCTGAGTTCACCAACATTCTAACCATCGGTTAGGTATTTAAACAGTTGATTTATGTCAAATTTCCTAAGGAAATCAACTGTTTAAATACCTAACCGATGGTTAGAATGTTGGTGAACTCAGGCCTTAAAGCTTAACCACTGAACCGGTCGTTATGTTTGACAGATTGGCAGACTGAGAACATTTTTTTTTTTTTTTGCCGGGGCGATACCTTCATAAGGCGCCCGACCTCTGGGGAAGGAGGTCGGGGAGTGTGGGATTTTTACCTCACTAAAACCACCCCGGTGATGATCCCTGGGGAGACTGTAAAGGGGCCTCCCCTGAGCCTCGCTATGCACGGCAGCACGTGACCACTGTGCCACCGTCTTCCTTGGGGTCACTTAGTGGGCGGACTGAGTCCCCATTCTGTGCGCCCGCGACCCCAAAGGTCCGCCTACCCTACCTTTTTTTTTCTGCCTGGAGAAGGCCATAGGCTACTTTTCATAATGAATATTTGCATTAAAGAATGATGACATACAAAATACACGCAGAAGTTGCGGGAGACAGCTGCTAGCAATGCAATAAAATAGTCCCTGCTACAAATGGCCATGTAACTCAGGCAGTTCCACTGCCAACCTTACTGCCTTGACTGACCTTTTCACCACAGCATGAATTTTTTTTTGTCTAAATTGGGTCGATACTTAAGGCGAATGATGCTCAATAAAGGGTCCAATCAATAAAGGGCAGCTATAATGAGCCAGATCATTCTGCAATAGATCAACCTCGTTCCTAAAAAAAAATTTTTATTTATATACTAGCTTCCGCCCGCGGCTTTGTCCGCGAGGTATGTCAATAAAAACTATCCTATGTCCTTCCCCGAGATGCAATCTATCTTTCTGCTAAATTTTATCCAAATCCGTTCAGTTTTTCAGGCGTGAAAGGGTAACATACAGACAGACAGAGTTACTTTCGATATGGATTATACTTTATTGTACACACGGCTACACATCAAGCTATACATTTCCAGTTTTAGCTGACCTCGCATTGAATAGGTTTTTCTTATGATCAGAAGTCAGCTTATACTGGTTATATATAGCTCGATGTGTAGCCGTGTGTACACTAGAAAATACATAACAAAAAATACGATGCTCACTACAAAACATACAATGGGCGCCCGCTTATCGCTTTCTGCAATCTCTATTTCTTTTAAATCTTGTTAAAAAAAATTCCAGATTGTTCCTCCCGCCGTCGACCAGGCATGTCCTTAGGCACCGGTGCTATCAGACGAGCGCTGATATCTCGCAACGTGGTGGAGTGCGAAGCAGCTTGCTTTAGTGAGAGGGAGTTCAAATGCGTGTCTTATAGCTATCGGTGAGTAGGGATTTAGAAAATTGTAAGAGTACCTAGTATTTATGATTATTGTTCTATTTTATTATAATCATTCAAAAGTAAATAAGAAACACGGAAGCTAAAATTAAACTGCGTTTATCAGTGGATTGTATTGATTAAATATATTTTTGAAGTTTCATAATTTTAGCTGACAAATTTTATACCCTATATCTGGATCCTCCTTCCTCCATCCTTAATATTTGAAATACGATTTAAATTTAAAAATTAAATTAATGTTAATAATGTACTTAAATTGAAAGTTTATGTTAGTACTGAATTTAATTGTTAATTGTAAATTAATTTGTAAACACCATGTTTGTGGCAAATAAATATTCTATTTTATTCTGGAAATCTCAACTCATCATCATCATCATCTGCCTAGCCTTTCCCAAAAAAACCCCCAAAAAACCTCAACCAAACCAAAACAAAAAATAAAAAAAAACCCCAACCCAACCCCAATCCCAACCCAACCCCCCAAAACCCCCAATCCCCAAATCCCCAACCCCAACCCCAACCCCAAATCCCCTAACCCCAAATCCCCCCCCCCCAATCTCAACTAATTTAAACAAAACCTTTTTCAGGTATTCAAACTCCCACGGCACAGACAACTGTTTCCTTAGTGAGCGACCATACAGGGGTCTGGAGATTACAGCTGATAGCAGTTCCGATGTCTACGCCATGCCACAAGACCAGGGCTGCGTGACGATCAACTATAAACCCTGGGTTGAGAGTGGTAAGAGTCAAATTCTTTTCGAAATAGCAGCGTTTTACTTTGAATTTTTGATGATAATACCTAGTTTTGTCACCGTTGCTTTGTTCCGTTCTTTGTTAAAGAAGACCGATCTTTGTTAAAGAAGAAAGTTAAAAGTCCAGAATCATTGCAATAGTCTTTTTTTTTTATAAGCTGACCAACTAAACACAGCATTAACCCAGGGTCGTTGAATTAATATTGATCTCGCATGTATTTAAATTAACTATAGTAAGGCACGGCACTAACAATTAGCGTATTAATACATCATACAATATATAGAAAATTAAACCCTAAAACAAATTAAAACAAAAAAAAAAAAAAAAAATTTATTCCCAAGGTACGAAATTTCAGATCCTACACAGGTACGACCTACATTCCAAAAATATAGTTGAATTTAGAATATCCTTTCCGATGGAATATCCGTGGACTAAATGCCAGGATTATCTCCCAGTCAACCACAGGACTATTCGAATCTACTTTTATTTCTTTTCAGAATGTTTCTGGCACGTCCGTTCCGGGGCTGCAGTGGGCGACACTGCGATACGAGCTGCGTTAACAGTGGCGGGTCTTGGAGCCTGTGAAGCTGAATGTATTAGAGCTCATGCTTTCTTCTGCAGGGGATTTAGTTTTAGGTAAGTTTGTGGTATTAGTAAATAAACTATCAGGAAGAAAACAGAAATTACTGACGTATTCAGACAGCATGCTGAAGTGGCCGTTTGCTAGTTAAGTCTTTCGAAGAACCGATTGCCGTTGGAGCGGACGAGTCCTTAAGGGCCGATTCGCAGATTGGCAAATGTGGCGTGGCATACTCCTAGACAAGATGAGGCAACGATCTGATATAGATGTCGCAGCCAACTGGTTAAATTAGCCGTTCAGCTAACTGCCCGGCCTTTAGAAGTAGTGCTCGTCTCGCTTCGCTCTCTCGGCTCGCACGCGGTTGATCACAGTTCTAATCTAACCTAACCCATTTGGCCGGGGTGCCCTGCCTTAGTTACTGCGACCAATTCGGCTCGCGCGTGATTGGTTACAGACTGCCAACCTAAACTGTAATTGAATATTATTCAGGCCGTTAGTTGAGCGGCCGCCGTTTAGTTAAAAGGCTAGGCGGTTAACTGAACGGCTAATTTAACCAGTTCGCTGCGACATAGATACAGGATAAAGTAAATGTGAAATGAAAGGTCAGATGTTGTACCTCAACTAGGGAGAGAGTTGGACATAATTATGTCCAGCAGTGGACTAGTAGATATATGGAATAAAAAAATAGTTTCCAAAAAATTTACACTACAAAGCAATGTACTGTTTAATTTTCCTCTTTTACCAGTATTAAATAACAAATAAATCTATGAAGATTTTGTCTTGACTTTATGAACACAGCTAATGAGGCAAGCATGGCAGAAATAGAAGAAGACCTATATAGTAAACAGTAAGCGGAAAAAGATGCCAACTAAATGATGATTATGAACACAGGTCCTGTAAGGAATTAATTGATTTTATCCCCAGATTCGACTCTCCAATAATCGGTGACGACCTTGAGAACTGTATTCTAACGTCATCACCACCGACCTCCCTAGAGAAAGGGCGTGGGCTCCGTCCCAACAGTGGACATGAGTTGTACTCGAGAGGAAATTATGGCAGGGGATGTGAACCTGCGCTGTATGATGATGTTCAGAATAGAGATGAGGGTGAGTTAAAAGTTTATTTTGTTTTTTTTTTAAAGTAAAAACTTCTTTAGGCGCGTTGGGAATTTTTGAGATGGGAAAAATCATTTAACTCGTGCCACTATTACCGTAACCGACCGCTTCGGATGTGTTCGGCTGTCCTCGGGATGTACTCGGTTTTAATGTATATCCGATATGTCAGTGAGTGATGGCAAAATATTCTGTTTGTGTTTTGTTTTCACTTCTGTCGGCACTCCCGGAGTGCCACTGTCTTTCTGCAGAAGAAAGTTTTGTGCAAAGTGGTATTTCTTTTTTTTCTCCTCGCAGTTAATTTTGTTTATATGTATGTATGTATCTATCTATGTATTAATATTTATTCTTGTATTTTATAGTAATTTCCTAGCTATTTGTCACGTATGTTGCACCTGCCATGTCTTGTCTCTGCATCACCCTAAGGTTGACTGGTAGAAAATGCCTCAAGTCCGCCTTTGTACAGTATTTCTTTTACTTGTGCATAAAGTTTTAATAAATAAATAAACCATACGGATTGGATAGATATAAGTAATTCCGGATGTGAATACTAGACAGATTTTTTAAAAGGAGGAAGAATTGTGTTTTGTTGGATTGCTAATGATGATGAGGTTACAAAAACGTAGATTCTATGAGTCTTTTTTTTCTTTAAATCCTGACTCTTTATTTGTTACCCGTTCTAAAGAAGGTTATATTTTTAAGTTATTCACAGCAAACCATGTGAGATCATCAGAACAGTCGCTAAGCCCACTTAGATATTTCTAAAGGTTTCAAACAACAAATCTTTATACAGTACATTTATTGGATAGGCTACAAAGATTCCTCATAGAGAAATGTTAAAACAGCAATAATGCAGCACCACGAGCGGCTTAGCACCACAAAAACTTCATCATCACCATCATGTCAGCCAAAAAACGTCCACATCACTATAATTTCAGCCGAAAGACGTCCACTGCTGGACATAGGCCTCCTCCAAAAACCTCACGAGGTTGTAAGACCCACAACTATCTCAAGATGTACCTCATACTTTTACTCCAGAATGCTACCTGCAATACGACAAGGCAGCCAAGCTGACCGGCCCGTCCATCCGCGGTCAGGCGCGCGTCAAAGACGAGCAGGCTTGCGGCCATGCGTGCAACGAGGCGCCCTTCAGATGTCTTAGTTTTTCTTTTAAGTAAGTGATTTGCTAGAAGTTTTTTTTTATTGGGTGGGAAATAGGCACATGGTCCGCTTGATGGTAAGTGGACACCTTCGCCTATCTGCAGTACGGGTTACCTCCTTCCCTCAAATATGGCGAGGGGGGTAATCATGGCTGATCATGGCTGTAAAGTATATATGTGATTCAGATACTTATCTGGCACATAATTTCATACAATATCTGTCCCAGTATTTGTTTTACAATTAATGTGTTTTTCTGATGGTCTGTTTCATCATTTTGGTTGTATAGTCATTTTATCTGGCAGAAACAAATTCAATTTAAAAAGTACCCATCAATCCACTTATTCCTTAGTCTCTAGAATTAATCAGAAAACGATGTAAAAACAACGATTTTTTTTTTCAGCAACAACGCACCCCCAAAAACCGATAACTGCCTGCTTTCGGAGATCCGGCTCTTTGATCTTCAGAGAGGAGTAGACTATGTGCACTCAGCGGACGACTGGCTGTTCGCGTTTGACCTTTTTAATGGACAATGTTGGAGGAAGGTTCATGCCGGGGACTACGAGTAAGTAGAGCTGATTCTTCATTTTTAGAAACCGATTCTTGGTCCCTAGCCTGCATCATCCCACTGCTGGGCAGAGGCCTCTCCCCATGACTTCCAGTTCATTCGATCCAGGGCTAAAGTGGGCCACTGGTCGTTTGTTTTGTCCAGCTCGTCCCGCCATCTTTTACGGGGTCTGCCGCGACGCCTTCTAGCTGTGTCAGGGCTCCACGTGGTGGTTATTTTGGCCCACAGCTCATTGGGCATACGGCAGACGTGGCCAGCCGAGTCCCATTTCAGCTTAGCGGCTTTTTGAGCAACGTCAGTAATCTGTGTTGTGGAACGCAGCGTGGTGTTGCGAATATGGTCTGTCAATTTGACGCCTAGAACACTGCGCTCCAAACTTGAGTTTGGTAGTAGATTCTCGGTCCCAATTTCTGGACACCCAACTTTTTAGTCATTCATTTTTCTCGCCCATTTTTGGACATTCATTTTTAAACACCCATTTTTGGCACTTATTTTTATTAACATTGCCAGAAAAATAATGATAAAGATGTTACAAGGGCTGGATAAGGTCATGGCGTTTCATAATAACTAGAATAATAAAAAAAAAACACCATGCACTAATACAAAACTTAAATATTACCTACTGTTATTTGATATTTTGTATACAGAAGCTGTTGGTGTACATATATAAATAAAGAAATAAACTTAACTGAGTATAAAAACATAGCAAAATAACCATACTTTCAGCAATTTGCTACTACTGCATCATTTCTTTCACAATTCACCATCATCTGCCTAGCCTTTTCCCAACTATGTTGGGGTCGGCTTCCAGTCTAACCGGATGCAGCTGAATACCAGTATTTTACATGGAGCGACTGCCTATCTGACCTCCAAAACCCAGTTACTGGGTAATACGATACCCCTTGGTAAGACTGGTTGTCAGGCTTTCGGGCTTCTGACTACCCGTAACGACTGTCAAAGATCCACGAATGGCAGCCGGGACCAACGGCTTAACGTGCTTTCCGAGGCACGGAGGGGTCTCGGTATGTAAAGATGGATTCCTTTCACAATTATAACTGAATAACATACAAGTCTCTCAATTCCAGTGAACCAGCGCACGAAATACCTCGTCCCCTCTCCGCGCCACCCATTGAAGAACCGTACTCCGTGTCAGGACCCTCCGGCCCGCCCGGACCTCCGGGCATCAGTGGACCATCAGGTCCATCTGGTCCGTCCGGGCCCGGGTATCTGCCTGAACACGATCATAACGGTGAGTTAGGGTGCCTTATTTTGGCTGATGCAGATTTGTGAATTTAAAGATGCTTTTGCTTGCGTGCAAAAGCATTTAAAGAGCTATTTTTTACATTATTCTACCTCTTATTTTTTATCTGCCCTGGTACTATGTTACCTACTTAGATGTCGACACATATAGCTATTTTGAGATAGAAACGATAATATGTCTATTTTTAAACCAACATCAAAAAAATATATAGCAAAGTTCTGAAAGCCAATTTCCCTTAATTAAAAACGCTAAATATCTAGTTGCAATCTCAGCGACAATCAATTTCAACAAACTTGTCAAAAATGTAGGGATTTTAGAGGTATTTTTGACAGATTGAGTAAGATCAGCATCAGTCTGGGAACGTTGTTATAATGACGGGAATTGCCCCTCTGATGTTGTATGGCATAGGCCCAACAAACTGCTATCGCTATTGCGCTAGGCGTTATGATTGTACTATATTTGCTGACAATTATAATGAAACGCGAAATCAAGACTCTCCGCAGGGAGTCAGACAAAACTAAAAGAAATAACCAAACAATCAGTGAGGGCGCCACTAGTAGGTCGGCGTCGCCTTAAAAAAATTAGATTATTCAGAAACAAATTAATACTTCAATAAATTCTCCTTTTTACAGAACCACCATTCATCTCCGCATCTGGACCACCGTCTGGACCCGGATATAAACCGTATGCATCCGGACACCAGCCACCCGGATACTCCGATACTTCCGGACCTGATTACAAGCCAAACTACCCACCAAGTGGCCCACACAAACCTTACTCAGAACTATCTGGACCCGATTTTAAACCTGGATACCCGGGTCCTAGTTACAAACCGGGATACTCTGGTCTTTCGGGACCGGGTTACAAACCGGATTACCCAGGACCAATTGGTCCTAGCTTTAAGCCTGGATACCCACCGCCAGTTAATCCTAATTTAAGACCTGGATATCCAGCTAAACCTAGTGGTCCAAGTTACAGACCTGGATATCTACCTGATTCTGATTTAAAACCAGGTTTTCGCCCTTTAGTGTCGCCACATAGACCAGTTTATAGACCAATTTCGGATCCGCCCGAATACTTGCCAGGAAAACCCGGATATTTGCCAGAAAAACCGGGGTATTTGCCAGACCGTAGGCCGGGGTATCCGGGACCGAATAGACCGATTTATGATGAACCGAGACCAACTAGGCCAGGCAGACCGGTTTTAAAGCCCGGATATCCGGATAGAGTTGGCGATGAACCAAGTAAGTGACTACCTACTTATATAAAAATATTTCGTATCAATTGAATCTCTTAGTATTCCAGATTTTATTTGTTTTTCTTTAATTCTAAAATTTTATAAGTGAGTTTTATCAGATTTAATTTATTAAGTAACAAAAGAAGATTTTTTTTTCGCGTTTACAACAACTTTTTGTTTACTTATATATAAAATTACTAAATATTTGACTTATTTCAATTATTTCTTTCAGGTTTTAAATTAATTTTTCTTTCATTTTCAAATCATATAATTAGACAAACAGTAGACTTTGCATTGCACAGCCATTTTTATAATGCACAGTCATCGTAATTAACATCATAATGCACGCAGTAACCCCAAAATAACCTTAAGTTTATGAGTTATTTTTCCTTTGAATAACTTTTAAAAATACCAATGAAAAAACCTTCAACGATAAATAAAGTGTAAACCAAAGAGTCTAAAGTCAGGAACGACAAAAAAACTTTGTTTTATTAACAAACACAACAAGACTCTTTCAAAATACAGAGTGGCATGGATATTGACTTAAGAACTTTTACAAATGTATGAAACACCAGATTTTTTTTTTCGTGATTCGAAGATGTTCATATTCATTGGTCAGAACACCCTGTAAAAATTTCGAGACGTTAAAAAAACTCATCCAGTACATTTGGAGGCAAATCGAAAGATAAGATCATTGTATATCTTTGTTCCCAAATTCATTACAGCGTTGTCGCCATAAAAATAAATGTTTCTACCCCTACGACCATTCAAATAAAATGTAATTCATTCTAGGCCGCCGACTTTTTATTTTTTATCCCAAATCACCGAACAAAATGGGTGATCTCCTTTGTATAATCGACAGCAAAATATATTTACTGGATACCTATAATAATACGTTTTCTCCCATATTCTCCTTTTACCCAGTTTCAGTATCATGGCGTCACTACACAGTATCCGGGTTCCCGTGCCGAGCTGGTACCACTTGCGCACAGAACACCGTCGCAGGACACTGGGCATGTGAACCTGAAGGCGGAGAAATCGGTCAGTATAGTGCAGTTTGGTAATACATTTTTCCATTATTTCTCGTAGTGGACCTAAAATGTGGGGCTCGTGGCTAAGTAATAACAGCCACATGGGTCGACCAAGGTAAAGTAAGGCTTGCCGAGGTCAGTCCGTGGATGGGTGACCTGCATCCATTACAAATTCAGACCCCTCCAGAAGCTCCAAACTAAAAGCGTAAAGCCATTGGTCCCGGCCTTCATTTGTAGATCTTTGACAGTCATCTAGATTTAACCAATGGGTATGGTGGGTATTGTTTTACCCAGTAACTGGGTTGTAGAGGTCAGAAAGGCAGTCGCTCCGTATAAAACACTGGTATTAAGAGGAAATGCGGGTGGTCGTTTCTCCATAGAAACGCTCTCGCCGGTTTTATTTATGGTTAATGACCATAAAGCAATGTCTTTTTATAGAATAGTAAATATTAAGTACTTGTATGTCCCTATGTTTTCCTTTTTGATAATACATTATTTTTATAAGCACTAGAACCCTCAAAAAATGCCTATTTCAACCACTGTTCACAGACGCCTAGTGTACAAATTTGACAACTATTAACGAAAAAATAAAAACATAGGGACACAGTATGTATCCTTTTTAATCAGTTTATGAAATATCTTTTAAATAATTGGTAAAGTAATGGAGGAGGAAATAGGCGAGAGCCAAACTTTGAATTACGACATTTTACTTAAGATTTTTCAAAAGTCTCTCCGACCGACATAAAATTGATTTATGCAGTGGTCCTTTCATAACTCTCGATTTTCCAAAGCACTTTTTGATTTTTTTTACGCGCCTAACAGTTCTGAACGGTGTTTCTGTGCGTGAGAACTAGACGTTGTGCATGTAAACTAGCGTCTAACTGCTCATCACTGACTATCTCTGTCAGACACGAAGCTAGGTGAGACAGCGTGCTTTTTAGCCATGACCATGAGTTCGAGCTCGCGACTAGTTTACTCTTAAGGTGCCTCCGGTCAGACTGAAACCCGAGCCCAATATAGATGGAAAAAAACAGAATATGATGTGTTCATTATTTATTACGGTTTTAGGTTCTTGGGACTACTGCTGCTCACCAACACACAGATGTGGTTATAGCGAGGGATTCCATAAACCATGGTAAGTACTTAGCTTCACATTTTTAGTTGTCCCTAAGAGGTATGATGTTCTGATTATTTATTTCTTTTTCAGGTGCTATGTAGGACCAAATGAAGACCAGTGGCGTCCTTGCAGTGAGAAGTACTACCCGTACCATCAGCATAAGGTGCCTCACCCATCACAAGCTCACCAGCATTCACCTGGGCATCAACTAATACCGGGACAAAGAGGTATGAGTAATATTAGTTTCTCTGATCCACTAACTGCCTCACTCAGCGCACTATGGAGCGAACTATGTTCGGAGTCTCTTTGAAGGATAAAATCAGGAATGAAATTATCCGGAAAAGAACCGGAGTTACCGACATAGCTTGCAGAGTAAGCAAACTGAAGTGGCAGTGGGCTGGCCATGTCTGTCGAAGGACCGATGGCCGGTGGAGCAGACGAGTCCTGGAGTGGAGACCGCGTATCGGCAAGCGTAGTGTGGGACGCCCCCAGCTAGGTGGACGGACGACCTAAAGAAGGTGGCTGGAGTTGAGTGGATGCGGAAGGCGGAGGACTGGGTGTTGTGACGCAGTCTGGGAGAGGCCTATGTCCAGCAGTGGACTGCGATAGGCTGAGTTGATAGACTGACTGTCTCCCTATTTCTAAAAAAACTGATCAAAATTGTGATCAGTTAGTGTGCTGTCAAATTACATGAACCATTGTAAATTATAGTCGGACTTTTAATTAGCTGCAGTAAAATGACAGCTTATGTGTTACTTAAATGACTGAAATTGGCGTGTTTATGTTTTATATATATTTTATTTATATTTACATTTTACTGCAGCTTATTAAAAGTAGGAGTATAGTGAGGTGAAAGTGCCGTATTTACACATAAATCAACCCGTTAATCAGAGACGATAAATTAGTGCCAGCCTTTATCAGGCTATGTGTCAAAGTGGTACTTAATTGGCATTTAGTTAATGTCAGTTTTAAGTGAGTTTAAGGAGTAAATTCGTTTGGCATATACGTTGTTTTATACCGAACGCACGCACATTATAGCCATCTCTCTTTTTTTGCGTTTCAAAAGTAATTGCATCACTTTTGCTCGCTTAGTAGGTTTTCGAGGATTTTAGATTTTCGAGGTAACCCCTTAAGAATATACAAAACCCTTTAATTCTTTACAGAAGAACTACCGCCCCGGCCAGTCAGTCCTAGACCCTGGCAAGGCAGGCCAGGGTACCCTGACAGATCCGGACACATACCTGGATCTCCTGGAGCCATACCTTCAGGACCACACGGACCATACCTATCGGAAGGAGATAGGAAATACTGGGACAATCTGTACCAGAATGGACCTCAAGCGTATTATGATAAATATGGCAATCCTTTACCAGGTGCTAATGATTGAATATTTTCGATACTATTTGCTTAAACTGAATGCGCAGTTGTAGCCAACGATATCCAAATTTTCTTACGATTTTTGCAATTGTCAGGTCAGTGTCAGGTTGTATCTTGATCAAAATTTTAATCATTAGAATCATTAATACATCTTTGTAAGTTAGATTTGTACCATAAGCACTTTTCCATAAGAGATTTATTTGTTCCTATGGGATCTACAAATTTTACTTAGAAAGATGTATCAGTGATTCTAATTATTAAAATTACCTGTTATATTTGCGAATCAAATGAAGACGAATGAAGACGACGACGTGTGAGACGTAGCGTTGGAAGGCCTCCCACAAGGTGGACCGACGACCTTGTGAAGGCCGCGGGAACCCGTTGGATGCGAGAAGCACAGAACCGGTCGAAGTGGAGGTGCTTGGGGGCCTATGTCCAGCAGTGGACGTCTTTCGGCTGAAATGATGATGGTGATGATGAGGCGAAATAACCATATTTTGGCCTAATCCGACATTATTTTTTAGTTTCTGCTTTAATACTTTATCCCCTTTCTAGGCTACTCCCGCGTCCCTACAGAATCCCGTCCCCATATCAAAGTGAGTCACAACTACCCTCGTCCTGGCAGTGGCACCTGGTTGCCTGTGGAGCCAGCACTAGGGCAGGATGGTCCACCACCTAATGGATTAGGAGCTCCAAGGTATGTTGCATTTGGTTTATTGGTTTGTACAGTCAATCAGATCAGAAGTCAAGGC
The DNA here is from genome assembly GCA_963669345.1 of Gortyna flavago. Lineage (NCBI taxonomy): Eukaryota > Metazoa > Arthropoda > Insecta > Lepidoptera > Noctuidae > Gortyna > Gortyna flavago. The sequence continues at coordinate 5,758,625 of OY770152.1, read as the reverse complement.
TAAAATTTCGACATTAGAAGGTGCTATAAAATATCTACCACAGCTTCTATGGGAGACAGTATTTTGTATATATATTACAGTAGTGAAGAAATTTGTACCCCAGATGAGCCCCGGATGAAATAAACATTTACTCTAATCTGTATACGTGGTTCACAAACTACGCGCGATGTGTCGCTTCGTCAATGAAAACAATTGCTATCTCTTTCTAACTATTCTGTGAATGAACACCGAAATTAGCCGACTACTATGCGAACGTTTCATGCAACTAAATCAATTCAAATTTATACGCACATTTTTTTGTATGAAAAAATGTATGAGATAAGATCAATAATGTATCTTTACTATTGTAATCTATATGTCGCAGACAACTGGTTAAATTAGCCGTTCAGTTAACCGCCTAGCCTTTTAACTAAAAGGCGGCCATTCAACTAACGGCCTGAATGATATTCAATTACAGTTTAGGTTGGAAGTCTGTAACCAATAACGCGCGAGCCGAATTGGTCGCAGTAACTAAGCCAGGGCACCCCGACCAAATGGGTTGCGTTAGGTTAGAACTGTGATCAACCGCGTGCGAGCCGAGAGGCCGAAGCGAGGCGAGCCCTACTCTAAAGGCCAGGCGGTTAACTAAACGGCTAATTTAACCAGTTGGCTGCGACATATATACAGAATACTGTCTCCCGTTGCAGACGTGGCAGATATTTTTATAGCACCTTATATACATCCATCATTATCTTACCGCTGTAAACAAAGTAAAAGAAATCAGCAAAATAGATAATATTATATAATTTCACTTCCAGATACTGGCCTGTAGCCTACCTTCACAAAGGCCCACCACCCAACACAACATACTTCCGCTACAACGAGTCCCAACAACCATCAACGACAACAACAACAGAACGCTACACAACCGAGCAACCATCAACAGTCCCACCCCGGCCCGATCATATAGACAAACACAGAGACGAGAAGAAACGAAATATGAGTGATTATGACGATATACAAGATACTAGTACAGTCCGACAAACGACCACTACAGTAACATATATACCTACTAGTACAACTACCATCCTACCAGATGAAGTGACAGAGAATATTACAGAAGTAGAATTGGTCAAACCAGAAACTGTCAAAATTGTAGATAAAATTGAAGGCATTGATGACAAATTAGATGATTTCTCCAGTTCCATTGAAGTCATAGACTTGGATGATGTTAAAGGAGAGAAAATGTCGGATTTGAAGATGTTGGAAGCAGAAGAGAGGCAGATTGAGGAAATAGGCCGAATTCTAGCAGCGTCTAGGAGAGGTGGGAAACTTGTTTTAGATAAACGTTCCCAAAAAGATTTAGAAGCAAAAAGTATAGCGGTAGATAAGGATTTGATAGATTTTAATTTTGGAAACAGGTTTAATGTTGAAAGGAGAGGGAAGATACAGAAGGTGAGTAAGGATGAGATAGAAAGAGAGAGAGTTGATAAGAGTTTAGAATTAAGCGAGACAACATTCGTTCGACCACCTAGAGTTTTATCAACCACAGAGAATATTAGAAAAGCCATTGTCAATGGAAAAGTTTTTTACGATGCAACTATAAGAGAGCAGAGAGATACATTTTTAAATAATTCTACAAGAAAAAGTAAGAGTTTGAGATCAGGAGATGACTTTAAGCTTACTAATTTAGCTTCTTCCGCTTCTTTTGGTAAGAAGATTATAAAACCGAGGAATGTTAATCCCGTAAGAAGAGTCAGAAGGGTTTACAGGAAGAGGTATAATCCAGAAGAAGTGAGAAGGAGATTGTTGGAAAGAGAAAAGAGTAAGCAGGACAGTAGTACAGATAATTCTAGGAAAACATAATGAAAATACTTGATATTTTTTTTTGTATTTTTAGTACATATTTTTCTTGCAGTATTTTAAAAATATAAATTAAATGTAATTTAAAGGAAGAAACGATATTGTAATTTAAATGCATGATGTAAGAATATAATATAAAATATTTATTTCAATTATATACATAATTGAAATAAATATTTTCTATTTAACATTTAATTTTCTAAATTTTTAAGTAAACGGATTGGTGCTTTAAATAAATTGTCAGTTTGACTTTAAAATATCTTAATTAGGGTTGAATTGACGATGCGTGTTCAAAATTTTATAAAAATAAATAAAATACTTACTTCTAAAATTTATATTTATTTAAAAGTTAATGTATGGATAAAACTTAATCATGAGTGTAATGAATAAGGATTATTTTTAAATTATGAATTTTAAAGAAAACTTTATTTGTATTTCTCGTACTTCTTTTTTAATCAAGGCTTTTTCTTGTGTATTTAATTACATTTTTGTGATAATTATTTTGTATTTTAAATGTAGTTACCAAATCGAAATAAGTTACCACGAAGAAATTGATTGCAAAACTTTTAGAAACTGTAACATTAAATAATTTAGCACTTAGTTAACAATTTTTGTAAGACTACAATTAAATACATTTCCAATAATTTTGCGTTGTAAATTCTTCATATAATTTTAATAAAATACTATAAAACTTAGCCCCATTATTTCCCAAAAAAATCTGATGGCCAATCTTATGCTAAGCAACTAGAAAGCCAATTCAGATCCAAACTTCAAAAATGTAGTAGGTAAATTGCAGATATGATATTTTTGTCAAAATGAGACTGACGGTTAGAATGCGAACGTTCTTTTAAAATACGGGAATTGCCTCAGATTGGCTATTGTTATATGTTGCCCAGATTGGCTGTTGTTATATGTTTCCCAGACTGGCTGTTATTATATTATGTTCTCCAGATTGGCTCTTGTTATATGTTGTCCAGATTGGCTTTTGTTATATATTGTCCAGATTGGCTGTTGTTATAATGTTGCCCAGATTTGCTCTTGTTATATGTTGTCCAGATTGGCTTGTGTTATATGTTGTCCAGATTGGCTGTTGTTATATATTGTCAAGATTGGCTGTTGTTTTATTATGTTGTCCAGATTGGCTGTTGTTATTTCGTTTAACCAATCAAAGCTGCTTTTAAGTTAAGACTTTTGTGTAGATCTGCCTCCAGAACCGAAGGGGAAATCGTTATAAATATATTTCTTTCAACCTTTGTTGTCCCACTTCTTGGCCATGGTTATCCCAACAGCTTTCCACATTGACAAACATTAATAAAACGTTTTCTTTCACTACGAAAGCTCATAAGCGACATATTATGTATGCAAAGTGGCCTTTGTTCAACTACCCACCTACTTTAAATGCCGCAGCTGAAGTAAAGCCCAAGGGACCACTTTTACTTTATTTTCTAAATTGCACTTTCTCACTGCAGAGTGCAGTAAAGGAATGTGCTAACATTGTATCATATCACTTTCTACTATGTATTTTGTTTATTTTATGAGCAGTGGTGTGCTAGTGGTAACGGCCGCAATTTACGAGTTGAGGTCGTAGGTTCAAACCCAAACAGTCGCTTTACTTTGTGTAAATTTTTGTTATTTCATCATCACTGCTCTCAAAACGCTGAAGGCAAACATCGTGAAGAATCCGGCATGTCCTAGAACCAAAAAAATCGAAGATACGTGACATCTAACAACCCGGGTGGTGGATTACGGCCCTTTTGGAGAGAGGAGGTCCCAAGGAGGGCCTAAAAAGGCCACTTTGGCAGAATCATAAAACAATTCATATCACGCAATTCATCTGTATGAAAGTTTCAAACCTATATATCCCTGAAGGGTTAGGCAGAGGTGTACCTGTACGAATCTCCATACAAAACTGTCATACATATGAAATTGCGTGATATGAATTGTTTTATGATTCTGCCAAAGTGGCCTTTTTAGGCCCCCAGTAACTGGGTTGTGGAGGTCAAATAGGCAGTCGCTCCATGTAAAATACAAGGTATTCAGCTGCATCTCGTTCATTGCAAAAGGAAAAGTTCCTTATAGGACGTCGGTAAGAACTAAGGTAGATTTTTTCCTACTGAGCAGTGGTTGCCGGGTGATAAGGGCCGCGAATCACGAGTTGTAGGTCGTAGGTTTGAACCCAGACAGGCGTTGTACTTAGTGTAAATTATTTCATCACCACTTCTCTTAAAACGGTGAAGGAAAACATCGTGAGCAAACCGGTATGACGTGGAACCAAAAATTCGAAGGCATGTGACATCAACAACGCGCACAACGCGCACAGGGCGCACGTGGTGGATTCCACTCCCTCTCACCGAGAGAAAGCCTGTGTTCCCACTGTTGGAAAATTATAGACTGAAGGCGAAAGTAAGAATGTAAGTTAAATTATGGGATGAAAGTTTGTATGGAAGTTCGTCATTTTGTCTGTAGGAAATCCCATCGAAATTTTTTTTTTTTTTTTTGTCTTGTAACTTGTTCTATTTGTGTTTTTTCTCTACATTTTTTGCCGCAAATAAACGTATTTTCTTTATTTTCCTTCTTGTATTTCTTTTTTTTTTCTTTCTTTATTTCTTTCCTTTCTTTTTTCTTTCTTTTCTTTTTCTTTCTTTCTTTATTTAGGTGTTTCTTACTGATAGTGAAAACGGGCATGTAACGGAAGGATCCCACCCACCTACAGACAAACTATGGTAAGTGCAGCTTAACCTTTCAGAATTCTTGGACCATTGATTCATGCAGTTATTATAATGATTCCTTCCAATATTAATATGAATGAGAAATTTATTACTTAACCATTTAAAACCCAACCCTAATTCATGAAAACGTGAGCTGTCAGTGTAACTGTCCAACATTATAATGACAAAGGAAAGCAAATTGGATTTATAAATTTTAGTACTAGCTTTTACCCGCGGCTTCGCCCGTGTGGAAGTCGGAAATTATTCCACGGAAACGACCGGGATAAAAAGTATCCCATGTGTTAATCCAAGTTATAATAAACTATCTGTGTGCCAAATTTCATCAAAATCCTATTTAATGCACTAATGATTGAAATACTATTGTGAATTCATGCAAGCCTATAGTCGGACTTTTAATTAGCTGCAGTAAAATGACAGCTTATGTGTACATACTCGTAAATGACTGAAATTGGTGACTTTTTGTTTTTTCACGGCCATCAACCAAATTTTGTTTTATAGTGTAACAAACGAAACTTATTTGACATGCATATCTCTAAACGCAGTCCGAAATGAATTATTAAGAAGTGTCATTTTACTGTAGCTATTTAAAAGTCGGAGTATAGTATTTTTTGTTAGAATACTGCACAGAAAGTCGGGTCATAATTCAATCATGATTCGAATGACACGTAGCTGCCATCTAGCGTCCTAAAGCAATTGTGATCGTCGAAAGTTTTTTTTTTTCTTCGGGAACAGTATTTTTTTATGGATGAAAGGTACCCATGTCCTTTTTTATACCCCTGACAACGTATGTACAAAATTTCATGATGATCGTGTCAGTGGATTAGGCGTGAAAAGGTAACAAACAAACAAAGTTACTTTCGCATTTATTATATTGGTTAAGATCATTACACAAGGAGAGAGTAAGTTCGTAACTTTAAGTTATATTAAACAGTAAAACTGGAAAGTCAAGCACTAAACTTAGATTATTAGGTTTTCACTTAGATGCCTACCAAGTGAAATATGGGTAATTATTATAAACTGATGTCGTGTTGGCCACAGAGGCCTGTTGGCCTCGCCTCTCATGAGTACGGGTTCAAGTACCAATGTAAATCTTTAGGGTTCCGTACCCAAAGGGTGCCAACCGGACCTTATTACTAAGCCGCCGTTGTCCATCCATCCGTCTGTCTGTCAGCGGGCTGTATCTCATGAACCATAATAGGTAGTCATTTAACAATTTTACTGTGTTTATTTCAACTGTCGCTATAACTACAAATACGGTTTAAAATACAGGAAGATATTTTTATCACCATCCAAATTTTTACTGTGTGTTTCGTGATTTCAAAGTTGGTCCCGTAGTGAAAGTTGTTCATATTCATGGGTAGAATACCCTGTACAAACTTGGATGGTGATAAAAAAATCTTCCTGTTTAATTTATTTCTTTACCGTTTTGAGAGCAATGGTGATGAAATTAATTAAATTAAGTAAAGCGTCTGTCTGGGTTTGAATTCACGACCTACAACTCGTAAGGCCGTTGCCACTTGGCCATCACTGCTCTCTAAATATGTATGACAAAGTATACCACATTTACAAAGTACCCTACGCTAACTGCCCAATTTGCCTCACCAACCACCTCACCCACCCACCACCTCACCATTCTGCCATAAACTATAGAGTTATGAGGCAAAGAGCATCGCATTTCTACCTACCATAACATAGTTATTGCGTTGCAATTTACAATTAGGTACTGTTAAATGATGATATAACGTAAAGCGTGCGTTTTGTGGCCATTCGTTTTGTATACAGGGTGTTTTAATAATAATAATAATAATTTATTTAAGTCAGGCACAGTGCACCGTGCAGCACACCATACATTGAACATTTACTTCTTTAGATTAATATCAATTGATCGATCAATAGATATTATTTAAAAAAATGTTTTGTTCCAATAGAGGGAAAATAATCCCTTAATATTACCTGATTATTATTTTATGTTAAAAATTATAATATGGCATCACAGCTGAACTGGAAAAATATTAGAACTTTTGGAGAGTATTACAGAGCCCAGAAGATGCCTAAGGCACTATAACTCCCACGCATCGACGAATTCTTGACGATAACGATTGCTTGACGCCGGACTCCGTGGGATAGTGGTCGCAAACCAGGCTACCACCGGAGTCCGGCGTCAAGCAGTCTGCTTAAAATACCAGTATTTTTTTGTATTTTTTTATTTGTGTATTTTTTTGCAGTCGCTCCATGTGTCTTCGTGAACGAAGTTACTGGGTAACACGATAGCTCTAGTAATAATAGATTTAAACCGTTTGCGGTTGCCGGTCAGTTAAGTTTTAAAACAACACCCCATACATTTCGAAAGCGACGTGAAACATTAAAAAATCAAAAGCGTAACAGCCCAATATTATAGAGCGAATATAATTGGAGCACCGGTAAACATGGAAACGCGTAATTGGACACAATTGCGTTACAGACTTTCGCTACTTATTTACTTTAAAACCGCGATCGTAAAAGTTTTAACGTTAACTTTAATTTTTACGGTTTGCGTTATCGTTTCACTTGTTATTATGATGGGACAATTGCTGCCTGTAATTGCCTCACTACGCAGCGCAAAAACATTCTTTGGCCTCTTCTGATATAGAGAAGGAACGATGATTGTTCAACAGCACGCTTGCTCACAGCATTCTGAAGATTTGAGACTAAAATTAAAATTCTAGCACCCCAAATCTATAACACACTTTCTTTCACATTCAGAAGGATTTTGAAGGAAATTCCTAATTCATTGCTTCATATGTTTTGATAATATCTGCTCGATAACGTAAATAAAGCAATGAATGTTGTCGTCATTGTCAAAATGTCAAAATGAAACGCATTGCAATAATTGTGAGTGTGGTACGCAATTACCCCACATGGGTTACTTCACGGGATTGAAGGTTTAAGAAACTAAAATGTATAAATAAAAAAAAAAAAGAAAGAAAGTGGAAGAGGAAGTGGAAAGTGTAAAAAAAATCTTCCAACTTATAGAACCTAGGTGCAACTTGGTGCTCAAAGAAGCGATTTCTATAACCTGTGGTCCAGACCACAATGAGACGAACGCAAAATTTCGGTAATTTTAACCCAATAACTCATACTTTAACACATAGTCCGTAAACGTCCCATGCTGAATTTCGGCATCAAAATAGTACCACCGCGACTCTTTACGTGCAAGGTTATCACCAGAAAGCAGTGGCCAATACTTAAATTACCAAAGTTACAAAGCTTAAATTTTTTATAAGCATTTAAATACACCCACATTTAGACCATTTTAAGAACTCTTTACTTCGTTCCAAAACAAATAGCGGACGCTGGCCGCTCAGCTGCTGGACTAAAGTGGAACTGAGCTGGCGCATGTTGGAGCAGCAATACGCAAACGCCACCACTCAGTGGATCCCAAATAGCAGGAAACGACCGCGCGGCAGGCCCAGAAAGAGATGGCGGGATGAGCTGGGCTCCTTTTTAAAGGATTGGCCCACAATCGCAGTAGACCGGGAGAAGTGGAAAGAGGGAAGGGAAGCGTTTGCCCTGCAGTGGGACAACACAGGCTTATAATAAATTAATAACACCGGTTCCCATACTAACTCTTCACATAAACACAGCAACGCAGCCTGGCGGTACAAATATGAAAGAAAGCTCTTCCAAAAGATACCAGCTAACCAATCAAGCGTCAACTGTACACCAAGTGTACATAAGAGAGAGTGCTCGAAACGTCAATGGTACACCAAGTGTACACAACAGTGTCATTGTTAAAACAATGACTTTACTGTGCCCATTCAACTACTCCGACGCGTTGGGTGTTTCGAAGTTTAGGCGGGCAAACGTGTGAGAGGCTTAACTTATTTAAAACTTGATTGGCTTAACCAATTAATAAATAACCATACTAATTACATTGTTAAAAATTTATAACCATGTCCTTTGTTTACAGTGATTAGTCAATCATTATTTTTACTACCTTTTTTAATTACCGGAGAATTTTACCTCAAAACCGAAAAGTTTAAGTATCTTCAAAGTATTCGTAAATTAAAATGTACTGTTGAAAAAGCTGTAGTGGGGCTTGTGGCTTTTAAACAAATACTTTTGAAATGATAAATGATTATTTTTGTAAGTAGGTTTGCAAAAACACCACACCTCGATCATATTTTTTTTCTATCTGACTACTCTGAAAAGAAAGGCCGAAACAAACTCAGAGGTCACAGTCTCTTTTAAAGTTCAGACATAATCTTGATCAGGTGCAACAGGTTAGGTCGGGTGAAACAGCCTATCTTAATGTAATATAAAGTTTCATGTGTCAAATTAAAACTTGTCAATAGGTAATCATCATCTGCCTAGCATTTTCCCAACTTTATTAGGGTCGGAGTGCAGTCTAAGCGGATGCAGCTGAATATCAGTATTTTACATGGAGCGACTGCCTATCTGACCTCCAAACCCAGTTATACTGGGTAATACGATACCCCTTGGTAAGACTGGTTGTCAGACATTCGGACTTCTGACGACTGTCAAAGATCCACAAATGACAGCCGGGACCAACGGCTTAACGTGCTTTCCGAGGTACGGAGGGGTCTTGGTATGTAAAAATTGACACCCATCCTCGGATAAACCGCGGCAAGCATAGTTTAACCCGATCGATCGACCCGTGCCGCTGTTATTACTTAGCCACAAGCCCCTTGCTCCTTACTTACCACTTGCCAATAGGTAATATTGTTTGGAAAGTGAATCTAATCATTTACATCCTGCTGGGGAGTTTGCCACTTCTTCTCCCCAGCGAAGGTACTAGGAAGTGGTGAAGGGCGGGCGTTTTGGGGGACTGTCTTATTTAATTTTGACGTTCGTAAAGCCTAATTTCAATAAATGACTGATTGAAAAAAAAACCGATACGAATGCAATGTTTACACAGTTCTGGCTGAATCTACTACCAATTAAGACCAATGAATTCTATTAACATCGATAATAAATTAATATATTCCAAAATATGCATAAACTTCTGCTGTCGATTTTACATCTAAAACAAAAAAAAAAAAAATACATAATCAACCTATAATGTTCCCACTGCTGGGACCCAGGCCTCCTCTCTGTGAGAGGGCTGTTATCCACCACGCGGGCCCAGTGCGGGTTGGTATGTAGATGTCACATGTCTTCGAATTTTTGGTTCTAGGACATGTCGGTTTCCTCACGATGTTTTCCTTCGTCGTTTTGATAGCAGTGATAATGAAATAATTAAACACAAAGTAAAGCGCCTGTTCGGGTTCGTTTAGGCCAAAATACACATCGTCTTTTTCTGTCTACTCAATACAATGTAATGTCCAGAAATAATATTCAACTTTTTTTGTAGACTCTACACAAACTGATGTCAAAAAAAACAATAACTTTTACTGCCAACTGTACCCAAGGCTCCAACCTGACACCACCTGTCATCGCAAATTAATTAAAATATTACAGTAATGCCCAGAAATAATATGCGAATTTTTCTGTAAACTCTACACAAACTGAGGGGTCTCGTAATTTTAAGAGGTTCACAGTCTGGTTTCAGTCTCAATATGTCAAAAATACCTTGAATTCCCTAAATTTTTGACATTAAGTGTCGCTGAGATGAGATTTCGACTAGATTTCGAATGTTTTTAATTACGTGAAATTGGTCTTCAGATGTCAAAAAAATATGCATTGTCTTTTGCTGCCAACTGTACCCAAGGCTCAAACCTGACACCACCTGTCATCGTACATCAATTAAAATACTACAATAAAATCAAATACCCGTACAACATATAAAATTGCAAGCTTTTCACACTATCGGATATCAATAATAGATATTAAATAAATAAATAATTAAAGTCTATATCAAATTCGCGAGTACCCGGGGAAAGTGACTTTCACCTCGCAATGAGTAAAAGTGAGCTAACGTGGGTAATATCGACGAGGGTCAGTGAACTGTTGACCGACTGCGCGGCCGCGGGTGTGGCTGACCGACTGTTGAAGGTGTGCTGTGTGTTAAATACATGTCACGGACGTGAAGATGTGTGTGGAAGTTGGGGTGGACAGGCCTGTCGGGGGAGCGGTGAATGCTTACGCGAATCCCGCACCCCCGGCCATAGGCAGAAGTGGAACACCGCGGTGGTTTTTGCCAGTAAGAGTCCGGCATGCCCCTCCGTCATCCCCACGATGGAGGAAGTCCAAGAGGATTTCCACCGCGCAACATCCATCGGTACTTTGACAGATATTGATTGCCGGCCCATCCAAGGACACCTATCATCATCTGCCTAGCCTTTTCTCAACTATGTTGGGGTCGACTTCCAGCCTAACCAGATGCAGCTGAATACCAGTATTTTTTATGGAGCGACTGCCTATCTGACCTCCAAAATCCTGTTACCGGTTAATACGATACGCCTTGTTAAGACTGATTGTCAGACTTTCAAGCTCCGTAACGACTGTCAAAAATACACGAATCCACTGCTGGGACAAAGGCCTCCTCTCTGTGAGAGGGAGTGAGCTGTAATCCACCAGACGGGCCCAGTGCGGGTTGGAAGATGTCACATGTCTTTTGGTTCTAGGACATGCCGGTTTCCGTTTTCCTTCACCGTTTTTGAGAGCAGTAGTGATAAATAATTTACACAAAGTAAAGCGTCTGTCTGGGTTCAAACCTAAAACCTAAAACTCGTAAGTCGGGTTCATTACCATAGTGCCATCACAGCTCCCTAGTAAAAGTACCATGTTAAAAGTTAATTAAAGTTTCTAAGTAAGCTCTCTACACTTAAAGACATCTAAGGAACGTGTGACAATCTAAAGTGTGTTACTACCAAGACATTTGTTGACAGATAAGGCAAAAAACCACTCTTAGACTTTCGTACGACAAGTCGCAAGTGTGTGCTGATTCTTAATAAGCTATTGTTTATAGAAACTTGGGCCCACGGCCTTAAGTTAACTCATTCTGTTTGCGTTCAATTTCAGGTTAACGGATGCGGGTTACCTATGTGGGTAAAGGTTACAACTGGGAGATTTATGTTTGGTGCTTATGCTAATAATATTTCAAAGAAGCTGGAAGACTTACAATGAAGTTGGTCAACTAAAAACTTCATGTTGGTCATGCAGCAACTATTTCATGAAATGTTAAAACTGTTCATCGAATAATTTTGCGTAAATTTACCTAATGGCTGGCCATATTTGTCGAAGGACTGATGGTCGGTGGAGTAGACGAGTCCTGGAGACCGCATCTCAGCAAGCGAAGGGTGGGACGCCGCGCCCCCCATGCAGCTGGACGGACCGACGACCTAAAGAAAGTGGCTGGGACAGACTGCATTCGGAAGGTAGAGGACAGGGTATTGTGGCACAGCCTGGTAAGGGCTTTTGTCCAGCAGTGGACTGCCATTGGCTGAGATGATTGATTGAATGATACCTAATGAGTATGTAAACGTGACTGTGTTATAATGGACTTTTTTACGAGGCATACATCTGGCGCACCCTGGACTTTCAGCCAGACTAATATTTTCACCATGACATCATCAGCATTATAGTAAGTATGAAATAGTGTAAAATATTTTCATTCTATGGTAACAAATGCGACAATTTATATGCGTGTTGTGATCGCATTTTCCAATTTTATTCACTTTCCCTCTCGTTATGCGTCAGCGATTGAATTAGATACAGTTGCGTTTATTATTGCTGTTGTAGCAATATTCATTTGTTTTATTGTTTCATCTTTCATAGCTATTATGAGAATAGCTCATGCTGTGGTGTAAAGATTGTTTAGTCAGCTACCAAGCTATGCATTCTTTAAGGGATCCTTCTTAAGCACGCCCTGCACAGCTTTGTTGATTAGATTCTTTGAATTTGAATTTTGTAATTTGCAGGTCAGTTTCAGGTTGTATGTTGAACAAAATCAGAGGTTTGTATTTATGATTATAATTCTGTAGTCATATTTGTTACGCTCGCGCATCATATTTTAATCTGTACTCAACATAACACTAACCTGAAAATTTGCAAAAAACGTAATAAAATATGAATTTCGTGGGCTTTCCTGTTGTCCTGGGACCCGGGCTATGCGTGGAGTCTCTCTGAGGGACCGAATCCTCAACTAGGTGATCCGACAGAGAACCAAAGTTGCCGATATAGAACATTATAGCCATTTATAAGAACATGGATGATCAGTCACAAAAAAACCTCCACATTTTTAGGGTTCCGTACCCAAAGGGTAAAACGGGACCCTATTCCGTCACCAGGCTGTATCTCATGAACGCTTCTGTTGCCGCTATAACAACAAATACTGAAAATAGAATAAAATAAATATTTAAGGGGGCTCCCATACATATGATTTTTTGCCGTTATTTAATATGTAGTTTTAATTTAAAAATATTGTGTGGTGGTACGGAACCCTTCGTGTGCGAGTCCAACTCGCACTTGGCCGGTTTTTTCAAGTTGACTAAGAAGATTAGTAACACCACAAATATTTGAAGTTACGAAAAAAAAGAAATTGTCACAGCTGTTATAAGTTTGTTTACGAGAAAGTAAACGTCAACTTAGATGATGTCATTATGGTAATGTCAGAAAGAATGAAAGTAAAAATATTATACTTTACTTCAATTGCTTTACCTACTGGTAAGTTTACCTAATGGTTAATGTAGGCCTCTTAGAGCGTTTACGACGCACGGCATTTCAAACGAATTTTCAAGCCCTTGTTTTTCGAAATGAATAAACCGATTTTAAGCAGGATACAAAGGTCTAAAAAGTTAGTTAAGAACATTTTCACTATTTCATTCAACCTTATCTTCAAAGTACGGGGGTGCTACTTACTTGAAGAAAGGTCATGGTCACCCATCCACTGATTAACCGCGGTAAACGCAGCTTAACTTCCCACATTGAGCTTGCTATTCAGCCACGAGCACCTCCACTATGCATATAAACGTTAGTTATACCATGCGAAAGTGATATTCTCTATCTAAATGGTACAGTGGTGAAATGGCCACTTTCTATCGTGAGGGTCGCGGGTTCAAATCTCACCTGAGGACGGATGGTCTACTGATAGTGTCGAGTCAGGGTGCTTGTGCATAAAATTATCAATTAATTGTTGATATCTTCGTGTGGAGTCAAACATAACATAACGCCTTTACCCCTCGACGGGTCAGGCAGATTTGTACCTATAATACATCTATGTAAAAGTGGGCGAGACTATTACCATCAATCGGGCATAAATCTAGACTCCGGGATGTTACTGAGAAACTCTACACGGAAAAACTCAATATAATTTTGCCACTTTGGGAATCGAACTCAGTACTAAACGCTCAGCAGTCGCGCTTGCGTACACTGTATGTGCTTAAGATGATTCAAGCTTAACTTTAATCTATCTATATAGGTCGACTCTTCACGTGACCAGAGGGCTGGCCTATTTTTTGGCCAAAGAATCAGCATTGCCATACAACGTGGCAATGCTGCCAGCCTTTTGGGCATGATTCCTGTTGACAGCGATTCGGATGAATTTTTTGATGACGTTTAATTATTTTCCCTCCCCTTTTTATATACTTGTAAATATTATTATTTTAAGCTTTAAATTATGTAAATATTTCGTAGTAAATATATATAAACATTTAGAGTGTCACCACTTTTCTATGTACTAATAATAAAGTTGAAGGATTTGTTTGTTTGTTCCACCGAACCGCAGGTTACAAAATTTTGTTTGAGTGCAGTTATTGGAAGTGCTAAGGTGCCGTTCGTCCAAGTGCTGTTGAAATCAGTGCTCTGAGTGGAATACCTCGTTTGAACACGCTCATCTCTGGAACTCCCAGTCGGATTAGGAAAACCTTTTTGATTTTGTTAGCCTAATTCTTGAGGAAGGCTATAGGGTATATTAACTCTTACTTGGATCAATAGGAGCCCACCAAAAAGAAAAAAAAAAACAGTGGCACTCCAGGAGTGCCGACAGAAATGAAAACTTGAAAAAGCATAGTAATTTTATAATTCATATGTTTGAAGGTCATTCATCCTGAAGAAAATGTAGCGCGCGTTGATGTCTTTATAATGGCCAAAACTTAAAAAAAGAGGTCTCGGTAACGGTAACAGTTTCGCAAGTTCAGTTGTTTTTCCCATCTAAAAAAATGCCCATCGCGCCTTAAGTAGTTTAGTGTAGTAGTTTTAATGTATATCCGATATGTCAGTGAGTGATGGCAAAGTATTTTGTTTGTGTTTTGTTTTCACTTCTGTCGGCACTCCCTCCGGATACTTGCGTTATCTAGGTACGAGTATACCTATACACTCCAGCTTTGGACTGCCAAAGCTGGAGTGCTGGATATAGGTCGCTCCTAATTGGTGCCATAGCGCACGGTTCCTAACTTATTCGTCTAGTCTGTCACGGGCTACTTTTCAAGGACATCGGTCCATCTAGTTTAGTCCATGCTATGCTTGAAGATCACTCAAGGACTCGTATCCTCAGAGCGCGACGGCTTCTCCGCCAGTTGTATCTTAAAAAAATACAGGAAGGAGAATGGCTTATACAATTGCAAAGAATACGCAGGAAACGAAAAAAATACAGTCAAATTGTGACAGTGTAATCTCTCCTTCACAAAACAGTGTAAGCGCACCGTAACGATGCATTCAACCTCCGATACCTGTCGCCTATTATAATGTTACAATAACGTACCGTCCGCAAAAAAGGTAGCCTTTAATATAAAACATTGTTATTTGTGGTTTTGACGTTCAATGGCTGGAAGGTCAGCAAAAAATGACCGTGATGAGACGAAAAAATTTAAGTCTTTTTTTTTTGTTGTAACTGTACAGTAAATAATATATTGATGTTATAACAGTTGACGAGCCAAATCCCTAAAGTAAAAACCCTGTTTTTAAATCTATAATTATGAGATATGAGATGCCAAAAAAGATACTGGTTTTGTAGGCCAATTAAACCTACAAACAGTTCAATACAAACATTATATTAAACAGTTATATTATAAGTATGTATCTTGCCCAACGTTCCAGCATCTTTATGTACTTTTCAGCAGTTCTTCTCGTAATTTTTGTGTGTTCTTGTGGGTCGCTTATCGGTTTATAATTAAGCTCTATAGCTAATATTTGACTACTTTCTATTTAACACTAGATAATTGTGTGTTTTTTTCACCAATCGTAATCTTAAAAATACTTCTTATTCAAGTAGTTATTGTTTGTTCATTATTCATGAACAGGGATATTAATGACAATAAATAATTTACAAGGCTATTCAAGATGAAGTTCATTTAACAGTTATGTTAGCTGAAATTATCTAGGCTTATTAAACTTAGTATTTCGAAATTCAGGTGACAGAGCAAACTCTACGTAAAATTTTACTGGCAAATTCAGCTAAAATTCTTGTGTGAATAGAAGCCCTATTTTTGCATTGATTC
Source organism: Gortyna flavago (assembly GCA_963669345.1). Classification (NCBI taxonomy): domain Eukaryota; kingdom Metazoa; phylum Arthropoda; class Insecta; order Lepidoptera; family Noctuidae; genus Gortyna; species Gortyna flavago. The sequence continues at coordinate 5,742,676 of OY770152.1, read as the reverse complement.
AAGTTAATTTTGAAGAATGAAGTTAATTTTATCTATTTTAAAAGAATGAACCAATACAATTCATCATCATCTGCCTATCCTTTTACCAACTATGTTGGGGTCGGCTTCCAGTCTAACCGGTGCAACTGAATACCAGTATTTTACATGGAACGATTGCTTATCTTACCTCTACAACCCAGTGACTGGGTAATACGATACCGCTTGGTAAGACTGGTTGTCAGATTTTCGGGCTTCTGACTACCCGTAACGACTGTCAAAGATCCACGAATGTCGTCCGGGACCAACGGCTTAACGTGCTTTCCGAGGCATGGACGGATCTTGGTAGGTATAGATGGTCACCCATGAACGGACCAACCGCGGCAAGCTTAGCTTAACCTGATCAATCGACCTGTGCGGCTGTTATTACTTAGCAACAAGCCCATCGTCTCCGTATCCCTTAAACATACACCCATTATTTATACCACACAAACTCAAAGCATTTATCTCAATTAAACCATTTATAGGCACTTTTGATCTGTCAACGACTCGGTCTGTTAGTCGAGAAAGTTGAAGCTACATCTCTATGGAGAAGAACAGGCAAGAAACTCCAAGGACAGTCTTTTAAATCAAGATATTAGTAAATCCCATCTCAAAAGCTTATTAGTGTTATCACGTACTTGCCAAACCTTTTATTAATCTTTTTCAAATACACCAATATTTAGATATCAATGTATTCTTGTTAAATCCCAAATGTCTACAAGTAAAAACTATCTAAAAGCCTCCTTTTCAAATTCATCTCCAAAACTCACACAAGTAAACAAAAAAAAGTTAAACAATTATTTATCTTTTTTTTTTGCTGACGCTACGTCAATATCGTATACAAATAAACTTTCTATTGTGCCGGGCTGTGTCGAATACCATATCGATAATAGCTAGTGATGCTTGCAGTGATTTATCGATATTATAATAGTGTTTTATGGTGAGGTGAATGGTTGTTTGTAATTTATGGGTTTTGTGCTTCTTAATTTATGAATGATAGTGATATTAAAGGTTTAAATCTAATGGAAGGAATTACTGAGACAAGAGTGAATGGTTATTTAAAGGAAGATTTAATCATTTTCTTTTTTAATATTGAATGATTAATGAATTTAGAATTGATTATTAAAGGTTACCTTTGATTAGTAATATTGATAAGAAACACAATTTTAAAGTACCGTATCTGGTAATTTGTTAAGATACGTATAAGTTATTATTTTTTCTTAATTTAATTCTAACATCTTGGTTCTCAAGGTAAATAACCTGTCGCAATTATCTTTTACATATCTTAAGTGACGACCTTTATGCGTGTTTTCTTTATTAACTTTTGGCATTGTTTGGCAGTGTGCATACTTTGTTCCACAATATATATATACCAGACAAGCTCTAGACGTGAAGACTTGTAATTGGTTGTCTGAATATCATACTGTTATTTATCACTATTGTATTTAGCTGTAAGTCTTCCAAAGCCTTTAAATAAATAAATAAATAAGAACTTTATGTTGAAAATATCACTATAATGACAACTTATTGTACTGTTGTTATCGTTCATTCAGCCATCATGATATTCAGGGCCACTAAGGAACAGTTAATTCGAGACAAAATTCTACTTTTAATGACAAGACAAAAAACTAAAGAGTCGACGAAAAGTTATCGATATCATCATTGCACATGCCTATTCACCTAGACGTGACCTCCAAGCGAAAGTCCACGCTGTCAAGGAGGCTAGTGATGTGTTTTATAGTCGGTAAAATCACGCATCGATATCTTACGACAGAAGTTCAAAACCTTTATATTGGCACACTTAAATCGAGAAAATGAAAGTTGTTAAAGATACTATAGTTTTAAATTATATGAGTAACGGTGGATGAGTCAGCCCTATTTGTTCCAAATCTTATTGATTGGCAGACATTTTTTCTCACGTGTTTAATTAATGACCAATATTTTTTTATTCATTCAAAGCCAACGAATTAATGTTGTCGAATAAGAAAAAATAAGTCAGTACCTATATCGTATCTCTGCTTTTGGTGCCGATTCTCATGTGTGAGTAGACTAAAAATCACCAAAATTTGGTTAATTCCTGTCAGACGATGATTTCGCATTCTGAAATTGACTAAAGTGACACAACTTAACTATATTTTAGCTTGACAGCACTAAGACGGCACTGAGTTATTAGTTAATCTATTGAAAATGGCAATTTTGCTATTCTGAATTTGACGTATTTCACCTAAAATTTTGATTGATTTGACTATTTTTAATCGCGATTAAAAAAGTGTGGAATAAAATTAATTGTCATGAACTAAAATTCACACCAACACCTCGACTTCAGTAGGCCAATTCTCTTAATTTAAAACGTTCACAATCGTCAAAAGTAGCAGTGTCAAATCTCGGCGACAAACAAATGTCAAAAACTTGTCAAAATGTAGGTATTTTTGATAGATTGAGACTGAGGTCAGACTGTGAACGTTCTTAAAATTACGAGAATTGCCCCTCTGGTGATAAAACGGTACTGTATCTTTTTTTGTTGCTTTTGTATCGAAAATGGTGTGTCTTATCGCAAACATAATGAAAATTTCAACCCCCTTTACAGAACGCATAAACCCCTAAAACTCAACTTTTTGCAGGTTAGCTTTAAGATTCTCATACCCAGTAAGGAATTTTAGTGATAGTTTAGTTCGATGTGCAAGAGAATCTTTTTTAGGTGTTCATCAATCGAATGTATTATACAATCCATACCATGAAATACCTACTAATTTTTTTTTTTTAATTATACAAAACATCTAAAAATTTCTTCATGACTATCCTTTGAACATATTCCTTGCAGATATTCCTTGTTGATTATCTAGTCAGCATAGAAAGTGATGAAACTGACACAATACCAACTCAAGCATGAAAATAAAAGAAAACTTCCGTTATTACTTCATTCTGCGATCCAATAAGATAACGAAAGAAAATATTCATTAGCTACATGATTATTTTACCGTTTGCATCGAATTAGCTCAATTAGCTACCATTTCGACGCAAGAGTCGATCTACACTACACACTGGTCTCTTTTACACGTACTGGTTTGAAGTCTATCTGTCTCTCTCTTTACGGTTAATAGGGGTTAATGAAGTTGGTTTTATTGATTTATTTATATGCAGATTTGAACGGGAGATTCTAGGTGCTTTTAGTTTCCTTGTAGCTTCGACTCGAGAACATAGAATTAAAATCCATTTCTTCCGATGGAGATCCACAGTAATTTTAGTTGAAGATTCTTTTTCAATGATATTTCTAAGACTCTTTACTTAAAGAAGTGCAGCTACTCTGTTGACCGCTGCAGCAGCCTTTTCTGTTTTTAGGTCGGCTTCTAGTCTTAATTCCTGGTATATACTGACTTTCTGAGATTAGATCAGATATCAGATATTCGGACTTCGAAATAACACTATTTAGATCAAAATGCGTCACACTTTAGAAGACTCTTGGACCTTCCTCCTGCCAACATCTTAAATAATTCAGAGTCGATGCATAATCAGCCTATAATATTCCCACTGCTGGGTCTGAGGCCTCCTCTCTTTGAGAGGGAGTGGGCTGTAATCTACCACACAGGCCTAGTGCGGGTTGGTGGATGTCACATGTCTTCGATTTTTTGGTTCTAGGACATGTCGGTTTTCTCACGATATTTTCCTTCACCGTTTTGAGATCAGGTCCGATCGATGCCAGATTGCCAGCACATCAAGCTAATACAATCTGTCAAATTTCTTTAATCTCTATTTGGCATCCTCTCTGTATTAATTCCCATTCTTGCCATATTATTTGATATTATTTTATAAAAGAGTGTTTATAAAACTACAATATAATAATAAAATTGTGATCTTCACCTCCATCTTTTGCCCCCAATAAGTTCAAAGAATCTACAATAGATAAGATATTGTTACAAATCTACATACCTCTTCATCTATCATCCGGTGTTATCAGACAAAACAGTTACGATTTCATCTCTAAGCATGTAATACAATTTTTTTTCAATAATTAGGTATGTTATTTGATGTTTTAAAAAAAAAGTGATATGACGTTTCGGGCGTGTCTTCTTTGTGCTGTCGCTACTTAAACTTTGAACTGCACCATCTGAATTATTTTGAAGGATGTAGCTAATAAATTGCTTCATGTGTTCGAAAACGTTGTCTGTTCAACAACGTAAATAACGCAATGAATGAATGAAAGTCATTCCTAGTGTGTCATACAATTATCCCGCAGGACTGATTTATTAAATAAGAAATTGAGAAGCGAATGACATGTGTAGTCGTCATTTGTTTTTTGGTTAGGACTACGTTTGATGTCATCATCTGACTAGTTTTTTCCCAACTATTTTAGGGTCGGCTTCCAGTCTAACCAGGTGCAGCTGAATACCAGTATTTTACATGGAGCGACTGCCTATCTGACCTATGTTTGAATGTATGAAATAGTTTTTCTACCCCATAGCATAATCAGCCTATAATGTTCCCACTGCTGAGACACAGGCCTCCTCTCTGTGAAGGGAGGGTTTGTTACCTGGTAGAGCCTAAATTATTGAACCAATTTTAGTCAATGAGGTGCAGTTGTTGGATTCGTCTTGGACTTTTGATCCTAGTTATGTAAACAACTGTCGTGTTTTGACTTTTATAGGTCTGATTTCTCCATGTATTTAAGTTTGTATGCCTAGTCAGTAAATTTTTATAAAAGGATTTTGGCCATACTCGGAGACTGTTTAAAATAAGAATTAATTTTTTTTTGACTTTGGCAGTAACTGTCGACTTCGACTTTAGGTACTCGCCATAATTAAAAATAGAATAGAAAGTGTTTTTTTTTTATGAGTTGGCCAATATTTTATAAGTAGATCATCTAATGTCATCGTCATCAGCTGCCCCTAGCCTTTTCCCAATTATGTTGGGGTCGGCTTCCAGTCTAACCGGATGCAACTGAGTACCAAGTATTTATTATTTTTAGTATTTAGTATTTTTTTTTAGGTCATCTAACGTACTGCACATTATTTTTTTATTCCTTTATTTTCTGCATATTTAATTTCCCTAATAAAATTGTAGTAGTCTATACAAATAAATAACAAATAAATAGAAATGCCTAATTACACCACGACCGAACGGGCCTAACTCCTACCGGGCATCTCTTGGCCCTCTAATCTTTGACCAGATAACAAACCAGGATACCATTATCTCTGATAAATACCTCATCGATGATCAGACCACATTTCTAAAGTTCTCAGTTTCACCAGTTGAACCATAAAAAGAAATGTCTTTCCGTCTCTTTCACACATATGTCTATCTCTCACAATTTCTCATTTCACCGTTCACTTGTTTAGCAAGTTGGTACTAAATATGACCGAGTTGTTTCTGGTATCACCAGCCATGATATTTTGAGTCTTGGAATTAGAAAGGTAGGGTTGACTATCAGGTGACAAGAGAAAGTTAGATGGGACTTTCTCAAAGTAAATTCTTGCTAGTAATATGTATGTTTCTTATTTTACAGTGTTAAGTTGGTCAGTTGGCTAGTAGGTTCGCAGTTCTGACAACGGGCAGACGTCTCGATAAACCAACAAAAAAATATTACGAGAAACATGTCGAGAAAATCTTGTGGATGCCGCTAAAAAAATGATTTAAAAAAATGTGAATGTGATAAAAAAATCGAACGTCAAAAATAAGTTTCGATTTTTTTGCGCGCGCGAATCTAAACGTCAAAATGACAGTTCGAAAATGGTTTAAATTTGGAAAATCTTTGCAGCGTAGTGATGTGAAAATGATGTTTTTAATTTTAGTGATTTTATCTGTTCTGGACAATTTGCCCTTAACTTGTAAGGGGGAAGATTTTGATAGAGGTAACCTTATTTTGTTATAAATATTAATCTTAAAAATTGTCATGATTTTTAGGTGACTAAACATTTCTCAAAATATTTTAATGAACTGTATCATTTACCTAGTTTATGGCAACAAAGTTAACCTCGAAGTTTTATTTCGTAGAAATATTTGGGGCATTACAAATTCACCTTAATAATAGTTAAAGAAAACAAGTTCATAACGGCTAGACAAGAAGGCGACCAAATAAAAAAGAAATTAACAAATAAAAACAAAACTGTTCCAAATTCAAACAACACACGAACATATAAAAAAAAAACAAAAGAATCTCACCGTCATACTCGTAGTAAAAAATCTATAGACAAAAATCATAGTGTAATACCTGTTTATCATGGCGCGAAAGTTGTGACCGGGGTGTGGGAAATATGTCACTGTTACGCTAGGCATAGACTAGCCATCTTTAATAATAAATTAATATTTATGCACTTTCTTGTAGCCCGTTTATTATATACCTACATGACTGTAATTCATTTACGTTACGAAGAGTTAATAAATAAGTTCTGTTGTACAAAATAGACGGTATAACTTTGGTTTTTGGTAATCAGATGAAATTATTGGTAGGCCCAAAAAAACAACAATTTAACAATTAATGATACGAGATTTTATAACAGAGGCGCAATTTTTGTAATTTTAAGCACGTTCACAATTAGGTTGCCTAAAAAGGCCACTTTGTCAAAAATACTCGTCTCTAATTTCCCAATTTTGACATTTGTTTGTCGCCGAGAAGAGACTGCGACTAGATTTTGAACGTTTTAAATTACGAGAATTGGCTTTTAGATCTAAGCAATCTGTCAAAAAATACCTCTAAAATCCCTAAATCTTTGACAAGTTTTTGACATTGACTGTCGCTGAGATTGCGACTAGATTTTGAACGTTTTTAATTACGGGTGTTGGGCTTCAGATCAAATTGAAAAAATCCTTTTAAACCGACAAATCCTACAAGTAACTGTCCAAAAATCTCGTGGGCAATCTAAAGATACGATGACAATTTATCTCGACTAATATCCAAGAGGTAGCGTGTTGGTAGAACTAGAAAGTGACCTTGTACGAATGTATATGGTAGGAATGTCATCAGTTTTCCTATTTGGACGATATCAGCATCATACTAAAAGCTTGAAAACGTCGGCTGCTGTTTTCTTAAACTTAGGTTATTGAACCATAATTGTCTAAGGTTAGAGCAGTCGAACGTCTAAAGCCCTTAACACGAATATATCAATCGACGCGTTATCGTTTTCTACATAACGACATAATTTCTGTTGAAATTAATAATAGCACCAGCCTTAAAGACATGACATGACAAAATATATGAGAGTGGCTAGCGAAAAACGCACTGTAGATCCATAAAAGATCATAAAAGAGGTACGTAAAATAGAACACAGAAGTGAACTTACAGGTAGCCAACAGGATAGGTAACTGTTACCAAAAATAATTGTGATAAACACTTTATTTAGCCAAAGAATTACCTATGATATAACAGTTTCTCCATGACAGACCCAAACTGTTAGGCACCTAACAGTTAATACAAAGCATACAGACACGTTAACTTTCATACGAAAAAAAAACACAAAAAAATGAAAAGTCACCCATTTTAACTGCCATAAACGCAATAAAAGATGCTTACACATAAGGTTTTACTTCAACTCACAATTAAATAGTGGTACTCACAGTTACTGAAAGCCGAAACCGCAAACGGTATACAGTTTTGTGGTCTCCCGAGGCCATTTAGCACATATTCAAGTCTTAACCACTACAAACCATGTTTGTTGTGTGGTTATGTGAGGACCATTAGATATGTGGTCAAAAGATTTGAGTGGCAGGAAGGTTGGTTGGTTGGAAAGGGACTGGATAAGGTGCGAAGTCCTTTCGAACTGTTTCATCATCTGCCTAGCCTTTTCCCAGCTTTTTTGCTGCTTCTGTTGTAAAACCTATTACTTTTACACTTTACCCAACCAATTACGATTCCCATTCTACCCTGCTGGTCTATACTGTAAAAATATGGTATATTCCCGATGTCCACCATTTGTTTGGCCACCACTGGGTGACAGCGAAACAACTTTTCAAAATTATTCTTGTTGTCCCCCACTGGGGACACTTCATGGTTTGAATAGGTCGAATCTGTTCCAAAACCGAATCGGGGCACCCCCGACTTCATGTAGTCTTTTGGCTGCTACCCCTAGAGTGTATATAAAAACCGAAGGCGCGAAGGGAGAGCAACCCTCGCCCGCTGTAACAAAGCATGCTCACCTCCGCAACTTCGGCTTGCTGCCTCAGCCGCTACTATCCTTTATTACGTAAGGGCGGAAAGGTTGCACTTCCCGCAGTGCCGGAGATGATGAAGAAGTAACTTTTAAAGTGTTTCGAGGTTAGGTTACAATAATTTATCCCCAAGTGGTGGACAACGAGAATAATTTTTAAAAGTTGTTAAGTGAAGTGAGCTGTCAATAGCGTCAATCACCAGCATTAGGTTAAATGACAGCTCTCTTAACCTAAGTTTTCACGGTATGATTTTACAGAACTGATCGGCTGATCTCACGTTCAACAGTCAGGCTTGCGATCATTAGACCAGCAACGCTGGGAATCAATGATAAATAATTTTAATTACACATACACTACTTTCTTCACCTACTACGATCCTTACAAACTCCTTTCACTTCGTTTAAGTTCATACATCTGGTCATACACACACACTGGTTGCGAGTACTACGCACCTGACCTGCATGAATCAATCGCTCCATGTAAAATATTCATCTGCATCCGGTTAGACTGGAAGCCGACCCTAACATAGTTGGGAAAAGGCTAGGCAGATTGATTATTACGTGCTAAGCCCCCATACGACCAGTAAAATACTGAAGAAGCTTTAATATTAACCTTTGAACCGCCACAACATAAAATGTTTAATCATTTATCAGAAAATTTCATCGATCATCAAGTTCATTCATAGAAAAACTCACTTAAAATTGACATTAACTAAGTGCCAATTAAGTACCACTTTGACACATAGGCCTATAAACTCTGGAACTAATTTATCGTCTCTGATTAACGGGTTGATTTATGTGTAAAGACAGCACTTTCACCTCACTAGCTAGATGATGCGTTTATTATGCATTATGGTATATGGAACGTTGTCTATGGGTCAAATTGTTTTAGAGTTAATTAGTGTTGTAGGAATGATCCTGTTTCTAGCTAACCTTTTTAATCACTGCATTTTATAAAGTTACTAGCTGCGCCCCACGATCTCACCCGCTTTAGTCTCGATCCCGTGGAAATATCGGGATAAAAAGTAAAAAGATCTTTTCTTTTTAAAACGTTAGTTTAGAATAGTTTAGTTTCCTATTCCAAAACGTAGTAAGTTCCTATGGAGAAGAAAGGCTAGAAACTCCATGGACACTTTTTTTCTAACTATTCCAAAACAGGAAAAAAATACTCTCCACTTAAAGGAAAGGAACGCGTGTTGATCATCACGCTTGGTAGTAGATACGTGTTAGCAATTTCTTTCTTTTTAATATTTTTTCAGGCTATATTGTGTCCCAGTGCTGGGCAATGGTATTCCTTCCAACTCTCCCTGTCTTGTGCGATCTCTGGCCATGTCGGCCCTGCAAACGTTATCAGATCGTCACACCACCTTCGCCGTGGTTTACCTTACGACATCCTACTTATAACGAATATTATAAACGCGAAAGTTTGTGAGAATGGATGGTGTTTGTTACTCTTTCACGCAAAAACTTCTTCATCAGAATATGATACTTTTTTATCCCGAAATTCCCACAAAATAATAAACCAATAATAATAAAAATCCTATCGCATTTTCTAATCATAAAAGCAACAGTAATTTGCAAGAATAAAACTTATATTATGTGCAATAAACTCATCATTTCAGTAATAAATTTAAATTGAGTGGAAAGTATTTTATTTGCATTAATTTGCGAGCTAAACCAGCCTATTACATATGGACCTACTTACTACACAAATTGCCATGGGATTCTCGACATTATTAACATGACGGTATACGTTACTGCTTGAGGTCATTAAGGGCGATACATATAAGAAAAATCAGCTAACGAAAATATACTAATGTGCAAATTTATTATTTTAGGTCAAAATAAAATTACTTTAATCAGTGTTTTTTTGCTTGGCTATCTTTGGTTAGACGTACTGAGCACTGTGTTAAATTTTTTCTATGTATTTTAAAGGGACCCTGTGTAACATAATCATCCTTTAATAATCATAAATCATCTTCATCATCATAATCATCCTTTCCTTTCCCACTGCTGGACCACAGGTCACACTGGCCTCCTCCCTTAGAGAGGGGAGTGCGCTGTAATCCACCACGAAGGTAGCTAAATAAGTTTTTCAAAACTGTGAAGGAAAACATGGGGAGGAAACCTTTGAGCCTAGACAAGTGAAAATCGCTTTCAAATCGTTTCGTATCGACTTTCAACAGGATTGACATAAGCTATTTGTAAGTTTTCGTCAGTCCTATACTTTTTTAACGTTTCCATCAATCAGAATGTCACGTTACTACATAGGTCCTCAGGAAATAAATCAACTGAAATTCCCAACACGCAGTGAACAAGAAATTGGTGATCAATGATCACCAATTTCTTGTTCGCTTGACTTTGACGTAAAAGAAAATTAACAATGATCAGTGATCATTGTTAATTTTCTTTTACGTCAAAGTCAAATCATTTATTTCAAACAGACACTTAAAAGGTGTTTTAGAAATAAACAAAAAAAAAAAAATCATTATGCAACTCCTTTTCAAAAAAAGAACATTGTCATGCACGCGCGTTTCTCTACCACTACCACTATAACTAGATTATTCGAATTCACGTCGTATCCCGCCGGCCGCCATTTTTGTTCGATAATAGTATTGCAAAAAACTGTTTCAGAACCTTTTAAAGAGGATTCATATCATGGATATAGATAAAGTCTTGTATGCAATTAGGTACTAAAACACTCGTGTGATACTACATATATAATACCCCTTATTATACAACAGTTGCATAAATAACTATTACAAAAAAATTTGGTATACGTTAACTGTATGTGAAGACGATGCACCTAGAATAAAATTTCTCTACCACAAAAGGTAGTACGTAAGTATGAAAAGAGGTATTTTCCCTGATGTCGAGGCCGCACAAGTGACAATTACAGACTATTAAATTAATTAAAATCATAATTAAAGTCTGCAGGAAGTAAGGGAATACTTACATAATTATTAACATACCTTGCAGAACATTGAACTGTAAAAATAAGTGATGATTGTACCTTTGAAAGCATGTAAGAATTAATCCAACTTGTTTTATTAAAAAAAGAAAGCCGAGAACTTCAGGTAAATGTCTTATTTGTGACATTAAGAATGAATCCAACTTGTTTTATTTAAAAAAACATGCCGAGGACTTTAGGTACCTAAATGTATTATTTGTGACACTAATGATTCTTATTAATAAAAAAAACCTTAGATTTTTTGTTGTAATAGTACTTAACACATAACGATTTTTTTTGCCGTTAATGTCCCACTGCTGGGCAAAGGCCTCCCTACTCTCTTGCAAAAAATAATATAGGCACACATAAACATAACATCAAACCTGTTCCCTCGAAGAATTTGGCAGAGGTGTACTTATAGTACCTACACCCTCATTTCGCCAGTCAAAAATAATTTACTTTAAACAAATAATTATCCTGATATTCATAAATACCCCAAAAAGTTCGTTATAATATTATCCTGATATACCCCAAAAAGTTCGATTAAAAATTTTCGGCGTACCGAATAGTCGCATCACTATTCGGGCCGCGTTACCAAAAACCCGGTCAGGTGCGTACCGAAACTGGTAAACTGGTATCGGTACCGACCGGTCGCAACACTAATGGGGCTACTTTTTCGTTGGACCAAAAAGAGGTTGATTAATTCGAGTTAAGGTCGGCTCAGACGTTAACGGACTGGCTGTGCGGTATGATACAGTTTTTTTTTAAATGTTATTATACCTATTTTACTTAATTATTTTTCATGCGTTGCATTGCATTTCTCTTCACTTTATTTTGTTAAGTACAGACGCCAGCACATCAACCTACCCGAAACTGTCAAATTTTCACAATCAACTTTGAACCTTACACTTTAGCGATAAAGTTGAAAATCTATCAAAGAAATTTGACAGATTGTAGTAGGTTGATGTCCTGGCGTCTGTACAAAACATTAAGTAATTGACACTAGAGCATTGCTGCAACAAATAAAGTTCAAAATAGCGATGCGTTTGATGTTAGTTGAATTTAGCAGTTTTAATTAAATTAAAAAAATTAATGCACGGCTCAGTGGAACATTTTTTTGTTTTTTTTTTTAGTTGATTGTATTCCCATACATAACATAAATATGACAGTTTACGCCCATAAGAATTACCTACGCGAAGAAAAAAAAAATTATGAGCTCTGTTTTACGATTGTTTTAAATATCGTGATACTATTTATTTTTATTAAATATTTGAATAAGTAAGTCTTTTCTTTGACAATGCACAAAATTTTTCTGGCCAGTAATATGTACACACGGCTACACATCAAGCTATGCATTTCCAGTTTGAGATGACCTCGCATTGTATAGGTTTTTCGTACAATCAAAAGTCAGCTTATACTGGTTATGTATAGCTTGATGTGTAGCCGTGTGTACCAATATGCCAATTTGTATGACAAAAAACTGAACTTTTTACGGTGTACACCTTTGAGCAGCGATTTATGATTCATTTTAAGAATAATTATTATCCTTTCGTATTGCACCTCTGAACCTTTGAGAAACATTAAAACATATACTCGACATTCATAATTATGTTATGTGGGTTAAACTACATAGCTTAACCCGCTCTTGCGTTGTCTGTCAGGCAGTCAGTCTGTCACTCAATCAATCAGACGGTCTTAATATAACTGTGTTTCTTCTGGCTCTTGTGATACAGGACCTCTTTTAGTTCGTTTTTTAATCCCAGAGACTAATCTGACATTTAAGTCTTTTGTGTTTGCGTTTTTTCAATATAGAAGTTTGCCATTACACCTGTCAGATTAGTCTCTGGGATTAAAAAAACGAACTTTAGTACAAGAGCCAGGACTACACTGATGTTTGCCTTGAAGTGAAAATAAATAAAGAATTATTATCTTATGTCTGACATCTGGGCCATAATTCACAATGACCACTTAATGAGTCCTTACTTCGAAACCACGTCAATTCCTTACTTTATCACGACATCTGCTATTAATGTATTCTCTATGACACAATCAACGAAACCGCGCGAAAAAACGCGATGTCGGCGGGGTTAGAACTGTCAAAATGCCACGCTTGACAACCGTACGTGATTTGCATGTAAGATTACGTGGGGAATAATCATTACCATACAGAATTTGGGCCCAGATTTTTTGAGTGATGCTGTCTACGTTAGTACGCCTTTACTATCACTTCGTCTGTAATTTCTTTAACTTAAAGTCTGATTGTTTTAAGTTGAATCAAATTAAGCACAATTTATTAAGTACGAAATAACCCGTGTGGATCGACCTTTATTACCTTTAAATTTATTGCTTGAGTATTTTCTCGCCAATTTATTGTCATTGTTCTTTGTAATGTTCGGTAAAATAACGGTTTTTGGCGAGTGAAGGTAAGATTGATTGGTTTTTAATTTAATTTTCTATACAAAATAGGTATCTTTGTTCGTACTCGTAGATTACTCTCGTGTAGGTAGGTACTCGTACATTATAGTATCGCTGAGGCTATAGGTACACACGCCAATCTTTTTTTAGTGCACCTCATGATGCTGGCTGTGTTAGATCATTTAGCTCCTTTCAAAATGATTGAACTGAATGGTGCTCATCCATGCGTCATGTTCGTGAACGGGCGCCGTCAGTAAGGACTGGTCATTTCTTAGCTGCCAGTCATTATTTTATTTTTTAAATATTTTTTTTTTTCTATTTAGGTGATTATGGACGCTTTTAACTTTCTGCAACGGTCTCACATGCATAGTCATATTTTAACCATATTTTGATATTTAAAAAGGGTGTCCATAGAGAGTCTTGTCCGTTCTTCTCCATAGGTACCCACTGCGCTTTCAAATGGGCAACTAGCTTCATCTTTGTGACTGACTGACCCCTTGAAAATTCAAAAGTGCCTCTAATTAGTTTGTTTGAAATAAATGCTTTGAGTTTGAGTTTGATCCTACTGCACTGATCCCAATTTATTTGGGTTCAACCCATCATCTCAGTCTTCAACCCCTTTAGTCAATACTCAATCATTAATTGCATTCCACAATGTGTACTTAGGTGATAAATTAAAACTTTATGAGATCATTATGAACCCTGTCGGGTACCTACAGGAAAGTAGTAGAGTAGAGCCAGCTTTAAAACTTAACAGCCAAGCAATATCATCGTCATCATCATCAAAATCATTTCAACAAAATACCATCTGTCTGCGCTTGAGTGGGAGGAACTACGCAGAGCAAATAAGCTCACAGCCTGGTTCATCGGCGTAATGCAGCTAGCCTGTCGGTCTTCTACAGACTATACTGCGGAAAGTGTACTTATGCAGGAGCTCCACGACTTTATCCCACCATCTCCCTTTCACTACCGGACTGTCAGATGAACTGCAGGGTACAGGGACTAGTCGTATTTAAAGCTTCTTTTCCACATTCATCATTTGCACGGACCAAAGTGTGGAGTTGTTTGCCAGCGTCTGTATTCCTTTCCACGTCCCCATCAGCCTTCGGAGCAAGAGTAAACAGGCTTTTTCTGGGCTCGCTCGTTTCATCATAGACCTCATCCATCGCGAGATCGAGGTCAAGAGCTGTCCCATTTCCCAAGAAATGGTTTCTTGAGTTTTCCTTTTCTCTACTCCTAGTGCACCACCAAGTCATGGAATCCATAATCAGATCTAAAAATCTAAAAACAGGTAGCAACACAATCCATTTCACTTTCAAATCAGGCGGAAGACATGAAAAGAAATCAAAATCTTTACGACACATACACAATAAATTAACGTGTCCTTTTGAGGTCATAATACAGTTTAAAAACATGCTCGAAATACCTCAGTTATCGATCGCCCGTATTTTAAACTCGATCTGACTCATGACTTGTTTTTAACGATTTACAAGTATAAGGTAATGAGTTTAACTACCCTTTGTGGTATGTTTGGGTTCGAATTTTCGGTTAGTAACTGATTTATGTGCGTCAGAATCCTTTACCCTTGAAGGTACAGTGGAAGATCAATTTTAACCGCTGTACACTTGGCCGTGAAACCCGATCAAAATAAACGAGCAGGCGTCATTAATTTAAATCTTATTTTTAACCGACTTCCAAAAAGAAGGAGGTTATATGTTCGACTTTATGTATGTTCACCGATTTCTCCATCAATGTGGACCTATTTAAATTTTTTATTGTGCCTATGGAACAGTGGTGACCCAGTGTGGGAACGGCCGCAACGAGTTGAAGGTTCGAAAATAGCGTCTTGTAACAGTTTCATTGCACGGCTATGGACTCATCTCATTAGAAGAAACCGCTTGCATACACAAGTAATCGCTTGCAGGCGACTTACGAGTTGGAGGTCGTAGATGCGAACCCAGACAGGCGCTTTAGGTACTTTGTGCAAAATATTTCATCACCGTTGTTCTCAAAATGGTGAAGGAAAACATCGTGAAGAAACTGGCATGTCCTAAAGCCAAAATATCAAAGGCCGCTATCCCACTGGCGTGCCAGTGGGATAGCGGCCAAAGACATGTGACATCTACCAACCCGTAGTGGGCCCGCGTGGTGGATTACGGCCCACTCCCTCTCACAGAGTGGAGGCCTGTGTCCCAGCAGTGGGAACATCATAAGCTGATTATGATATTGTGTCTTTAGCAGTGTGTTTTTCAATTTAATTAAATTCTTTTAAATTTAAAAGAATTTAAAATTAAATTGAAAAACAAAGAAAAAATTTAAAAGAAATAATTTCTTAATCAAATTCATCATAATTATACTAAGGAGGAGTGTATACCGCCACGCTGGTTTGGAGGATGCGTTTTGTAAGCCTGATACACACACATAGAATACTTTTGTTTTTATCCCGATATTCCCACGGGATCGACACGCGCTGATAGCCTACTATATAATATCATCTTTTTCTTCTTCCATTCTCCCTGTCAACCGTCACGCTATCATTCACTAACTTCTAATATCATTCATCACTGGAATTCTGTAAAGTTTACTTGAACCTCACTCAAGTGACCGCACCCAGTTTAAAAGCGAACTCATTTGTTTTTATAGTAAATCATCGCGTAAACACAACGAGACACCGCACCGTTCGAATTACAAATTCAAATTCATTGGTTTACGGGATGTTATACCACGCGGGCGGCTCTGAAGTGCGCTACTCGCTGCGCAGTACCTCACCCCTCTCCCCACTGACACATGATTTTTTTACTGCGCATCGACTCACCTCATGTTCCGAGTCGCCTTAAAGTTTTGTTTGTTTCATGTTTTGTTTTGTAGATTGGTAAGTAAAAATTAACGGCAATAAACACAGCGGGATATTAAAATCATTCAGGCATAAAGCGATAGAATATCAGAGAAGTCATCTCGACAGTTCGAAATCTAGACAAATGGAATGATAAATCATTCCATCGTGATATTGTCCACTTTCCATTTTCTATAGAAAGTGATCTATTTACTTATGTTAAATGCGCAAGGCATCCTTGCCATTAAATGCGAAAGTTGGTATTTAAGTTCTGTACGTTTTACCACGGAACAGATAAAATCTGTTCCGTGCCTTTTACTGAGCCAATTTTAATGAGATTTGGCTTTTCTGTCTTTGTGCATACAAAAAACAATATAATCCGAAGAACAAAAAAAAAAACAATGCGGCTTTATGAAGGAAATAGGGCTATTTTCATCCCGAACTTTGCCAATACCTCAGTTTGCTATAACACAGTCATAGAAATCCCATATCCCATAGTTGTCCGTCATCAATTTAATTTTTGCGTGGGTGTGCTGTGTGATCTTGATACCCAAAATCCCGGGATTTCCAAGGTTATTCAGAACTTTTCGGGTTCCAAATCTACCAAGACAATTTAAAAAAAAGTTACAAATGTGCTGAAAACTACAACCAACAGAGATTTTACTTAACAATAAAATCCTTTCACAACAACTCTCTTCAACAACACAGACCCAAAAAAAAATCACAATCAAATCTTCAAATCGAATCAGTTCACAAGCTGCCGAGTCGGTACGGTTCTTCGAAAGTAAACGCGCAGGTCACAGAAAGTGAAACCTCATAGAATAGAACGGAACAGGTGTGCAGGTGTATAACTAGGTTTATACTCGTAGTGTCGTTTGTTTAGGGTTTTGTAAGGTAAGGTTTTGGGGTCATGACTGGTTATTAATCGGGAAATTAATTAGGTCAGCAGGATAATTGCCTAGCCTTTCATTTTGACATTCAAAACATTAATTGCGTTATTTTCGTGGTGGAACAGACATTTTTTTCAAAAACGAAGCAGGCGCGTGTATTATGTATTTCATCATTTGTAGATATTGCAAATATCTACCTTGTAAAGAAGCCTATGTCTTTCTCCAAGTCCCAGGCTACCTATCTTGCAAATTTCATTACGATTTGTTCAGTGATTTAGGCCTGAAATGTTACAAAAAGACAGGACTAAAAACCCTACATAAATACTTACAAAGTAATAAATGTATACAATACATAAATAGGTAATAGTATAAATTTTTTAGATTGCATTTATGTAGGGTTTTTATAATTTATAAAGATAAATAAATTAATAAATCGTTTGAGGAGCTTTGTAGGTTGTGTAAGGTTTTGGGGTCATGACCTGTTATTAGATGGAAGAAAGGTGAGGTATAATTTTGGATGGAGTCAAAAATAAGGAAGTGAAGATTGGTACATTTTGAATTTCGTGGTCAGCAATATAGAGTTATCGTAAAAACGGATTGTTTGTGTGTATTGCTCGTGTCTCATCAAAGAGGTAGGTACTCACGGCTACAAATCATGCTATACATCACCAGTATAAGCTGAGTTCTGATTGTACGAAAAACCTATACAATGCGAGGTCAGCTATAACTGGAAATTGAGCCGCTTGACGTGTAGCTGTGTGTACAGAAGAAATTGTTGCTTTTTCCGAAGTAATTTTTCAGATTTCTTTGTTATTTTCTATAAAGGCAATGCTCATTCCTTCTCTCAATGAGAATAGGTCGTTGCCCTGCGGAACCATATGCTCAAGGCTGGTATTATAACTTTGATTAAATTTTTATTTATGTATCTGTAAATATTTACATAATACAAGCTAACATTTAAAATAATAAAATGTACATCAAAAAATTCGTTCGCATCGCTGTTAACAGGAACAGTGCCCAAAAGGCTGGCAGCATTGCCACGTTGTATGGCGATGCTAATTCTTTGGCCAAGAAATAGGCCAGCCCTCTGATCACGTGAAGAGTCGACTAACCGTTTGGCGATGTCTCGAAAAACCAAGTGAGCACTCGGACCCCATGGCCCTAGTGTTTCAACCCCATTTTTATTTTTCTGATTGACAAATTTAAATCCTCTTTTATCATCATAATTACCATCAGGTGAGCTGTCTGTTTGTTTTACTTCAACAAACAACAATACACCATTTTTCACTACTTTGGTACAGCCGCAGATCAGTGATAACAATTTGACATTGATAGCGCGTTGAAGTCGTCGCAATAAGGCGTTTGGCACACTGCACCGCATCACGCAGCGGGGTGCGTGAAACGGAGCCAAATTCTCCGTACGGAAACGAGATTTTGTTGAATTTGTATGCAAAAAATCACGCGCGGTGGCACGTTATCTGCGTCTGCAGTATGCCAATCGCCTTAGGGTGATTTTCGTAGTGCAAGTGTTGTCACTGCTATGCGCTTGACTGTACAATGGTATAGCAAGATGGACACTAAATCAATAATATTGAAAAGTACTTTCAATTTATGGTACGCCATACTTTTGGAATATAAGCGAGAAGTAAAAAAGTTTTATGAACTAAGTTTGATGTAAAGTATCCTTAAATCAAACCGTTTCTTTTATTTACCGAGCCTTCATTTCTTTTCTTTTTATCCATCCAACTTTTTTATGGCTGTCTCGGAAACCGGACAGATTTAGGAGGAACTTTCACTCACAGTACCTACGTTGCATTCCGTGAACATTTGTCATGCCATGCATCATGCAAGGCAGTCGACTGGATTCGGGGAGATTTATATTTGAGGCATTTTTTAAGCTATGCATTTTTAGCATTTTTTATGATGCTCTGCATGAGTAATCCTACTTCTTTCCTACAAATCTAATCTTATAAACGCGAAAGTTTGTGAGGATGGATGGACGGATATTTGTTACTTCTTCACGCTCAAATGACTGAACGGATTTGGCACACAGATAGTTTATAACCAGGATTAACACATAGGATACTTTGTATGGAGGTAGCTGACACCCTGGATTAACATATAGGCTACTTTTTATCCCGATATTCCCACGGGATAGACACATATGCGGGTGAAGTCGGGGAGCGCAGATAGTATAATAATGAAATTGTAACGAGATGTTCTTTTCAGGTTCGAATCAGGGCAGGTGTAGTTCTCAGACCAAATATAAAACCAACGATTTATTCCGGGCTGTCAACAGTAAATTGAAGCCGGTTTCGTAAACATGTGTGCACTTAGTGAGGTGTAGTTTGATTTTAAATGTGTGCTTGTGAGCGTGTATGCACAGAGCGGAGGTGCTTAGGTGTAGTTTTGACATGCTTCACTGTATCGTTCTCAGCGCTCTGTCTTGGTTTTTTAATTTGGTCTGAGGTATAGGTACGCACTTTATTTTATGGAAATAGTTTTACTGCAGGCAGATCTGATGGTAGCCATGAGTGGAAACGCCGGGAGTTGATGCCCTAGAAGGACATAAATCTGCCTAGCTAATCCAAATTATGATAGAGTCGGCTTCCAGTATAACTGGATGCAGATACCAGTATATTACATGAAGCGACTGCAGTCTATCTGACTTCCACAACCCAGGTACTGGGTAATACGATACCCCTTGGTACGTAGGTTTTATTGGTTGTCAGACTTTCGGGCTATTGCCGACCCATAATTACTGTCAAAGAGGGGTCTTTGTATATGAAGATGGTCACCCATCCACGGACCAACCGCGGCAAGCGTAGCTTAACCTGATCGATCGACCTGTGCGGCTGTTATTACTTAGCCAAAAGCCCCTCTCTCATACACATACATACCTGATAAAGTTAAAAAAAAGAATTCAATAACATTCATTGCGTTATTTATGCAATTATTAGTTACGTATTTAGTTAAGCAGTTTTTTTTTCGACGCTAAGAAGCAATGGATTTGAAATCCTTCAAAATCTTTAGGGTTATGATTGAAAGTTAATGGTGAACCCTCAAACCAAATAAAAAACCAAGACAGAGGGCTGTCAACAGTAAAGTGAAGCCGGTTTCGTAAATATGTGTGCACTTAGTGAGACGTAGTTTGATTGTAAATAGTTGTAAATGTGTGCGTGTGGGCGTGTATGCACAGAGCGGAGACGTAGTTTTGGCATGCCTCACTGCATCGTTCTTAGCGCTCTGTCGGCTCTGTCCTGGTTTTTTATTTGGTCTGAGGGTGAACCTGCCTTATGCACCCCTTTGGGGACTGAAATACCTACTTACCATGACTAGTACTCTTCTAGTCTTGTATGCTGTTATTCTTTAGCAAAAGTTTAGAGAACAAAATTCTCAACCCACAACGGTTTCGTCGATAAAATCTGGGATACCAAGCACATATGAAAAATCACACATTTCAAACCATGCATAATTAAACAGTTCTACTTTTACAAATTCTGTACAAATAACGTTTGTTTGATTATTTTCTAAAAGTAAAACTCTCAAAAAACATCTCGGGTTCCTTTACCATAGATTATACAAGCATAAGCATCAGCAATCAGCCTATAATGTAAAGTGGTACAAAACCCTGTGTGCAAAATCAACTCCCATTTGGCTGCTTAAAAAAAAAAGGGTTAAGTGCAAGTCGGTCTCGCGCACCGAGGGTTCCGTACAAATGTGTAGGTATGCCGTTTTTTTTTATGATGTAACAAATTTACGGTTTTCGGTTTTTTTTTTATTTATGCTACGTGACATTGCTTCTTGCCAAATTTCATGATTATAGGTCAACGGGAAGTACCCTATAGTTTTTGATTCCAGAACATAAACGCCCGTATCTTTTGATTGCGTTGACTTAGAAGTTTGATTTTTTCATTGTTTCAAGGGATTGCAGCCTTTTGTATTTGATATTAGTTTCAACTTGATAACTCTACGCGTATCTGAGAAAAGGGTCGTGACCGACGGACAGACAGACTGACAACGAAGTGATGTTATGAGGTTCTGTTTTTCCTTTTGAGGGACGGAACCCTAAAAATTTTAATGGCGGATCTTAAACGTGCTACAGTGTTCATTTACAAGCCCATGACATTAACTGTTAAAGAGAGCGAGAAAATAATAACACACAGATCTTCATTTACGCGCATTTCGTAAATATTACATGTTGACATTTATAGCAGGCCAGCCGTGCGATATTTACTTCTGACTTTGGTCAGTGAAAGTTTAGAAAATGTCGCATTCAAATTGAATTACCTACTCGCACGTGACATTGTAAGTGCAATCGTTGACATTGACAAAGATATTCTGTCAATGACAACGATTTTTGTCACGTCACATAAAAAAAAAGTTATGTTTCATTGTTTGTTTACATTGGTAACCTAAATTTTTAAGTCAAAATTTAATATTTTAAAGAAGAAGCTCAACAATTCGACGAACAATACCAAAGAAAGGACATTTGGGTAGGCCGCAATTAATCAAACTGCCGAAAAAATCTCAAAATTAAATTTTGGGTTCCTCTACTGTAGATTATACAAGTATAATCACCAGCAATCTGCTTTAGCATTCCCACTGCTACTCGTAGGACACAAGCTCAGTGCGCGGAAGTGGTAAATATTTACTTTTGACTTCTGCCAGTGAAAGTTTAGAAAATGTCGTATACAAATTGAATTACATTCTACTGTGTGCACTCAAATTACGACAACTTTCCTTGTTACTCAAGTGTGGAGAAAATGGGAGGTCATGCGTTTGACTGCATGTGTGTATTGTTTCGGAATGTTAACCGATCTTCTTTTATTTCCTCTTTCAACTGTTTTTTTTGGGTGGAGGGAAGTGCAATGCCACTCCAGTGATGAAGTCAAAATGTCTCCTGTACCAGTTATGTCACCGGCTCGCTCCCATTGCCTTCAAACTGCAAAACAGAAACGCTTCCTGGCAAAATTAATATTTTGTATGAGCTCATCCAGGGAAGTAAGCAGCGGGGTAATTGCGGTAGGAATGGCTTTCACTTTGACAGTTCAACAATATTCATTGCGTTGTTTACATTGTTGAGCAGACAAATTTTTCGAACATATGAAGCAATGAATTAGCAATATCCTTCAAAATGATTCAGATTGTGATTGATAGTGTTTTACGCAATTACGGTGGAGTAAATTTAGTAACACAATTTTTTTTTTTAAACGAAACTGTAGAACCTTCGTTCTTGTTTTTCTCCATAGGTAGGTACTGTGAGGATCTGTAGCTCAGAGGAACCTCACAATATAATTTAAACAACGATTTGTTTTAACTTGAATATATTGAGAGGAGGGACTTCACATTATCAAGTTATTTCTAACACATTTCCTCTACTAAACAAAAATACCCAATCTTGATATTTGACGTCTGCTTAAACGTTCGAATGGAACACGCTGTCAATTATGACCAGCCTGTACTATTAAAGGTAAGGCTACATAGATAGCCTCTACAGTACCTACTACGCTTTGGAATGTGCAACTAGCTTCAAAATTCTGACTGACCGACCCCATAACAATTCAAAAGTGCCTGTAATTGGTTTATTTGATAGAAATGGTTTGAGTTTGAGTTTGAAGTACAACCTACGTACTACTAAGTACTAGTACTTAGTACTATAGTCGGACTTTTAATTGTCTACAGTAAAATGACAGCTTATGTGTTACTTAAATGACTCAAATTGGCGTCTTTTTGTTTAATCGCGGCCATCAACCAAATGTTGTTTTTCTTGTACAGAATAGTGTATCAAACGAAACTTATTTGACATGCATATCCATAAACGCAGTCCGAAATGAGTTATTAAGAAGTGTCATTTTACTGCAGCTAATTAAAAGTCGGAGTATAGGCCACTAGTACACCATACCTTTTTTAACGCTAGAAGCATTATTTTGTTCCGGTTTGAAGGTCATGGGTGTCAGTGTACTACAGGCACATGAGACATAATCAACTTTGTCTCACGCATCGGAGCATGTTTTTGTGATATTATTGTTAATATAGGAGCTCGTGGATAAGTAATAGTTATAGTAACAGCCACACGGGTCGATCAGGTTAAGGTACGCTTGCCGCGGTTGATCCGTGGATGAGTGACCATTTTTAAATTACACTTTCGCGCCTCGGAAAGCACGTTAAGCCGTTGGTCCCGGCTGTCATTCGTGGATTTTTGACAGTCGTTACGGGTCGTCAGAAGTCCGAAAGTCTGACAGCCAATGGGTATCGTATTATCCAGTAAATGGGTTGTGGAGGTCTGATAGGTAGGCAGTCGCTCCATGTAAAATATTGTTCCGCTACATCCGGTTAGACTGGAAGCTGACCCCAACCAACATAGTTGGGAAAGAGCTAGGCAGATGACTGTACGTCTCTGCAGGCTTTACTAATAAAAAATTAAGTCAATAATAATAATAATGATTTGTTTACCCAATTAATAAAAAAATAAGAAAATACTTCATTAACTTTAATGAATAGTTTGTGAGTTGAATTAAGCCATTTTACAGGGAGCTTAAATTCATGATTTTATTTAAATATGAGAAAGCCACTTTATCACAATCAACACAAACAATTAAAACAATCGTATCTTTGTGTTTAAACTAATTAATTGTATTCACAGTTAGTTGAGAATTATGTTTCTGTTACAATAAAAGTAAAAAAAAAAACAATTCTCACCCATAATAGACAAGGGAACCCAATGTAGTATTATAAAAAGTATGTCTATTGTATTAAACCTGAGTTAACTGTAAATGTAGTTTAATTTACATATTCTCATGAAAATTAGGCATGAGATGCTCATCTTCTGAACAATTCGCTAAAAACGAAAAACTTCGCAATTAATGGGAAATTGCTACTGAAGGCTGCGAGTGTCGACCTCAGGGTGCTTACTCTCGAATATAATTCAGATAGATCGACATTGGAATTGTCAGTCAAACGTCAAGGATTGGCTGGACTCACTGAGTCTAGTCAATCCCTGACGATTAAGTCAACCAACTGACGTTTAATAATCGTTATCGGTTATCGCTAGTTAATTCCGCTAGTGTTTTAGTTTTTTGATAGACACTAATTACCCACAAATAAGTAATTAAAGTGTATCGACAAAACTAACACACTAGCGGAATGTTGCACACTTGTACTGTTAGCGATTAGGAAGAAGAGTGGGGCGCGTCTTCGTGGATGGCGCTATCTGTAAAAGGATTATATTAATTAGCGTTATATAGGGTGGCAGGAACATCGACGCCCATACTGTGACCATGAATTCAGCATATGATTCTAGACCCCGTAACGTAGAAATTCGCAGACTATTATTATTTCTTTCTTGAGGGGCCCGTGGCTAAATAATAACAGCCGCGCAGGTCAATCGATCTGGTTAAGCTACGCTTGCCGCGGTTGGTCTGTGGATGGGTGACCATCTTTACATACCGAGACCCCTCTCTGCCTCGGAAAGCACGTTAAGCCGTTGGTTCCGGCTATCATTCGCGGATCTTTGGCAGTCGTTACGGGTCGTCAGGAGCCCGAAAGTCTGACAACCAGTCTTACCAAAGGGTATCGTATTAACCAGTAACTGGGTTTTGGAGGTCAGATAGGCAGTCGCTCCATGTAAAATACTGGCATTCAGCTACATCCGGTTAGACTGGAAGCCGACCCCAACATAGTTGGGAAAGGGCTAGGCAGATGATGATATTATTTCCTTGTTTTTTTAAAAATCTGCCTTTTCATAGAAAAGTGCAATGACTTCTGATCGTGTTTAGATAGCGATACCCATCACATCTGCAGAGTTTCGCTAGGTAATTTAATTTGACCCTATAGAACAGCACTGCAATAACTATAATATCTATTGGTACAACTAACCTAACTCAATCAAGTCTCATAGCTATACAATTATGATCGTATCGTGAGACTATCGAGTATGCGTTTCTAGCACGCTCTGATTAATAAATAGGCCCGCTTCCGTCTGCTGTGAGTAGGGTGAGAGGCACTGTTGTCATCCCTCTGGAATTATTCTTTAATACTGAGTTATGATTGAAGATATTGGTCGAGCTAGTGTGGGTGAAGGTTAACAGTAATTTGTCAACAATCTGGATTTTTTGGCATTTGGCAATGCAAGAGATTATGGGCTTAACCAGTCAAGCCCCGCGCATACAACAGAAAATAAATTGTGTCTCATTAGCGATCAAGCGATTAAAATATGGTATTACCAACAGTAAAAATACTCTTCTCATGTTTTTTTACACCTTTAAATTTTAGCTAGGGCAAGCATTATCATCCGTGCCTTTATCCCAGTTTATCTAATAGAGCCGTCATCTCAAAATTCTCTTCCTTCCAAGTTACTCGTATATCATAATAAAAGCGTGGGAAAATCGTCTCAAGTCAAAACGCACTGAGCTAGCGGTTGCAATTACAGTGGTAATAATGACCACAAAGAGTTTACTAGTCATTACGTTTGCTTATAGTGCTTATCTGAAGAAGATAGTTATGTATTATTTACTAAACTAAGTACTTAATTCACTTATAATTTTAATTAAAATAACTTCAGGATTAATTAGCGGGATAATTGCTTAACACATAGCAATGGCTTTAATTTTGACAGTTCAACAACATTCACTGCGTTATTAACGTTGTTGAGCAGACACATTTTTCGAACATATGCAGCAATGGATTAGCAATATCCTTCAAAATGATTACGCAATTAGGGTGCAGATCATTTTTAACACTTTCGTACCAATACTTTACAAAAAAAAAGAATAATAACTGAAAAAAAAAAACGGAATCTCTTGACATAGCATGAACGAGAACCGGTGACTTCACCTCGCTTTGAAAGATGAATGAGCATGTGCGGATCGCAGATGATACAAAGTAGATATAATACGCATAGCATTGACTATCTGCCTGTTGGAGATCTTGAACTTAGCAGCCTCCAGAGGTGGCCATACAATAATTATCTACATAATACTAGCTGTTTAGAAGCTTAGAAGCTTCTTACCAACTTTAACTAGGATTTTAAAAAAGAAACATACTTCGTCTAAGACATGTATGGCTCAAAATGATCTAAATGGTGTCAAATATCACCCCCTTAAGGCTTTGCATCCAACTTACAGACACCCTATATAACGCTCGGGTTCCCGAGATCCCCGACGGGTTACGCAGAGGTGAACCTTAGACCTTAGTACACTCACATTACGACCGTTACAATGCCGCCAGTCTCTTGGGTACATTACCAGTCAACAGCGATTCAGAGGAATATTTCGACGCCATATTTTAGTTTGTGCTGTTAGGGCTGATTTTTCCAACGCCAGATAAATTCACATAATCAGCCTATAATGTTCCCACTACTGAGCTGGAACACAGGCCTCCTCTCTGTGAGAATGAGTGGAGTCATCCTACGCGGGCCCAGTGTGGGTTGGTAGATGTCACATGTCTTCGAATTTTTGGTTCTAAGACATGCCGGTTTCCTTACGATGTTTTCTTTCACCGTATTGAGAGCAGTGGTGATGAAATAATTTACACAAAGTAAAGCGCCTGTCCGGGTTCGAACCTACGACCTACACGTGTTGTAGGTCGTAGGTTCGAACCCGGACAGGCAAGTCAGCAACAGATAACTTTAACGGAGGAATTATTTTGAATTTTTGACAGTTCTACCATACGAAAACTGTCAGACGTCAATTTTATTCCACGAATAAGAATTATCGGTTGATTTTAAAATCACCCCTTAGGTTAGGATATTATATTTTTATTTTAATAATTTGTTAGTTTATTTAATATTAGAAGTTATGTTTAAGTCCCATATTGTAATAGGGGGCGAGCCTATTGCCACCATCCGGGCACAAATCTAAACTCCGGACTGCGACTGAGAATTCCTGATGGATTACAATAATACTTTGCCCGACCAGGACCTCATGCTTAGCAGTAGCGCTTGATGCGACCACACAACGAGGACAATAATAATCTAATTTATAATATTATCTTAGTAATGTTGATCTAGTGATCACAAGCGCGGCTGTTCAGCCGAGTGGATCTGGGTTCGATCACCGGATCGAGGAAAGTGTTATTGGGTTTTTCCATTAGAAAATCTTCTGTAGAAACCCGGGGACTAGATTTATGTTTATCTGGCAATGCTCGCCTCCTTAAGGCAGCTGCCCCACCGCCAGCGAGGAAGCGACTAACAGTTGGATATTTTCTCGCTATATAATACTCGCTCACCGATACTCGCTCAGAGATGCTCGCTTGGCGGTCATAGATCACGCCGAGAGACCAACACGCGGTCATTTCTAACTAGAGTGCGGTTCGCGAGTAATCGCCCGTCGCACTTGGACACTCGTTAATAGCCCAGCGACAAAACTATCGGAACTGCACACTCGCTGCTCGCTGCTCGCCAACTCGTTTTCAGTTGCTAGTTCTACTCGCTACTCGTTCATCGCCGCCGGTGGGACAACTGCCTGAAAAGTGGGTACCTACCTCAACATCTGCTGCTACTTAAGCCACTGTTAACGAGGCGCTCGTGGCTAAATAGTAACAGCCGCACGTTTTGATCGAAGGATAAGCTAAGCTTGCCGAGGTCGGTTCGTGGATGAGTGACCATCCATCCAAGCCCGTTAAGCCGTTGGTGCCGGCTGTCATTTGCAGATCTTTGGCAGTCGTTACGGGTCGTCAGAAGCCCGAAAGTTTGACAACAAGTCTTGCCAAGGGGTATCGTAGGTATTACCCAGTACCTATCTGGATTGTGGAGGTCAGATAGGCAGTCGCTCTACGTAAAACACTAGTACTCAGCTTTATCTGACCCCAAAATAATTAGGAAAAGGCTAAGCAAATTTTGATTGACCTAAGCGAACCGCTCTTCTAGCAATTCGTATTGCTAAAAGAGTTTTGCTACTTGACTAGTCATGTTTGTAACGAGCTTTATGAAAATCTGTCATTTCCACACCAGTATTTGACGTAAAGGTGTCAGAAAACGGTCTGTATTTGGACATTACGGCCGCATGCGGGGGGCGTGCGGCCGTAATGCCCAAATACAGACCATTTTTCACCGTTTTGCTTGGAAACCGTAAGAATGATAATTTTATCTTCTCCTAGATATTCTAGTTATGACTGGTGTTTTCTGAATACCTGACGGTTATGACTATCACATTGAATACTTGGAAACAAGAATAGTGGTGGCCCAGTGGTAAAGCTTTACTTTGTGTAAATAATTTCATCACCATTGCTCTCAAAACGGTGAAAGAAAACATCTTGAGGAAACCGGCATGTCTTAGAACCAAAAAATCGAAAATCGAAGAGATGTGACATTCACTAACTCGCACTGTTCCCGCGTGGTGGATTATGGCCCTTTGAGACACATGCCTACCTCTCACAGAGAGGAGGCGTGTGTCCCAGCAGTGGAAACATTATAGGCTGGTTATGCTGTGTAGCTGAACTCAGAACTTAAGGAGCTGTTTTGGTACTTTGCCAGCAAAGTATAATCTTTTTAACACGACAAAACTCGAGAAAGATATAAACAGGTTCCTAAGTAATCTATGTAGTTTAGAACCGATTAAAATCTGTCAGTTCAACGACATTCCTTCATTTCGTACAACCATTGTAAAAAAAAGCTGTTACACTTTCCATAGACAACTTTATCTTTTTAGGACAAGCTCAGTAACAGTTGTGTACAGGGAAAACTTTCATTGTTTTTAATTAAGAAAAAAAAAATCGGTAATTGCTTGTCCATGGTCTTGTGAGCAGGAAAGGGAAACGGTGTCATGTGCTTCTTTTTACTTTTGATTTATAAAAGTTATTAAAGATAAAAGATCTTGTACGGTTCTTAGAGAACAAGATGGCCGTTTCGGGGAATCAGAGTCGTGAATGGGCGACATATTGTGTGTCCTACTTATTGTTAATAAGATTTAAATGTGTTTTACACATAATGCTGTTTATAATACCAACATAATTATAACCTACTGTTGGCCATCATTTTTAAGTTCTAGCCTTTAGTTTTGTTATGTGTGATCGCTTATTTCTGAAATTGCTGATAGGTAAACCTATAATTTGCAACTGTGTAATACCGAGACTATTGTGATCTAAATTATGCATAGCTAAGCTATTTGTGTACCTTTAACAACCTTTAAACACTGTCCCACTGCAGGGCAAATGCCTGTTTTCATTCAAAGAAGGCACGAGTATTGATCACCACCTAAATTATCCTAATATCCTACTATTATTATAAATGTGAAAGTTTGTGAAAATGTTTGCCGGGGTCTTGGTGTGTAAAGATGGCCACCCATCCACGGACCAACCGTGGCAAGCGTAGCTTAACCTGATCATAAGCCCCTCTAAAATAAAAATGTAAATATGAATGGAAAAGGCACATTGGTACTTGGCTAAATTAGAACCCCCAACCTAGTGCATTAGAGGCGAGCCATCGCGACACTTTACCAAACCAGCTATTGCCAAACTTTATACACGTGCAAGCTGTGGAGCACACTAAAAAAGCCTGCAATGCTCTGCGCGTCCAGTATAAGAACGCGTTCAGGGGTTTGTTGGGGCTCCCATGGCGGTGCAGTGCCTCCGGCATGTTCGCCGACCACAGCATGGACGGCTTCCATGCGGTGCTGCCTAAAAGGTCGGCCTCCCTGTGGTCGCGGGTAAGGGGTAGCACCAACATGCTTCTGAGCGTGGTGGTGTCGGACTGAGTGGACAGCCAAATCCTGAGGCATTGGTCGCTCATGCATGTCCAAAATAATAATTATTTTAAATTCTAGTAACACAGCTATTAATATCTATACTAACATAATATGGACTTGTATCAATTTCTGTGTGCTTGGTCTGAAATAAATATTTTAAATTTCAATTTACTCGCCAAAAACATCACCGATTTCCGCAATCGATTTCCTTACAAAATTCTTCCAATAAACAGCTCTTCAAAATTACATAAAACCACAACAAATTGGTCATTTTGAATGCGTGACTTAGTGAAAATGAGAGTGACTTTCTCCAAGTGACGTCACGACCAGTTTTTGTTGATTACTGTTAGACATGTCATCGGTTTTCTATAGTTCGTTTAAATTGCTTTGGAGTTATGTCATTGAGTCTGTTTTGTTTGGGGGTAAGCAGAGTGTGAAGCGCCAGTGGTGTTGAAGCCTAAAATAAAATTACTATAAGTACCGTTGAAAAATATTTTCTAAAAGACTGCTAGTATTGAGATCTCGTATGGAAATGTATCTAGAGGGTCTTCATTTATGTCGATACTAATATAAATCTGGAGTTTGTTTGTTTGTTTGAACGCGCTAATCTCTGCAACAACTATACTCCGACTTTTAATTAGCTGCAGAAAAATGACACTTCTTAATAACTCATTTCGGACTGCGTTTAGAGATATGCATGTCAAATAAGTTTCGTTTGTTACACTGTTCTGTACTAAAAAAACAAGATTTGGTTGATGGCCGAAAAAACAAAAAGACGTTAATTTCAGTAATTTAAGTAACACATCTGTCACTTTACTGCAGCTAATTAAAAGTCCGACTTTAGTCGGATTTAAAAAAATATTTTTGTTTTTAACAGCCCAATTCTTGAGTTTATTTTACATCACGGTAATACCCTTAGGAACCGAGCAAAAAGAAAACAAGTGACGCGTGGGCGATGCGATGCGTTGGGGTGCATCAGGGGTACAAGAAATTTCATGCAACCGAAATGCAAGTTATTAAAATAAACTTGCACAGCAACAAATATTATTTAATAATCAGAACTGGTGGAAATAATCAATCAAACAAAACGATAGGTACCTACTTGTTTTGTGGTATAAAAAGGAGGAGTTAATTAAATATTTGATAAAGGTAAATCTTCTGAAAAGTACACACATGGAATTAGCAAATTTGACCCATCGTTAATACCCAAAAAAATGTGATTCAAAAGCGGGATCCAACGAAAATAAATCCCTTTTATGTGCTTATTTGAAATAAATAATTTTACTTTGAAGAATTTTGGCGGGTTTGCACTCTCATTCATCATTTCAGCCGAAAGACGTCTTCTGCTGGACATAGGCCTCTCCCAAACATCACCACTTCGACCGGTTTTGTGCTTCTAGCATCCGGTGGATTACTGCGGCCTTCACCAGATCATCGGTCCACCTTGTGGGTGGCCTTCCAACGCTACGGCATACGGCTATGTACATTGATTTATAATTAGAGAATTAGCAACATACAGAATTACAGAAACTCTAAGTTTTATGTTATTCTAACTGAGAGCCGTTCCACACGGTGCGGTGCGGTGCCGCGTGGCAAAAAATGTCGCCGCCACGCCATGGCGATCACACGGGCAGTGCGGCGTCGTAACGTTCTTACGGAGCGAGAAAAGAGTGTAGGATTGCCCATCTCTACGACTGTCTGTACAAAATTAAGTGCGGAACGGCTGCCTGCAATTTCTGCAATGCCTGCAATTTCTCTAAGAAGCCAAGAAGTTTCAAATTTCTACTTGGCGATTACCTACAAAAGATTTTCCCTAGGCAAGTAAACACTTATTTAAAACCTAAAGGAAACTATTAGATGGCATTTCGCCAAAACCGAGCTTTCTCAAAACCCATTGAACTTGACTCGATTGTAAATATGTCCGAATACTGGATTCGAAAGTAGCGACTTGATTTGAATTTTAATTCGATCATTATTTGGAGCGAAGCCTTGACCTCGAGGTTTTTGGAGTAGAGTTGTGGGTTGTTGTCAATCAAGGAAGTTGTATGTGTTAAGATCAATGATAAAGCATATCCTGGACATGGGATAGGTACACTCGGCTCTTCTTCAGCGTGGGAAAAGCACGAACATTATGAGAATAACACGTGTTTGGCCAGTCCGCACTGGAGCGCGGCTGCCTTCTGCGTGTTGTCGTTTCCCGGTTTTGTCAAAATAATATAATATGGAACAAGAAGAGTTATTTTTACAAAAAAAAAAAGCTCGATTTAGTTTGAGAACTCCGGTCTCCGAGCGAGCCGCACCCGCCCCGCGCCTGCGCTTCCAGTCTGGCCAAACACTCAAAGTAAATACCTAAACTAAAAATAATTCTATAATTCTATCGATTCGTATTCTAAAAAATCTCAACTAAGTTGCAACTAAGTATTTATGCAAAACTGGGTCAGCTAATCGCAGTAACTGACTGTATAAGCTGTTTACTTGCATTTTTGGTTCCGGCACATAACGTATCAACAACATCACAGACAACATCGAGAACATCGAGGCGCAACCTGTTACCATGGATTCAATACATGATTCTGAACACACCTGAGTTGAAATTTTTCTTCGAATATTAACACTGATAATACACTGACGCTGCGTTACGCGTTAATTTTTCATACATCTTGTTCTGTTATCGCAATGTTTTCGCAACTCGTTGCGTTGGTGTACTAACGGCGTAAATACGGTAAAATTTCCTTCGCTTGGGTGTTTAGAATCACGTGTTGAATTCATGGTTACTGTTTGCGCGTCGTTGTCCCCCCTACCACCTTGTATGTACTTAAGTACGTCTAGAGCACTCTGGAAGCAGTCAATCGTACAAAAAACCATTTTGACTTGACTTAATGTCATCACATCATGAGTTATTCTTGGTTTTACTCACGTTTATCTTGAAAATAGGAACACTTTCATCACAAAACAAAAGACGAACGCGTTCTGATTACACACACTGTTGATTATTTTTTATTGTTCCCCTTTGAGCACCACGGTAAGATATTGATTGGTGCTCAAAGGGGAATACCTTTGGTGCTCTAAAAATAGGTGCTCAAACGGGAATACTCACTAAACACCAGCAAATGAGCCAAATATAATCTCATAAAATGCACTAAGATACAACTCCGATTCGAAAGTGTACAACTCGATTAGAATTTGAAATCGATCCGGACAGTATCGATTACTATTCGAGTCGTGTTGTGATCGACACACATTGTGTCCTGTTAATTTTTAACGATCCTTCCTGCTTCGAAACGTGTCAGTATGTTGGGTTTTAGAGATGACGAGACGAGGCTGTGACGAATTATATAAATGAAGGTCACAGAAAAGGAATCGAATGTAATATTTTCTAGACGTAATAAAAATAAACGAACCCATTTCTTTTTGTGGGTTTCGTAAAACGAAATAATGATAATACTCGTATGAAGGACTAGCTTCCGACCGCGGACTTTGCCCCTTAGTAGGTATATCGATAAAAAGTCAAGGAGGGACTGTTTGTGATGTCAAAATAACAGATTTTTACTAAATGTATATAAAAGATTCATCATCATCATCATTTCAGCCGAAAGACGTCCACTGCTGGACATACCTACTCCCCCAAAAAGAAAAAAATAAAGATTATATTATACGGTAAGTACTTAAAGAAAAAAAAAATTGTCAGTCTGTTTGTTCCGGCTAATCTCCAAAACGGCTGGACCGATTTTGATGAAGTTTGTTGGGGTTACTTTAAACCCTGGGGAAGAAGACAGGCATTTTTATCGACACACTACGCGCGAGAAGCCGCGGGCGGAACCGACATAGTAGGTAATAATATATAATTTTTCAGTCAACAAATATTTTACAAATCGTGACGATGCCCTTGCGAACTTTTATTGTAAAACTCTTTGAAATGTTTCATTTTCTGCATACGTTTGCGAAATGATAGAAAACTACAATTCTTAACCCTGAACAGAGCTCGAGATGTGTTTTA
The DNA here is from genome assembly GCA_963669345.1 of Gortyna flavago. Taxonomy (NCBI): domain Eukaryota; kingdom Metazoa; phylum Arthropoda; class Insecta; order Lepidoptera; family Noctuidae; genus Gortyna; species Gortyna flavago. Next base: position 5,708,752 of record OY770152.1, on the reverse strand, counting down.
TCGGATGTTGAAATTTATGGAAATGTCTTAATAGAAGTTAGTTTCTTTTTAGCATGGACAATATGTATGTGATGCTGCGTCAAGGGGGCATTTAAAACTGGTCATATTCTCTACATTGTGCCTTGAAAGACCATGGCTTAACTAAACCAATATTCATACTATTATTATTTAGTATTTTTATCGCACAAAGCGACGCGCGCTTTATTTGTGGTAATCAAGAGTACAAACACGCTGTGAATGTGTGCGTGAAAACGAGAAGCGTCAGCACACACGCACACACTTCCGACTTCACCATTGTCTCGGACGGTACCGAGAGATCCTGCGCTTACACACACATTCACAGCGAATTTTTAGATTTGGTAACCACAAGTAAAGCGCGCGTCGCTTCATGAGATAAAAATAGGTACTATACCTTTTTACTTCTTACATCAGTCATTGCAAAAAGGTCGTATCGTTAACGTCTCGTGAATAGTAAGCAACCATTTGCTACCTATCATTAATATCTACTGGACAGCGAGCATGTCAATTTCTTTACACTATTTATGTCTATATTAAAGTACTAGCTGCGCCCTGCGGTTTCACCCGCATAAGTTTATATGGAATATTGGAATAAAAACTATCCTAGGATATAGGATAGTTTTTATCCCAATATTCCCACGAGAAACTTATGCGGGTGAAGGACTCAAACTATCTCTATAGGTACCAAATTTCATCTAAATCGGTTCAGCGGTTTAAGCGTGAAGAGGTAACAGACAGACACTTTTTCGCATTTATAATATTACTAGCAGCGCCCCGCGGTTTCACCTGCATAAGTTTCGATCCTGTGGGTATATCGGAATAAAAACTATCCTAGTTCTTTCCCAAGACTCAAACTATCTCTATACCAAATTTCATCTAAATCGGTTCAGCGGTTTAAACGTGATGAGGTAACAGACAGACAGACACTTACGCATTTATATTATTATTATATTATTATGGATAATTGGATATGGATTATTATTAGTTTATAGTTACTAATTTAAGCTATAAATAACTGATACGATATGATTCAGTTGGACATTCCTTGGAATGAAATAGAAAGTTTTAAAAGTCTATGAATAATAGGCCGGAAGGCATCGCCATATTTTTTTTTAATTTTGCTACTATGACTTTTGTAGATTTATAGACATTTTTACACATAATTTAATTTGCGTGAAAATAAGCAGTTAATCAATTATTAAGACGGCTTTTTTTAATTCATCATCATCACCTTTTCCCAACTATGTTGGGGTCGGCTTCCAGTCTAACCGGATGCAGCTGAATACCAGTATTTTACATTGAGCGACTGCCTATCTGACCTCCACAACCCAGTTACTGGGTAATACGATACCCCTTGGTAAGACTGGTTGTCAGACTTTCGGGCTGCTGACTACCCGTAACGACTGTCAAAGATCCACGAATGACAGCCGGGACCAACGGCTTAACGTGCTTTCCGAGGCACGGAGGGGACACGGTATGTAAAGATGGTCACCCATCCACAGACCAACCGCGGCAAGCGTAGCTTAACCTGATCGATCGACCTGTGCGGCTGTTATTATTTAGCCACGGGCCCCTCGGCTTTTTTTAATTATGCCACAGAATATGAATTTTGCTGTCTCCTGCTGTCTCGTTGGAGGATTTAGAGACCAACACGGAATTCAAGTTTTACACTGTATGTGATTTGAATTCACTTGAATTGACTCGTGTTTTCAAATGACAATTGACTCGTGTTTTTTTAGGAGCAAACCTTCAAATTACCTTTTTGACTGCCTTGTCGGTCTAGTAGCTAGCTTAGCGGCTTTGGATCATGAGTTCACAGGTTCGAAACTCAGGTCGGGCAAAAAAACTAATTTTGTTTTTCAGGCTCGAAGAGTATGTAAATCCATCGGTCCTGCGTCTGCTCTCTCTCTGCAACTCGTAGCTGTGTTTGCGCACATATTTTGCCCACTTGTGTATAAAATAATCACCATGGTTGGCTTGTCCGTATAGATTAGACCCTAAAATACTCTGACAAAGGAATAACAACCATGACATTTCCACTTCGTCTCTGAGATGGAAACCCATCTAAAATGTCTCTGGTATTGCAGATGTCCGACGGCGGCGACTAAAGGCCAGTTCAAACCTAAGCGGTATTCGCTACCGTCTGCGGTAGAGAAAACCGAGTGGGTAAGCGGTAAAATTATTGTTCACGCCAAAGCGGATTTCGCTATCTTTGTGGGTGGAATAGGTACGGAGTTCGAGTTTCACTCAGGAAGGTGCACTTCTACCCACAGCGGCAGCGAATACTGCTCAGGAGGCCTACCATGATCTATTTAAAAACGCAAGACATTTCAGTTTAGGTTCTTAAACTGCATCGCTCACAGTCGTACCATGACGTCCAATACGCTCAGCGGCATTTCGATCGTTGAAAGTGAATGAGCGTTAAGAGCTCGTGGTAGGAATCCAGATGGCACGGCCTAAATTGAATCGTCATGGTACGAATTAGAAGAACAGTTCAGTTTAGGTCCTAAAGTGGATCGCGATAAGAGCTCGTAGTAGGTATCCAGGTCGTACCTGAGCCTGAGCGAAACACGCGCGGTTATATGTACCTCAATCCACTGCGGCAGCGAATACTGCTTAGGTTTGAATAGGCCTTTACTTATCATCAGGTGGACCTTTCGCTTGTTTGCCATCCAATGACTTGAAAACATGATACAAAAAACAAATAAACCTAATAAAAAAACCTTTTATAAAGACCTAGTCTACTTAGAGACTAGCCCAGTACCTACCATGTGGAACAGTTTCGTATCGTTTACGAATCTTCATTTTATGCAAAATTGTGTTCATATGTGTTACCTCCTTAACGGTCGACCTCTTTATTTGCGAATTTAGGAAGTTAGGTGCGATGCACATCACGTACTGTGGGTGAAAGCGATAGTGAAGCTAGGTGCCTATTTTGGGTTATCATAGAAAAAAGACACAAAGAAAGAAAAATTGCTAATTGTTCTATTTCTCTCGAAAAAGCACAATCGTTTAGTTTATATTTTTCTGTTACCATGCTAAATATTTTTATTGCTTTGACTATTCGTTCATTAATATGACACACATGCTAGCTTATTAATACGCATACGATAATTTGTACAAACCACGATTGATATACATCCGACGAATTCATGTTTAATAAGTACATTAAGGTCAGTGGATCAGAGAATACCGGTTTATGGTTACATAGCAGACTTCTAAATCATCATAAAATAAAACGTTATCAAGCATGATTCTGTCTACCAATTTTAGGATTCCGTACCAAAATGGTAAAAACGGAACCCTTATGGTGAGACTCAGTCTGTCTGTCTGTCACAGCTGGATGACTCAAGAACTACTAATGCTATCATCTTGAAGTTTGGAATAGTTTTAGATGACGTTTGCCCAACTATTTTGCAAATAATAAAGAAACAATTTTTTTTTACAACGTGGCATGAAAGGTATTCTTAAAAATTCGAAGTGGAGCCACTAGGGCATGTGGGGTATCATATGAAAGAGCGCTGTTTGCACATACTCAAAATTTTTTTTTAGATGGCATCGTTTTGGACTTTTGATGAAAAACGTAAGATAAAATACCACCCCCCCCCCCCCCCCAAAGTTTGCAAAGAGAAAAATCTGAAAATAATTATATGTGATAGAAGTTTATGTAAAGATTACAGGAAAAATAAAACGATGTCTATAAATAGCACACTTTTTCAGAAATCATCAAGAAAAGTTATATTAGTTCTACTATCGGTCAAGAGATGGCGGTGACCTAAAACTGCAATATTCTACACCGCAGCGTGCAGTGTTAACATTCTCTGACGAATATAGGCCTCGCCAAAACACATGATGATACGGAACCCTCGGTGCGCGAGTCCGAATCGCTCTCTGCTGCACGCGTAGCATGAGCACCATAGAAACGGATTTTGTCGACGGAAGAATAAACAAAATGACAGACGGAATAGAAAAAATTATGACAAATTAATGACAGAATGAGATTTCTTTAGAAATCTGTCTACAATTTCTGATTTTGTCTATTCTTCCGTCGGAAATCCCGTTTCTATAGAGGCCATGTTATAAGTCCATGAGTACGCGTGCTGGAGTGCTGGACATATTCCTTTTACTACGACGGCACATCGCCAATCGCCATACATATGCCCACCCACCACCCTAACTGCGTAGCACGCCAGTAATAACCATAAATATTTTTAGTTTTAACAATACAACAAAATAATAAATTGTTATTTTGGCGACTGCATTAAGAGCGTGTACGACGTACGGCATTTCATACAAAAAACTTAATGAACGGATTTTAATGAAACTATACGCATAAGCAGGATACAAAAGTCTAAAAAGTTAGCTAAGAAAATTTTCCAAAAATTGTGTTACAGCCAAATTAGACCGATTTTAAAGTTTCCATAGAAACAGAGATTTCCAGTTATCTTTTTTTAAATAAGACATTTCGAAAATGTTCTCTGCTAACATTTTAGACCTTTGTATCCTGCTTATGCGTATGAAGTTTCATTAAAATCGGTTCATTCATTTCGAAAAACAACGGCTTGAAAGTTTGTATGAAATGCCGTACAGCGTAAACGCTCTTAAGGGGGATGCGCTGGGCAGCGGGATTGTCCGAAAGGGTTACCGCTGCCCCGGAACATAAAGGGCTAAGGAAGGAACACGGATGGGTTTTAGTCAGTAAGAGTCTGACACTCCCTTCCGCTCCACCCAGAGCGGGAGGGGTCATTGGATGATTTCCCATCCTTAAAAAAAAAAAAATTAAAAAAAAAAAGGGGGATGCGCTAGATAGTAGGCGTGATTAAAATTTTCTTACGGTTTTTGCAATTTGCAGGTCAGTGTAAGGTTGTATTTTGGTGTCATAATATGATTCACGACCGTAACAAGTATGTATTAACAGAATTATAATCATTAAAATCATCAATACAGGCTCGCGAATCATATTTCAAACAAAATTCATCACGACACTGACTTGCATATTGCAAACTAGTAAGAAAATTTGACATTTCGCTTCCCCCGTAACGATTTTTTCTTCATCTTCGAGTCGATGGCACGACAGTTTATTACATTTTCTTGGCCCAAAATTAAAGCTTTCAAAACATGATAATGATAAACTCTTCCTCAGGTAAAACCGTTTGGTCACTAAGCACCAAAACAACGATTATTTTATCTTCGTGAAGCTTTAAGCTTTATTTAAACATGGGTTCTTATTAACGTGGGCGTTTGAGGCTTTCAGGGGCTCGTAGAAGACCCAGAGAAAATAATAATTATATATCCTACCTTACGGCTATATAATATTTCAGGATTAAATATAATCATTTTTGCAGCCGCCATCTTGGATTTTCATTTTGACCTCACTATCGGCTTCAGCACCCTCGAAAAGCATGAAAACTATATCTTTCTCTCTCCGACTCTCTCTATAGGAGAGGGCATAACGCTTTTTAGAAAAGTGACTATTTCTCCCAGTTTACCCCACCGCAAGCACCGTTAAAGACCTTCGTACCAATAAGCCGACAGTTACTAACAGTTTGATCCATTAGTACTTAAGTGATAGGAAGTATCCTTTTCCTTTTTAAGAATAAGAATTCTTTCAGCCAGTATCCTTGCCCAATACTAACGAACAAAATTAGAAACATGCTCACCAAGATTCTCGCAAGTCATGTAACAGCATTCGATTTGGCCCACGACGGGTGAAACTATGAAAGTGTCACACACATATGGCTAAGCTACAATTTACTCACATGGGGAAATCTAGGCAGCTGGCAGACTCTCGCGTGCCTAGATTTTAAACACTGTCTTTTGAGCTTAAAGCTGACAATGTAGCCAAGATGTACGCAGCGTTTTAGTCGTGTATTGCGTTTTCTAAAACATTGTTTTGGTGTCTCGATAAGTGCTGTACATTTTTGTTATTATGATCTTCCCATTACACATACTTAACACAAAGCAATTTCATCGTAGCTTTTCGATCTCTTAGGCTGATACTCGTATCCGTGAAAAGGGAAAATTATAGTGGGCCATAAGGCATTCGTAGCCAGTCTAGTTTTATTTATTTATTACTAGCTGTTGCCTACGACTTTGTCTGCGATCCAGGATGATAAGTAAGTCTATGTCCTTCTCCAGGTCATGGTCTACCCATGTGCCAAATTTCATCCAAATCCGTTCTGCTGTTTTAGCGTGAAATCGTAACAAAAAAACTTACTTTCGCATTTATAATATTAGTTAGGATAAGCCTGTATTGTCCCACTGCAGGGCAAAGGCCTCCCTTCCCTCTTTCCACTTTTCCCGGTCTACTGTGATTGTGGGCCCATCTTTTAAGGAGTCCAGCTCATCACACCATCTCTTATTAGCCTAGTTTTATCAATCAATATTTTGAGTACAAAATCGATCATCATCATCATTTGCCTAGCCTTTTCCCAACTATGTTGGGGTCGGCTTCCAGTCTAACCGGATGCAGCTGAATACCAGTATTTACAACAAAATCGATATTCTTGCAAATATGACAAATATCTGAATCCCACGTTTTACATAGAAAGTCTCTTACAAACTTATTTCTAATCAAATCTAATGAATTATGGACAAAATAAAATCAAAATATTATTTTATTTCACATAAACCCACATGGGCACTTATGAAGCGTCAGAAGCTAGTTCAAGATAGGTGCACGGTTTTTAAAATGATTTGCTTTTACAATGTTTTTAAATCACAGTGTTAACAAGTATGGAAGTACAGCGTAGGCCTGTCATTGTCAACAAGTACCAGGAACTTAATAAAATAGAAAACAGTCTAAAATCTACAGTCTACATGGCCTGCAACGTTCTCACGTAAAAACCTATTTAAACCAATGACATGATTTCCATTACAAACGACGTATTCCATTTTGGGCACCCGCTTAAATGGCACCTGAGTGAATGCACCTGACACACAGCGGAACATTCACTCACCGCTGGAATATAATTTGAATTCATATCCTGCTCACGAAAGCCACTAATAGAGTTATATAAAACAAAGTTAATCAACAATGTTTTCTCTCTCTTCCACAGAATCAAGAAAACTCTTCGGCGGCTACCGAATAACCCCCACCTACTGCAAAGCATCGCGCGCCGCAAAATACAACAGAGGAAACACAATATGCATGTTCAACCACGAATGTTACCAGCGAGGGGGGGAGGTAGTGGGGGCTTGCATGGACGGGTTCCTCTTCGGGGCCTGCTGTCAGCTAAAATCTGACAGCCAATCACACATCCCCAAGGGACCTGGCATCGTCATGACCAGTTACCTAGACTATCCAGAATCAACAGAAGGTGACGATTACGATGCAGAAGAATTAAGTGCTTGGCATAACAGTTACAAACCTGTTGTTACACCTGGTTATAAACCTGCAGATAAGACATCAGCTACAACGGTCAAACCAGAAGACCTAAGCACGGAAGGAGAACATGCCGAGATGATCTCTGAAGGGTTGACGCAGATCACGAATACGTTACTCAGCTCGCCTCCTAAAGATAGTAATGGTGTTATATATATGAAGCCAAAACCTGATTATTATACGCATAGCAGTATTGATCACGGTGGGCCAGATACTATTCTAGTACATACTAATGGGTCTGTGGTTGATACGGTGGTCAGACCTTCGGATTTCAATATCCAACTGTCTTCCATGCAGACGAAGCCTACGGTAACTCCAAGTACCACAACAACGGAGGCTCAAAAGACGGTGTCAACTCATCGACCTATCAAACCAATCTTCAGGCCGAAGCCTGTCACGTCAACAGAGAATTACGTCATAATTTCAACAGCGACCAAAGACACGCAAAAACCCCCAGATTTGTCGTCAATTAACAGTATTATTCAAATGCTTAATGATAGTACGCCAAGTATGAAGGACGATGTAACCCCATCTATTGATGTTATGGAAACAAAATCTTCACCAGCTCCGTCATACTCCTACACGTACCCAAGTTTCTCATCCACCGGTCACTACGTCACTCTGAAACCTACATCATTGTCAACGTATTTGACAAGGAAACCAGCGCCAAGCAAAAAGCCGTCTTATGACTATATATATACGACTCCAAACAGCTTGCCACAGGATGATAAGCCGTCATCATACTTCTCCTCACCGAGCCCTAGTCAGTCTACTAGTCAAGCTATTGATGCCTTCAATAGATATCCTACTGATCCCACTGATTTTGGTGACTTGTCTACCTTCAGTTATGTTAGTTCTACAACCACACCGAGACCAACGACTCCTAAAAAACCTCCGTCTAACAGCTATGTTACTGGATCTAGTCCCATTCGAAGACCAGCAGTTCCTCAAAATGTAGTAACCACCTATGATGCTGCTGACTCCGCTGACACATTCTCAAGTGTGACACCAACTGTCATAGTCCTAACTGATATCCACACAACAAAGACACCTCTAGATGCTGATGAACCTCAATTCGTTGAGATATCTCAAGAACCTTTCAAGAAACCAATCAGTCAGATCACTGTCAACAACCATATTGCTGCTACCAATAATATTTACATGGGAAAACCAACTTACCCCTCTAGTTCTTCACCTACTGTAGTTATTACGCCCAAACCAGGGTTAGTGACTACTCCTTATCCAATCAAAGCTTCAATAGGTACAAGGCCTGCTCCTATTTTGACAAGTCCTATTATGGAATTTACTGAAGCACCAACGACAAATAAACCAGAAATGCAGACATCGCCTGATGATCTGATCAACTTCCCACCTGTAAGGAACCCGATGCTAAATGCGTCTGGTTCAAATCCTTCTCTATACAATACTAGTATTTCAATGTCGGACAATGAACTAGATATTCTCCATGACGTAGAATTCACAACACCAACATGGGAAATGGATGAAAAATTAAACGAAAAAATGAATGTTTTCGTCAACAAAATTGTTGGAAACCTTCAAGGAACATTCCAGGAATTACACGATATAGTAATATTAGGTAGAAAACCAAACGAAACAGCAATAAAAACGACCACGACAAAGCCGAAAAGGACCACGGCGACCACGAAAAGGCCTTTCCTGACGACCACAAAAAAGCCACTGAGGTTGACCACAGCGAAGGTGACCACGCGAAGACCGCCGGTGAAGACGACTAAGAAGCCAGTGCGGCTGACCACGCAGTATCGACGGCCATCCACAACGCAGCCGCCGACCACAACTACTGCCGCTACGAAAAAGCCGGTAAGCAATTTCTATAAAAGGGAAATTTTACGAAGTTTACAATCATGTATTAATTTTAACTCTAACTAAAGATCGGTTTACCATCACCTACGGCTACTAACCATTAAGTTAACGATATGGATTTAAATTATTTATCTGTCTAATATGTTTGCTTGTTTTATTTTAATCAGATATTTACCACTCCGTCGCATCGCATCGCCTACCCGCGCTATTAGTTTGTTTTTACTAAACGTTCTTTGCCTGCGTAAGTTAGAAGTTTCATAGAAACAGGTGCGTCGTCTTTTAATCCCAACATTTTCAGGTGACGACCACAAAAAAGCCAAAGCCAACAAAGAAAGTGACGACAACCACACAAGCAGCCACCACAACCACGGAACTGGCAGATGAACTGACCACAGAGAACTATGTTGAACGACCTGTTGATTATAATAATAAGAATTGTAAGTATTTGCCAATTTCACCATATAATGAAATAATAATTTTAACGTCCACGTCTGAGGATCATGGATCATCACCTTCAACACATCCGGCTGAGTTTCGTTTTACTTTTAAAGAACCTTTAAATTTTTTTGTCAATTATTTAAAAAAAAATACTGTGACCCGCGCGGTAAAAATGTATGAAACAGTTTTTTTTATGAAACAGCTGATTTTATTTTTATAACTGATGAAAAATTTCCACGCTAAGGCTCTTTGCGCTTCGATGTCCCTGTCACCCTGTATATTACAGCCATTATGACAGTCGCCCAAAATGTGACAGGCCATACAAAGTCACAGCAATTTTAACATCAATGCAGACCATGGACTACACACACTAGACACCACACCACTACACACACACACTAGACACCATGAATCCATGGTCATCATTTTGTTTCTTTTCCTGTGTTTATTTATGTATTTGCAATTTTTAAATTACTTCTTCTATAAAATAAGTAATCAGTATACTGATGCGAGTAATAATTCCATTCCATATTTCTAGTGTGTGGCGTCCGTCCCCTCTCAAAGACGGGCCGTATCGTCGGCGGCAAGAGCGCTGCTTTCGGCGAGTGGCCCTGGCAGGTCCTGGTTCGAGAGTCCACCTGGCTCGGTCTCTTCACCAAGAACAAGTGTGGAGGCGTCCTTATCACCAATAAGTTTGTTACTACTGCTGCGCATTGTCAGCCCGGGTGAGTTTCACTTTTTTTACCAACTTCCAAAAAGGAGGAGGTTATATTATATGTTCGACTTTATGTATGTTTTTTTTTTGTTATTATTATTTTTTTGTATGTTCAACGATTTCTCCGTCAATTGTAGATCGATTTTGAAAATTATTTTTTTTGTTTGAAAGGGTATACTCCCAAGATGGTCCCATTGTCAGCAAGTTGGAATCTAATGAGAGGATCCCATGGAAATCGAGGGAAACCCTCAAATTTTATCGGCAAACCTATAGCGATTTGGATATTTTTTAGAGTAACTTGAGCATTTGCTCTCGGAAATCATCTTTTGGTAAAGTGGAGCTGATGATGAAGACCACAGACGGCCATCGGAACTAATCAATGATAAATATTTCACGGATTGCGATTCGATTACTTAAATATGGTTGCTAAGCAATTTATGCTCGTCACAATGTGTGGTGGTGGATTGGAGTTCTCAAGGTTTTTACGATGTCAATAAACGAAAATGCAGGACCAACGACACCGACTTCCGAAATAAAAGTTATTTATCACTTTGTAGTTTCTTTTTGGAAGTAGGTTGTTTTTTTTGGAAAAAAGTTTTATCGGCAGATTTTGAAATATTTAGTAGCAACCATAGACGTATGTAGCAAGAGATATGACTTATTACGTAGACCAAAACTAACATCAAAATTGGGCTCGGCGCAATATCTTTTTCTTCCATATTCTTTATTAGTCGTACATCTATGTATAAAACAAATATTTTATTTGTCCCTCTTTCAGGTTCCTAGCATCTCTAGTAGCAGTATTCGGAGAGAACGATATATCCGGAGACTTCGAGCCAAAGAAGCCAGTATCGAGAAACGTGAGGAAGGTCATCGTGCACCGATCCTATGATGCAGCCACCTTCGAGAATGATCTCGCGTTGTTAGAACTGGAAGCGCCTATCAAGTTTGATGCTCATATTGGTAAGACGTTCATGGTATTTGCGAAGTAACTTTCCCGTTAGTCTCATGGTCGCAAGGGCGACTGTTCAGCCTAAGGTCCTTGGTTCGATTCCCGGGTAATTTGGTATTTCACATTAGCAATTTGTCTGTAGCAGCCCGGAGTAGTGGAGATAGCACTCCTGCGCCTGATCTCTCCCTGAATCGGACTATGAGAGTAAGAAGGCGCACCTGTGTTTCTGCACACTTTTGTGCACTAATATCTCCTCCATACTTGGCTTATCGCCGTTGTGATTGGCCACCGGGGCCGAAATTCGACCGGGAGGATTTTAAAATCCTTTAATTATTATCAGATTACGTTGACGTCGGTCGCGCGTGTGAATATACATTGTGTTCGTATATAGCACCATACTGTGACGCTGACGTCAACGGCGCGTATGTTGGTGCTGACCGTACGCGACCGACGTCAGCCTAACAGGAATTCAGGCCTTTATGTGCTGTAATTATGATCAGTTATTAAGTTCCGAGCAGTACTTTAATGGCTTATAGGAAAGCAGAAGGCTAATTCTAGTAATTTAAAACGTTCAAAATCTAAATAGTTGCAGTCTCATCTCGGCGACAAAGAAACGTCAAAAACATGTAAAAATTTAGAGAAATTAGAGGTATTTTTGACAGATTGAGACTAAGATCAGACTGTAAACCTTAAAATTACGAGAATTGCCCTACCACAGTAGTTTGTCCATCTTCTATGAACTTGGCCGAAATGCGGTCCGAAGTTATCAACCTCTTGCCTAGCATTTTCCCAAATATGATAGGGGTCGATTTCAAATGTCTTTAGGCTGCTTCTGGCTGCATGCAGCTAAAGTCTGGTGTGAAGCCCAATGTATTAAAATCCTCTTAATTTGCTAATTTCAGTGCCGATTTGCATGCCGCCTGACGAAGCTGACTTCACGGGCCGGGTAGCAACCGTCACGGGCTGGGGACGACTCAATTACGGAGGTTCAGTGCCGGCTATTTTACAGGAAGTACAGGTAAATACATCCCGGCTGTTTTTTTTTACCGGTTCCAAATTTTTACAGGGTGTTCTACCCATGAATATGAACAAGTTTCACTATGGGACCAACTCTGAAATCACGAAAAAAGATCTGCTGTTTCATACATTTTGGTCAAGACGAAGGTATTGAACTTTTGTATTAAACAGCAGTTTTTTTTTTTTTTTTAATTGGAACTGATAAAATAATCATTCTGTATTTTCATTGGTTTTCTTTAGTTTTACTTCGGGTACCTGCTTTGGTAATATACTATCAGCTTTTGCTAAATGAGGTCTTCGCTTAAGATTCTAAGTTGTTTGGAAAAAATTTACATTTTTGGGTATCTTGATGTACTGGCGTCTGTACAAAAATAGGGGTGTACCTCAGGAATACAAGTTTGTTTCGTTATTTTCCAGGTGCCTGTAATAGAGAACAGTGCTTGCCAAGACATGTTCCAGACGGCTGGTCACTCCAAGAAGATCCTCAACTCTTTCATTTGCGCGGGATACGCTAACGGCCAGAAGGATTCTTGTGAGGTAAGTATTGTAAATACTGTTGATGGCGGGACGTACTGAAGGTGCCAAACTCGTAGCCAAATTTTAGGCCGCCTCAATTTAGAGTTCCATCGTCATGTTAAGGAGAGATTATTAATGGTACATCCAGTCTAAGTGACAGGCCTGCTGACTATCTGCCTGGCTGTACGATCCAGGTACGATCGAATTACGATTCGGCGGGATGACTTCTTATTTTCGCAGAATAGTCCTTGAATACCTTTGGTCCTCAGGCCAAATCAAAAACCAAGACAGAGGGCTGTCAACAGTAAACATGTGTGCACTTAGTGAGGTGTAGTTTGATTGTAAATGTGTGCGTGTGAGCGTGTATGCGCAGAGCGGAGGTGTAGTTTTGGCATGCTTCACTGTATCGTTCTCAGTGCTCTGTCTTGGTATTTTATTTGGTCTGAGCGTTGGTCATATTGAGTGTGTTCAGTGAGATGACAGACAGCCTGTTGATTTCGAAGATATTGTATCGAAGCGTTCCTCCTCGTAACATATCTACTGACAGTCGACATGTGTAACAGTTTTTTTTTTTTTAACTATGGTTATGGTTGAGAAACATGTCGAGGCCTACATAACAACCACCGAGTTCGAAAGGGGAAGATGATGATTGACATACCTACAAAACATAACTTCACGCCTTTTTACACCGAAGAGTTGGTCATACCTGCAATTATTAGATAGTAATAGGATAACTTAGGAATTATTTCAGATTAACCAGCTCAAGGCTGGTTGATGTGGCGATGCTCCGACGGCCGACTTTTGGCTGCATGATAATAATGGCGATGATCCAGACAATTGGTTTGGAGCCGCTACACGACGTAAATATTAAATTTAAAAAAACTCACAACTTTTTCTTCATTTTCAGGGTGACAGTGGCGGCCCACTAGTCCTTCAACGTGAGGATGGTAAATGGCAGCTAGTTGGCACTGTCTCCCACGGCATCAAGTGTGCAGCCCCTTTCCTGCCCGGAGTGTACATGAGGACTACCTACTATAAGCCATGGCTAAAGAGTATTACTGGTGTTCATTGAATTTAGAATGAATTTTGAAATTGGCAGGATGAATTTGCGTCGAGAAATTGGATTTTGAATGTGTGTGTGAATGTGAATTTGTGTGTGATTGTGACTGTTGTGTGTGTAATTATTGTTGTATTGGTATACGAAATTAATCAAGTATGAGTATGTGCATATATTTATAGGAATTCTTACGATTTTTTTGTTATTTCATCAAGCATTGTGAAAAAATACACAATATCACTAGTGTTTCTGTGAAATATAAAAAAAAACAATATTTTTCATTCTTTTGGAAACTTTCGTCATTTGTATTATTTAAACATCATTAATTATCAAATCAATTTAATTAGTTATAAAAAAAATGGTGAAATATTTTGTTTCCCCGATTATAATTTATTATTCAAAAGATTAAGAAGTATTTTGTTTCCGCAATTATTATTAATTTTTTATATCATTCCACTTTGCAATGTAGTCGTTCTGAAAATGTTTCATCGCATATTTTACATTGGAATTTGTATAAATGTTACAGCTCTCTATTGAAAAAATGTCTTTAGTCCGATGTAATTAATTTATTTTAATATTGTTAGAACAGTCAAGCGCTGTTTTATTATTAAATAAAATGTATATTTTTCAGGTATTGTATTGTCAATTATATTAGGTACTTAAAAAATTAAATATTTGATGTGACTTACGCCATTTCCAGTTTGGCGCAAAAATCCACAAAATGGGGTTTAAAAATTAAATAAATTTTGTATATTGTCCTAGTATTATAATATTGTAAATTATTAAAGAAAATGCATTTATTTATTGTTATTTATAGATTTAATGTTAGCGTTTAAGACTGAATTGTAGAAATTATAAATTATTTGTTATAATTAATTTATATTAATAATTATAATGAGCTTTTTTGGTTTGCTCAAGTAGCAAAGTATCTTTATTGATTACCATGATACGGGCAAAGAACGCTAATATATTTCATGCAAGTATTATTATTATTCTTGATATTATTTTAAGATTAAGTAGTAAAATTATTGCAAATAAATAAATATTAATTGAAAATCATGAATTCTATATCAAAATAACATTTAATATTTTAAGTATAGCGTATATTTTATTTATTTATTTAATTACTTACCTGTTGTGGAATATGAGTTACCTAAATAATATTTTTGAAAAAATAGATGATTCTCATCGTTTTAAAGTTCCGTCTTTACTTTGATATTATCTCTTAGTATTTACGAATAATGTAATGATTCTAATTTTATTAACAGTTCAACTTTCAGCTTGGAGTGCGTGTCATCTCACGTATCACTGTTTTGCATTTTTAATATAATTTAATAATATTAAGGCACCTGAATCACCGAAGACGAGAAATCGACTAGCTATGAACTATTTTCTTGCTCTTAAAGGATATACATAAATAATTTTACAGCAATTTTTTTTTAATAAGTTTGTCGAAGCGACCAGAGCTATCAATGAGAGAACTTGCTCAGCGACGTTCACTTGGCAAGAGTCATTTGACTGAGAGACTCACGCTTGGTACAGACGCCAGCACATCAACCTACTACAATCTGTCAAATTTCTTTGATAGATTTTCAACTTTATCGCTAAAGCATAAGGTTCAAAGTTGATTGGGAAAATTCGGGTAGGTTGATGTGCTGGCGTCTGTACATAATTATGCATCACTGTTTCTAAAATCTAGTTTCGGTTCTAGTTGCTAACTCGACTCACTTCTCGTTAGTCGCAAGCGGTAGGACAGGTACCTAATCCTTTTATCTACTACTACAATCAGTCACAATCCACATTCCCTGCGAACTCTGCCCGTAACAACCACGAAATGAAACAAAAATGCTCAAATAAAATAGGAAAATGTTAATACTGACGGTTATGTATTTATTAAACATTTTAAATATTACTGTGACGTTTTATTTTAGCGCAATACTAGAAAAAATTTGATACTATAGGCTGAGACGTTGCCTGAGGTAGCAGCGCGGTGCGGGAGGGGTGTGGTGACGTGATGCGAGAGCTCAGTGATTCGTCAACTTGTGACAAATATCACCCCTCCCGCACCGCGCATCTACCTCAGGCAACGTCTCAGTTAGGCGGACGGCCTATAGAAATCTTTAAGAAATATCATAAACATAATATGTATATTTATAAATTATATTTTCTAAGCGCCACTGCCTACTGCTTAGCCTGGGATTCTGGGTTTGATTCCCGGTGTGAGCAGTGTTATTGGGTTTTTCAGCAGTTCTTACTCTGGATTTGTGCCCAGTTGGTGGCAATATGCTCGCCCCCTATTACATGAGATTTCAAAATAACTGGCGAAATCTGGGTGTACCTACTATAGATACACCTCTGCCTAACCCCCCGCGAAAAGCCGGCAATATATATATTATATTATATAATTTATGATGCCATTATTTTTTTATATAAAATAAAACCACTTAATTCAATGCCTCATAACAATGACAAATTTATTGCACATTAAATTAAAAATAGAATACATTTTTTTTTTTCATACATTTTGTGTCTACTTGCCTACAGCCTAAGAGTACGTATATTACAATAGGTATGTATTAAAGATATAAAGCTAATCGAAGAATATATAATAATAATAATAATATACCAACATATATTTTTTTATTTCACTTGTAACTGTATGAAATTAAAGTTTACATTGTTTTAAAGCGTGAACATATAAATATTAAGAGATCTTTTTTACCCGACTACGGCAAAGCCAAAGGAGAGTTATGATTTTAACAAACAAGGTTATACGAAATCTGAAAAAACGACCCCGATATCTATTCTATCTTTTGTTTATGAAAAAAAAGATATTAAATATTTTTAGGGCACCAAAAATCTGCGGACGAATTTTTTGATGCCTATGATTCTTTTGCTCCTTTTTTCATACATGTCCAGAAGCCAGCACATCAAACTATTACAATCTGTCAAATTTATTTAATATATTTTCAACTTTATCGCTAAAGCATAAGGTTCAAAGTTGATTGGGAAAATTTTGCAGTTTCGGGTAGCTTGATGTGCTCGCGTCTGTACATATTATTATTCTAAGTGTTAGCTTACATTTATGTAAATATTATCTTGATCTAGTTTACAGCCTTTTTGTGTATTTGTCGTAGTCGGTTTTTAGTTTTTATTTATAATAAGGATAGCTTATAAATGCGTCCATTTCACTTCGATTGAATACAATATAGTAGTTACAAAAGCTAATAAATTCAAAATAATTATAAAATTTATAAAATTATATTCTAATGATTCTATACACATTTGGGGTTAACGATATAAAATACCCAAGTTGAAGACAATACGACAATAAAATAAATACTTCCAATAATAGAACACTGATTAAAATTAAAATAAAATCAAATACTAATTCATATTTGAAATTATCAAATAAATCCTAACATCTTTATTGAAAACGTTTTTTTTTTTCAAATAAACTAAATACTTTTGTTATAATCCCCTGACTGATTTCGGTCACGGTGGCCAATCTCAACAGTGCACGGTGATTGGTCATGTTTGCAGGAGATAATAGTGCACAAGTGTGTGCACAAACACATGTGCCCTCTCTGTTCGTCGTACGTTGTTTTTTTCCGAGCGCACGCACATTATAGCCATCTCTCTTCTTTTGCGTTTCAAATGTAATTGCATCACTTTCGCTCGCTTAGTAGGTTTTCGGCGATTTTAGATGTTCGAGGTAGCGCCGATAGTAGTGGTGTTGCCGACTATGAAACGTGTTTTGCCAATCTTTGACTAGCTGCATACCTACCACTAGCTCTTAACGCGATCCACTTTAGGACGTAAACTGAACTGTTCTGATAATTCGTACCATGACGTCAGTTTAACGATTCAATTTAGGCCGTGCCATCTGGATACCTACAACGAGCTCTTAAAGCTCATTCACTTTCAACGATCCAAATTCCGCTGAGCATATTGGACGTCATGGTACGACTGTGAACGATGCAGTTCAGTAGAACCTAAACTGAAATGTCTTGCTTTTCAATCGTTTTTAAATAGATCATGGTAGGCCTCCTGTAGTGTTTAAACTGTTAGATATATTTTGTTGATTTTTTGTATGAAGACTAGGAACGTCATTACATATACGAAGTGTAATTTATTATTGTATTGTCATCTTCACCTTGTATATTATAAATCTCATTATAACGTTAAATATAATTTATAATATTGATTGTAACATGGATATAATATTTTCTACTGCATTTTTTAAAGCGAGACCTTACATTTTTATTGATATTGCACAGCAGTTTATTTGATCATTTAAATACTAAACTCTCAGATACATTAATAGTTTGATTTGATATTAACTAAGTTTTCTTATTCCTTTTTTTTTTAAACCTATCATTTTTTAATGTCATAGATAAGCACTATATCTTTTATGTCATAGATAAGCACTATATCTTTTATGTCATAGATAAGCACTATATCTTTTCAAATTCTAGGCATCAATTTTAAATATTTTCTACATACATAATATAGCACATTTAAGCAATTTTTTTAACGAACTAATATTTTTCTACTGATTTTAATTATATTATTATGATGATCTAAATAAATTTATAATACAAGCGAAAGTCGAGATTTCTAAAATATATTTTAGCTATAAGTTATTATTTACGTTTTTCAGATAATATAATTTCACTGAATTTAACCTCGATTTTTTTTTCTTTCTTAAATTAACTTAAAATAGCTAATAACGGTGTATAATATTTTACAAAACAATAATTATTTATTATAACAAGCAAAGTATTGTGCAATAACTTAAAATACACTTATCCAACACCATTTTTCAGGAAATGAAACATTTGACAACTATATTAAACAAAACATAAAAAAATATTATGACAGCAATCTAAGTTGCCCGAAGCATTTTATCGGCTTTTTATTAAAGTCAAACTTACGTTTTTGGATATAAGTTTCTGAAAAAGGTTTACATTCAATTTCATTCACATCTAATTTTGCCAAGTTGAATTAAAACATCCTAACCACTGACCTTACAATAAACAAGAACGCTGGACGCTGGACTCGATAACGATGACAAAATGAAGACATTTGATTTTTGCCATTTTGGCACTGACAGCAACGGGAGCGTCCGTGGAACTAATATTTTTGACAGCGAGTTTTACAAGATGCGCATATTCTCATGATAAAAATGTTCTAAATGTCTCGTAGTAAACAAAAAATACACAAAAAAAGTCTTATTCCACGACTTAGACCTAAATCGTCAGAGACGTACGGTAGGTACCTAAACAAAACGACGGCCATTTGCGGCAATGTGTCAATTTTAGTTCCTGAGACGCTCAAGCGGAGCGCTCTGAATCGGCACAAAAAGCAACTGCCATTTCGAGTACCTATATTTTTTTGTCAAGCATACTTTTTATTATAGTTCAGTGATCCTAACTCAAATAAAATCTATTTTGAGGATTAAAAATTACTTTTCTTTTCAAATACAGAGTACAGAAAAATGAGTAATTATATATTTATTCATTTTAATCATAGGAGTAATTTTATCGCCAATCTTCAATTAGAAAATCAATCAAATATTTTTCAGGCCTGCAGCGTCATCTTACTTAGAAATCTTCCCCTTATAATGCAAACATTTTTTACAAATAGCGTCAGCTTTATCCTTAATAGTTTGAGTATGAGTAAACATAGCCCTGTCTGCTTCAGGCTTAGGATCCTCTCCTTCAAAGGGACCTTCACTAAACTGTTGGATCAATTTCTTAATATAACTGCCAGGACCCCTAATCGTCAATTTAGTATTACAATCTTCAGTTTTCTCTACATTATTCTTATATTCGCTCAACATTTGCAAACCATCTTGGAAATTTTCAAACGCTTGAGTTATTTTATCGCCAATATTTAATTTCTCTTCGATTTCACTGAAATTGGATTTAGAACAAGACATTTCTTCAGCTACGTCTTTAGAACCAGTAGGTGTAATAATAATTTCATTATTTTTAACATCGATAGTGATTGTAGCGTCATCTAGTGAGAGCCCAGAGAGTGAGACGTCGACGGATTTTGACCTGTATTGTCTAGATGGTGCTAGTGGGACTTGGAGTTGATTCGTGTCTGTGTTTTCTTGCTTGATGGTGCCAATAGATGTCACTGGTGATGATGAGAGTGATGACTTGTCTCCCGGGCTTGATCCTGGAGTTTAATTAACTTTGTAAAGGAAAGAGAATTTTCGATTTAATTATGTATATTTAGAAAGTAAAACTATAGTAAAAATTAGGGAGTATATAGTTAGTTATTTAGTTTCTGAATTTCAAAGTTAGTTTTTACCATCACCAAAATATTTTGGTTGAATTACCTCTTATTTATAACATTGGTGCTTCAGTATTTGCTCCTAAAAACAGATTTTCTTAATATTAGAAAAGTTTTTCGACCATGCAACCGGGTAATATCCCGAAATAAACGGTCTAAGAATTATGGCTTTACGGAGTTGTGCCAATAAATCATAAGTTATTTATTTCATAACAAAATACATTGTGTTGAAAATATTACAGAGATGATAAATAAAAAAAATAAAAAAAATAAAAAAAAATATTAAGTACGTTCATATTTAAAATGGAACAAAATACACAGTAATATGTCAATCATTCAGTAACAGAAAATTAAATAATCACCAAAATTATATTTAAATTTAAAATTCATTATCCATTATTAAAAATAAAATAAAAAATCATATGAACACAATAATAATTCACAAATTGTGGCTGTCGTTTGTCATCTAGGAACCCATCGATACTGTAAAAGCCGTTCCTCAATAAATATTGCTGTGCCTACTGGGGTTATTTGCGAGCTCCAAGGTAAACAGTGCGTACACATACCAGAGGGGCAATTCTCGTAATTTTAAGAACGTTCACAGTCTGATCTCAGTCTCAATCTGTCAAAAAAACTTTTATTTTCCCTACATTTTGACAAGTTTTTGACATTTGTTTGTCGCTGAGATGAGATTTTGAACATTTTAAATTACGAGAATTGGCCTTCTGGGAGTTTGCATTAAGGGGGGTGCACTAAGGTAACCCGCGAAATTCAAATTTACATCCGTTTTTTGCAAATTGCAGTTCAATATCAGGTTGTTTGTTGATCAAAATATGATTCGCGACCGTAACAAATATGATCTTACAGAATTATAATCATTAGAATTATTAGCATTAGCAATACAACTTCTTGAGTTAGAATTAGCCTCAACCATCATGATTTCATGAAATTGTCGTTCAATAGGAGAATATGAACTTAGAGAGTCATATTGATGATTTTTATGATTAAAAGTCCATATGTAAATCTTTATTACGGTCTCGAATCATATTTAGAACAAAATACAGCCTGATACTTACCTGCAAATTGCAAAAAAAATAACTATTTTTGAAATTTCGGGGACTACCTTGACGCTTACGCCTTAAGATAAGAATAACAGCTGCTTTCTAAACTATGAACAGGATAAGGTAGGTTTATTAGAATTGCAGTCACAAAGTCAGACACTGCAATATACTCTACCCACCGTTAGACATATTATCCTCCCTTTCCTCCTCACAGCACTGCGGCAGACTCTGTTCCACCATCATACCCTGCACCATATCCATGCAGGAGTCCAGAGAGAACTTCTTGCCACACATCTTGATGCCTCGGATGCGGCGACGCATTTCTGTTAGTGAGTTAGCGGTGAGTGAGTGTTGGGTGGAAAAAGTTGTGTGGTGGATGGTGTGGTTAGTTGATTAAGGCTTTAGAAGATGTTTGTGATGAAGATGGAAGCTAAATGGGTTATGAATCTAAGAAATGGTATAGTACTGAAGAAATAGTGTCCACTTATAAAATATAATCGATCTGAAGTAAACCTTGGTAAAAGTTTGAATAAAATGTGGATCTTACTTAATTAAAAGAGAAATGAAAGATAACTATAATATGTGAAAAAAAGCAAAAAAAAACATACATTTCACACAGGATCTGAGTGAAACAATAAAATGATAAAAGCAAATGTATGAAATGCCATACGTATAGCTGATGATATGAAATAAATTGATATTATGACACATGAAATAGATGAAACGACAAATCAAGCACCCGGTCCCAGTCAGTAAATCTGATGTCACATCCAATTTTGACTGTTGTGACCAACTGCCATTAGAACAAAGATTTGACAACAGTTTAAAAAGACTTTTAGAAACTGCCAAACACGATATTGCACTCACCAGGACTATCCTTCGGCTCCATCTTCAACTGCGCGAAGGTTTGCGCGCAGGAGGTGAGCACCTGTTCATAATCGCAGATAGCAGCGTGAGTACCGTTCACTATCTTAGGACTCATAGGACTGTTGGCTAAGAGGAGGCTGGTGCCAAACGTTGCGTTCAACTCGCGAGTTTCTGAAACATTTTGTTCGTGAATGACATAATCACAAGAACGTCAGAGGCAAAGACATTTGTACCTATCTTAAATTTCTTTGGTCAGAGGCGAACACTGATCCTACAGAACTGGCAGTGACAGCAAAAATATTTAAGAGGGAGGATAACATGCTAATTTAATCATTACAATTTATGAATAATGTTATGCCCATGGGACGAATACGTAAAACATCTTGTACACAACAATAATCCAATTTAGCAAAGGAATAATTATTTGATTTGTTAAGTACAATTTCAATCGAACGAATGAGATGAAAGATCAGAATAGTTGTAAATATCAGATTATTACACATGCAAAACAAAAGTTTCGTCTCCATTTTCAGTGTTGGTTTCATCTATGAATTTTAAGAAACGGAGTCACAGGTCAGTGTCTAAAATCTCGTGAATGTCCTCAGATTTTGGCTTAAACATTTTTGTCTACTGCGATAAGCCTATAGAGTTAAATGTTACAAATAATCTGTCAAAATTTTACCTTTGAGAGAGATCCTTGGTTTCTTGGACACCACAATGTTACCATTCTCAGAGCCGAACACGTCCATCAAAATTTCCTTGGCCACAGTCTTAATTTCATTCCAATCCTCTGAAATTAATTAAAATCATAATAAGCTGCTTTTCAATCACTAGACAATAATTCCATGAGACTGACAGGTTTAAGCGTTTGACAAAATATTGCACTAGGCACGATTAGGATTTATTGAAATTGTAAAAACACTTTCTAATCCAAGTTGTGAGTAAAAATACTTTCAGTTTTTTGGACCTATGAGCCTCATGTTAGACATTCTAAAGCTCTGGAACCTATAATATGGATCGCGACGAAGGTGACCAGAAATGCAATGGCATGAAACAAAACCAAGGAGAAATAAAATTAGTTAGTTCTAAAAATATTGTAGTGAAACTAGACCTTCTTACCCAAGATATCCTGGTTAGTAGTCCTAGACGAGGTGATGGTGAACCTGATGACGTAGATCCCCTTGAAGCAGGCTGGAACAGCGTGGATGTAGCCGCGTCCGTTCAAGCGCTTTAGCAGCCGCTCGGTCAAAGCGTTGTCGCCTTTGAGACGGAAGGCCACCATTCCTGGAATATTAAATTTGGATTTTATAGATATATGACTCTTAATTTATGCACGCGGGCTAGAAAAATTGGACAAGAGCTGTTCATAATATTTGTAGTTGCTAATTGTATCCATCAGTAAAATAAAAAACTAAGGTTAAGGGACCTTTCTTATTTAACGTAATTCTGGCAGCACCAAAAGTCATGGCAGACACGATACTGATTCACCATTCGCTAATACTTGAAGTATCGTGTCTGCAAAAGCATTTCAGGTATTTCGAGCCGCTCATTTGTTCTGCACAAATGAGGAATGGTAAATCGAGCGCAAAGCATCGCTTAATGATTTTCATATCTTTTTTGCAGTTTCCTTGATTTCTTTTTAGTAAAAGACCAAAAAGTTTCAAACTAAATGTATACATACTCAAAAGGATAAGGCAAACCTAAATTCCTGGGCTGAGGTATCTCAAATCGCTGATCAGCCAAAACGAGAGCTTCAAACTTCTGCGCCAGACGAACTCCCTGAAAACATAAATATAAAAACATACAAATAACAAACAAATTAAAATATGCAAATGTGTGGCTCCAATGAACTGTAGTTGTAAAGCTGAAAAAGGATGAAAAAGCAATTTTTCCTGGTGTTAAAGTATTTTTAATTAGAACCTGGAGTAATAACTGATATAGCATATTTTCCGAACAAGATTTTATTACAGGCCAATAATAGGTATAATAATTTGGCGGCTTGAGAAAGAGAGTGGCAATCTGCAGTAGTACATGCAGTGCTGGTTGGCATCACCAATAATTGAAGTGATCATGAGTCGAATATTGCCTCGTCGGACGTATTTTCATAGAACCATTGATGGCTTGCCATTCCATTGAATTTAGGTATCAAATTAGGTTCACGTTAAGACATGGAAAATGGAAATAAAACATGTAACAGGGTGTTAAAAGACACATCACACAGCCGTCAACTACGCATTCTGGACATACATCAAACTAATTAACATTGCACATAAATAATTGCTGGGAATCCACTTTTATTTTTGTTGTGAACATTTGAAGTTTGCAGTATGCATTGGTACAGGGGTCGTGGGGGTATTTACTCGTATAGTTGTGTTAATATAATATTAAAAACTCGTTTTGAAAAAAAAACGACAGTAATAGTTGGAATCTTCAATAACTCCGTAACTATACTCCGACTTTTAATTAGCTGCAGTAAAATTACACTTCTTAATAACTCATTTCGGACTGCGTATAGAGATATGCATGTCAAAAAAGTTTCGTTTGTTACACTATTCTGTACTAGAAAAAGAAGATTTGGTTGATGGCCGCTAAAAAAACAAAAAAACGACAATTTCAGTCATTTAAGTAACACATAAGCTGTCATTTTACTGCAGCTAATTAAAAGTCCGACTATAGAAGGTTCACAGGTATGGTCCATGGGTCCAGTACAAAAAAATATTACAATGACACTTGAGTCACCCCGACTCAAGTGACTCTCGGCTTTTTAGGTGTCTTTTTACACCCGATGTTTTTAATGAATATTTATAGCTTACCTCACGAATATGCTTCTGAATTCCAGAAACACCATAGTTACGGAGCACGAACCATAACTTCAGCGCCCTGAAGCGACGACTCAGTGGTATTTGCCAATGCTGCAAATAAAACCAGATTTATTAGTAGGAGAAAAGTATTATATTATTAAAAAGCAATAAATGCTACTTTGTTTTCAAAGTCTTTCTGATTTTGCCCTTTCACTGTCGCCTTCGCTCTTTCACCATCACCAGGTGAAAAATAATTGCCGCTAATATAAAAAAGGTTAAATATAAAAGGCTCAAATATCTTTAAAGTGAGACACAGCACTGTGATCTTAAAATCTTAGATTCAGCAAAATCCCATCACCAGAATCCTCACCATCACCAAAAACCACCACCTAATAAAACTCTTACTAGTAGCTCTTTCTTATTGGGGTCTTCGAGTTGAATATTTTCACCACATCCCGATGATATTTTGTTATAACCGTGAAGGTTTCCATCATCATCATCATCATCGTACAACTCATCATCCACATCACGATTTTTGAGATCACCGTTTGGTAAATCACCATTTGGTAAATCATTATCATTGTGATCACCATTTAGTAAATTTCCAACAAAATCACCTTTTGTGTGATCACCGTTTGGTAAATTTCCATTGATGCCTTTTCCAATCTTTGGTTTATCTTTCTTAACAATTGTGTCTCCGTCATCACCCTTTATTTTGTCATCACCGTTGATTATAATTTTTGGGTGATCAATACCTTTCAGGATATTGTTTATCTTTCTCATTTTCTTCTTTATGTATGTTTGTTTGTCTCCAACCTAATTTAAAATATCAGTTATGTTTGGTTCCCTTAATATTATCGAAAGAAATATAAAATAAAATTTTATTATATTCATTCATAATCACTATGGGCACTGAAAAACAATAAGGATATAAAAAAATAATCTTACCATGTAATCAATAGCTTTTCCTGAAATAAAAGAACAACAAATCAATAAGTTTTGCTTTTCATAGTCGCCAGTCTAAAATGAAAAAAAAAGATGCTTAAAAATATTCACCTGAATTTTCATGCCTCAAGTAAATAGGGTTCACGTTGAAGGTCCTGTGAAGAGCTGTGCTGTCTTTTACCCTGAAAAGTTAATATTTTTTTTTTTATGGAAACATCAGAGATGAGAATGAGTTTATAATAAAAGCAGTGGAGCAAATATCTCATTCTTCTTCCTCGTGTCGCTGGCTCGATTGTATTTTATATCTTGTGGGCCCAAAACGTTGCCAGTTCCACGGCGTTGACAGTGGCAGCGCAGAGATCACTTTGACTGCATGTTTTGGGAGGAGCCTTACTGAGTGACGTTAGAAATTGGTACCCAAGCCCCCATACGTCTGGCGCACTCTGGACACCTAGCTCTCGGTAACGAAGAGTCTAGGTGACTAATCCTTTCACCATGATGGCACGAAAAAGTCTTTCTCAAGACCGGCGAACGGCACTTTTAAGAGCCAATCCCCTGAACTTTACTCCAACCCTTTGTGTTATTTCAATCAATATCTCATTGAGGCAAATAATCTAAACTTTTGGCAAGCGCATCTCTTCGGCTAAATCTCCGTTGTATCTATAATACTATTAGTTCTTACCACATAGCAGTACAATCGAAGTTGACCATCAACCATTTGGAAGGGTTGAAAGCGAAAGAATCCGCCATCTCCACGCCATCCAGCCAGTGCCTGTAAATATGGACTATATTAGTAGCTTTGTCTATTTGTGTCGGCAGTAGCAGAGAATGTGGGAGACCCAAAACCAGATAGACAGATATTTTTCCTCATGATCATGAATAAGGAGCAGTGATAACGGCCCCGATTTACAAGTTGTAGGTTGTGGGTTCAAATCCAGGCAGGCGCTTTAATTTGTATTAATAATTTCTTCACCACAACTCTCAAAATGGTGAAGAAAAACATCTTGAGAAAACTGGCATGTCCAAAACCAAAAATTCAAAGACATGTCTGCATTTTTTTGGTTCTAGGACATGCTGTGTGAACGTCAATCCATCAACCTGCACTGGGCCCACGTGGTAGATTACGGCCCACTCAATCTCACAGAGAGGAGGCCTTTGTCCCAGCAGTGGGAGCGTTATAGGCTGTTCATACCATAAGTTGAAGCAACAAGAAAAGTTGCACCGTCTGAACAGCGTTTAGACGACGCAAGTCGACGCAGTCTTTTATTGTATGTCACAGACATGAAGCTTGCATCTTGTAATGGGGCTTTACTGGGGCCGTATTGATTCCAGCTCGAAAAAGGGATGGTGTTATCGGTCATGTATAGCTCCGTCTCTCTTACACTGCAATCAACCATGATGACATTAAACCGTCATAATACGTTGCCACCTGCCACGTTATTGATGATTGTCAATGTTTTTTTTTACCTGTATTCAGGGCATGTAAACGCGCTGCCAGCATAGGCAGCGTCCACATGAAGCCAGGCGCCGTGTTTCTCGCAGACGGCTCCGATTTCACGAAGATTGTCGAAGGCTACCGAGCCCGTAGTACCCAGAGTCGCGCATACCTGGACAAAAGGTTGAAGTTAGTAACACATTAGGTAAAACATAACATCAGGTCGGTTTTTCTCAAAGGGTTGCAGAGGTGGCCTCCAGTTGGTACACCCACTTTTGGTCAGTTATGTTTAAGTCCCATGTAATAGGCGGCGACCTTATTGCCATCAACTAGGCACAAATCCAGACTTCAGGCAGTAACTAAGAAATTCCTAATGGAAAAACCTAATAACAATGCCCAACCTGGGAATCGAACCCAGGTCCTCATGTTTAGCACTAGCACTTGCAACCACTAGACCAATAAGGCAGTCAGCACCCATCATCTGTCTAGCCTTTTCCCAACTATGTTGGGGTCGGCTTCCAGTTTAACTAGATGCAGATGAATACCCGTATTTTACTTGGAGTGACTGCCTATCAGACCTCCACAACCCAGTTACTGGGTAATACGAAACCCCTTTGTAAGACTGGTTGTCAGACTTTCGGGCTTCTGACGACCCGTAATGACTGTCAAAGATCCACGAATGACAGCCGGGACCAACGGCTTAACGTGTTTTCCGAAGCACGGAGGAGTCTTGGTATGTAAAGATGGTCACCCATCCACGGACCAACCGTGGTAAGCATAGCTTAACTGCTGCTATTACTTAGCCACAAGCCCCGCACCCACGGTACACTAAATCAACTTTTTAATATCAAAATCAAAGTCATCATATCATAATCAGCCTATAAAGTTACCACTGCTGGGACACAGGCCTCGCCTCTCTGTGAGAGGGAGTGGGCCGTAATCCACTACGCGGGCCCAGTGCGGGTTGGTAGATGTCACATGTCTTCGATTTTTTTGTTCTAGGACATGCCGGTTTCCTCACGATGTTTTCCTTCACCGTTTTGAGAGCAGTGGTGATGAAATAATTTACACAAAGTAAAGCGCCTGCCACCTACGACCAACTCGTAAGTCGCGGCCGATACAACTGGGCCACCACTGCTCAAAAATCAAAGACATTTATGGAAATTAGGTTGAGAATCAGCACTTCTTGAACGTTAAAATTACATAACACAGACCCCAAAATCGTGCGCCATTCTCCTCATTTTAGGGAAACTCCCTACACTCACAAACACCCCGTAATACCGGTGACTAGGTAACGCGTATAAAATCTTAATGCACTTAGGATGCCATTCGCATGGAAGCAGGCAGAGCCGGTAAGCTTTATTAAAATTTGATCGAAACTGAAGAGTAGTTGTTAAAGATGCAAGGAGGGGCTGTAAGCGACAATCTGTCTTATAATCTGAAACGGTAAAGACAGGGTTGTTTTTAGTACCGCGTTTTACGTAATATATTTGTAACCATTTTTAACCTTATAATACCGTTTAATATACTCTTTCTGAGATACACTACTAGGTACTAGTTCACGACGTACGGCATTTCATACAAACTTTCAAGCCCTTGTTTTTCGAAATGAATGAACCGATTTTAATGAAACTGCATACGCTTGCAGGATACAAAGTTCTAAAAAGTTAGTAAAGAACATTTTCGAAATGTCTTATTTAAAAAAAGATAACTAAATAGTAGAATAATAAAGTAATAATAGTAGAAAAATAGTAGATAATTAAATTATTTTTTTATTACATTCAAAGTGTTAAAAGTTATCAACAGTGATTCAACAATATCCAAACAACCCCTTGATTTATAAAACGTTACTTAAAAGTTAAGTAATGATTAGCAACTGTTTAATACATTAAACATTAACGTTAATATATTACCCCATACATTTTAAAATCCTCCAGTAAGTATCCAGTCATTCATAAAAACATGGGCCACATCTATGGCCTGAGGTAGCAGCGCTGTGCGGGAGGGGTGTGGTAACGTGATGCGACAGCTCAGTGATTCGTAAACTTGTGACAACTATCACCCCTCCTGCACCGCGCATCTACCTCAGGCAACGTCTCAGTTAAGCGGTCAGCCTGTAGTAAAATCTCTCTTGTATTTCAAGCCATATCGACTTTTCACATGCGAGTATCGAATGAACACGAGTAAGATAATATTGTTTCAGTCTCTAAGTTTTAAAGGGTATTTTCACTGGAGGCTAAATGATAAGTCCCATACGTAAAGTTAAGGCTGCACTTGCTGCGGATGGGTGACCACTGACCATTGAGAAAGTACATTAGTCATGAACGTTTAGTTCGCACGAATGTAAAGATATCAATTTTATCAGATAAAGATAAAAATAAAGATTCAGATTTTATCGCATTTGTCAGTACCTAATCGTGCATCTCAATACCAAAAGAGGACATTTGGGAAGGCCACATAAAGTACTCATTGGCATAAATTATTAGAGCTACACCCTGATGATAATGATGTTAAAGTAACATCGTATCAATATGACAACTCGCTTTGCATGTAATCAATATTTTAAACCAAGTGCAAACCGATTTAGTTTCAAAGAAACATTTCCATTTTCACAATAGAATATCGCTTTCAGCCAATATTTACACAAGGGAAATTACAATAGAAGATTCTACAATGCTATTGAAATTAATGCTCGACAAGATTATTAAGAAGGTTTTAAAACAAACTCAAGGCACTACAAATTGCTGTACTCATAACTGGGCTGTGGTACAAGTTACGAGATGATGGTTTATTTATAGTCCGACCGTCGGCGTCGGCGTCGAGAAAATGCGTTCCTGACATCTGTCACTGCGACAATTCTAGTAACTAATAAGGATCAAATTCGCAAAACAACGCGAACGCGTGTTTCGTTTGTACGAAACTGACAGGTGTCAAGGACGTATTCTCTCGTCAGCTGCACGGTACGTTCTGTCTTCACGATTCTCAAGGAAATATATAAGTAGGCAGGAAATATTTATACTGAATTTTAATACCAAACAAGAGCATAATAAACTTTATGTTAAATCATCATCATAATTCTCCTGGCCTTGACCCAATTTATTTAGGGTCGGCTTTATTTGTATTTTTCTTTCATACTTCTCACAACTTTATGTATAGAAAGTTACTTCCATACTAATATTATAAATTCGAAAGTAACTCTGTCTGTCTGTCTGTATGTTACCTTTTCACGCCTAAACCACTGAACAGATTTTGGCATTGAATTTGGCAAAGAGATAGATTGCATCCCGAGAAAGGACATAGGATAGTTTTTATCGACATACCTCGCGGGCGAAGCCGCGGGCGGAAGCTAGTTGGAAATAAACGAAGAAGCGATAAATTGTGAAAAAACCTTTGGTTTCTATTAATTTTCATTATTCCAATATTCATAAAATTACCTCAATGCCTAACACTAAGTAGTTTAATTGCTAATATTGATTAGTAACTTGTATGTGTGGTGCAAACTGTTAATATAAGTTGGTTATTAATAAATAAAATAAAGATAAGCACCACCGAAAAGAAATCACCACTTCTGTTGATAGTGTTTGCACTTGTGCACTTTTCTAATTTCAAACAAAACACTGTCACAAATCTAAAATACCAACTGAACAAACTTCACTTCTCCGCCAAATCGCTTTCGCTCATAACATACACCACACTTTAAAGTTCTAAGCAGCTTCCGTACAATCCGTGGGACATCACAAATTGGTCCCATCACGGCCGATAAGACTTAAAAATGGTTCCAACTAATCTTGAAATAACGAATGTTTTCATAAGGATTCTGCAATATTTCTTACGTCTCAAAGGAGTTGGGTTGGTTATTATGTAAATTAGAGAAAGGATGAATAAAAATTGGTAATTAATAATCTTGAAGAACGTAGCTGTATTACTCTTTGATTAGTCCCAAGATTCTTGTTGTCTTCTTAATAAATGCCACTATTGAAGATTGTTTTTAAAAAGACTGCTGCCATGACGGTCAAAGTGGAAATTATATTACTTTTCACATAATCAGCCTATAATGTTCCAAATGCAGGCCTCCACTCTTCGTGAGGGAGTGGGCTGTAATCCACCACGCGGGCCCAGTGCGGGTTGGTAGATGTCACATATCTTTGAATTTTTGTTTCTAGGACATGCCGGTTTCCTCACGATGTTTTCCTTCACCGTTTTGAGAGCGATGGTGACGAAATAATTTAGACAAATAAAGCGCCTGTCTGGCTTCGACCTACGACCTACAGTCAACTCGTAAATGCGTACCACCGTTACCACTGGGCCATTTTTGCCAAGGCCTATTTTTACCAACTTCCGTTAGGATATTATAGGTAAATGATGTTGATGAACATTTTGACGGACTGTTTTTCATAGTAAGTTGGTTTTAATTTAATTTTAATAACTTTAAGTACATTTAGCGGGTCTCTCTCAATAGTTAAACATAAAAATTTAACGCCGATTCTAGATTATTTTTGATTATTTATGACATTCGAATCATCATACACACATCAAAAGTGTCTAGGGATCAACATATATTTTTGCAATAACTTTTCTCCTGATTGATATTAATTAAAATTTTCTTTAAGGATTCATCAAATAAAGTGTTTTCGTTTGTCACAGTAACGATAAACCAACTCACCTTTGCATTAATAAAGAAATTTGCCATTTTCCTAATAAAGGGATTTTTGACATTTGAACCACTAACACAAAAGTTCGAAAAAAAGACTGAAATAACAGTTTTCTTTAAAATTTTATTGGGTAACTTAAACAATTAATAATCCGTGTTTCTACCGCGAACACTAACAACACAAGAACATCGGTTTGGCATACTCAAAATGAGTTCATCCAAATCACGCTGTGGAATGGCCGCCCATGTTCGTTGCAACAACAAAAAAAGGTCTTCTTGCGACTGGATACCCTCCATATTCGGCAGAGCTCTTCTCTGTAGCATATCCCATGCATGCTCAATCGGGTTCAAGTCTGGCGACTGAGCAGGCCAGGGCAGGACATTGATGTTAGCTGCGGTGAGAGTCTGTCTTACAACTCTTGCGGTGTGCGGTCGTGCATTATCATGCATTAACTGAAATAAGGGACCGATTTGCACTTGTAGAGGAACGATGACGTCTGATACAATCGTCTCAGCATAAATTTGAGCGTTGAGGTTGCCTCTGATCCAAATCAACTCAGTTCTTCCGCCGATCCAAATACCCGCCCATACCATGATGGTTCCACCACTATAAGGATGGACTTCCTGGCAGGATTTTAATCGCTGTTGGCATCCAGGGGTTCTCCAGTGTCGTATACGTCTTGTATCCGGTCTCATACCAAAACGAGACTCATCAGAAAAGCACACGAAACGCCATTGTTCTTCTGCCCAATTTCTGTGTTCAAGAGCCCATTGATATCGAATCCTACGATTGTGCATTGCTATAGGTGGTACCCGTAGCGGTCTTCGGGAATGAAGGTTCACTTCATGCAAGCGGTTTCTGACTGTTTGGTCGCTAATTAAGTTCCCTGAAGAGTGATGAAGCCTCACGGCTAACATCATGGCGGTTATTGTTGGAGCTCTTTTACTCGAATTTGATTCACAGTTCCTGATTCAAATTATGAAATGCACCAAAAAGGATCCATATAAATTTATAAAATCATAAATTTATTACAAAGCTACATCTCAATCTCAAGAAATCCGCATAAAAATGCTTGATCCCTAGACACTTTTGATGTGTGTAGTTACAATAAACAGCGTAAGTGTAGTGAAATGCATCAAACACAGCGTTTTGTAACAAAAAAAGTCCTTACATTTAATATAGCACAGTCTAAAAGACACACAATACACTGATAACATACATCAGATAAAAACAAATAAAAAGTGTAAAATCCTTCTTCGTTTCACAAAGCGAGTCACTTCCGAGCCGGCAGTTATTTTTTGCAATGTTTGAA
This sequence comes from Gortyna flavago, assembly GCA_963669345.1. Taxonomy (NCBI): domain Eukaryota; kingdom Metazoa; phylum Arthropoda; class Insecta; order Lepidoptera; family Noctuidae; genus Gortyna; species Gortyna flavago. Next base: position 5,675,434 of record OY770152.1, on the reverse strand, counting down.
ATATTATGAAACTCGGCAGACGGAATGTCGTCGCTCCAGCCTGGAGACTGAATAACTCGCTAAAACAAACATAAACGAGGGTAGCTTTTCAAGTTGACCTGGCTTAGCACATTTGAGAGCTGAATCCTAATTGTGTAACACAATCACAAACCGAGAGTTTTGAAAGAAATTCATAATTCATTGCTTCGTAAGTTTGAAAAATTCTTCTGCTTGTAACAGTGGCGGTATCTACAACGCCACATCCGAACAACGCGTCATACTGACGTCACGTAAAATCCTGCATCTCGCAAGCAGAGTTTATCGCGCAACTAGCATAGATACGGCCCGAAATAATTCATCGGGCAGTTGCCCGCCAGACACAACACCCGTCTGGTCGGAGGATCCTCCCTTTTCTATAGAGTATGAGTGAACTTTACACCCTGTTCCTCATACCTATAAATGCTCAACAACATAAGTAACGCAATGAACCCAATGAATCAATGCAATATATGTGTTGACTTTCCTACCAATAGAGATTAATTACAAAATTATGTAAGGAAGCATGGTTGGAACAAGCAGTGAACAGCAGTGGTTGGAACAAGGTTGATAAAGGCGTAAGCATGATTATAAGTATGATTATAAGACCTACTATTGTATAGAATCAAGTATTTTCTAACTGAACAGACATATGTGCTGCTGGGGAGTTGTTGCGCCACTTCTTCCCAGCGAAAGCACATAAAAGGTCACATTTTTTTTTTGTTATTTATATTTGTGGTGCACAGAAGCCAGCTGCACATAAAGCTACTACAATCTGTCAAATTTATTTAATAGATTTTCAACTTTATTCCTAAACCATAAGGTTCAAAGTTAATTGGGAAAATATGACAGTTTCGGGTAGCTTGATGTGCTGGCGTCTGTACAATAAAGTATATATCGTAAATAAGTGCGGGCGTTTTGGGGGACTATTTTATGTAATTTTGACGTACGAAAAGTGCCGATTCTCAGCCTAGTTTGAATAAATGACTTGTGATTTTGTAAGGATAAGCAAGGTAGAAGATACAGGTACTGTTTATAATAATTTGTAAGGATATAGATGGAAGGATAGTAATTTAGGAGACTTACCCAAAAGGGGACCAGCCCCTTCTCCTTGTCGCTAGCGACGGCCTTCTCCAGCTGATCACCTCGCATGCTCTGTTGCTCATCAGATTCAATATACCGCATACGGACCAGACCTGGACAAAAAAATTAAGTTTAAAACAAAAACAAACAAAAAAAAAAAGAAATATATACTGTATCGACGCCAAATAAATTGAGATATTAGCAGGAAGATGATGAAGTATGCAATAAAGGCTATTCTAAAGTTGATCGGTTACAATTTTGATAAGTATTAGCCTATAATGTTCCCACTGCTGAGACACAGGCCTCCTATCGGTCAGAGGGAATGGGCTACAATCCACCACACGGATCTAGTGCGGGTTGGTGGATCACGTCTTCGTATTTTCGGTTCTAGGAGAAGCCGGATCACTTATGAAAGTTGTAACCCAATAAAATGTGGAACACATTATGGAATATTTTGAAGCCAATTTGAATCATTTCAATCGGCTAATGAATAAGCCGAAATTAAGTACATTAAACACTAAAAGTGCTGTCAAATTACACAACATTGTTTTTTTTAATCGTTTAATCCGTCTAGCTAAGTTAATAAGACACAATTGATTTTCTATTGTATCGTGCTAATTATGGTACGCACGAATATTTTCTTATGACGTTTCGCTAAACTTGTTAACTCACACAAATACTGTGGAAATTAAAAGGTAGAAATTATATGAAAGAGAAGGGAGTGAATGATAGCGTGACGGCTGAGAGGGGAGAATGGAAGAAAAAAAATGATGCACTTGCGCCGACCCCAAGTGACATGGGATGGGACAAGGGCTGGAAGATGATGGTGACTAAAAACAGCATAACTTTTGAAGTTAAAAACATAGTGATCAACTAGTTTATTAGTTACCAATAAGCCCAGCTTTCTCTACCGATGAGTGAGCCTGGTCAGAACAGTAGCAGATGAGGTGGCCCAGCAGCTCGGCTGACTGCACCTCAGGGTTTAGTTTCGACAGCTCCATCAGGGCTCTAGTGCGAGCTGCTAGTAAGCTGACGAGAGTAGCTTCACTCGCTGTTGTCTGGTGGAGGAGATGTAATATAATAAAAAAAAAGGACTTAAGAGCGTTTACGCCGTACTGCATTTTATACAAACTTTCAAGCCCTTGTTTTTCGAAATGCATAAACCGATTTTAATAAACTTCATATGCTTAAGCAGGATATAAAGGTCTAAAAAGTTGGTTATGAACATTTTCGAAATGTCTTATTTCAAAAAAGATAACTGGAAATCTCTGTTTCTACGAAAATTTTAAAATAGGTCTAATTTGGCTGTAACACTATTTTTCGAGAATGTTCTTAAGTAACATTTTAGACCTTTGTATTCTGCTTATGCGTATGAAGTTTCATTAAAATCTGTTCATTCATAACAATAATGTAGATCTGATTTATCTGACCTGTATTACTCCCCCGCCTGGGCTATCGTTCTTCTCGTTGAGAAAGCAATCTGGCAGGCCTAGCAGCTTGCCTAGCCAGTTCATGGCTATGGTCTCCAGCTCCGTGCCAGCAGGGGATGAAGCCTAAATAAAAAAAAAAAAGATTGTTAAACTTAACGTGCGACTGAAAAGTGCTCAACTTTGACAAAGAGGCCAACGGTAAACACTCAAAAGATTGTTGATACATTACCAGCAAAAAATCTCTCTTAATATATTAAGTAATGTCGTCCTTTAAACAAACGTTATGCCTGAAATAGACTGATGTATAGAAGTATGAGGAACAGAATGTAAAGTTCAGTCCTCCGTAGAAAAGGGAGGATCCTCCGACCAGGGTGATGTGTCATGTTGGGCCGTTGTATATGTGCTAGTTGCGCGGTAAACTCTTCTTGCGAGATGCAGGATTTTGTGTAACGTCAGTCTGGTACGACACGTAGTTCGCATATGCATAGGCATGGTAGATACCGCTACAGATGTATGTATTGTAAACACCACTTGCATCCCGCTAAATATATACACTTGTTGCTCACAATCGAAGTTACACCCTACGTATTTTAACTCAAACTCAAAGCATTTATTTCAATTAAACCATTTACAGGCACTTTTGAACTGTCAAGAAGTCGGTCAGTCAGAAAATATGAAGCTAGTTGCCCATTCCAAAGCGTAGGTACCTATGGAGAAGAATGGGCAAGAAACTCCATGGACACTCTTTTAAATTATATTTTTACAAAAATATTAGTTACATCATTAATGTTGAATTTATAATTATATGTGAGAACGATGTAACCAAATAAAAAAGACGTGTTAATGCCTTTGTAACAGATCGGAATAAACTTTATAAAACCAAGGATTACTAAAAACACAAAACTTACCCAAGTAAAGCAGAGTACGTTGAGAGCGCTGGATAACATTTCTCCCATGATGGAAGGATATGACGTCAGAGCTGGGAAGTACGCGTGCATGTGGGGGCTCTGCCAGTGGACCAGCTGTAAAAGAAGTATTTGTTAAGACACAATAATACACTAACACTAATAATAGTGTAGTGTAGTGTGTATTCTTGTATCTTATGACATGGAGCTGAAACGTGGTCACTCACGGTACGGCTGGTCCATAAATTCAAGGTCGCTCAGCGAGCGGAACGGGCTATGCTTGGAGTCTCTCTGAGGGATCGAATGCGCAACAAGGTGATCCGGCAGAAAACCAAAGTTGTCGACATGGCTCACAGAATAAGCAAGCTGAAGTGGTAATGGGCCGGCCATATTAGCCGTAGAACCGATGACCGTTGGGGTAAACGTGTTCTTGAGACCGCGAATCGGTAAACGTAAGGTGGGACGCCCTCAGGCTAGGTGGAGCGACGATCTTTGCAGGATGGCTGGTTGCAGCTCGATGAGAGTTGCCGAAAATCGAGTTGATTGACGTGCAATAGGAGAGGCCTATGTCCAGCAGTGGACTGCTGTAGGCTGATGGTGATGATGATGAAGAATACACACACACATAAGATGAAGTGGAAGTAACTTTTTCTATGCGACCGTTCATAATGACAATGGACTGATTGTCAGGATGATTCCTGAATTATGTCGCTTAACACTCATTTAGGTCCTAGATTCTAGGAGATACAAACAACTTTTCAGGCTACATGATTTCACTACCAGCCTCCAGTCATTATGTAGCCACTTCTGCCATCACCATCACAACTATTGTGCTATCTTATTTTTCTTCTGAATTATAATCGTTTAAAAATCTCTCTGACATAATCAATTATTTTGGTAGGTAGTTATTAGAGTTCCGTACACAAAGGGTGCTATTACTAAGCCTCCGCTGTCCGTCCGTCCATTCGTCTGTCTGTCAGCGTACTGTCTCTCATAAACCGTAATAGGTAGACAGTTGTCACGAACTTTCTTTCTTTAGCTGCAAATAGTCACAGATAAAGAATTACCAATTTTTTTTTCGATATTATGACATTGACAAGATGACCAGGCTGATTATTGGACTAATTAAAAATACAAGGCTTTTGAACTTATTAAAAGGACTCACGCCCGGCATGATATGCTCATCAACATCCTTAAAGATGTCGTCCCACAGCTCAGGCGTCTGCGGTGCTTCCTTGGGCAGCAATTTGTGCAGATACCCTGGCTGCACGCTCGGGTACACGCGCCGGTCGCGAATGTTCTCCAGATAGTCAGCAATGTAGTCCACCATCTCCTTGGCTGGATAGGACAAATATAAGAACAAGTTCAGTTATGTTGCAAAGCAAAAACAGTTATCATCTTCATGCATCTCTGGAGGATGTCGCATCTTATGAGGAGTTGAGGAGTTTATTTAGTTTCTTTGTTTGAACGCAATAATCTCAGGAACTACCGGTCGGATTTCAAAAATTCTTTTTGCGTTTGATAGCCGTCTTGATAAAGGCTACTTGACGTCAAGCTGTAAGCTTTTATAGCCGAGCAAAACGACAAAAAATCAGAAAGAACGCAAAGCGAAAACGAAGTGATAGCCCGTGTAGGTGATGCGATGCGACGGGTAGGGTCAGGGGAACGAGCCATTTCATGAGGACGAAGTCGCGGGCAGAAGCTAGTACAATAATAATTTAGCTAAATAAAAACACACGTGTGTTTATTTCATAGGCTACGTACGCACTGACCAGGTGGCTGAAGTAAAACGAACGTTCTAGAATTTTTGCAACCGGCCGCTGCGCCGGCACTGCGCGCTTGGCGTCTTCGCTAGTCGTCTAGCGTGTATAGAACGCTCTAGGCGCTAAGCAAGTGAAGTGAGTTGTCAATCTCTAGCTTCAGCCGGTCGATTCTGTCAGAATCTCACCGTGAGAAATTAGGTGAAGTGAGCTGTCATTCCATCTGATGCTACAGGGATTAATACTAATGACAGCTCACTTTAAGCTCACTTCACCGTGAAAAATCAGGTGAAATGAGCTTAAAGTGAGCTGTCAATAGTGTCAATCCCTAGTGTCATCTGGTGGAATGACAGCTCACTTCACCTAAGTGTTCATGGTGCGATTTACAATGACAAACGACAACAGACCGGCCGAGTTATAGATAGTGCCATCCACGAAGACGTGCCCCACTCTTCTTACAATCGCTAGTGTTAACGCTAACTTACTATGTGCTAGTGTAGTTTTAGTTTACACTAATTGCCCACTAATAAGCAATGAATGTGTATCGACAAAACTAAAACACTAGCGGAATGTTGCACACTTGTACTGTTAGCGATTAGGAAGAATCATGATGCTGACTGGAAGCCTTTCTGTCACAGTCATGACGTGCAGTCGTCGACTATCCTGCTTTATGCTCGTTATTATGTACATATTTTGTTTTTATTTATTTATTTTTCTTATTATTAGAATTAATATTATCTTTTTGTGTGCACGTGTTTCTGTGACAAATAAACCTATTTTTCTTTCTTTCTTTATTTAAAAAGAGTGGGGGCGTCTTCGTGGATGGCGCTATCTGTAGATATTTACCAAATGTTACTATTGAACCATCACTTTTTTGCTTGCTTTGTAACAAAGAACACAGGAAGATTTAAAAAAAATCTATTCCTCAGAATCCTATCAGCGTGTTCAAAGAAGTCTTTGATTAAAAGACACCGGACAATCGGACACTTGTGCCCGTCCAACACTCTTAAAGGACTTTAATTGTATACTTTTCTCGTAAGCCAGACACATGGGATTATTTTTTTGTTATCTTTAACTGGAAATCTGAGAAAAACTATACATGGAGATTCATTTCCTCCTACCTAGTATTCTGACAAAAGCTATAATTATTCCCCTTTACTTAGAAACGTTGCTAAATAAGGGGCCCGTGGCTAAATAATAACAGCCGCACAGGTCGATCGATCAGGTTAAGCTACGCATGCCGCGGTTGGTCTGTGGATCAGTGACCATCTTTACATATCGAGACCCCCCCGTGCCTCGGAAAGCACGTTAAGCCGTTGTTCCCGGCTGTCATTCGTGGATCTTTGACAGTCGTTACGGGTAGTCAGAAGCCCGAAAGTCTAACAACCAGTCTTACCAAGGGGTATCGTATTACCCAGTTACTGGGTTGTGGAGGTCAGATAGGCAGTCGCTCCATGTAAAATACTGGTATTCAGCTGCATCCGGTTAGACTGGCAGCTGACCCCAACATAGTTGGGAAAAGGCTAGGCAGATGATGACTTAGAAACGTTGCTAGTAACGTAATCAACTTATGATTAACAGATGCTAAACCATATCTTTGACTTGTTATCTTTTCTTAACTGTAAGTATACTATATTATATAATATGTACAAACTTCCAATGCTAAACTACAATTTATTTATTTTTTATTCCGGGGCGGAAAATCGTCATGGATGTCCGCCGCCCAGGGGCTGGTGGCGGGGTCTGTCAGACCCTTACTGACTAAAAACCACCCCGGTGTTCCATCTCACACCTACGTCGGGGGTCGCAGGAAAATACGATCCTTCCGCAACCCCCAATTAAAACAATTAAAAAACTAAAATATTGCGTCGAAATATTGAGCCGCATCGCTGTCGACTGGTAATGTACTCAAGAGACTGGCGGCATTACCACGTTGTATGGTAATACTTATCTTCTGGCCAATTTAAAAGCCAGCTCTTGGGTCACGGAAAGTGTCAACCAGCCGTTTAGAGATTTCATTGAACAAGGCATGAGCACTCGGACCCCACGGCTCGAAAATATAATACCGTTTACTTATATGTACGGTACCTACTGTGAATTTTGAGATTTATCAAATCAAAAGTCATTTATTCAAACTAGGCTGAGAATCAGCACATTTCGAACGTCAAAATTACAAAAGACAGTCCCCCAAAACGCCCTCCCTTCACCACTTCCTAGTGCTTTCGCTGGGGAGTGGCGCAACAAACTCCCCAGCAGCACAGCTGTCTGTTCAGTTATAAAATACTCGACTGTATACAAAACTAGATCTGCAAAGTATCTAATTAACATTACAGGACACAGAACATTCAATAAAATTATTTGCCATAATTATGTTAGCTAGCCACGCCAATATACCAACAAATACCATAAAAATCTATACGTACTCAAGCTAAAATAAAAATACTAAATCAAAAGTATTAAAAAAATAAAATAGAAAAAAAACTACCTAAATAAAAGCCTCCAGGTATAAAGGGCGTGACAACTTACATATTTATCCGACGAGAATGGAAATGGTCAGAAATTAGTCTACAGAGCAGCGATTACTTTATAATTTTTAAGTTTAATTATTAAAAGTTGTTATCAGTTTGTTAAAATAATTAAAAAAAAATACAAAATATCGAAAACTGAACTGAATTTTTCAAACAAAATAAGTCTTTTATACAGGTTGTTCAATTGTTCATAATGATGAATACAATTACACCTTAAGAGGATAATGGTGATAAAAAATTCATCCTTTATTTTGTGAACGTTGTAGATCTTGGATTTGTAGACCATTTTCTATTTTGTTAAGCACCTAGTATTTGTTGACAGGCCTACACTGTCCTCCCATTATATCTATTAACATTTTAATTTGAAAACATTGTAAAAGCCAATTATTTTTAAAAGAGGAACCGTGGAGTTTCTTGTCTCAACTAGTTTCATCCACCCCTTGACAATTCAAAAGTGCCTGTAATTGGTTTATCTATATACATATAATAAATCTGTAGACGAGACGTTTCTGTACATTGAAAATATTTCCAAAAAAAATAGTTGGGGTGTTAAAGGATAACCAACAGATGCCATTTCATAAATTTTTGGAATTTTTGTCTGTTTGTCTGTTTGTCGGTTTGTCGGTTTGTCTGTTTGTCTGTTTGGATGTGACAGATTATTGATTTGAACAGGGTCAACGTAAAAAGTACCAAACCAATACGGTTACTTTTTATACTCAAATATGGTGTAGAACTCGGAGCAGTGATTAGTTTTTATTTCATCGCAATCGGTTCACTCTATCAAAAGATATAATCAATTTAAAGTATTCTAGAACAACTTTTTACGTTTTTTAGTAACACGTAACGACATCTATTGGCGCGATATAGTACCTACTAACGAAAACATATTGTTGTTGTGATGTGAATAATCACGTCCTATTAGTTTATGCTTACTTAAATGACGAAATAACACAGATACCTACTTATGTCTATATTATTTTAAAAAGTTATGATAATGATTATAATATTAAACAAAATCGCTTTCCATTGATGGTTTATTTAGTGGCGCCTGTGGCGCTAAAATAATTTTAAACAAAAAGTGATGATAATGTAAGATAATAATAATTAATGTGGTGTTCTGAGCGATAAAGAAGTTAGATAATTATTGATATAGAAAGTTGAGTAACGCAGAGCGTTTTTTAACGAAGTTCTTATATGGAGCTTGCGGTAGGAGTTCTAAGGGAGAAATCGTCAAATAACGAAAAAGCGTTGTGCCTCATTTTTCAAAGTAATAGGTAGATAGAGACACACACACACAGAGAGAGAGAGAGAGCTATTTTTCATGGTTTTCGAGGATCCTGACCCCGGTAAGTGAGGTCAAAAAGAAAATCAAAGATGGCGGTTGCCTAAATTTTTAACTTTTTCGTCATGGGTGTCGTTTTCATGGTTTTCGAGGGTGCTGAAGTCGAGAGTCAGGTCAAAATGAAAATCCAAGATGGTGGCTGCAATTTTTTTTTATCATGTTTGTCGTTTTCATGGTTTTTGAGGGTGCTGAGGGTGCGATAGTCAGGTCAAAATTAAAATTCAAGATGGCGGCTGCAATTTTGTTTTGATTTTTTGTCATGGATGTCGTTTTCATAGATTTCAAAGGTGCTGAAGCCGATAGGCAGGTCAAAACGAAAATCCAAGACGGAGGTTGCATTTTTTTTAATTTATTGGTTTTTGAGAGTGCTGAAACCAATAGTGAGGTTAAAATGAAACTGTAACGGCTTACCCACCGTCGATTGGCCCATGAACCGTTGGTGAACATTATCTTTAAACCATTAACTTTTTTCCAAAAGACTTTTCACCCACGTACGTTTTGCCAACATAACTCTACGTCAGTGAATGCTTTACCCACAGAATTTTTTGACCAATAACTTTTCACCCAAAGAACAAGGCCAACAGACGCCGGGAAAGGTGGAAGTAAAATAATAATAAGACGTAGTCCTTTATTTCTGTGAAAATCGTATAAAGTAACCTAACCAAGCTTAACCTCGGGGTGCCCTTCGCTCGCTTTGCTCGCTCACTTGAGCCGCCATCATCCCTTCGAACCCTACCTGTCCGAGTCGGGGTGCCCCAAGTCCCGAGCTCGCTTCGCTCGCCCTTGCATCCTTAGTTCTATTTGACATGGGTCAAATGTTCTTTGGGTGAAAAGTTATTGGTCAAAACATTCTGTTGGTTAAGCATTCACTGACGTAGAGTTCTGTTGGGGAAACGATAGTGGGTCACAAGTCCTTTGGATGAAAAGTTAATGGTGTTGACCAACGGTTCATGGACCAATCGACTGTTAGTAAACCGTTTCAGTACTGGTTAAAATGAAAGTCCAAGATGGCGGCTGCAAATCGAAAAATTCGTAGTGTGTGTCGTTTTCATGGTTTTCGAGAGTGCTGAAGCCGATTGTGACGTCAAAATGAAAATCGAAGATGGCGGCTGCAATTTTCTTTTTCTTTTTTTATCATGTGTGTCGTTTTCATGGTTTTTAATATAAACTTACACGACTTTGTGTGAAATAAAATAAAATACAACCGACTTAAAAACACACTTCAAAGAATAATAGACCTTTGGTTTCAGAAGTCTGTAATTTCTTGCCAACGCGCAACGTCTTCCCAAACTAAGGTTATTTTGCACTTTGTAGGGTTTTTTATGGAAGTCGGTTATATTTTTTTGTAATTATATTTACAATTTTTTTTCTGGTTTTCGGCAGTATAAGGTCTAAATCAAAATCATGTCTAAAGTTTTCATGGGTTTCATCTTCGTAGTTTAAATGGCGGCCGGTGTCAAATATAACCAAAGTTTAATGGGTTGCTTTTTACACGGGCAACTTTATGTAGAAGCTCTTACCATTAATGTATTCTTCCTTTTATCATCTATATGTCTAATATTGGTAGGTATATATGATATCTTCAATACCAAGTTAAGAAATTCTAAATTTACCACAGAGAAGAAAACAAGACTTAGAAAAACTAACTTCAAACTTCACCTACAAATCTCAGATATACTTTAGATAAAATGGTGATATGATTTTACAACTTGGTATTCTAAGACAGACGCAAAATAAAATGGACATAATTATGGCTGTTTGGTTAGATAATCAGCCTCGAGCAGGCGCTTTTATTTTAATTTATTCTCAAAAATCAAAGTGACACTTCGTCGCATTGTCATTATGAACCATGAAGACGCAGTGATTGCAGTCGAAAGGGCCGTGGTAGCGAACCCTAGGTAAGGAAAGCGTTACCAGGCAAGATCTGATGATTCTTCCTTTTCAATGAAGGAGTGGCAATTACACCTTTCCTAAGCGACACATTACCTATTGTTTTCCGACATCCACGCGAACGAAGTCGCGGGCACAGCTAGTTTGAAATAAATGCTTTGAGTTTGAGTTTTGTATTTGTTCTTCTACATAGGGAACGACCAATTGGAACCGTGTACCTAGCTTTTGACGTTACAAAAGTGCCCATGTAGGTATATTGTGTATACTGACTTTACGCAAAGATCTAGCACAGAAGTCTGATTCGAACTAAATAAAACAATGTATTCCACCACCAAACTCCGATCCCATAAAAGACATTACCAACTGTTATCAATAAAGAGACACAACCATAAAAAGGATTTACACTAACCGGCATAAACCAATATAAAGCGGAATAGACCAGTATAAACTGGTTTACACCGGATCGAACGACTCAATAACAGGACATGCAAATCCGAAATGAGGGTAGGAATCAGTGATTTTATGTTATTCGTTTGATAGTATTAAATTCTAATGTAGAAACGTGGAAGGGGTTTCATTCAGCGAGGAGTGAATGGTTTTACGGGAACGTTCATTGAATAGTTTTGTAAAACTAATATTTACTGCTGCAGTTTATTTTATTTTTATTGCTGAATGTACCCGCTTTTGACCTCGATCTCGCTTGATGGAAAGCGATGGATTAGGTCTATGATGGAACGAGCGTGAACAGAAGATGCCTAAAGCGCTAGAACTCCCACGCATCGACGAAACACAGCAGGCTGCTTGACGCCGGACTCCGGTGGGAGGGTGGTCGCAAACCAGGCGGGCGTTAACCCTACCACCGCAAGGGAAGAATTGGCCAGTCAAATAAGGTTTTTGGGTGTGACTGTCCAGGACGGACACAGGACTCGCGCGCGAGTTGCTCCGTGAAAGAAGAACAAACCAAAAAACACACTGTCGCTTATTAGGAAGGATATTTTTAAATTTTGGCAATTGGCTTATTTTTAATGGGATTTAAACATGACTGGCTGTTTGGCTAATCCTTCGGTAAAAACAGGTCTGATGATACACACACAACAATCATCATCAGCCTAGCCTTTTCCCACCTATGATGAGGTCAGCTTCCAGTCGGAACGGATGCAGCTAAATACCAGTATTTTACATAAAGCGATAGCCTATCTAACCTTCACAACCCAGTTATTGGGAAATACGATACCCGTTGGTAAGACTGTTTGTCAGACTTTCGGGCTTCTGACGACCCGTAACGACTGTCAAAGGTCCACGAATGACAGCCGGGACCAACGGCTTAACGTGCTTTCCGAGGCACAGAGGGGTCTTATGTAAAAATGATCACCCATCCACGGACCAATCGCGGCAAGCGTAGCTTAACTAGATCGATCGAACCGAGCGGCTGTTATTACTTAGCCACAAGCCCCTCTGATGATACACATACATGAATTTGTTTAATTAATTATTTCCTCAGATTTTTCTGATGATTGGATTGTTTATTTCTTTCATTCTGATTGCACTATAATAATATCTAGACATACAATCATAATTAAATGTATCTGCAGAAGTAAGTTACCATGGAATTAACCATAAAATAGAACATTGAACAATTATTACAATAACACTACTTAATATTCAGAAAACGTACAAAATAAATATACCTAATGTAATTTTATCAGTAGTTTTGTCCTTTAATAATTATATCATGATACTTCATAATTGTGACATAATTGTAGACTGAAATGTACTTGCCATTAATAGAAGGTTATATACTAAATAATGTGTTTGATTATTAAACTATTGCTAGGTACTGTTTTTTTCTGAACTTAACCTTTGAACCAGTCAGCCCCGTTACCAGCTTGCTGACTAACTAATATTTGACCACGATATAAGCCCGATAGTCCGTGCCGATATTGAGAGGTGAAAGAATATTAATTTTTCTTTTATCACGAATATGATTTACTACACCACCTCTTCCTTGAAAGCTTGAGTAATTTTTAACTTCGTCTTTTCTTTTCTTTGAGTTTTTATTTTTTTTCAGGTACTCTTTTTTGTTCTCTCGAGCGCCAGAAAAAAAACACTATTTCTATTTCAAAATCTGCTAGTAACATCGCCTTTATCAATAAATTAACATTATACAAAAATCCTAAATAGTTCAAGCCTCAGACCAAATAAAAAACCAAGACAGAGGGCTGTCAACAGCAAAGTGAAGCCGGTTTCGTACATGTGTGCACTTAGTGAGGTGTAGTTTGATTGTAAATGGTTGTATATGTGTGCGTGTGAGCGTTTAAGCACAGAGCGGAGGTGTAGTTTTGGCATGCTTCACTGTATCGTTCTCAGCGCTCTGTCTTGGTTTTTTATTTGGTCTTAGATTCAAGCATAGTGTTCACTTATAAAAAAAGATGGACTCCGCGCCACGCATATCGAAAGTGAAGCACCATACCGATCTATGTGTGCGTGATTGACGATTGACGCTGTTGTGTCTCGTATATTTTGGTATCCGATAAAGCATTAATGCAATATGGTATTTATTAAGACAAAATATTTCTCACCCTTCACGCGGAACTCCGTGTGCTCCATTTTGTCTATGGATTATAGATGTTTTTGGTGAATACCTGTAACAAAAGAGGTAGATTGTAAATTATATGTAATTTTAACACACTCACCGTTTGTTCTTTATAGGATCAGCAGGAAATGTGGTCTTTGGCTGTATCTTATAGATTAGATAGATTTAGATGGAGCTAAATATAGATAAACTCACTCATTTATTTAAACTTTTCGACATACATTGGCTGTGTTGGAGTTAGCTAGATGCGGCTAAAATTCAGCGCGTTTCGGTCGGTTACACACAAACAACCCAATACACACACAGACATACAGTTTTTGTGTAAATAGATAGCATTTATCATGGGTCTATCCACAAGAGAAAGACAAGAATATCTAGAAATGGATGCCCTTGCTCGTATTCTTACAAACAGTGAACATCTAGAAATGGATGCCCTTGCTCGTATTCTTACAAACAGTGAACAAAATTCGTTCACTGCTTACAAATGCTAACAAAGTTAGGTTAGATTTTTATCGTGTCATTCAGTAAAATCCGGCAGAAAATACTTCTACGACTGCAATCATTTTACCCGTATATAGTACAGACTTCAAGATTAATTTATCTACGAATCTAGATCTCCTGTAAGGGCTAATCTCTAAAATTTTTCGGGTGTATCTGCAAAACTACTGAACCGATTTGAACACAATTTACACCAACCAAAAGAACGAAAAACCTATAACATTTTGGGGGAACCAATTTTTCCCATATGGTCTTACAAGCTAATTATTCACCGCTTTTCCCTTGTTCTATATAAAACACGTGAACAAGTAATAAACATCTGTTCTGTGTAATAAACCTATCGAATTCGGTTAGGTTACCGTAACCGCAACGGTAATCCGGCTCACCAGACGTTTATGAAGCCTTAGTAAATACGTCGATACTACCACGCTAACGTCCTTTAGGTAGGCAGGGACGAATTGGAAGTTATTCACTACCTACTTATCATCTGCCTAGCCTTTTTCCAACTGTGTTAAGGTCAGCTTCCAGCTTTTTTTTTGTTCCGGGAAGGAAAATCCCCATGGATGTCCTCCGCCCTAGGACGGGTGGAGAGGTCTGTTAGACTCTTACTGACTCAAAACCACTCCCACAATTCCAACTGAGGATCATGGGAACTTGTGCGCCTTCATAATTAGGTATCATGTGATACTATTATCACCTCCACATTCATGTTTTAATAACTATTAAGATTGGTTCTTGGCAGCTCTGGACAGAGAGAAGTGGAGAGAGGGTAGGGAGGCCTTTGCCCAATAATGGGACATAACGGCTAGCTCCCATTATTTATCGAAATTCCTCCTCCAAGAGGATGAAACGAAAAACAACATAACTTTCTGGTTGAATACTTCTAAATCAAATCGCAAGCATAAAGGCGCTGCTGCACAGAGACACACGTGTGCTTAGTTTCGCTTTGTGTGAAAATGAAGATGGGAGGGAACATCCAGCGGCCCACGGCCACGATACGCAACATTGTGTGGCTTAGCAAACAAATGAACCGCGCAGCTGATGTGGCAAACCTCTCCGTGCACGCACATCGTACAAGCATTGGGCATTATATTGGACGCTAAAGACGCTTTTTAAGGCATATTGTCAGAGCTTTTACACTGGAAGTCTGTGGGTCTGGCGCACCAAAATATAGCTGGATGCCCTGCACACCCAGTATAATAATATCTTCAGGATGATGTTGGGGCTGCCACGTTACTTACTTACTGTAGTGCATCGGGGATGTTCGCATTGTTTCGCGCTGATGGCTTTCGTGCCATCATTCGCATGAGGACGGTATCCCTGATCTGCAGAATGCGTGGCAGCCGCAATATAATCTTAAAGAATGTGGCTGATAGGAAATCATCTCCGCTTTGGAAATCCCTTAAATTGTTAAGTTACCTAGTCATCTAATTATAATTTTAATTTCCACTTTTTTTTTTTTTCATTCAATCTCCATTTTTGTAATATTGATATAATGTAATGTCCAGACGCCTGCACATCAAGCTACCCGAAACTGTCAGATTTTCCCAATCAACTTTGAACATGCTTTAGCGATAAAGTTGAAAATCTCGTAAAGAAATATGTCTGTACCTACGGACTTTGAAAACTCAATAAAAAAATATATAATATTATAGACTATAAAGAAAATATAACCTCACGTCTTTAATTTCCGAAGGATTAGGCAGAGTTGTATCTATAATATCCACGTTTTGCCAGCTATGTTTAAGTCGTATGTAAAAGAGGGCGACCCTATTGCCTTCAACCGGACACAAATCCGTGACTCCGGGCTGCAACTGAGAAGTTCCTGATGAAAAACCCAATAACACTTTACCCGACCTGAGATTCGTACCCAGAACCTCATGCTTGGGACTACTAGACCATCGAGACAGTCAACGAACTTTAAAAAAACAGAAACAAAAAATCATCTACAGTGCGACCGAAGAGAGAATGCGCTCTTGACACCTGTCACTTTCAACGAAACAAACGAATACGTATTTTGCGAATTTGATCTTTATTAGCAACTAGAATTCTCTCGACGACTGTAACATTTCCTTCTTTGACACGTCTAATAAAAAGCAAATATAAATAACCCACTTATAAATAGAAAGGCTAACTTATAAAAGTGTTATAAAAATAATATCGAGTACAGTCGGTGACAGATTGTGACGCATCGGCTTTGTTGCGGTCAAAGTAAACAGTAATTATTGGGAGTTTGTTGCGCCACTTCTTCTCCCCAGCGAAAGCACTAGGAAGTGATAAAGGGCGGGCGTTTTGGGGGACTGTCTTTTGTGATTTTAACGTTCGAAAAGTGCTGATTCTCAGCCTAGTTTAAATAAATGACTTTTGATTTTGACTAATACAATCACAATCTGAATGATTTTGAAGGATATTGCTTATACATTGCTTCATGTGTTCGAAAAATGTATCTGCTCAACAACGTAAATAACGCAATAATAATAAAATGTATTCAAAAATATAAGGACGAACGTTAAATACAGTTTTTCTTAAATCTATGTCAAGTTCACCATGATTTGTACTGAATGTTGTTAAACCGTCAAAATGAAACCCATTACTACTGGCAGTGTGTTAAGCAATTACCCCACGGATACTAATACTCTTACAACCAGTTTTTTTTTTCAGTCAAACCTTTCAGGACCGACCTGAGCAGTCACAACCTATCCAAACGTTTAGAAATTTGAATGAAAAGGCGAATTTCCATTTATATTTAACCAAGATAGACTCGGGTCACTTCTTTCAAATGAAACAGTTAATCTGAGTCTATAATCTTTACGCAAGAAAATTTCATTTTAATTTCCTTGCTGAACACTTTTGTACCATTAGTACAAAAGTGTTCAGTTTTTTAACCATCAGATAGCCAAAGGCCTGGGTTTATCTATTATTAATAACAAAGCAGAAGAGTTTGTTTGTTTGAAAGCACTAATCTCTGGAACTGCCAATCGGATTTAAAAATTAGTAGCCAATTCTCGAGGACGCATTTAATAGTCCAATTCTCGATTAAGGTTAAAGGTTATTTAACATCACTCTTAGACCAAATAGTAATAAAAAAGTCAAAAAGCGAAATATCAGAGGGCGGGCGATGCGATGCGACAGGGAGGGATAGGGGCACAAGAAATAAAAAATAATATTTTTTTTTTTTTTTAATTATCTTTTTTTTTATATATGTTTTCCTTTTGATGCGTCATGTTTGCCGCAAATAAACGTATTTTCTTTCTTTTTCTTTGTTTCAAATTCCACGCGGACGAAGTCGCGGGCAGAAGCTATTGTATGTATAAATGTAGACAGCCAGAATGCATAATGCATGACAGCCTATAAGTTCCCACTACTGGGACACAGGCCTCCTCGCTGCGAGAGGGAGTGGGCTGTAAACCACCACGCGGGCCCAGTACGGATTGGTAGATGTCAAATGTTTTAGAATTTTTGATTCTAGGACATTTTTTCCTCACGATGTTTTACTTCACCGTTGTTCTGTACTTTAATATATTGATTAGATTTAATTCCGGGTGAGAGTCTGGTGATCCATAATACAAGGTGTCCTTGTTGACGTCAGCCTCTCACAAACGATCATATTTTGTGCATTGTTGTCAAAACGGTATAATTTTCCTTTATAATCCGGTATAATTTTCCTTTATGAACAGAGAAAAATAAAGATATATTATAATATTAAAATGATTTTTTTTTTCTTAATGAAACGGACTGTCTTTCTTATAGAAACTTAATTAAAATGATTGCTGAATGAAACTAAGATTGTATCAATTTTAGCAACGAGAACAGCATACCTACCACGAGCTCTTAACGCGATCCACTTTAGGACCTAAACTGAACTGTTCTTCTAATTCGTACCATGACGTCAGTTTAACGATTCAATTTAGGCCGTGCCATCTGGATACCTACCACGAGCTCTTAACGGTCATTCACCTTCAACGATCCAAATGCCGCTGAGCGTATTGGACGTCATGGTACGACTGTGAGCGATGCAGTTTAAGAACCTAAACTGAAATGTCTTGCTTTTGAATTGTTTTTATATAGATCATGGTAGGCCTCCAGTACTCATCAGTTAAGACCAGTGTCAAGTTTTCAAGTGACTGTGAAAATGTATACGTTTTCAGTTTTCACAATAATTTCAGCCGGAATGGTTTTAGGAGATTCGTTAATACTATTAAGGAATTTAAATTTCAGAATTAAAACAATATTTTCAGAATTTGTTTTGCATGGAACTTCTCTTTTAGGGAACTTTTTTCAACACTATTTTAAATCGTTTATATGAGTATTTATGTACCCTTCTTTATTTATGTAGATCTATATTGAATATTGAACAAGGGGCTTGTGGCTAAGTAATATTAGCCACACGGTCGATCGATCAGGTTAAGCTACGCTTGCCACGGTTGGTCTGTGGATGGGTGACCATCTTTACATACCGAGACCCCTCCGTGTCTCGGAAAGCACGTTAAACCGTTGGTCCCGGCTGTCATTCGTGGATCTTTGGACAGTCGTTAAGGGTCGTCAGAAGCCCGAAAGTCTAACAACCAGCCTTACCAAGGAGTAGGTATAGTATTACCCAGTAACTGGGTTGTGGAGGTCAGATAGGCAATAGCTCCATGTAAAATACTAGTATTCAGTTGCATTCGGTTAGATTAGAAGCCGACTCCAACATAGTTGAGTAAAGGCTTGGCAGATGATTGAATATTGAACAAAGGAAGACAGATGAAGTTGTTTTTAATTAGCAATAATGAAATGAACTTATAAAGCATAATAACTAGTCAGTTTACCACTAGAAATTTTGAAATCTCTCCATAACAATCTTATGTACCCACTATAAAACTTCTTGAGAATTCAAAAGAGGTTTTAATTGAAAAGAAAACGGATTGAGTTCGTGTTTAAACCCTTATTAGTATTTCTAAGAATGTATCCGTCTTTATATTATCAACCAGCTTCTGCTCGCGACTTCGTCCGCGTTAAATTTCTTGATCTCCAGACCCACCCCGTCGCATCGCATCGCCTGACTATTTTCTTTTTGCTGGGCTCCTAAGGGCCTTAGCGTGATGTTTAATAGCCTATAAGCTATATATAGCCTTCCTCAAGAAATGGGCTACCTAATGCAAAAATATTTTTTCAAATCCGACTGGTTGTTTCTGAGATCAGCGCGTGCAAACAAATAAACAAACTCTTCAGCTATATTATTAGAATAGATAAATCAGATTAAAATATTTTCAAAGAGTATTTCTTTATTTACCTCTATCTACTGTTTCCCCCTCCAAATAGCTTAAATTAATAAGGTATAAATATAAGAAATAATGGCATTATCCAAAAAAAACACCTTACCCTATAAAACGGAAAGAACTCTATGCTTATATGCCAAAAAACTGCATTCACATTAAATTACCTTTATTAATTGTTAACCCATAGTTTAAAAAACCTTTAAAACTTTTTTCACAAATAACAAACGAAAGGAATTGCATTTGAAATAAATACTTCTACGTTAAAAATAAGATTAATTATCTTCTGCTTACTTAAAAATTCAAACTGACCCATAATATTTTTCTTTTTTTAAGACGACATCTAAAGACCTATATTTTCGTAATTAAAAACGTTCAAAATCTAGTCGCAATCTCATAGATCTCAGCGACAATCATTGTCAAAAATGTAGGGAAATTAGAGGTATTTTTAACAGATTGAGACTGAGATCAGACTGTGAACGTTTTTAAAATTACGAGGATTGCCCCTCTGATACATAAGCGTATATGCATGAGGAATGACAAAAAAATAATCCCTTGAAGAACTACCTTTTCACACACAGCCTTTTCATTCAAAAGTCATTTAAAATTGAAAAAACTTTTTCATCAGATAGAGGAACTGCATGTCATATTAATAAAACTGTTTCTACAATATAAATAATTATGTTCTACTTACGTAAATTCAAACTGACACTTTTTTTTTCTATGCGACAACTGATACACAGGGTGCGGAGATACTGTCCGGTCGCAGCCTACTGTATCGTTTATATAGGGGGTGTAGCGCCGCGAAGCAACACGGTGAGGGCTGTTTGATAAGCGGAGCGGACAGATGAGCGATTTTAGTTAAAATTATTGATAGATTTTCTGATATCGACGAGTAATTATGACTTTTAAAATGTAATATTTTTAAGGTTTTTTTTGTCTGGTGTTTTTTTGCTTTGGTTTATTTTTCGACTGCTGAACGTAGTTTTCTGGGTTCGTTTCCAACTGAACTTAATTTGACTTAGCCTTAAAGAAAACTGCAACGGCCTGGAGTTTGAATTTGTGCCCGGACTACGCTGATACTCTCATACCCCTTAATATGGGACTTACCAGTGCCCAGCCCCTCTGCTTCGCAGGATACTTGTTACTTGACAAAACATCGAGATTTTTTTATAACATACTAGCTTCTGGCCGCGAATCGTCCGCGTGAAATTTCACCCTCCCCCCATTCACCCTCTTTGGGGTGGAATTTCGAAAAACCCTTTTATAGTGGATACCTACTCTTCACAAAGAACACACCCCCAAATTTCATGCTTCTAGAACAAGCGGTTTAGGCTGTGCGTTGATATATCAGTCAGTCAGGACTTTGAATTTTATATACATAATATGGATAAGTTAACCTTAACACATAATAGAAGTTAACCTTTATAAAATATATAAGTTAACCTTCCAGAATAAATTCTCTAAGTGATGGTGAAAACCTTATCAAAATCCGTTGCGTAGTTCAGAGGAACAACGCGGTCACACAGACAAACACGACAAGTGACTTTAATATTGTATAATATGTATAAATAGGAATCACGCGAAAAGCGCCTCTGCCTAACCCTCCACGCAATATAAGCGTGATGCTATGTGGAGGTTTGGAAGAAAAAAATAGGCTAACAAAAAAAAAAAATTCATAACAATAAATTTTCGATCCCGTGGGAATATCGGGATAAAAAACTATCCTATGTCCTTTCCCGAGACTCAAACTATCTCTACCTAAATCGGTTCAGCGGTTTAAGCGTGAAGAGGTAAAAGACAGACACACTTTCGCATTTATAATATTAGTTTGGATTAACATAGTATATAACTAATATAGTATGGAGTAGTATGGATTATTGCATAATATTTACTGTTTTGCTATTTTTAATATTACTCAATATACCTATGTGATTAGCTGATTAAGAAGGGATACAAATCATCAATCGCTCAAAAACTCCATTATGCAGCAATTGGCGTAGCCGAAAATGAGGCGTAACGAAAAGCGTACCATTTCGTAGCGATCGATTTCAAACAAAAATTACACGATTTTTTCCAGTTGTAATAAAGTCTCATGTAATAAAGGGAGTGACCAATTAACAGACATAAGTACACGTATAGTAAAATCAAAGAACGCGTGATTTTACTATACGTGTACTTATGGTGGTAAGCAGAAACGCCTGCGACCTTTTACTTGTCACAGCAATGCCACAGAGTGACACAGACACACCAGAGTGCCTCTGACACTTAAGGCACAGACAAGTAATGAGGTTACGTCTGGCGCAGATTAAAAACTATTATTTTATTTGCTAATATTTTTTATTGATAAATGATAAATTATTTTTATTTTGTAAGTAGGTTTGCACAAACACTTTTACACGTCAATCATATTTTTTATAAAACTAGATGAGGTCGGCGTTTCCTATCTGACTACTCTGAGAAGAAAGGCTGAAACAAACTCAGAGGTCACAGTCTCTTTTAAAGTCCAGACATAATCTTGGTCAGGTTATATGAAGACCATGTAGATCGATGTCTGAGATGGTCTTTTGAAGAAAGAACCACACAGATTGAGAGGACCTGTCCAGTCAGTGCACGCATTTGTCAGAAATCGTGCAGCTCAACTCAAAACTTAAGGAGCTCAACGATTCGACGAACAATACCAAAGAAAGGACATTTGGGTAGGCCACATAAATTACTCAAACTGCCAGACCTAGAAAAAAAACTAACAGAACAAAGAGAATAATAAAAATTAAACAAAAAAATTATAATAAAATGACCCACATTGTCTTCACATGCACAATAATTAAAATAATATAATACTTTACAAAGTAAGCAAATGTCAATGTTTATATAAAATTCATTAATTAATGTCAATGCGTATATAGAAAAAAAAAAAAAAACATCTAAATGTAAAAATTGGAAGTAACTCAATCCCAAGCCTTTTTGTCCTCAATATAATCCTTAACAGTATAAAAGGCTTTCTGGCACAACTTACGTTTAATGAATGATTTGAATTTATTAAGGCTTAGATCTTGAAAGTGGCTTGGTAGTTTATTATAAAAGCGTATACATTGGCATCTGAACGAGCCACCTATTTTCTTGAGCCTTGTTGTAGGTACAACAAATTTGTGTTTGTTCCTCGTATTTATATTATGGATATCACTGTATTTTTGAAACAATTTTATATTTTTATGGGCATATAAAAGATTTTCATAAATATACTGAGAGGGCACAGTCATCACATTAATCTCTTTAAATTTTTCTCTGAGAGAGTGTCTCGGACTTAGTTTATAAATTGATCGAACAGCTCGCTTCTGCAAAACAAAGATAGTCTGAATATCGGCGGCATGGCATTTCCCCACAATAAAATACCGTACGACATTACACTACGTAAATAGCTAAAGTACACTAAACGGGCAGTCTCTATATCAGTTAAATTACGAATTTTTCTAACTGCGTATGCTGCGGAACTTAGTTTTTTTGACAATTTATCTATATTTGGTCCCCACTGAAGCTTAGCATCTAAAGTTATGCCCAAGAATACTGTGCTGTCTTCAGGATTCAATTCCTCGCCCTTTATCAACACATTAGTTTTCACCTGCCTAACGTGAGGTAGCGTAAACTTAATGCATTTGGTTTTTTTCTCGTTTAGAAGCAAATTATTAACATTGAACCAGTGTCATTAACCAACTGCTGACGTTTAAGTTTAAACAAAAGTGAAGTGTCATCTGCAAACAACACTATATCATGATTATCCTTTATGAGGTACGGCAAGTCATTAATATAAATAAGAAACAAGAAAGGGCCAAGAATCGAGCCTGTGGGACTCCCATTGTTACTATAGATCCGGGTGATCTTTTTCCGTTAACGTCAACGCTTTGAATCCTTTTACTCAAGTATGAAATAAGAAGATCCAGAGCAGAATTCCGGATCCCGTAGTGGCGGAGTTTCCTGATTAACGTTTCATATAACTATTTATTTATTTATTTCTGTAACTGATTGTGACATCACAACGGGCCTATCAGAATACCAGCGCTGCTACATTTATTTTTTAAACTAGCTTTTGTCTGTGGCTTCGCCCGCATGGAGGTCGGAAATTATCCCACAGGAACGTACTATCGAGACTATATTTCCAGTCCCTTAAATCTCTTGAAAATAGTTACTTATACAAAAATGTCAATATCACATGTGAATTTAAAATCATCCCCTATTTTACCCTCTTGAGGGATCATTTTAGAAAAACGATGAAATACGTAATTCGTTATTTGTTACCAAAAGCATAAATTTGAATTTTCATATCCCTAACTTACGATATAACTGGTTCCCCATAAAAACTTGCATGCCCCCCTTTAGGTATATTTGTATATTTTTGAGACAAAAACTATCCTATGTCCTTCCCCGGGATGCAATATTTTATCGAATCCGTTCAGTTTAGGCGTGAAAAGGTAACATACAGACAGACAGACAGAGTTACTTTCGAATTTATAATACATATTAAGTAAGGATATTAGTAAGGATGTCACAGAATCATGCTGAGATAGGAGCCTTTTGGCCTCGTATAGGACTTTCTGTTTCATCTATTATGTTACTTTTCTTTATATTGTTACTTTTTTTTAAACTTATTTTTATTTTTGACTGTGTTTAGTTTGGTTTGTGATCCTCCCATTGACATATCCTCCTGCACGAGTCGCAGTAAATACTTTTTCATTCTTTTTTTTTTCTTTCAGAAACTACAGAACGCCATCATCATTTTCATGACAGTCGTCACCACAGTCGTCACCACCGCTGCTATGTAGTGCCCTTCTAGGAAATCTTTGCCTAGCCTTTTTCCAACTATGTTGGGGTCAGCTTCCAGTCTAACCGCATGCAGAATACCAGTATTTTACATGGAACGACTGCCTATCTGTCAAAAATCCACGAATGCCAGCCGGGACCAACGGAGGCACGGAGGGGTCTCGGTATGTAAAGATGGTCACCCATCCACAGACCAACCGCTGCAAGCGTAGCTTAACCTGATCAATCAACTTGTGCGGCTGTTATTCAAATCGTCAGTTTTAAGCATGTTTTATAAATCGCTGCCGCTTATCATTGAGTTGCGACCACTAACAGGATGTAAGAACTAGAATAAAAATTCATTCGCGCATACTTTTAATAGATTTTCCGGAGTAACTTCAAATTGTCGATCGTTATCTCACTTCGCTATAATGATCTTTGGTCAAATGTTGATATTTTAACATATTGAAAGACACTAAACGAGACCCAAGACACAATAGAAGTATTTCGTCGAGATGCGTTAAGGCGACTACATGGCCTAAAGCGCGGTCACTATCGGACTGCATAGAAAAGAAAGAGTTGCGCGATGACACAACGCTGGTAATTTAATGCAAAATATGAAACAATCATCCATTGTTGATTTATCAAACACCAAACAAATAAAAACCGTATACTGAAATTCGGGGAATTAAATTGTCTTTTATATGGTGAAAGTTTTATGAAAATACACCCGATAGTGTTTGCGTGATTATCGTTTTTATGTCCGCGGTAGACATTACTTTACAAATTAATTACACTATGTTGAAAAAATATAATTGCAAATATTCACATATCAAATTACGAAGCAAATGGTCTAGTATAACATTTATTTTTTTCAAAGAAATCATTCCGTTCGATTAGATGTGATGTTGAATTTAAAATCATTAGAAGTCGTTTATCTGGGTGACTAACTTAAAATGCATTATGAATACCATATTTTTAGAAGCATTTGACCAACCTGTCTTATCAACTTATATCATGTTACCCAGCCCAGTATTAATACTGTGAACTGTAGCTATTTGAATGAGGGGTAAAGTCGGTCCGTGGATCATGACCATCTATCGAGACCCCTCCGTGTCTCAGAAAGCACGCCAGCTGTTGTTATTCGTAGATATTTTAT
The DNA here is from genome assembly GCA_963669345.1 of Gortyna flavago. Classification (NCBI taxonomy): domain Eukaryota; kingdom Metazoa; phylum Arthropoda; class Insecta; order Lepidoptera; family Noctuidae; genus Gortyna; species Gortyna flavago. Next base: position 5,650,182 of record OY770152.1, on the reverse strand, counting down.
AGTAGTTACGGGAGACTGGAAGCTGGCCCCAACATAGTTGGGAAAAGGCTAGGCAGCACTCTTGGATGCGTTTATAGACATAATTCTCACTTGGACAAAGACTTACCCGGAACATCTACTTGCAGGCAATACAAATGTTTATTGTTTCTAATGGGAATCGAACGTACGCCCCGTCGATGGCGTCGTGCGTTTAGTGGGACTCAATCGGTGGTTCTTTTAGCCCAGTGGTTCCCAAACTTATTTTGTCTACTGCCCACATTGAGAATAAATATTTTTTAGCGCCCCCCTTTTTTCACCTATTTAAAAACCACTATAACTTCAAATTAAATTAATTAATTATTGTGATCTAGATATGTATATTATGTATATTAACGGAGAATTCTAAACGAAACTTTTACTATAACCCGCAACTTGAAACCTGAGCGCAGTAGGTAACATACAACGGCGCTTAGGTCTCAAGTTAACTCTTACGGGCTCCACCTGCCAATAAGAATGATTATTGAAACGCAACTTTATAGTATTAAAACAGAGTATCTTTTATTAAAAATATAACTAAAATAATCAATCCTTATATAAAAACGAATGTGAAGGATGAATCTGATGAACAAGCAAACGATTTCTCTTTTTAGTAAGCAGTGTTGTCACAGCACTAAATCCACGTTCAATCGTTGAACGATTGACCACAATCCAGGGTACAATTGCGGGATCGGTTTTTGTAGCCAAAATTCTTGGTAACCATTTTTGAACTTGATTTTTATTTCCTCGTTTGTTGTCAATTCTATAAGTTCTTCTTCCAGTTGAGGTGACATTGCTGTGTTGACATTTGAAAACGGATCCAACACCCAGTCTGGTATTTCCAAGTTCAAAATGTCCTGGTATCGTTCGGTGAAGTCAATGTGGAGGTTTTCCAAATGTTGGCAGTAGGCAAACAATTCGTCGTTACTGCATGATACTGATAAATTTGGAAAATTGTGAAACTCACGTCTGCCCAGATTCTTTTTGTGTAGAAGCAGTTTGGCTGCGAACGCAGCAACGACGTTTTTTGTTTAAATTAAATTTAGTTTATCGCCTTGCAGTTGGAGATTCATGTCGTTGAAAAATTTATACAGGTCTGTCATGTAAGCTATATCATCCTTTGATGTTATGAGCTTGTCGTGCAATTCTGTATCTTTAGTTTCCAAGAACTCTATAACAGAGTCAAACAGATTGTAAGATCGAGTCAGACCAACCAACCGTCGCCGCCGTTCGTTGGCCTCTTGATAGCCAACGAACTTCAGTATGAAACAACAAACGGTTGAAATCCTCGTCATTAGTAACACAAAGCTGATGAAATAATCTATCATTCAAAGAGCTGTTGCGGATTTTATTGACTGCTTTGATGACATATTGCAGTGATTGAAATAGTTTTTCACTTAAGTTTTTCACTCAAGTTCAGAATAACGCAATGTACACCAAGGACATCTAGAATTTTATTTTTTAAGTACGCTATGAAGCCTTTATGGCACCCTGTCATAGCCGGAGCGCCATCCGTAGCAAGTGAAATAATATTTTTCAAAGGAATCTCTTTCTCATCGCAAAACTTTTCCAATGTATTGAATATGGTTTCACCTTTTGTATCGGTCTCTAAATTTCTAGCAAATAATAGTTCTTCACATATTTTCTCATCTTTAATAAACCTCACGTAAGACAACAACAATGCTTCATTAGTTGGTAAAGTGGACTCATCGAGCTGAATTGAGAATTGACTTGTCCTCAGGTGATCGCACAATGATTCTTCAATGTTTTCAGCCATTTCATCAATTCGTCTTTGCACAGAATTATTACTCAAAGGAATTTTTCGGATAATATCTGCGGCCGATTTATGAAGCACAGTAGTTATTACTTCATTTATTTCTGGCAATATTAACTCTTCTCCGATGTTATGTGGTTTGCCTTTTTGAGCAAAACAAAGAGATATTGTACGAAGCTCGAAGTCCGTCGTCATCTTGCTTAGCAGCCGCCGAAAATAATTTTGCTACACTTGGCTGAGTATTATGCTTCTTCTCTAGGTCTTGAAAATATGCTACATTCTTATCTGGATGCATTTTATTCAAATGATCTTGCAGCCTTGAAGGCTTCATTGCTTCATTCGAAAATGTTTTTAGACATAGAAGACACAAAGGCGACGATGGGTTTGTGGGATTTTCAATAAATCCGAATTTAATATATTCCGCACAGTATTGCCGTCTCTTTTTTTTTACTTCCGACATTGTTTTGCTTTGAGAAATACGTTCAACTTCGCGAGTAGTGTAGAGGAGGCGTAAGTAATGCTCATCTATTGCGCGCGAAACCACAAATGAAAATATTTTTTTTTTTTTTTTAGCAATGGCATCTCGCAGTTCATCCTTTATGAGGATGGCTACTGCTTAACCGGACTTTCCTGTGGATGCCTCGAATTAAGGCCTCCAGCCAGGGCAAACAATAACTTAAAAACTAAGCGACAGCGCTAAGGGTAACCCCCTGCGGGGTTCGGACCTCGGCTCAGGGCGTCGCTGGAAGAGGACAGCAAGGGACAGGCTGGATCGGTATTATTATTAGTGTTTAGGGGCGAATTTAAAACTACAGGCTCAGCTGCGCGGGCTGGCTCGAGCAAGGGTCGGGGCGGGGAAAATAAAATAAATATTACATTGTTTATATAGGAATGCTTAAGCAGCACGCACCGACAGGAATAAAACAAACATGCATAAACTCGTTTGCCTCATTCGACGCTCAATCGTACTCAACAAGTCCGAACAAGTATTCAATGAACCAGCCGACAGACACAGGAATGCACAATTCGGGTTATTTAACAAAAACTTGTTAAAACATGATAGATATCTACGAGTACTAATAACTATTAAAATGCGAAAGTGTGTCTGTTGCCTTTTTATTTGTTTGTTTGTGTCTACTTTCATTACGAAACGGAGCGACCGATTGACATGATTTTCATTTTTTCTATATTCAATAAAATAGGACAGATATATGAACTACGCGGAGAGAAATATAGAACCGAGTTTGAGCAATCTTTTAATTCATATTAGTTGATGTTCACAAGTTGTTGTTGAGAGTCGAGAGCTCTTGCAGTCGTTGTTTAAGAGGCCTCCTAGCTAAATAAAATTACATATCACCCCCCCCCCTCTACACAACGCCCCCATTTTCTTTCTGGGTCTCTTACCGCCCCCCTTGAGACCTGCAGCGCCCACAAGGGGGCGTTATCGCCCACTTTGGGAAAGACTGTTTTAGCCCAATTGTCATCTGATATGGCAGACATGTCCGGCCTTCTGGGTAACGTTAGTTATCGACGAATTCGATTCGATTTCGATTCTGTCGATTGTTTTAGCGCGCAGTATAATACAGAAAAATTACACAAATTAAGTATGTTTGTCATTAAATAATTGAATTAATTGCGACCAGTTTATCTACCAAAGTAAGTATTAATTTGTTGTGTAGAAAATCATGGGATCATTTGCGACACAAGCGTAACTGTATGACGCACTGGTTCTAATATCAAAATTTATGATTTGACAAACACATCAAAACTTATCTAAAAGGACATCTTACATAACACAAATTAATATTTTTATATGAATTATAATATTAAATCGATATAGAGCATCCTGTTGCTGTGAAAATGTTTGTTTAGGATAAAGTAATGTTTCAAATCATTATGCAATATAAAAAACGAAACGTTAAAATAATATAGGGCATCCCCGACCTAGCTCAAGAAAGATAAAGGAAGCCATCTTTATTTTTTTTAACCCCCGACAAAAACGGAGGGGTGTTACAAGTTTAACGTGTGCATCTGTGTATCTGTTTTCGCCATCGTAGCTCTCAAACGGCTGAACCGATTTTGATTATTATAAATTTTACTAACTGCCTCGCTGTTCTAGTGATATCAATCGCTACTACTGGGCCAGAGGTCTTGGGTTCAATTCCCAGGTCGGGCAAAGTGTTTTTGGGTTTTTGCTATCAAGAATGTCTCAGTAGCAGCTCGGAGTCTAGATTTGTGGTCGATTGATGGCAATAGGCTTGCCCCTAAGGAGCTTGTGGTTGTGGCTAAGTAATATCAGCCGCATGGGTCGATCGATCAGGTTAAGCTACGCTTGCTACGGTTGGTACATGGATGGGTGACTATCTTCACATACCAAGACCTTCCGTGCCTTGAAAAGCACGTCAAGCCGTTGGTCCCGGCTGTTATTCGTGGATTTTCGACAGTCGTTACGGGTCGTCAGAAGCCCGAAAGTCTGACAACCAGTCTTACCAAGGGGTATCGTATTACCCAGTAACAGGGTTGTGGAGGTCAGATAGGCAGTCGCTCCATGTAAAATACTGGTATTCAGCTGCATCAGGTTAGGCTGGAAGCCGACCCTAACAGAGTTGGGAAAAGGCTAGGCAGATGATGATGAGGCTTGCCCCTTGTAAAATGGGACTGGCGAACTGTGGTTGTAGGTACTTTAGGTACCTACCTACTTTAGGTAGCTACACCTTTGCCTAACCTGTCGGGAAAAACTGACGTGATGCTAAGTTAGAAATCTAACCTCCCAGTTAGTGATATTCTGTATAAAAGTGAGCGCACACAATTCGATAGCAAACTCGACGAGTTTCTGCGATAGGGGTTCGTGTGCTGGATTCATGATTAATAATAAAATAAAAATAGCCCCCCGACCGATTTCGGTCACGGTGTCCAATCTCAACGGAGATTAGCCAGGTACGCAGGAGATATTATAGTGCACAAGTGTTTGCACAAACACAGGTGCACTGTCTGTTCCTTTACTCTCACAGTCCGATGGGACGCCAATCCGACACGACCGGGGCGAGATCAGGCGCAGAACCAACGGCTTTACTTTACTTGAGAAAATGATAATGGATACTCAAGAACACTTTGTCCGACCTGGGAATCGACAAGACCCTACGCTCATCAGTGGCGCTTGCAACCACGAGACCAACGCGGCAGTCGATTCAAGGTTACTTTTGCGCGTCGTTATCCCTGTTTGACCAACTGTTGAAAAATCAATATTTGATTTATAATTCAATAGAAATTCAATTGTGTCTCATTAGCCACAGTTGAGCTATTATATGTTTTAATTTATATTATGATATCTGAAGCCCAATTCCCATACTTAAAAACGCTCAAAATCTAGTCGCAGTCTCTCAGCTACAATTAATGTCAAAAACTTGTCAAAAATGTAAGGAAATTCGAGATATTTTTGACAGATTGAGACTGAGATCAGACTGTGAATATTCTTAAAATTACGAGAATTGCCCTTCTGGTGTTAGGAAGTCATTATAGTATTGATCTTGACTTTAAAAATATTGCATTTGAAATAGGAAACGATGCGATTTAGAGGAAATGACAACGTGCTTATCGCTGACATCTATACCTACCTAATAATTATATGAATATGATTTTTATACAAAAAACCCTGTAAAAGACAAGCGTAGCCGGCGGCTATCATTAGTCTAATTAAGTTATTGATATAATTTTTAGATAAGCGTTGTTTATTATTTTTATACTTACGGTAATATTTTATTAAAATTTTATTACATACCTACGCAGTATTTTAGGGCGAAGTCATCATCATCATCTGCCTAGCAGACCCTAGAGACCCTAGAGCCTTGCTGTCTGGTCAGCTTTGAGTCTAACCGGATGCAGCTGAATTCCAGTATTTTATAAGCGACAAACCGTAACGACTGTCAAAGATCTATATATGATAGCCGGGACGGGCTAACGTGCTTTCCGAGACACGAAGTCTACAATCGATCTAAGCAATTGCAATATCTAACAGTACTTCGTGAGGTTAACTTATAGGTACCTACTAAGATTTCGATGCATTGTAAACACTGAGCAGTAGCTGCGCAGAAGCTCTCCTTTGCTATATTCCAATCTTACCGAGTCAACCCAGGAAATAAGGAATTTTAAGGAAATTTCAAAACAGCTGGTTGACAGTTCCCGTGACTTTTACCCTAGCCAAAGGCTAAGCATTGCCATACAACGTGGTAATGCCGCCAGTCTCTTGGGTACATTACCAGTCGACAGCGATGCGGATGAGTTTTTAGTTTATTTTAGTTTCTGTATAGTTTTAGTTATTAAGTTAGGATTTAATTTTGTTATTTTAATTAATTACTTAGGTATTCATTCGCTACTACATTTATTTCGCTACTGTAGTGCGTCTGCGATGTTTGCGCAAGCGCGCACAGACGGATTTCACACTGTTCTGCGGCGCCGCATCGCTTCGCTGATGTTCCGCACGCGTGGGAGCGCCAACACCATCCTGAACGTGCTCGGCCACAAGCTGGACAGCCCCTACCTGGGGCACTGGGTTCAAGCACAAGTGCGTGTGCCCGGGGTACCAGTGGGCGGCAAAATATACTTCAATTAACTTAAATTATAAATAGAATTAAAAGAAAATTAAAATTAAAGTTGAAAATTAAATTAAATTAAATTAAATTATTTTTTATTAAATTATTATTTTTTGAATTATTTTAAATTTATTAACTTATTTTTTTTTCTCTTTATTCTTTTTGATTGTATTTAACATAGTTTATAAGTTGTACTATACCTACTAACAATATTATGGGCAAAATATTGTCTGAATTAAAAAGATTTTATATTTTTTTTTTATTATTATTTGCTTAAAGTCAACCCAAGATTTGTTACAAAATAAAACAAAACAATTAATTAACATTCAAAATATAAACAAAAAATTGAATGAGTCCATAGTGCATATCCTCAGAAATGTTTCCAATTGAAACGAAATGTAAAAGAGTTCAATTAGATGTAGACAGAAAGAGAAAAAAAAACGTGTTTTTACAAAAAATAATAATTAGATTTAGAGTGACTTGTAGAAGTGGGGGCCCGTGGCTAAATAATAACAGCCGCACAGGTCGATCGATCAGGTTAAGCTACGCTTGCCGCGGTTGGTCTGTGGATGTTGTTTACATATCGAGACCCCTCCGTGCCTCGGAAAGCACGTTAAGCCGTTGGTCCCGGCTGTCAAATTCGTGGATCTTTGACAGTCGTTACGGGTAGTCAGAAGCCCGAAAGTCTGACAACCAGTCTTACCAAGGAGTATCGTATTACCCAGTAACTGGGTTGTGGAGGTCAGATAGGCAGTCGCTCCATGTAAAATACTGGTATTCAGCTGCATCCGGTTAGACTGGAAGCCGACCCCAACGTAGTTGGGAAAAGGCTAGGCAGATGATGAGTGGCTTGTAGAACCTTTTTTTTGATTATTCATGAAACACGCGAATGACTTTTCAACTAAATTTCTAGTATCTACTTAGCCCTCACCGGCTGCATGAGAACTACACCCACTGCTGCCCTACAGGCCATGCTCGGACTACCGCCTCTACACCTGGTAGTGCGGGAAGAAGCGGCCTTGGCAGCCTTCAGGCTCTCTACATCAGGAACCCTGAGCAAAGACTCTAGGGTCAAACACATACGTTTAAAAGAAAATGCGATCAAACGGCAGCCAATGATGGCATCACCCTGCGACAAAGCCCCGAAACAATACTGCTTCCAAAAGCACTACAACATAGTGCTTAAAGAGGAGCAGTGCGACTACTCAGGTTCGAAGGAACTGAGAATTTACACTGACGGTTCAAAGACCGACTGCGGAACTGGAGTCGGAGTCTTCTCACACGACCTCAACATAAGAATATCCAAACCGCTGGGAAAGCGCAACACGGTCTACCAAGCGGAGTGTGTGGGCATAACACAAGCGGCTTATGCCATAGCAGCCAGAGGAGTTGCGGATACCCATATTCGCATACTCTCTGACAGCGCCTCAGTCCTCCAATCCTTAGACAAAAAATGCATCACATCGAAACTAATACTAGAATGTCACAATGCGCTTGAACAGGCAACTGTATTGAACCGCAATATAGTGACACTACAATGGATAAAAGGACACAGTGGATCGCTAGGTAACGACGCAGCTGACGAGCTGGCCAGAAGGGCATCGAGCATACCAGTCTGTGGACCGGAACCTATCGTGCCCATCCCCTTCAACCAACTACGCAGGTGGCTACAGGAGTACACCCACACACAAGCAGAAAGCTGGTGGACGTCGTCACCAGGCTGCAGGCAGTCCAAGGAAGCTATGCCATCACTGGATGGCAAGCTAAGCAGTCGCTTACTACGATTGGACAGGAAAGGCCTGCGCCTGGTGACGGGGACCATCACGGGACACTGCTCGCTAAACAAACACTTTCACACTATAGGCATAACGGACAGACCCCTGTGCAGAGCTTGCATGGAGGCTGATGAAACCATTGCGCATGTGCTCTTTGAGTGCACAGGCGTCACCCAGATCAGGACACAAACCCTCGGGACACCCAGGTCGTACACAGACGTTCTCAAAAGACCAGGAGATGTAATCAGCTTCTGGAGGGAGGTGGGCTGGTTGGAATAACCACCAACGGCCGCCATGGCCCACGCACAATGGTCCACTGAAGGACTAAGTGCGGAAACCAAACCCCATAACATAGAACATAGAACATAGAACATCTACTTAGCCCAGCTGGAGTTTCAACGGGTTATTAAGTTTATCCACCCCAAAAAATCCATGGCACTCTAAGGTTGATACGCGAAAACGCAGTTCCGAGAATCCACTCTTGGCCTAGTATAATTGGATAAACGAAATTTATAGGGTTACTGTGGATTCGAGTGGAACATAAAGGGCTAAGGAAGGAACACTGATGGGTTTTAGTCAGTAAGAGTCTGACACTCCCTTCCGCTCCACCCAGAGCGGGTGGGGACATTTGATGATTTCATATTAAATATTTTACTTAGTAAATCTATTTTATTATTTATTTATTTCTGTAAATGCCCGCCGTGCCATCACAGCGGGCCCTATCAGAATTCCAGCACTGCGACATTTATTTTTTTAAATGTCTTTAAATGCTGAGATAGGAGCCTTTTGGCCTCGTATAGGACTTTATTTCATTTTTGTTACTGTTTTTTTTTAATAACTAGTTTATTTTTATTTTTTACTGTGTTTAGTTTTTAGTTTAGTAATAGTTTGTGATCCTCCTGTACGAGTCGCAATAAATATTTTTTCTTTCTTTCTTTAATTTCCCATCCATAAAAAAGGGTGGATTCTCGGACATGCGTTTCCGCGTATCAAACTTAGGGTGGATTTTTTGGGGTGGATAAACGTAATAACCGTTTTCAACTCTCTGTGTTGAACCGAACGTTGAGAATCCAACAGAATGCAACACATTGCGTCAAAAAATACACTGTTAGATTTACAACTCTCGGCGTTTACGTTAAGTACTTTTGAGTAGCCTTTTATAGAAGCCACATAATTTCATGATATTATTATGCATGTACGGTCAAACAAGCTATTTGGTATACAGGCAGCTAACTTGCAACAACTTTTAAACAATGGTGTGAGTGTGCTGAGTAGTCAATTATTTTACACCACTCTATTAAGGATGCCATAAGCTGAAAATGTTATAACACACAAAATAAAACTAAATATTGGCAGTGTAGTGGAAAGATGAATATTATCGACTGTATACCAAATAGCTTGTTCGACTGTACTGAGTAGAAATATTTGCACGAGTGATAAGTCGACTAAAGCGAGACTAAAATTATTTTACCAAGTTATTATATCATGTAAGTACCTATAGGTATTCTGGCAAAAAAAAAATTTCAATTTCACATTGCTGTTTTTCAGATGTTTCTAGTTTGACCCGAAGCTACTAGAAAAGGTAATTGAAAATCATTTTTATTGGGTCCAGAGCAGTGTGGAGGTCCAGTAACGGCCCCGACTTATGAATTGTACGGTCGTAGGTTCAAACCCAGTCAGGCGTATTAGTTTGTGTAATTTATTTCATTACCACTGCTCTCAAACTCAAAACGGTGAAGGAAAACATCGTGAGGAAACTGGCATGCAAACAATGTAAAAAATTCATCATCATCATCATCATTTCAGCCGAAAGACGTCCACTGCTGGACATAGGCCTCCCCCAGCACCGCCACTTCGACCAGATCTGCTAGATGCGTCCAGCGGATTCCTGCAAGCTTCTCTAGGTCATCGGTAAAAAAAGTTTGTTATAAAATTAAAATAATCACACTTACATTTTTTAGGCGAAAGTTTGTGAGTGTGTGTGTTTATATGTTTGTTACTTCTTCACGCTCAAACGGCTGGCCCAATTTTAATAAAATTTGGTATAGGGGTAGCTGACACCCTGGATTAACACCTAGACTTTTTATCCCGAAATTCCCACGGGATCGACACTTTTGCGGGTGAAACCGTAGGGCGCAGCTAGTAGGTAAAACATGATATACATAGTTAGTGTCGTTCTATAGTTTCTGCCCATCTATATTAATGTAATCTGCATTCGCAATCGCATTTTTACTTGATTATGTATTTATGTTTCATGCTGGGTTGTATTTTCAACTCGATTTCGATAACATACTACTTAACTACTTTAACGATAAGAATAGTTGGTCGGCCTGATTAACTCAAGACAATGTTTATGTTCTTTCTCCAGAATTAGCTTACTGACAGGTTATATGAGTTCATGTAATTGTTTTTTCTTTTTTCTTCTTTTTTTTTTTTGTTGACTGTATAAGTAAATTCAGTTTAATTTTATTTTAATTTATTATTGACATAATCAATTCATTTCAATGTTTTGTAATGAGTTGATTGCAATAAGTGATTAGCTAGCGACCTCTATGATTGATCATTTTATTCTTGCCTGAGTAACCGGCAGCAAGTTCGTCATGCTCCCTTAGATGTCACTGCTTGCGGTAGCGTCGGGGGTCGGGTTGCCTCCTTCCCTCAAATATGGCGAGGGGGGTAATGGCTGATCTTTGCGTTATGCTCGTGAACGGGTGCTGCTTGTGGTGACTGGTCGTCTTGCTGACCATGGTTTTATTGTTGTTATTAGTAATACCTAACTTGTTTATTAATTTTTACTTTGATGGTCCTGGTCTATCATTTGTGCCTTCAGGTGACAGCTATGTGAACAGAACCCAGCATTGCATAAATATGTAAGTTGTCACGCCCTTTATACCTGGAGGCTTTTATTTAGGTAGTTTTTATTTTTATTTTATTACTTTTGATTTAGTATTTTTATTTTAGCTTGAGTACGTATAGATTTTTATGGTATTTGTTGGTATATTGGCGTGGCTAGCTAACATATGGCAAATAATTTTATTGAATGTTCTGTGTCCTGTAATGTTAATTAGATACTTTGCAGGTCTAGTTTTGTATACAGTCGAGTATTTTATAACTGAACAGACAGCTGTGCTGCTGGGGAGTTTGTTGCGCCACTTCTTCTCCCCAGCGAAAGCACTAGGAAGTGGTGAAGGGCGGGCGTTTTTGGGGGACTGTCTTATGTAATTTTGACGTTCGAAAAGTGCTGATTCTCAGCCTAGTTTGAATAAATGACTTTTGATTTTGATTTTGATATATACACACACATTTCAATATGCGCGCATGTACCCCCCGCACACCCCACCTTATCACACATGCACACACTCACACACCCTCACACACATATTATACATACGTCAAAACAGAATCACATAAATGATTGCATCGGTCGGGTAGAACGACACTGTTCATTAATTGTTGTAACAGTAATAGTGTTTAAGAATTTTGTGGCCGAACACTATTTCTCAAATTCAGGTTATAACCTAGCTTGACAGGCAGGGTTTCAAACATTTTGTTACAGATTTTACAAGAAAACCTAACATAAATAAATGAATAACTATCTACCCATTGATTCTGTAGGTAACTATCTGTATTTTTTATGAATAAACATTATATATCATTATTGTTATTTGTTGGTATACATTTTTGTATCTCGGCACTGATCTGCCGGTTTTTAAGGGTAACACGGGCCAAAGCACAGAACATAATACTCAGAGGAGGGCCAAAGCCAAGTGCTTCCCCTGAGAGTACTAACTTAAGTGATAGTTGATAATATATAGCTTAATAATGTTTTGACTATGTGTTGCGGTGGTGAATGATGTTTGTGGGTGTACTGTTTGTGCATCATTGTCGTTCTGCAGGAATTTCTGGACAATTCTGCAAGTGTTCAGGATAGCAACTTTCTGTAGGGTTTGGTAGATGGAGGGAGCTACGTCCAGCGTTTTTAAAGATTAATGCAGTTGTTTGGGCATGACACCCGTGTTTGAAAGTACTATAGGAATAATGGCTACGCTACCTAATCGCCACATACGACTTATATCTATTTTTAAGTCTGTATATTTTGACAGCTTTTCTGCAAGCAAGAAACGTTTAAAGAAACGTTGAAACGTTTGTTTTAAGAAACGTTTTGTTTTTCTTTTTTTTTTTTTTTTTGTTTTTTTTTCTGTAAGTTATGTGTGTTTGGTACTGCAATATCAATAATTTGCGCAGTTTTATTAGTTTTATCTAGTAAAGTTATGTCTGGTCTATTATCATGTGTTGTTCTATCTGTGAGGACGGCTCGATCAAAGTATAGCTTGTGTGTTGTGTTTTCAAGAACCGTTTCTGGAGTAGGTATAAGTATTTGTAGTAAGGTACTGGAGGTGTAGTAATTAATTTATATAAAGCAACTTTTTGATTAATTATGTTGGTTATTTGATCGTGTCTGTGTATACTCAGTCTGAACTATTCCTTTGCATGATCCAGTAATGTGTTGAATAGTTTCAGAAGAACTATGACATCGCCTACAGATTTCTTTTGAAATAGGAATTCGCATGATGTACTTTTGGTAGTTACGGGTTTCAATAATTTGGTCTTGAATTGCTGTCATGAACCCTTCAGTCTCAGGGAATAAAACTCCGCGCCTGAGCCATTCGTTCGACGCTAACTTGTCGACGTTAGGTTGCCAAAGGTCATGGCGATGTCTTCCATGGAGTGACTTCTGGGTCCATTCCGATATTTTAGTCTGTCTATCAGTCTTTGTTTTGTCAGACATTTTTGGCGGGGTTAGTTTTCGATCATTATAAACTATTGCTATAAGTATGAAGATGTTTTACTTTTTGTGCTAAAATATTTTTATTATTATTATTTAAACTCAATTTGAATTGTTACTGAATAAATGAATTGATTTGAAGTACGTACAAAAAATCACTTAATTATTGTAAGCAAGTGTATAATTTTAAAATTAATTTGTGTCGGGTAGAGCAGCGCCACCTATCATAGTATTTGTAAACTTCACTCCACTCAACGCGCCTATCAATCAACGCCATCTATCGTCTCTACAAAAAAATATTTCGCACTTGCCAAGTTTATTTTAAGCTTTATGTACTCATTCAATTAGCATTAACTTGTGTAAAATATAGATGGCACTGTTATTTCATAATGCACATGTACGAAAGGTAAGCAGTGATGTAGGTAAGAGAGCGGTGGCCGCAATTTACCGGCAAATGACGTCACTGTAATGTGACTACTCGATTAAGATGTAGTGTAAACAACCCGGGAAAGAAGCCCCACAGAAGGTGGATGCCATGATCTCACCGTCTGTGCTAAGGGTTGCAGGATCCCTTCCTGAGGAAAGCTACGGTTCCCGAGAGGTAGCCACATAGCGTCCGCAATTTACCGGTGAATGACGTCACTGAAATGTTATTTATTTATGAAAGAAAAAGGTTGTGTTTTCCTAGAGAACGTTTTTGGACACTGTAAAGTCAAAACCCGCTGACATTAGATATTTTGATAACACAAAGTAATCCAGTGCGCGATAAAATAACGCCGCGACATTTTTACGATCGCAAACGGGAAACGTTAAACTATAAGGTTGAATATCACTTTCACGTCAACAAGATAGTTTCAACCGGTGCGTGGGCGCCCCAGAACGGCTGCAGTAATGGCCGTCATGAAAAGAATGTTAGCGGGGTTTGACTTGAAATAGCATGGCGATTGAAAAATCTCTCACTGATGATGGTGGCGCGGGTTGAGCTGCATGGTGCTGATCCACGCTTCATGTTTGTGAACGGGCGCTGTCGGTTCAGACTGATCATCTCTTAACTGTCAAGGCTTATTTTTAATCTTATATTTTGAATTGTTTCTTCATTTGTGTTTTTTTTACATTGTTCTCACATATAGAAGGAACAAGAATAATGTACCCAGGATTTTGTATTAATTATTCTTGATTAAAAAGAGTGTCCATGGAGTTGAAAAATGTTCTTTACTAACTTTTTAGACCTTTGTATCCTGCTTATACGTATGAAGTTTCATTAAAATCGGTTCATTCATTTCGAAAAACAAGGCCTTGAAAGTTTGTATGAAATGCCGTACGTCGTAAACGCTCATAGCAGAAAATGCGAGTTTCAGTTTCTCCATAGAAACGCTCTCGCCTGTTTTATTTCTGGATAATGACCATAAAGTAATGATTTTTTATAGAATAATAAATACTAACTGCTTTTATGTCCCTATGTTTTCCTTTTTGATGATACATTATTTTTATAAGCACTAGAACCCTCAAAAAATGCCTATTTCTACCACTGTTCACAGAGGCCTAGTGTTTGACAACTACATATTAACGAAAAAATAAAAACATAGGGACACAGTTCATATCCTTCTTGTTCAGTTTATGAAATATCTTTAAAATTGGTCCAATATTGGAGGAGGAAATAGAGGACAGCCAAACCTCGTTTTTTTTTTTATTTATTTATCCAAAATCTGTATTAACAATTACATACATAAAGTCTGCCAAACTGCATAACAGTTTGTCGGCAGTAATTCTCGTCTAACAATGGATTACAAATTTTCAAATTAAAACAAAAATTATTGTGCTAAAACTTAATTATGCTAAGTAAACTATATAAAATAACACATCCACAGTCGAGATTTTACTTTTAACAAAAAGCATTTTCGCCATCCATGACTTTGTTACCAACATTATCTATGGACACTACGAGAGATAATGTTTTTGTAGAACTTTTTTAAGTTGGTCTCTTATAGACTTGATATGCGTTATCAGTTTTGCAGGCAGCTCATTCACTAATGTTGGTACTACGTACCGTCTTGTGAGCTTACCAAAGTAGTTTGTTACTTTTGGAAGAGCAAGTTTTACTTAGGCTTTTTCAGAAGTCTCTGGTAATGTCCGTGATCTTGGTTTTGGCGCGCAGTGTTGTGTTGCATAAACGGTCCGAAATTCGAACCCCCGTGATACGCTCCATGGCTCGCTTTAAAACCTCGAGCTTGGACCTCTGTGAAGTGTCAAAGACCAGGGGGCCTAAAAAGGCCACTTTGGCAGAATCATAATACAATTCATTTCACGCAATTTCATCTGTATGACAGTTTTGTATGGAGATTCGTAAAATGCTATAGTTAGGTACACCTCTGCCTAACCCTTCAGGGATATATAGGTGTGAAACTGTCAAACTGATGAATTGCGTGATATGAATTGTTTTATGATTCTGCCAAAGTGGCCTTTTTAGTCCCCCTGGTTTGAGCACCATATCTAATCATGTGAGAATGAGAAATACACATGTCCATAGTTCGTGGTTAATGGGGTTAGTGTGGGGTTAGTGGTTGATCTCCTTTTGGAAGTTCTTTTATTGACCAAAAGCTCTTCCAGGCGCTCTCGGTGCGTCGAGCAACTTCTTTGTTTTGTCGCAAGAATATAAACCACAAACGATTCATTATCGCTAATTGTAAGTGACAAGATAACCGGGTTTTATGCTAATGCATGATTGCATTATGCGTTTTCATATTTTGTATTTTTTTTTTAAGTTGCTTAGTTCACCTAACATCTGCTGATTGTGTTTTTTTAAAGTATAGAAGGCACAAACTTACTACATTTGAAACAGTACATTTTCAACACCAAAAATTATAATGTAGCAATTTTAGTAATTTGTTTATAACTAGTTTTTTTTTTAAGACCTTGCTTGTACTTCTTACTCTTATTAAAAACAAAAAAAAATTGTTTTGTTGTATTTATTAAAATTTGATGTTGCTTAGGTAGGTATTTTGGCACTTTTTGGCGATTTTGTTGCATATTATTATTTATAGTATAATTGCATGTATAGTTCGACCATTTTAATTTGCATAATCTGGACTTTATAAATAACAAATTACTTAAACAAAATGCTTTTATTACTAACCAGGGAGAAAACAGAATAATACATTTGTTTGAAATCAATGCCAACGACCACGTGATCGTGTTTCTTTCTAATAGGAAAAATAATGAGTAACTTAGTTTAGCAAAGAATGTTACGTGTTTTTTCCATTATTGACACTTCTAGTTAACGATAATGAATCGTTTGTGGTTTAGATTCTTGTGAATCTTGTTACATAAGTGTCTATTTGTAATAAGTAGGTACCTATAATTTGACGCAGGCAGTTATATTAGAATTCGCATACTTAAGTAGGTACTTAAAGGTAGGTAGGCAAACATAGGTATGTTTAAATACATAAATGAGTTGGTATCATTAGAAAGATGTTACCAAGAGGTATCGTGTTATCAAGTACGTAACAGAGAGCAGTGGTGGCCCAGAGGTATCGGCCGCGACTTATACGAGTTGTATATACGAGTTGTAGGTCGTAGGTTCGAACCCAGACAGGCGCTTTACTTTGTGTAAATTATTTCATCACCACTCTGCTCTCAAAACGGTGAATGAAAACATCGTGAGGAAACCGGCATGTCCTAGAACCAAAAATTCGAAGACATGTGACATCTACCAACCCTTACTGGGCCCGCGTGGTGGATTACGGCCCACTCCCTCTCACAGAGAGGAGGCCTGTTTCCCAGCAGTGGGAACATTATATACTGGTGTTGAGCTGCATCCGTATAGACTGGAAGCCAACCCCAATATAGTAGGGAAAAGTCTAGGCAGATTATGATCATTAGGACAATATCTAAAAAAGGATAAGCAAGTATGCTGGGCACGGCAAAGGCAGTCGTCAGTCAGCGCCCTACCTTGCTGACTAGCTAATATTTTTACCACAGCAGCAACAGGCCTATCCTATCATTGTTCTTCTACTAGCAGCGCCCCGCGGTTTCACCCGCATCGAGGGTGTCGATCCCGTGAGTATATCGGGATAAAAAGTAACCTAAGTGTTAATCCAGGGTGTCAGCTACCTCCATACCATTTTTTATCAAAATTGGTCCAGCCGTTTGTGCGTGAAGAAATAGCAATCGCACACAAAACGTCAACTGTTAAATAGGCAATAATTTGTCGGTGAATGCTGTTAAATTTGTCGATATTAATTGTTCTGTTGTTAAAATAAAAAAACATGGAAAGCGATGATGGTTTTGGCACGCCATTCACCATGGAAAAGTACTTACATAATGATTTAAAATAAATGTGTACAATTTTTTTCCCTGCATTTCCCAAAAGTACTAGCATTTTAGATCTTTCTTTTTTTCGAGAAATACTTTTTTTTTTTCATAAAAGTGTTGGCAACCCTTCATAGAAAATAACTGGCAAAATAAAAAAAAATAAAAATTAATGCAGCGTTACAATAGGAGATTTTTCGATGAACTCTGGCACCTAAAGAAAGATTTAACTTGTGGTTAGGATGCCAGCATCCTCAAATGTAGGAAAAATTATGACATATCTGCCTACAATACAGGAAACACATTTGAAGGTAATTTTTTACAAGTTGCCATGAAAAATCAATTCAAGTTAACCCTAAAAAAATCAGTCGCTCACATTTATATTATAGTCTACCATACATAATGATACTAATTTGGAATGCTCTATTATCACATAGAACATAACGTAACCCACTTTGCACCTCACTTGGTCAAGGTTTTAAGCGAACCGTACCTTAATTAAACTACGATGTGCAAATAGTTTTTGTATTTAGTTATTATTACTGTCTCAGTGAGTATGTGGGTTAAAAAGATTGTCAAAGGGAATTGTTTTGACGTTTGTAAAGACACGACTTGTCCTTGAGGACAATTCACAGAGTACTTTTTGATAGACTGGGACAATTTTTCTAGTATAATCACTAATCACAGATTTAGGAACACCTAGATAACGCAAGAGCAACTACTTCGCATGTCAAAAATCGCACCAGCTGACGTACAAAAATCGTAAGCTGCCACTTTCGTGCTCAGTCCTGAGTACTGCTGGCTGGTTGAGAGTGAGCGCTGGCGCTAGGCCCCGGGGTTGGGGCGAAACCATAGAACTATTATTACGAGTACTAACGGGCGAAACCGGTGCCGTACGCGGCGGCGTCAAAAATCGATTTGATTAACCCATCAATAAATAGTGCTTGTGACGCCATAGTAGGTATTCAAAAAACGGCACGCTTTTTTATCGTGATACTTGCGTTATCTAGGTCTATCTATATTCTGAGTATAACCTTATCGGTGATTATATATTCGAGCCGTTTGGGGTAGAAACCCTCCTGGTCAGAGAGACCATTCCTGTTGCATCCATCATCATCATCTGCGAGTCTTTGTCTTGCGAATTTGATTTTTATACTACTAGAATTTTCGCACTTACGGGTGTCAGGAACGCATGCTCCGTACTGGCCGTACTGGTAGATTTTCCCCTGAAATAGTCATACTTCACACTATAACACTAATATTTTAAAGGCGAAAGTTTGTGAGTGTGTGTGTGTGTTTATATGTTTGTTACTTCTTCACGCCCAAACGGCTGGACGAATTTTTGATAAAATTTGGTGTGGAGGTAGCTGACACCCTGGCTACTTTTTATCCCGATAATCCCACGGGATCAAAACTTATGCGGGTGAAACCGCGGGGCGCAGCTAGTACTTTTATAAGAACAGAAACAATAAATTGTCTCAATTAGAGTATATTATAAATAGGTACTGAATAATAAGCATACTTTTCAGATTTAAAAATGACTGAATATAATTACATATTGTATTAGGTACAGACGCCAGCACATCAACCTACCCGAAACTGTCACATTTTCCCAATCAACTTTGAACCTTATGCTTTAGCGATAACGTTGAAAATCTATCAAAGAAATTTGACAGATTGTAGTAGGTTGATGTGCTGGCGTCTGTACTATGATTGGTTAAAGGTCCCTGAACGAGACACGATAGAAGTTTTAATGTTATCGTCTGGGAGCATTTAGTGTCCCTCAAAGTGTTCAAATTGACAACATACTAGTACCATTATGGGCCTAGCCTTTTCCTAACTATGTTGGGGTTGGCTTCCAGTCTAACCTGCGGGGTAATTGCGTAGAAATGGCTGTCATCTTGACAGTTCACCAACATTCATTGTGTTATTTACGTTGCTGAGCAGACAAATTTTTCGAACATATGAAGCAATGGATTATCAGTTTTGATTAGCAAGATTGTGATTGAAAATGTGTTACTTACGCAATTATAGTGCAGATGCAGCCGAATACCGGAGCGACTGCCCATCTGGGCGCCTAAAAAGGCCACTTTGGCAGAATCATATAACAATTCATATCACGCAATTTCATCTGTATGACAGTTTTGTATGGATATTCGAAAAATGCTATAGGTACACCTCTGCCTAACCCTTCAGGGATATATAGGTGTGAAACTGTCAAACAGATGAATTGCGTGAAATGAATTGTTTTATGATTCTGCCAAAGTTACCTTTTTAAGCCCCCTGACCTCCACAGCTCAGTTACTGGGTAATAAGAAACACCTTGATATATCATTATTTATGAACGATAATAGTGGCAAGCGCTGGTACCTACAAAAAAGTACCTTCTTCAAATCCAAACATAACAGCAACTAAATCTGTAAACTAATTTTTCATTACGAAGTAATTGCAGTTCGGAGTTCAAGTAGATGGCACATTAAGATACCTTCAACACGCATTCACTTTCAATCTTTATTCAGTTTGTAGTGTAATAAATGCCATCTTTAATCTAAAGGAATAAGCAACTTTGTTTAAAAATCGTTTGGTAATGTAAAAGGCAACTGATAGTCAATGCAATTGCAATTATCATAGACTCCAGGATCCTCTTCACTCAGGGGCAAAAAGCCATGGGCTTCCAGCCAGAGGGACCCCCGGCCCGAGAGGGCCATGAGCACAGGAAGATCCTAACATAAGTTTATACAAGCAAACTTTTTTTGAAAATATGCAACAAAGGACATCATTCAGGTTTCCAACATTTTGTACCTTTTTCCCATTGTTTGTCTAATTTTTTGGACTTGACCTCATGCTTAGCAGTAGCGCTTTCGACCACTAGACCAGTCAGGTGTTAAATTTTGTAGAGTAAAAGTGCTAGTAACTTTAAGTGTTAGTAACTTTAAGTGTTAGTAACTTTAACGATGGTTGAGCTTCTTTACATTAAGGGAGGGCCCAATCCCTTGAATTTGCCACGGGCCCCAAACGGTATAGTTGCGCCACTGTCTTCACCCCTACTTACTATTTACCACCAAAAGAGCATCTTCATGCAGAGCGTAACCTTTCGTGGTCCACTTGGAAGTCTCTGAACGTTCTCAGAACCCAGGTGAGAACATGTAACCTTAAAGTTGAGCTACCTCGATGAAACGGCATTATGGTGTACAATGTACATAGATGTGACCTCCTATCCTGCCCTCTGTCCCAAACGAGACCTCCTAACCTGCCCTCTGTACCCCAAAACATGCACTCAAAGTGACCTCTGCGAAACAACCGAAGCCGCCGTGGAAGTGGCGAAATTTTGGGCCAACAAGATTTGAAATAGATACTCTGGTGCCAGCGACACTGAGAAGCAGATAGACGTGGATATTACCCAGTCACCGAGTTGTACTCAGGATGTTTATAGCTCTATATAAAATACTGGTAATCAGCTGCTTTAGGTACTCGTAGGACTCCGGAAAAGAACCGGAGTTACCAAAATAGCTTGCAGAGTAAGCAAGCTGTAGTGGCAGTGGGCTGGCCATGTTTGTCAAAGGACCAATGGCCGGTGGAGCAGACGAGTCCTGGAGCAGACGAGTCATGCGTAGTGCGGGACGCCCCCCAGCCCCCCAGCTAGATTGACCGACGATCTCAAAAAGATGGCTGGGACAGACTGAATGCGGAAGACGGTGGACAGGCCTCTATTCAGCAGTGGACTGCGATAGCCTGAGTTGATTGAGGTGACGCTAGAAAAGTCTAGACGGATGATGCGATGGATGGCTAAGAAATACTTTATCAGAAAAATTTAAACGTCGCTCCGTCACGCCATCTCAGACAGGTTGCAAGGTAAGGAAAAAACATTGTCTAATATAAAAATGTATAATCTTTTTTAATTACTTACAACTTACCTACAGCAACATTGTCAATAATTAATAGATATTCTATTACATGATAACATTACAGTATATAATTAATATTATTATATCTTATAACAATTACATGATCTGAATAATGATGATTATAAAATTATAAATTATTTAACAGATGAGTTTTAATTATTTTGATACTTAAATTAATTTGCTTATTATAAATGGAAGACTGCACGTGCAAAATAAACCTAAAAATTTCATGTGAAAAACGTACATATCTACTCTCATAGACAAAAGTTTTTACATATTTTTTTTTTTATATTTTGATCTTCTCAAAAAGATTTTGAAAACAATGCCACAAAGTACCTAAATTTTTTCAATGAAAAATTTAGATGTAGACGAGTTTAGATACTTGTATACTAGCTACCTGCCTCTGCTTCGCACGGTTGCTTGACAAAACTAGAGATTTTTTTTATTATTTGTAAGGGTAATTATTACATGCCGAAGATATTGGCGTACGCGGTTACTATTGGTTATCGACACTCGCTATTTCTTCAAAGGTGGCGGTGCGCATCTGAAAGCTCAGTTGCTCAGTCCTGTGTTTGTGCTTTACTCTGCCTACTTCAGAAGAACAAGTTGATTTGACCAATCACGAGCCAGATCAGGGTGCTAACTCTCGAATATAACTCCGATAGATCGACATTGATCAAACGTCAGTTGGTTGTGTTAAACGTCAGGGATTGGCTAGACTCAGTGAGTCCAGCCAATCCCTGAAGTTTGACTGACAATTCCAATGTCGATCTATCGGAATTATATTCGAGAGTAAGCACCCAGATAGATGCTTGCCGTCGAACGCCATATTAATTGTTTTCAGGCATCGAGGTAAAACACCAAGCAGCTCGCGATGTATCGCAGTGAGGTATCCTTCGGCATGTGCGTGCGTGTCTAATAACATGTATTTGTTTGACATGAAGGTGACTTCGAGGTAGAGAGCTAAACTGCGATGATCGCAAGGTATCGCAGTACGGTGTCTTCGGCTTGTAATTACCCTAAGGCCTTGTTCACACAGCGACGATCAGACCGTTATTTAACTGTTTAATTTTGGGATCACATGGCAGTTTCATACTGCATTTGTTTTTAACTGTATGAACATTTGGGATGTTGACGTGTGATCCCAATTTAACCTAATTTTATGATTGTATGACATGTGTAATTACTAATATTGACTAATAACTTGTATGTGTGGTGCAAACTGTTAATATAAGTTGGTTATTAATAAATAAATAAAATAAAATAAAACTTTTTACCGAAAAAAACCGTACTAATCATCTCCGTGTGAACGGGGTCTAAGATTAACATTAATGTTAATTAATTAAAGATAAACTATGTATAGCCTGTATTATGTCAAGTTATTACAATTTTATGAAAATTAACAGAGTACATTATTACATACACCTTTTTACTCTTTAAACTAAAACGGACACAAAAAGATATCGAAAGGGCTAAAACATAAAATAAAGAAAGAAAATTAGGTTTATTTGTCACAGAAACACTTGCATACAAAAAGATAATATTAATTCTAATAATAAGGAAAAATATATAAAAACAAAATATATACTATCTATAAAAAAAAACAATATCAAAATACAAACTAGAAAGACACAAAAAATTATCAATATATATGCTACACATATATATCCCGATGCGGGAATCAAAATTTAAACATGCAGACACTCAAGTCATTTTCTTATCCCAATTTATTTCTTCCATACTTCTCTATTAGTCGTCATCTCGGTAAACATCCCCTTTCTAGCCATATCATCTTTCAGACACTCCATACACTCAGATTCTCAACTCTAGTACTAAGAAAACCCCTTAAAAAGTATTAATCAATTTCTTAATCATATCTACAGACTCATTTTGTGCAAGTCCTTCAATATATTCCGTGGCTTTCTTTGCATGTTCTTCATACAGCCTCTGAGTTTTGTCCACGGCGTCAGTCTTCAAAATATTAAACTTCAGATCTTCGTAATCCACATCTTTAACATCTTTCTTTGACTGTGTAATTATTTGATATAAATTGGGATTGCTGTCTAAAGCGAAAAGGACAGGTGCACTTGCTAAGCAAAACTGTTCTTTACTCTCTGAAGTTAGCTGCTGTATTTCCGTGGCTGCTTGCCAGGCTAAGCCGACATGACAACCAAATTGGTAGGCAAGGTTTTGTGTTTCTCTGTTCTGTCTGTCCAGTACCATAGCAGATTGGCAACCCCTGCCTAGCAAGCTAACACCATTGTACACCGTCCTAGCTGTCCACTCCTTTCTAGGTTTACCCAAAACTTCATTAACAGCAATAGAATTAGTATCGAAAGTAATTTCATAATCCTTGGCTGTAGGTTTAGGCTTCCCAGGAATTGGCATGTTTTGCTCATCTCTTTCGCCAAAGAATTCGCCTTCAGAAAGGTCTTTTAAAGCTGTTGAAATTATATAGGACACGTCTGAGTTTCTGAGGTTAGCTAACATACCGTTCGCAGTTACCAATAGATAGTCTCCGAGCAGGATAGCTATTTTGTTGCCGAAAATTGCTGAATCAGTGTCCTTTGAACGCTTAGCGAAAGGCACGTTGACAATACCTCTATGAATAAGGTGACCAGTTCTCATCATCTCAGTGAGTTCAGCTAGCACTCTAGTTTGTTCCTCATTCTTCTTCATTTCAGGGGTGTAAGTGGGGGTTTTGACGGATTTCGAGAGGAGAAGAATGATGAGGCCCCAGGGTTGAAGGTTCTTGGAGTCTCCATAGAGGACGTTCTTTGCTGTCTGCATTACGAGGTGGTTGCTGCCGACCTGCGAACAAGAAATGTAAAACAAATTACATATGTGTTGGTTTCGATTGACGACGCAGTGGTTGAGTGATTGCTTTTGGCGCTATGAGTGTCATCTGATCTATTCTGCAAGTGACCTGTTATTAGCGTCAATCCCTAGCTTAGAGCTCAACAAATTGCTTTAAAAAACGGTGTGAAAATTTTTGGTTATGGAACATGCCGGTTTCCTCATGATGTTTTCATGTGGAAACCGGCATGTTCTATAACCAAAAATTTTAAGACATGTGACACCTAACAAACCCGCACTGGGCCCGCGTGGTAGATTACAGCCATCTCCCTCTCACAGAGAGGAGGCCTGTGTCCCAGCAGTGGGAACATTATAGGCTGATTATGGTATTATGCCTAGCATCAGGTGGAATGACAGCTCTCTTCGAACTCACTTCACCTAAATTTTCACGTCAGGTTTTTGCAGAAAAGAGGTTTAATACCTGCCTAACTATACTAATATTACAAAGCTGAAGAGTTTGTTTGTTTTAACGCGCCAATCTCTGGAACTATCAGTCGGATTTCAAAAATTATTTTTGCATTTGGTAGCCCAATTCTTGAAAAAGGCTATTAGCTTTTAGGTTATTTAAAATCACGCTACGACGCTAAGCGGACAGTCAGAAAGAACGCTGTAAAAGCGCGGGAACGATGCGATGCCACGCGGTGGGTTGGGGGAACGAGAAACTTCACGCGAATGAAGTCGCGGGCACAAGTTGGTCTTAAACAGTTTCGAATTCATGTCACCTACATAGCAGTTATGTACAAATCAAAGTAATGACTCTTGAAACATTATCCGGTGTCTCTGACATTGAAGTTTCGAAATCCTTAATTATATTTATAAAAAACGACCTTTTAAAGTTTCAAAAAACCCTTTCACAAAACCAGCCAAGCAGTTTCTGAGATACTAATAAAAGCCTCCCACCGATTTCGGTCACAGTGGCCAACCTCAACGGAGATTAGCCAGGTACGCAGGAGATATAGTGCACAAGTGTGTGCGCAAACACAGGTGCACTCTCTGTTCCTTTACTCTCATAGTGCGATGGGACGGCAATCCGACACGACCGGGGAGATCACGGGGGTTATTAATCGTTGAGCTCCTTAAGTTTTGAGTTGAACTGCACGATTTCTGACAAATGCGTGCACTGACTGGGCAGGTCCTCTCAATCTGTGTGGTTCTTTCCTCAAAAGACCATCTCAGACATCGATCTACATGTTCTTTATATAACCTGACCAAGATCATGTCTGGACTATAAAAGAGACTGTGTCTTCTGAGTTTGTTTCGACCTTTCTTCTCAGAGAAGTCAGATAGGAAACGCCGACCTCATCTAGTTTAAAAAAAAATATGTTTGACGTGTAAAAGTGTTTGTGCAAACCTACTTACAAAAATAAAATCATTTATCATTTATTAAACCGCCAACTTCCAAACTGGGCGTACTATTAAGAAATTCATAATGGAAAACCCAATAACACTTTGATCGACCTGGGATTCGAACCCGGGACCCGACGCTCAGCAGCTTCGCAACCACGACACCAACGGGGAACTCAACTGAGATACTAACCAACAAAACAAACAAACAGTTAGGTATATTATCAACGAGGTAATGCCGTGAAAGTGAACCTTTACTTTCTACGCTCAAACCGGTATTTAAAGTTTTTGCCTTGAGCTAAATTTATTTAGGATGAATCAGACTGCTTATAATAAAATGTGATTAAATTACGGTACCCAAAAAAGCAGCTGTATTTTCTTTTTTACCCGACTCCGGAAATTAAAATGAGGGTAATGTGTTTCATGTGTGTGTTTGTTTGTTACTTCGTACAGGTTAAACGCAAAGATCGTTTTAGGCATCTACGAGACATTTATTTTGTTTATTATACATTTAATTAATTTCCCGTATCTTGAGCAGTATTTATGACGAGAACCTATTAATGTAAAAATAGCCTAGTAAGGTATGTCATCATCTGCCTACTCATTAGCGACTGTCTATCTGTCCTCCACAACCCAGTTACTGGGTAATACGAAACCCCATGGTAAGACTGGTTGTCAGACTTTCGGGCTTCTGACGACCCGTAACGACTGTCAAAGATGTACACATGGCAAAATTGATCATTAAATAATCAATTTTGCCCCCTTTTCTCAAATCTGTTGGGGTCGGCTTTCAGTCTAACCGGATGCAGCTGAATACCAGTATTTACATATAGTATATGGAGCGAATGCCTGACCTTCACAACCCAGTTATTGAGTAACATATAGGTGTTATCCTTGGTAAAGTTACAGTTTCCTAGGAGAGCGTTGGCCGCCACGTAACGTCCGCAATTTACCGGCGAATGACGTCACAGAAACGTTCATCATCATCTGCCTAGCCTTTTCCCAACTATGTTGGGGTCGGCTTCCAGTCTAACCTGATGCAGCTGAATACCAGTATTTTACATGGAGCGACTGCCTATCTGACCTCCACAACCCAGTTACTGGGTAATACGATACCCCTTGGTAAGAATGGTTGTCAGGCTTTCGGGCTTCTGACTACCCGTAACGACTGTCAAAGATCCACGAATGGCAGCCGGGACCAACGGCTTAACATGCTTTCCGAGGCACGGAGGGGTCTCGATATGTAAAGATGGTCACCCATCCACAGACCAACCGCGGCAAGCGTAGCTTAACCTGATCGATCGACCTGTGCGGCTGTTATTATTTAGCCACGGGCCGCTCGGGTCACAGAAACGTTATCCTAACTAATATTATAAATGCGAAAGTATGTTTCTTTACCTTTTCACACCTAAGCCACTGAACCGATTATCTCGAAATTTTGCATATACGTTGTCAGGTGTACAGAAACGGACATAGGGTACCTTTTATCCCGAAAAAAAGTGCAGTTCCCAAGGAAAACAACAATAACGTTTTTATGATAATAGATGGAGCCACGTGTCTTTTGTCTTGATCGCAGACAAAGTCGCGGGCGACAGCTAGTAATTTATGAAAGTAAGTTGTTGTGTTATCGTCATGGACGTAATATACTGTTATCCTAGAGATCGTTTTTCGACAACGTAAAGTCAAACCCCGGTGTCATCATTTTCACTTTCCTTTCTTGAATGGCAATCATTAGATATAGGATATTGATAAAGATTCGAATGTTTTTTAAACCGGCTTTCCTTATGTAAACTTTCACTCTTCATTGCTTATGCAGGATATGTTATTGAAGCTTTAAATTTAGACAGGGCCCTTGCCTTTTAAAGTTTTTTTGCAGAAGTCGTTTGCTCGCCCGATTCCACACAAATGTTCTTCCCCTATTTAACACCTTTAGGGGGTGAATTTTCAGAATTCTTATGTTAGTGCTCACCTTTTATGCAAAATTCTTATCTTAGTGCTTACCTTTTCTGCAAAATTCTTAACTTGGAGCTCACCTTTTGTGCAAAATTCCAGCGTGTTTAGAGAGTACGTCTGTTAGTGACTGACTGAGTGACTTTTAGTAAGAGGATGCTCTAAGTAGGACTGTAACAAACATGGCTTTATAGAATTATAATTATTAGAATCAGCAATACAACTCCTCTAGAATTAGCCTCAAATGTTATGATTTCATGATATAGTCATTCAATAGGTAATATGAACTTAGAGAGTTGTATTGATGATTTTATGATTATAATTCTACAAATAAATATTTGTTACGGCCGTGAGTCCTATTTAGATCAACATACAATCTGATACCTGATACTGACTTGCAAATTGCAAAAAACGTAAAAAAAATTGAATTTCGCTGGATGTCGGCGCTTTCGCCTGAACTAGACTAGATAACGGTGCCTGCCAAAGCAAATAGCTAGCTAAGATATTAATCAGCAGGACTGTCCGAAAGGGTTACCGCTACCCCGGAACATAAAGGGCTAAGGAAGGAACACGGATGGGTTTTAGTCAGTAAGAGTCTGACACACCCTTCCGCTTCACCCAGAGCGGGAGGGGTCATTTGATGATATCCCATCCTCAAAAAAAAAAAGCTAAAATATTAATTATGATAAGGGTAATGCCGGGGCCACACCTACGGGAAACGCCGTTGATTATCGCGATTTCGGGCTTTAAGTCTACGGTCAACGCCCAATATCGCGATAATCAATGGCGTTTCTCGTTGGTTTGTTTTTTTTTCTCGTTTGTTTCCCGGCATAATGGACAGAGTCACGCGAGTCTGATTGTACCTTTCTCATTTTGATAGTAACGTGGGACGACTTGCAGAATGAAAATAAAATTTATTATGATTTTCGTCAAGTCGCCCCAAATGGGCCGTAGGCATGTTAGACGAGTTGATGAATTACTCAAACTATTCATTAGTTCGCATGCGGTTATAGTGACAATTTTGGAGGCAATAATTACTTTCAATTAGTTAAAATATATATAATACTTACAATACCTCGTTATGACTATGACTGACCAATGACTTTCTAGAAGCTATTCTAATAAATTACAACACGGTTAAAATTCAAACATTACAAAACATCACGGCTATAATCAACGAAGGGTAAGGCAGAGATGTAGCTATACAGCACACCCACATTTCACCAGTTATGTGTAACACGGGGCAAGCCAATTGCCATCAACCGGGCACAAATCCAGACTCCGGGTTGCTACTGAGAAATTCCAGAAGGAAAAACCCATTAACACTTTGCCCGACCCGGGAATCGAACTCAGGACCTGATTCTCAACAGCAGCGCTTGCGACCACTAGGCCAACGAGAACCAATTAAATATTAATTTACTTAAAACTTAATTACGAGACACATATATATTCTTCTGAATCATAGATGCGTTTACAGACATAAACGTCTCTTGCGCAAAGAATTACGTACACAGATTTGAATGAAGATATTAATAAGGTATCTAAAACTAACAATATACCTATGTATGGGGGAGACCATCGCGCAACAGTAATAAAACAACACACTGAGATCATCAATCATCATTGTACAAGCTTGGGGACTATGGCAATGAATCCCATTAAACATCATCATTCAAAAATTCATCAAAAATTGTCATTTAAATTTACACTTGCTGCGCCCCGCGGTTTGACCTGCATAAGTGTCGATCCCGTGGGAACAACCGGATAAAAAGTGCCTAAAGAGCCTATATGTTAATCCAGGATGTCAGCTACCTCCATGCAAAATTTTATCAAAATTGGTCCAGCCGTTTGAGCGTGAAGAAGTAACAAACATATAAACACTCCCAAACTTTCGCCTTTATAATATAAGTGTGGCAGAGAGATAGATTGCATCCCGCGGAAGGACATAGGATAGTTTTTATCGACATAGGTACCTGGCGGACGAAGCCGCGGGCGGAAGCTAGTTAACTATAAAATGCAAAAAAAAAATTTTTTAATCCGACTGGCTGTTTCAGAAATTACCCCCTATATGCAAACAAACAAATACCTCTTTATGATAATATTATAGATTACAGATAGATGATCAACTTAAGTGACGTTTAAACGTCAAAAATGTACTGTTAAACAGTCGCTAATCACTACTTAACTTTAAGTAAGTACCTAACGTTTATGAATATAGGGGTCCATGTTTATTAGCATACAACTTACAAATATTTTTATTTTTTACGCAGCGCGAACTGACGTTACGACCTTATAAAATAAACTCACCACTGCTGCACTGAACCGATCAGGAATTCAAAGATTATGATTAGAGATTCCGACGAAATAACATGTTTTTGTAATAAGACCACGGAGTAGACAGAATCGAACCCACGACCATGCATAAACACCGACTCAGCAATGTGTCCAAGAACTGAAGGCCAATTCTCGTAATTAAAAACGTTAAAAATCTAGTCGCAATCTCATCTCAGCGATAATCAATGTCAAAAACTTGTCAAAAATTATGAGATTTTTTGGTATTTTTGACAGATTGTTCTAACGGGAATTGCCTGTCAGATTTCTTCAATATTACGACTAAAATAGAAAATAAAATTACTCACCAACTTCCGCAAATAAAGAGCCATATTAGCGAATTCATCACTCAGCAAGCACCGCAGATTCATAAACGAAGTCGGATACCCGACGACTTTCTCTGCATCTCTTATAATATTGCTCCAATTCGTAAATGGAGGACGCAATAATATTAAAATCTCATCTTTTGTCAAACTCGCGACAGTCGATTCCAATCTTTTTTGGTAAAAGAAAGGGGACGCGCGCTTCAGAACGCGGGAAACCGCGTAGGACACCGCCATGACAGTTCAACTTTTTAAAGTTTTTTTTTTTCGAGGCGCAGGTTGCGTCCGCGCGAGTGGACGAATGTAAACGCAATGGTGTTGTTATGTGAACCGATTGTGCGGAAGGCCGTATTAAATTTTGAATTTGCCTAACTTTTGTATTTATTATTTTCAGTTTTGAGTATTATGAAGGTTGTCTGAAATGTGTCTTTTGGGTATTTTATGTCATTTATCATCGTTTATTTTATTATTATTTAGAATTACGGTAAAAATATTTATGCTAATATTTATGACGCATAATTTTCTACACGAATTTAATGGTTTTATTTACACATAATATGCATAACATCACGCCTGTAATCTCTGAAGAGTTAAACAGAGATGTACCTATAGTGGGTACACCCACATTTCTTCAGTTATGTTTCTACGACGAACCAATTCCAGAATCCGGACTGCTACTGAGAAATTGATGGAAAAACCCAGATGAGATGGGAATCGAACCCAGGGCCTCATGCTCAGCAGTAGCGCTTGCAACCCCTAGACCAAGGGGCAGTCGATTTTGTTTATAAAATAATGTGTATAACTTAACTTTCAATCTCTCATTGATATACTTACGAGTGTCTATTGACTTAAAATTCGACATGACTTGACAACATGACTTACTTTTCTTGCTTATTTATCCAAAGTCTGACAACCAGTCTTACCAAGGGGTATCATATTGCCCAGTAACTGGGTTGTGGAGGTCAGATAGGCAGTCGCTTCATGTAAAATACTGGTATTGAACTGCATTCGGTTAGACTGGAAGCCGACCCGAACGTATTTCGGAAAAGGCTAGGCAGATGCAGATGATGACCTTTAGTCTTAAAAGAAAACACTTGCAACAATATTTTTTTACAACATTCAAGGCATTTTTAAAAACTAAGTTTTCCTTCACACAAACGAATCTCCACTGAAATAACTCCCAACTATCGGGTAAAAATTATAAACTGGTAACACTGATGTTCTTGACCGTGAAGTGGAAAGTAGCGTTGGACTAGTCTCGAAACCACGCTCCATTTACCGCTAACACCCAACAACACACTCAAATCTCAACCATAAACCACTGACATAAGAATCAAAACAAACTTTCTCAGCTACAGAAGAAATTTGTCAAAGCGTGGTTTAGCCAATTTTAGTAAGACCTCTGTTTTCGTAGTTTATAAGTAAATGGATAGGTCAAGTTATACTGGACACAACGGATTCTTTCGACTACTCTTTTTATTGCAATCTTGAATGAATTTCTCCTTTCTGGCCAGTTTGAAATAACGTGTTTAGTAAAACCTTGTTTGGGTCGTGTTCGTTTGTAATACGACTGCTCAATTTGAGTCAAATGAGTGAATTATTTATTTATAGGGTTCCATATGTCCTAATGAAAAAACGGAACCCTTTTAATATCACTCGTGTGTCTGTCTGTATGTCCGTCTGTCATAGCCAATTTGCTCCGAATCTATTGGACTGATTAAGTTGATAGGATCACCTTAAACAGCTTTTCATACATTTTGGTCAAGTAGGTATTTGTGTGTAACTTTTGTATGAAACAGCAGATTTTTTTTTGTGATTTCAGAGTTGGCCCCATAGTGAAAGTTGTTCAGTTCGATGGCCTAAAGCACCGCTTAAAGTTCGTAAGGTTAATTTTTTAACACCTTATATAAATAAATAAATGATTATTTGTTTCTAGGACATGCCGGTTTCCTTACGATTTTTTCCTTCACCGTTTTGAGAGCAGTGGTGATGAAATAATTTTCCCAAAGTAAAACGCCTGACTGCGTTCGAACCAATTAGGCATTTATTTATTTACGTGTCGTGTCGTTCGCATTTTCAGTGTGTCGTATCGTGTGTCTTGTGTCATGTCATTTGTGTGTGATAGTGAAAACAAACGAAATGAGGTTCTGGTAAATACGAAATGGTTCACAGAAGCCCAATTAGAGAGTGATTACTTAATTTCTGTCTGCTTACATGATAGGTACTTACGTAAAATCTTTCACCTCGCAACGATTTTCAACAAACGTCCCTACACAAAAGATTGAAGGTTCCGTGCCGTGTCTCCTAGGCGTGTTTTTTCGAAACATTACACAAAAACGTCAAGACAAAGAGGCATGGCCATACACATTTTTGTATGAAAACACGATGTTTTTGTTTTCCGAGCTGCAAGGAAAACATGCCCCGCGCGGGTGAAGAGGGGAAGGGTTACAGAGTATTATAAATTATCTGTGGCCACGCGCACCGCGCACATCTAGCATATTACACAGGTTTTGAAATTGTCTTGTGAAAAGTTGACACTAATCTAAAAATATTTTAATACGCAGGAGACAGCTTGTGTATGAAAACAAATATGTATGTGGAAGGCTTTTTGTGTAATGTTTCGAAAAAAACACGCGCAGGAAACACGGCTTTAGAGATACTTAGCAGTTGACTTGATTAAGTTGACACCACCCCGGCAAGATACTCGTTTGTCGCCTCGACAATAGTTTTCAAAAAGAGTAGGTATTCGCTTAGGCTAAGCGCACACTACTTACGAATTTAAATCGTTGCGACGAAAATTCGTCAATCTGTGAACAATAGAAATGTACAGAGGCCAGCACATCAAGTTACCCCAATCTGTCAAATTTTCCCAATTGAATATGAACCTTATACCTTTGTGGTAAAGTTGAAAATCTATCAAAGAAATTTGACAGATGGGGTAGCTTGATGTCCACGCACAGCGGAAAAAAATCGCTTAATTTTTTTTTGTGTTAGCGTCGCTCGGTTGGCAAGCAGAACACTCGGAGACTCACACATGGTACTCGCTACCCAACTCATTTTTAATAGCTACCTCTACTCGTTTCTGGGAATTAAGCCTTTAGCATAATCAGCCTATAATGTTCCCACTGCTGGGTCACAGGCCCCCTACCTGCGGGAAGAAGTGGGCCTTACGTAACCTATCGCGCGGGCCCGGTGCGGGTTGGTAGATGTCACATGTATTCGATTTTTTTATTCTAGAACATGCCGGTTTCCTCACGATGTTTTCCTTCGTCGTTTTGAGAGCAGTGGTGATGAAATTATTTATTCAAAGTAAAGCGCCTGCCTGGGTTGGAACCCACGACCTACAACTCGTAAGTCGGGGTGGTTGTTACCACTGCGCCACCAGTTTGTGCCTGTAATTAGTTTAATTGAAAGAAACGCTTAGTCCACTCTCGACCCCTCGACTCCTAAAAAATATTTGTTTATTTGTTTCCTCTCAACCCTTAAACATAGTTCACACTCGACCCCCAGGGACGACACTGAATTTTCATACAAAGGACAGCATCCCCCGTCCACTTTCGACCCCTAAGTTCAGTAAGTACCTAAAATTAATATTTTGGTATAGTAAGGTACAAAAAGGTAACTAAACGACCAATATTAGAGAATACTTAAAGTAGAATTCTTTACCCGACTGCGCCAGAAGGAGGGTTATGTGTATGTATATTTATTTTGTAGTTTGATAAAACAAAAAAGAAACAGTTTTTCTAAAATCATATTTCAAGCTACGAATAATATAAAGTCAGGAAGCGTAACTGTGAACAAAATCAACAAGTAATTCGGCTCCAACATTGACAAATATATTACCTACTTGAAATCATTGGACTCCAAACTTCACTAAATTGACAAAATACCTCGAGTATTCGAACGAAGGAACACACATGCAAATAAGCCAATCAGCTGCGTAAAGCGTTGTATTCCGGCAAGCGCCGTGATTGGTTCTGGTGCGCGGTAGCCTTTTTGGCAACGCCCACCGCGGTGAACATTTGCGTGGTGCCATTTTTGAGCTTGAGTTACATTTCTTGACTTTTATTATTCGTAGATTTAAAGTAACTACACTATAATCTCGTAATTAATATAAAAGTCAGATATATCGTTTTCAACGCTTTCCGTTTAACCACCCGAAAAAGTCCACCCTAGGGTGGTGTTACGGACGCCGAGCTCGCCATAGAATTATGAATAGTATTTGTATGTAAATGTAAATTGTATGTAATAGTAGTAATAAGTTTGCAATGATTGTGATTGGTTGGCAAGTCTGGCCTCCAGCAGATCGACACAAGTCGAGACAAGTCGAAACCTGTCGGAGACCAGACGCAAACCAAACTAACTGGATTGGTGGGTTGCATAAAATTATTAGATTTTACACAGACGTGCACCCACTACTTGTGCCCACGTGCCCGGGTATAATAAGGGGCGCCGAATCCAGTTGATTTGTAGTTCGCCAGTAGTAAGAAAATAAATACGAAGAACAAATCGGAGTTTTAATAAGAAGAACCATACAGTCCACACCACGATACAGTCTGACCATTACAGTCTGGTCCTCCGAACCCGGATCAAGCAACAAGAATCTGCGACTTGGAAGAACGAATTATTCGTAAGTTGAACCAGTAATAACTTACCTGCATATCTCTGCTGTATATTTCTGCTGTGTCACTGTGCGCCGTCAACCGAACGCGATGGTAGTCACCCGTAGTCAAAGTGACTTAGCAGAAATGGAAGAACAACGGAGAGCCCTAGAACAAAGGGACGAAGAGCTACGAACAGCAGTACGTCGCAAGGAAGCGGAACGAATAGAACGAGAGCGACTACGACGACTATCGCTTGATCCACCGGCGTCGCCTCAAGTCGAAAGAATGGCCGGACCTACTACCGCCGCAGACGTCGCTACGGCGGGACCATCGTCAGAACAGCGGCGTATAAGATCGCCGCCGCGATCAGTGAAATCAAACACAAGCGCGACTACGCGGCTACGATTGGCCGAACTTGAGGCGGCCGAGAAGCTAGCAGCCATCCGACGAAAGGAGCTGGAAATTGAAGCAGATCTAGTGAAGAAAAGATTGGCTGCTGAGGTCTCCGTGATCCAGGAAGACCAAGAAAGCATCCATGAAGATCTACTTCAAGAGGAACACCAGCACCAGAAGGTGGACCAATGGCTACGCACCCACCCCATCAGCACACGGGGGGAGGGGGACGCAAATGCAGAAGCCAAAGAAAATCCGAAGCAACAACGGTTTGATGTGCCACGAGGAAGGTCACCGACGCCAACGAGAGCCAGAAACAGCATTGACCAACTAGCTGCGACCCTGGAGAAGATGGCGAGACCACGACTTCGGCACACAGATCTACCGACTTTCTCTGGTGCGGCCAGTGAGTGGTTACCATTCAAGGCATCCTACTACGACACGACCAACATGTACAACGTGTCACCGGCAGAGAACCTCCAGCGACTTAGAAGTTGCCTCAAAGGCGAAGCACGAGAAACAGTAGCGGCACTTCTGCACGCGGCCACAGAACCGGACGCTGTCATGAAGACGTTGGAGCAGTGCTTTGGCCGACCAGAGGTGATCATAGACAAAGCGCTGGACGACCTGAAGAAGATGCCAAAACCTAGTGCCTCAGCCAGTGACCTAAACAGTTTCGCGATCAAGTTTCAAAATACAATATGTGTGTTAAAGACAATCGACCGCAAGGGGTACCTCTATAATCCCTTGCTAACCCGGGAAGTGCTTGAAAAATTAAGTCCTCATCTCCGATCCCGGTGGTGCGACTTTGCCTGTGACAACGAAGGGACAGCAGAGCCAGAAATAGTGGTACTATCTCGCTTCTTAATGCGTGAAGCAGATAGGGCGTTACGATACACATACGCCCCGACAACGAGCGCCGCGACCACACCACACAAGAAGGAGACCAGGCCTGCCATAACACTGAAGAAGAAGCCCAACACAGTGTACGCAACGGTTGAAGAGACCGAGGAAGATCAGTGCCCCAATTGTAAGCAAAGCCACATATTAACTCAGTGCCCGAAATACAAATCAATGACCGTGGACCAGCGCTGGGAACTAGTGAAGGAGCATAAGATATGCTTTAAGTGCGCCCAGAAGAAACACAGGCGCATCACGTGCAAGGCAAAACCGTGCGGTGTGAACCAGTGCCGCCGGCCTCACCACGCCACGCTGCATCAAGAAAGAAAAGAGTCGCCCGAAGTAAAGTCAGCGACTGAACATAAGTCTGAAGAACCAACAAAGGAGGAGGCAGTCATGTCGGTGGCTACCCTAACAACCACCGGCCCGAAGACTGTCCTTCTCAAGATGTGCCCCGTGGTCATCACAGGTCCACGGGGGGAGGTAAAGACTCACGCACTCTTCGACGAAGGAGCCACCATTACCCTCATTGATGAAGACCTGGCCACCAGCATTGGGGCCGAAGGGACATCACAACCACTACACATCCAAGGGGTGAATATGACGTCGCGAGAGCAAGAAAGCAAGATCGTCACGGTGCAAGTGAAAGGAATCAGCAGTAATAGCGCATCACACAAGCTTCAGGCAAGAACCATGAAGAACCTGAGGCTTCACCAGCAGTCAATTCCGAACTCTCTGCTGGAGTATGAGCATCTACGCGACCTCCCAACAAACGAGGTGTGTTATGAACCAACACGCCCCGGACTCCTAGTGGGGACGGACCACTGGGAATGCATCGTGTCAAGAGAACTCCGAGTCGGCGGCCCCAACCAGCCAGCTGCATCCCTAACGCAGCTCGGCTGGGTAGTGCACGGGACCGCACCACGAAACATCATCATGAACGAAGATAACGTGTTGCATCTCTATGAGAGCGGGGAGCAGCACCACAACCACCGGCGGCTTCACGACTTAGTGGAAACCCACTTCAAAATCGAAGCGCTGGGTATTGCGCGAGAACCGCGCATAAGTGATGCTGACCAACGAGCGACAGCTATCGTCGAAAGAACCATAAAGAAGATCGACGGTGGCTACGAAGTCGGACTGCCATGGCGACACGACAACGTCACCATGCCACCCAGTTATGGTGCAGCGCTCCGCCGATTAAGAAAAATCGAACAGAGAATGGATACGTCACCCGACTTCGCCGAACAGTATAGCGCCCAGATCAACAACCTGCTGGAAAAGGGGTATGCAGCGCCATGCGACGGCACAGAAAAGTCAAGTGCCGTCTGCTGGTACCTGCCCCACTTCGCCGTACAAAACCCGAACAAACCCGGCAAGCAGAGATTAGTGTTCGACGCAGCGGCAAGAAGTCACAACGTGTGCCTGAATGACAAATTGCTGGAAGGCCCGGACCTGCTGCTATCGTTACCGGGAATCATATTCCGCTTCCGGGAAAAGGCGATAGCAGTCACTGCAGACATCCAAGAAATGTTCTTACGCATCAAAATAAGAACTGAGGATCAACCGGCACAGCAATTTCTGTGGAGAGGCACCGACAGAACAGAGCCCCCGCGCCACTACAAGATGACGAGCATGATATTCGGCGCAGCCAGCTCTCCATACATGGCTCATTATGTCCGAAATTACAATGCGGACATACACAGACAAGAATACCCACGCGCGTTAGAGGCCATCAAGAACAGCCACTACATGGATGACCTGGTAGCGAGTTACGATGACCAGGAAGAAGCCCTGAAGGCAATACAAGAAGTAAGACAGGTGCATGCGGTCGCCGGGTTAACTCTACGAGGATGGAGCGCGAACAAAGAAACGGTGCTACGCGACGTACCCCGGGAGTTGCATGCCACCACACCCACACAACTGGGGGGAGAGCAGCCCGCCAACAAAATACTCGGGCTGTACTGGAACGCGGAACGGGACGAACTCGGCTTCAATACCTCAATGAACCGAGTCCCCGCTCCGGTACGAGAACGGAAGCGCGCACCGACCAAGAGAGAAGCACTCAGCGCAGTAATGTCTATCTACGACCCTCTAGGACTGCTGAGCCACTTCACAATACGAGCAAAGATCATACTGCAAAGTTTGTGGCGCCTCCAAATAACATGGGACGAACCGATACCGGAAGAGGAGAACGAACTCTTCACAACCTGGCTCGCTCAACTCACCGACATCACCCAGCTTCAACTACCTAGAAACTACACGTCGAAAAGGTACAAGGACATAGAACTACACGTACTATGCGACGCGAGTGAACAGGCCTACGCGGCCGTCGCCTACTGGAGAATAGTGAACTGCGATGACACCGTGAACATCGTGTTGAACGCCGCCAAAGCTAAGGTGGCACCATGACAGGCGCAAACTATTCCCAGGCTGGAACTACAAGCGGCGGTCATAGGGGCTAGACTCGCCGACACCCTCCGAAAGGAACATCGCATTGAGGTCAGCAGAACAGTATACTGGACAGACTCTTCCACCGTCGTGCACTGGATAAAACACGACATGCGACGATACACGCCATTCGTCGCGCACCGGCTGGGAGAGATCGCCGAGCTCACCTCAAAGGAAGAGTGGCGTTGGCTACCAACTGACCAAAACGTAGCCGACGACGCCACCCGACTTACCAATGCGCCGATCCACATAAACGATCGGTGGTTCCAGGGGCCTAGCTTCTTACAACTACCCGAGGAGCAATGGCCCGGGAAGACGCCACCCACTGAAGACGACGAACAAGGAGTTCTGCACGTCATCGAAGATCCACGAGACAGCTGGCTTCCCGACCCTGCCCGCTTCTCAAAGTATGAAACGCTAGTAAGAACGGCGGCAAGAGCCCTGGCGTTCATCGACATGTGTCGACGCACCGCTACGAGACTGGAACACAGACACATCCAGCGCGCCGAGAAAGAACTCCTGCAGCAAGCACAACAGGAAAGTTTCGGCGAAGAGATGAAGCGGATACAGTCAGCCCGCCCTCTCACAAAAACGAGCAGGCTGTACAAGCTCGACCCAGTAGTAGAAGACGGCCTCCTGCGGGTACGAGGCCGCATTGAAGCATCAGCAGCACCACTAGAAGCAAAAAGGCCGATTATACTGGACGGCCGCCACCGAGTAACGAAGCTTCTAGTACTACGAGAATACTGCGCTGCGGGTCACGCCAACCGTGAGCGCGTGACCAATGACTTACGTCAACGGTATTGGATCATACATCTACGACCCACCGTACGGATGATCGAGAGAAGTTGTGCTTATTGCAAGAGACAAAAGGGGACACCGCAAACGCCGGCTACAGGAGACCTGCCACACGCCCGCCTAGATCCCTTCCACCGCCCGTTCACTAATTGCGGGGTGGACTATTTTGGACCCATGATGGTCAAGGTGGGCCGCCGTCGTGAGAAAAGGTGGGGTGCCTTATTTACATGCCTCACCTCCCGCGCCGTGCATATCGAGCTCGTCGCATCCCTGTCAACGGACTCCGCAATAATGGCACTAAGAAGGATGGCTGCACGCAGAGGTTGGCCGCAGCTCATGTACTCAGATAACGCGACCAACTTCCGAGGGGCAGACCAAGAACTCCGCAACGCGTATGCCGAGTGGCTACCCGCCCTGAATGATGAAGGGCTGCATCATCGAATGGAGTGGCGTTTTATACCTCCTGGCGCGCCCAATCAAGGCGGTGCGTGGGAGAGAATGGTACGGTCCGTCAAGGCGGCCCTCAAAGTCACCCTACGAGAAAAGGCACCCCCTGAAGAAGTCCTCAGCACGCTCCTCACAGAAGCAGAGTTCTCCATAAACGCGCGGCCCTTAACCCACGTCAGCGTGGACCCGAATGATCCTGAGGCCCTGACACCCAACCACTTCCTGTTGGGGTCTTCAAATGGCCTACCTACGACAGGGCCGTGCAAAGAGGACGACCGACGAACATGGCGAGCTAGCCAAGCGCTCGCCGACCACTTCTGGCGACGTTGGCTACGTGAATATCTGCCCATATTGGTACCCCGCGGCGAGCCGAAGAACAACGCGAGACCACTGCAAATTGGCGACGTAGTCCTGGTAGTCGACAACACGCTACCCCGGAACACCTGGCCAATGGGGATCGTCGAGCGTACTCACCCTGCCGCTGACGGCAGCATCCGTGTAGTCGAGATACGGACCAGAACCGGAACCTTCCGACGACCGGTGAACAGACTCGTCGTCCTTGAGAAGAGAGAAGAGGCTTCGCGAGCTACGCCGGGGGGAGAACTGTTACGGACGCCGAGCTCGCCATAGAATTATGAATAGTATTTGTATGTAAATGTAAATTGTATGTAATAGTAGTAATAAGTTTGCAATGATTGTGATTGGTTGGCAAGTCTGGCCTCCAGCAGATCGACACAAGTCGAGACAAGTCGAAACCTGTCGGAGACCAGACGCAAACCAAACTAACTGGATTGGTGGGTTGCATAAAATTATTAGATTTTACACAGACGTGCACCCACTACTTGTGCCCACGTGCCCGGGTATAATAAGGGGCGCCTAATCCAGTTGATTTGTAGTTCGCCAGTAGTAAGAAAATAAATACGAAGAACAAATCGGAGTTTTAATAAGAAGAACCATACAGTCCACACCACGATACAGTCTGACCATTACAGGTGGATACGCGGAAACGCATGTCAAAAAACCCTAGGCTTAGTTGATAACGGAATTAATAGACTTAGGGTGGATTCTCGGACATGGGTTTCCACATATTCACCTTTTTGTGGATTTTCTGGGGTTGCTAAACGGAATACCCGCTTTTAATCATAAAAGCATTGTAAGTTAATCCTTGACAAACTGAGAACCCGATACAATATCATCTGCAGACTCTGCAGTAAGACTTTTGGCTAAGTGATAGCAGCCAGACGGGTCGATCGATCAGGTTAAGCTACGCTTGCTACGGATGGTTCATGGATGGGTGACCATCTTTGCATAATTATCAAGACCCCTCCGTGCTTCGGAAAGCACGTTAAACCATTGGTACCGGCTGTCATTTGTAGATCTTTGGCAGTCGTTATGGGTCGTCAGAAGCCCGAAAGTCTGACAACCATTCTTACCAAGGGATATCGTATTACACAGTAACTGGGTTGTAGAGGTCAGATAGGCAGTCGCTCTATGTAAAATACTGGTATTCAGCGGCATCCGGTGGGACTGGAAGCCGACCCCAACATGGTTGGGAAACGGTTAGGCAGATGATGACTCTGCAGTAATAAGATTTCTTGAAAAGGGAGTTTAAAAGTTATTCATATTTTCATCATGATCATTGGCACCCTTGTTCCACTCACTGCTGAGTATAGGCCTCCTCCCTTTTATACCATCCTTCCCTGGTCTGTGCAAGTCTCCTCCAGGTATTCCCCGCGATCTTTTGTAGGGCGTATCCTATCCTATATCAACCTTTGTGATACCCCGTGTCTCAGAAAGCACATTAAGCCGTTGGTCCTGCGCCTGATCTTTTATCGGTTGTGTCGCAATACCGTCCCATCGGACACTGAGAGTAAGTGCACCTAAATGTCTACGCACATACTTGTGCACTACAATATTATCTGAAATATCTCCCGTGGCGATGCCTAGTTTCCGCTGATATTGGTTGCTATGGCCGATATTCTGTCTGGCGAATTATAATCAGCCCTTTAATCTTTAACTCTTCAGCCGTCCAAATCACTTCTCAACATTTATATATTTATTTACCATTTATGTACACACATATATAAACAGACAAGAAAAAAAAAATAGAACAGAAAAATAGGTACAAAGTTGATACAAGTTATTTCATAAATCTCTTCCAGCATACCTGCGATAGGATAATAAATAGAGAGATGTAGACAGTGTGTGAAAGAGACGAGACAAAAAAAAAATTACACATAAAATTTAAAAACAATTCATAAACTAATAAACTAGACAAATATTATGAGAATATACTTACATACATACTTCTAAAATAAATATCACTAGAATGTTATTATTATAACGTAATCAAAATAATAAATACACACACAACAATGATAAAGTGGAAAGATAGTGTTCTTTCACTCTTCTTTAAAAAACTGCAACAGTTTGGCAGTCCCTAATTTCAGGCGGTAGTGAATTTAAAACATTCTTTTCATGTGTCGTTTTTAATATACCTAAATCTATTATCACATCATCAATTAGTTATTCTAGACATCGCCAAGCGATTGGTCGACTCTTCGCCTGACCAGCTGGCTTATTTTTTTGCCAAAGAATCAGCATTGCCATACAACGTCGCAATGCTGCAGTCTTTTGGGCAATTTTCCTGTTGAAACGATGCTGATGAATATTTTGATGTTCTATGATTCTTTTCCCTCCTTTTTTTCATGCATTGTACGTCAATTATTTTAAGACAAAAATAAAACAATCAAAACCATCTATTTTTAACACACTTTCTGATTTTTCTCTCGTGAACCGTGCACCACTGAGTTCAGGGCCCACTGCGTGTAATATATGACGGGCAGGTAAGCTAATATAAACAGGAAGAAGAAGTAGAAAACTATGGATCCCGACATGACGCCAAATATGGGGTACACCCAGACCCCTCTGATTGCGTGGACCATGAATAACCTGAAAAAAACAAAAAGTATTATTATAACTACAAAATAGCATCATTTCTAAGTTCTCCTGTATTTTTTAAAATTTTTGCCGATGTGAAAATTGAGCGAACGATGAGTAATGAAAACCTCTTTAGGGCGCGTTGTACTCCGCATTATGAACAGCTTTATTATATTTAAAATAAAATGCCCCCCAATCCATGTTGTCTCACATTAATCGTAGAACGGATGGCTGAAGGGGCCGACATGTTCTTGAGTGGCGACCGCGTACTGGAAGGCGCAGCGTTCGACGGCCTTCCACAAGGTGGACGGTGACCTGGTGATAACTTTGGGAAGAAGCGCAGGACCGGTCGATGTAGGGGCTATGTCCAGCAATGGAAATCTTTCGGCTGGCATAATGATGATTATCTTTTTCATAGCGTATCGATGGCAACAAGTTTAAATATTTTTGGCCCAAAATTCAGCTGCGCGAACTCCGCTCACTGACGCAGTCGTAATATCATCAAGTGCTCAGGTGACTTGCGGCGCAGGATGGAAGATGGGCAGGATGGGGAGGTGCCGCATACGCACTTGAGATCAGAACCGTCCGTGAAACTCCATCTGTAGCGATTGTCTTTACTCCGGCTGACTTGGGTTCGATGATTATGATCGACCAATTCAGCCTATCGCAGTCCACTGCTGGACATAGGCCTCCCCCAAACTGCGCCACAACACCCTGTCCTCCGCCTTCCGCATCCAGTCAACTCCAGCCACCTTCTTTAGGTCGTCCGTCCATCTAGCTAGGGCCGCCGATGGCCGATGGAGCAGAGTCCTGGAGTGGAGACCGCGTATCGGAAAGCGTAGTGTGGGACGCCCCCCAGCTAGATGATTATGACAACGAGCATTAAATACTTACACCCTAAAATAAACGATAGCCACCATCAGTACTCCCAAAACATGCCATCTATGGTTCCTCGGTGGCATCCGACTCCTGAACATGACTTCCCACAAGGTGACCGGGAATATATACGTGTGCATGATGTGGTTGGAAGTGCTGGTGATGACCAGGTCGATGTCCTCCGGGAATAACAGGTTCCGATCGTAGGACCAGAAGGACCAGAATAATGTGAAGACTAGCTGCAAAGAGGAAAAAAAATGGTTTAAAAAACAGATATCCGTTTTAAAAGTTATCTTGAACAGGAAATTAATAATGAGTGAAACAAGAAAAAACGTGGACTGCTGGACATAGGCCTCCCCCAAGCACCGCCACTTTGACCTGTTCTGTGCTTCTCGCATCCAACGGGTTCCTGCGGCCTTCACAAGGTCGTCGATCCACCTTATGGGAGACCTTCGAACGCTACATCTTCCGGTACGCTGTCAACTCAGCATACCAGCGAGTAATCGCTCATCGCAGTCGCGCGCTCGATGCTCGTTGCTCGCCAACTCGTTTTTGGTTGCTAGCTCTACTTGCTTGGCGGTGCCTTAAGACCATAAGCTTGAAACAAGTTGCCAGAGACTTTATGAGCACTTGGATGGCAGCAAGGCTTAGCCACTTCTCCGTTTTCCTTGTTTGTAGCTTAAACGACTTGATCTCAACGCAAAGTGTGCATCATGTACAGACGCCAGCACATCAAGCTACTACAATCTGTCAAATTTCCTTAATAAATTTTCAACTTTATCGGCTAAAGCATAAGGTTCAAAGTTGATTGGGAAAATTTGAGTTTCGGGTAGCTTGATGTGCTGGCATGGCGTCTGTACTACGATCAAAGATTTGAACTTTACAGCCCAGCTCAGACCAAATAAAAAACCAAGACAGAGAGCTGTCAATAGTAAAGTGAAGCCGGTTTCGTAAACTTGTGTGCACTTAGTGAGGTGTAGTTTGATTGTAAATGGTTGTAAATGTGTGCGTGTGAGCGTGTATCCACAGAGCGGAGGTGTAGTTTTGGCATGCTTCACTGTTCTTATAGTGCTCTGTCTTAGTTTTTTATTTGGTCTGAGTTCGTGGCAGACACTAATTACTGTGGCTGACAGAGATAATTATACAACCATAGACTTATAAAAAAGATGGACTCCGCGCCACGCATATCGAAAGTGAAACACCGTACCGATCTAGGTGTGCATGATTGACGATTGACGCTGTCGTGTCACGTAATGGCGGCCGGTCGGCATGCTATGATGTAAATGTGAGCGTGAGGCGTGTTTGTACAAGCGGTCCGGATGCTTACTGTGCTTCACTTTCGATATGCGTGGCGCGGAGTCCATCTTTTTTTATAAGTCTCAACATAGTGTGTGCAGCCTGACGATCATAATAAACCGTAGTTTGATAGCAGACTATCAGCCTTGTGAACTGGGAGTGATTGTCATGCATCCGTAATCAACTCAAGTGTTTCATTTGTCTTGTTTTCACGTGCCAGGTCGTCGCGGTCAACGTTTCTGACTTTATTACAACATTTTAAGACTTATGTATTATTTATTTTATTTACGTCAACGCTACACGTGTGATTGGTTTA
Source organism: Gortyna flavago (assembly GCA_963669345.1). Taxonomy (NCBI): domain Eukaryota; kingdom Metazoa; phylum Arthropoda; class Insecta; order Lepidoptera; family Noctuidae; genus Gortyna; species Gortyna flavago. Next base: position 5,605,205 of record OY770152.1, on the reverse strand, counting down.
TAAATAAAACTACTTAGTTTGTGTGAATTTCGTATTTTCTTCTACAAGTTCTAAAGCCGCTTCCATCCCTACAAAATAAAGTATTAATACCAACCATAGACTTATAAAAAAAGATGGACTCCGCGCCACGCATATCAAACTCAAACTCAACTCAAACTCAAAGCATTTATTTCAATTAAACCATTTACAGGCACTTTTGAATTGTCAATAGGTCAGTCAGAAAATATGAAGCTAGTTGCCCATTCCAAAGCGTAGGTACCTATGGAGAAGAACGGGCAAGAAACTCCATGGACACTCTTTTAAATTATATTTTACAAAAATATTAGTTACATCATTAATGTTGAATTTATAATTATATGTGAGAACGATGTAAAAAAAAAAAATATACGTACGCGTTAAAGTGTCCAGAGTACAGCAAATAGTACTTAACAAAACAATAATCCAAAAGTAAAATAATTAAAAATAAGCCGAGGCAGCCAAGTGATGACCAGTCCCAACTGACGGCGCCCGTTCACGAACATGACGCATAGATCAGCACCATTCAGCTCAACCATTTTGAAGGGAGCTAAATGATCCAACACACACGCCACCGTTAGCGAGACATTTTAGTGAGCATGACATACTATCAGCCGCCAGGGCACATTCAAGTCAATGAAAGACATTATTATCATTACCCGGTAAATGGTAGCACTACAGTACATAGAACTCACATTTGTGCTATGCAATTATACAATATAAAGGAAATTGAGTTTATACAATGCAAAGATAGTCTTACAATCTTCAACAGCTCCAACAGTATTTTCAAGAGTTAATCAATTAGTTGTGGTTGTGGAGCAGGACCAGCATTGAGCCAGGCATCTTTATCAACGATGTAATCCCCTAACTTATAATATGCCTGCCTGCATAGTGTGCGTTTTATACAAGACTTGAATTTTGTCTCATTCAGTTGAAGAATGTGGGAAGGTATTTTATTATAACATTTTAAACAGTACCCCATAAAAGATGAGTCTACTTTAGCCAGTCTGAAACCTGGTTGAACTAATAGGTCCCTATTTCTAGTACTATAATTATGTCTTTCACCTCTTTTGCTAAAAAGATGTATGTGTATCGAAAATGAAACACAGTAAGTATGCCGACCGTTTGTACAAACACGCCTCACGCTCACATTTACATCATAGCATGCCGACCGGCCGCCATTACGTGACACGACAGCGTCAATCCTCAATTACACACACATATATCGGTACGGTGCTTCACTTTCGATATGCGTGGCGCGGAGTCCATCTTTTTTTATAAGTCTATGATAGGTACCTTCATATTTCGACCCATCGCAAGCTCGCACTATTATTTACTTCGTTTTCGCTTAACTAAAGGCCGTTGCGTGATGTTAACGAGAATTGGGCTATCAAATGCAACAAAAAAAGTAATTAAATCCGACTGATTGACTTGGAAGAAACACATCAAAACCAAACGAGATGAGCTGAACATTCGGTACAGGAATATGCACTGGCTGATGAAACGTAACTCCAAACTCTCACTTGACAACAAGCTCCTCATCTACAAAACCATTCTGAAACCTATATGGACATATGCATGGCATCCAATTGTGGGGAAGCGCATGTAACACAAGCATATCAATTGTTCAAAGGCTACAAAATGGCATACTGCGAACAATTTCAAACGTACCATGGTTTATAACTAATACTGAACTGCACGAAGCACTGAACATTAGGACGGTAAAGGAAGAGGTGGCATTAGCTGCCTCCAACTACAGAACCCTTCTTGAAAACCACCCAAATGAACTCGCTTCTGTACTAACACATATTACCTATCCCAGACGACTTAAGCGCCACAACATCCAAGACTTGGAGGTGCGATGGTAAAAATACGAAGAGGGTTCTGCCGCTGGAAAGAACCTGCCAAACGCCCATTTACACCTACAAAAAATCTGCTCATAGTCTTAGGACTGATCGCAGATGGAATGGATTAAATAAAAAAAAAAAAAAAAGGCTGCTAGTTCTAAGGTTAGCACCAAAACAACAAAAACAAACAAACTCTTCAATTTCTTTGAACAGGGTGTTAGAGGCACAATAAAAATGCGATGTAGGAAAATAAAACTTGAGTAACGAAAGTTAGCAAGTAGGTACAGAGTACATGTTAACGGCGCGGTGTCAATTTTTGCATTGGCGGCGCGGGCGTCGCCGGGCGGCCGCACCGCGTGAAGTTAGCGCTGGCTCCGAGCAACCCTTGCCTCACTTCAGTCCGCTCGTTCGCCCACAGAGTATATATTTTTTTTTTAATTTAAGTTACATGGTTATGCGCAAAAGTGAACACAGTTTGATGTTATTACCTGTCAGGAAAAATCCTGATTATAAATCATCATTCCCTATCAGAATACCAGCGTTGCGACATTTATTTTTTAAATTACGCAGCATCATGTTGAGATAGGCCTTTTGGCCTCGCATAGGACTTTCTGTTTCATTTTTCTTTTTTTTTTTCTTTTTTTTTAATAGTATATTATAATTAGATTTTTTATTTTTGACTGTGTTTAGGGTAGTTTGTGATCTTCCTGTACGACACACCCCATTACTGTGTACATACATGTACATTGTGTCTGTATAGTTACACAACACAACGCTTTGTCTTCTTCTTTCGAAAGTCAAATTACTGACGACTGAAAGAGAGAAATCGGTGTGTAACTAAAATGATTATTATTTTTCTCATGCCAAGAAATTAATTTTATTCTTCTGATATATAATACGTTTATTAGTAACTAGCTTCCGCCCGCGGCTTCGCCCGCAAGGTCTGCCGATAAAAACTATCCTATATCCATCTCTCTGCCAAATTTTATCGAAATCCGTTCAGTGGTTTAGGCGTGAAAAGGTAACATACACACAGACACGGATAAATTTACTTTCGAATTTATAATATTAGTATGGATAGGGTAAGTGAATAAATGTCGTAACATATTATGTTGTGATATCATTAAAATATACTTACAACAGTAGAAGGCCAGATTAGTACACTAAATAAGGCATCTCTGCTATCAACCAGAAATTTTGGTACCTCATAGCCAGCAGTCTGGGAATTCTTGAGCGTTAGGATATCTGTATAAAGTCCGAATATTGCGTATATTGTCTGGAATATCTGGAAAAGGATATAAATTGTTATAAGGTTTTGCTAGATCGAGACAGATCCTATCGGGGGAGCGGTGAATGCTTATGTGAATCCCGCACCCCCGGCCATTGGCAGGGGTGGAACACTGCGGTGGTTTTAGCCGGTGGTAACAGTCTGGCATGCCCCTCTGTCACCCCCACGAAAAACAAAAAAAAATCGAGATAGATAAAAATAATTTTACCTATAGTCGGACTTTTAATTAGCTGCAGTAAAATGACAGCTGTGTTACATAAATGACTGAAGCAGGCGTCTTTTTGTTTTTTCGCGGCCATCAACCAAACCTTGTTTTTCTAGTACAGAATAGTGTAACAAACGAAACTTATTTGACATGCATATCTCTAAATGCAGTCCGAAATTAGTTATTAAGAAGTGTCATTTTACTGTAGCTAATTAAAAGTCGGAGTATAGTACTAGTGGACTTCACTGTGGAGTCCTAAGATAAACGTTCACTAGTCCACACCGACCGCAACGCGCGCACGGCACGCAAGTCGCAACTTATTGAACGGATTTTCCGATGGTATGCGTCCACTGCATCCCGATTTTTTATTTGTGTTTTTTGTTAATTTTCTTACCATTACACACATTATATAAACAGTCAAGAAAAAAAACAGACCAAAAAAATAAGTTTAAAGGTCATGCTTATTTCATAAGGAATCTCTTCCAGCATACCTGCGATAGGAAAGTAGATAGAGAGATGCGTGTGTAAAAAAATAAAAAATAAAATCACAAATTATTCACTTAATAAAACAAAATAAATGACAAACAACATCTTTTGTTGTTAGTAGATGTCATCTCTCAAGGAGATTATCAGTTGCTTGTGGTGTTGTGCAATGTTTTTGGTGGTTCTCACCTCAATTACGAACAAAACAACACGTTAATGAACCATTGCTACTGGTAGAGTGTTACGCGATTAACCCACGGGTTACCTTAGGGGCCGCCTCCACGAGCGAGAGAATCGCGGCGATGATAGTCTCGCCGTGCCATCAAATTTTCGCGGCGATGATATCGCCGTGTGGAGACACGTTCTACGAGAGTGTATAGAATTACGTGGCACGACGATAATAATCGCCGCGATTCTCTCGCTCGTGGAGGCAGCCCCTTAGTCAAACTATTAATTTGAATAGCACAAAGGTATATCCTTTCTGGATTTAGGCGCTCGGTGTGGGCGTTACCAATAGTAGACGCAGTGCTATATGAATTCATACAAATCAAACCAAAATCCGCTGCGTGCCGTGCGCACGGTGCGACCGGTGCGGACCAGTGGACGTTCACCTTTACAGTATGACTAATTTAGAACGTGACTTATTTTAGACCGATTTAGTATCTAATAAATAAGAATGCGCATGTAAGAATGCAATAAAGATAAAAATATTGGGACCTGACATGTCACACTGCACTCCCACTGTGCACTGTACTAGATTCTACCTAATCAAAATTAGGGGCCCGTGGCTAAATAATAACAGCCGCACAGGTCGATTGATCAGGTTAAGCTACGCTTGCCGCGGTTGGTCTGTGGATGGGTGACCGTCTTATACATACCGAGACCCCTCCGTGCTTCGGAAAGCACGTTAAGACGTTGGCCCCGGGCTGGCATTCGTGGACCTTTGACAGTCGTTACGGGTAGTCAGAAGCCCGAAAGTCTGACAACCAGTCTTACCAAGGGGTATCGTATTACCCAGTAACTGGGTTGTGGAGGTCAGATAGGCAGTCGCTCCATGTAAAATACTGGTATTCAGCTGCATCCGGTTAGACTGGAAGCCGACCCTAACATAGTTGGGAAAAGGCTAGGCAGATGATGAGTCCCCCAAAACGCCCGCCCTTCACCACTTCCTAGTGCTTTCGCTGGGGAGAAGAAGAGGCGCAACAAACTCCCCAGCAGCACAGCTGTCACATAATGAATAAATACTATTTACTGCATATATATAGGCTTAATTAGCGTATAATAATAGAACAATAAAAAACCGACGGAATTAATTAATCGTCGTAGCGTACAATAATGTAAAATAAGGTAAAAATAATAATGTAGTCGTTTTAAAAAAAATCATATCGTACACTACCTACTTAGAATATAATATTTGGTATTGTATTTTTTCTGAACGGCCATTAGTTCTGCTGTAAGCCATTTCAAGGTTATCCATTAATTACCGGACACCCGGTATAATATAAAAATAAATAAACATCTAATTCGGGAGCAGTTATTCTGTTAATGAGGCGCCAGTTAGTAAGAATCTGACACTCCCTTCCGCTCCACCCAGAGCGGGAGGGGTCATTTGATGACATCCCATCCTAAAAAAAAATAAAAAAAAGGGAAGGCTTCCCTTTTTTTTATTTTATATGATATGCGTGGCGTGGAACCCATCTTTTTTTATAAGTCCATGCTTATAACATGTTTTTAACCGACTTCTAAAAAAGGAGGAGGTTCTCAATTCGGATGTTTGTATTTTTTTTTATGTTTGTACTCGCATAACTCCGTCGCTTGCAAACCGATTTGAATTTTTTTTTTTTTTTGTTGTAAAGTGTATACTTCCCAAATGGTCCCATGAAAATTTTATCGAAATCGGAAAAGCGGTTTTTGAAAAATCAACAAAAATCTAAAAATTTAAAAGCAATATTTTGTTAAAGGTGATGAGCAGTTGACATTAGGCTATTGTAACTTAGATAAATTACAAACTCTCTCACTAAAAAGTGAATAAAAAACTTTTTTACAAAAAAAATAACTGACTTCCAAAAAAAATCACTACAAAGTGATAAATAACTTTAATTTCGGAAGTCGGTGTCAATAAACGAAAATGCAGAACCAACGACACCGACTGATATTTTTTTTGTAAAAATGTTTTTTTTTTTTGAAGGACACGTTTGATGAGGGTTTTTATCTTTTCATAGCTAAGTTCTATAACCGGCTTTGGCAACTTGTTATAAAAGCGGATGCTGTTTATAAGTAATGTCTTGCTCGTTTTAGTTAATCTAAACATTAGGTATCACAATTAAATGTTTACTACATTTGTGTATTTTATATTACATACTTATAGAAATCGCTTCTTATTTTGAAAAGTCCTAAGTTTTTGCGAACATACAAAATGCCTTCTAAGATAATTATAAAGACATACACTTATAAAAAAGATGGACTCCGCGCCATGCATATCGAAAGTGAAGCACAGTAAGTATGCCGCTTGTACAAACACGCCTCACGCTTACATTTACATCATAGTATGCCGACCGGCCGCCATTATGACACGACAGCGTCAATCGTCAATCACACACAATAGATCGGTACGGTGCTTCACTTTGCGTGGCGCAGAGTCAATCTTTTATTATAAGTCTATGGATGGCGCAATAGCATCGAAACACCATGCATTCCACACTAACGGCCTACCCATCTTCCATGGAAATAAAGACATGGTGTCCGGTACAGCTCCTAAGCTAAATGCCACCAAAACATCAGAAACAAATTAAAGATGGAGTAACACTTACAAAAGTCCAGCAAGTAAAAAAGAAGAACTGCATCTCACTGAAATGTCTCACATAACCGTTCTTCATGGGCTCCCCGTGGAAGGAGCTCATCATAACCAATATGTTGGAGACGTGCATCGTGATGGTGACCAGGTAGCCCAGGATACGGAAGTAGATGTGGTGGGACATGGTGCTGAAACATGTGGGAGAAAAAAAAGTCGATCAATCAGGTTAAGCTACGCTTGCTGCGGTTGGTTCGTTGATGGGTGACCATCTTTACATACCGAAACCGCTCCGTGCCACGGAAAGCATGTTTAGCTGTTGGTCCCGGCTGTCATTCTTGGATCTTTGACAGTAGTCACGAGTCGTCAGAAGCCCGAAAGTCTGACAACCAATCTTACCAAGGGGTACCCTATTACCCAGTAACTGGTTTGTGGAGGTCAGATATGCAATCGCTCCATGTAAAATACTGGTATTCAGCTGCATCCGGTTAGACTGGAAGCCGACCCCAACATAGTTGGGAAAAGGCTAGGCAGACCGACTGTTTTTTATATGCACTTGTTTCTGTGACAATAAACATTATGGGAATTTATAGAAGGATGAGAAAAGATAATTTATTACTTACATAAAACAAACGGCTTTAGTACACCAATATTACTGATCTCCCACTATTTATTATATTTAATTATTCACTTTTACTTAGAAAAAACTTTGCCCTTCACTGGCCAACGCCACAGATACTTAATGAAAATCATACGTCACTATATTTTAAATATGTATGTAAAAACACACACGTTTCAACCCGGTCGGAACTCAAGCCAAACTGGTGCTTATCATGTTTACAAAATGTTTTAGTAATTATACTAATGACACAAAATAGATTGTTAACATAAATTATTGATAAATCATCATCTGCCTAGCCTTTTCCCAATTATGTTGAGGTCGGCCCCCGGTCTAATTCGATGCTGTTGAACAGCAGTATTTTACATGGAGCAACTGCCTATCTGACCTCCACAACCCAGGCAACCCAGGTTCTGAGTAACACTGGTGTCTGTAAAGACTGTTTTTCTCATAAACGCTTGGAGGTATCAAGTTGAAATTAAGGCGGAGGTTTCTTGAAAATGGGCAAAAAATTGGTTTTTAAAGCAGTGTATCTCTTAAACCGTAAATAATTTTTAACAAAAAAAAATTGTCATATTTTCAAGTCTTATTTTAAAACAGTGACGGAACTAAATCATAATTAAACATACTTACATTAATGCATCAAAAAAATCTTCAAATACACCTCTGACATTTTTTTAAAAGCAGTTTATCCCTTCATTAACAATTTTAATTATAATTAAAAATATACCATTAAATTGCTAATGCCAAACTGCATTCAGTGATGGATTATTTATTATTAAGTAGTTTGTAAATAGATGATTGTTTCATATTTTGCAATAAATTACCAGCGTTGTGTCATCGCGCTTCTCTTTCTTTTCTATGCAGTCCGATAGTGACCGCGCTTTAGGTCATGTAGTCCCCTTAATATCAAATAGGTAGGTCTCCGGTCCCTTGCTCTAAAAAAATCACCCTTCTATGTCAACGCAACATAAAAGTACGTTCATTTATGCGATATATTTTTAATCGACTTCAAAAAAAGGAGGAGGTTCTCAATTCGTCGAAATCTTTTTTTTTTTATGTCTATTCCCCGATTTCTCGAAGACGCCTGGACCGATTTGGAAATTTTTAAGTTTGTTTGAAAGGGTATACTTCCCAAGTGGTCCCATGATCATCAGGTCATGATCTGATGATAGGATCCCAGGGAAATCGAGGGAAATCCTCAAATTTTATTGGCAAACCTATAGCGATTTGGATATTTTTTAGAGTAACTTGAGCATTTGCTCTCGGAAATTATCATTTGGTAAAGTGGAGCTGATGATGAAGACCACAGACGGCCATCGGAACAACTCAATGATAAATATTTTACGGATTGCGATTCGATTACTTTAATATGGTTGCTAAGCAATTTATGCTCGTCACAATGCTTATGGTGAATGATTGTTGAGGAGTTCTCCTGGTTCTTACCAGGAGAACTCCTCAACAATTAACGTCCCAGCATTGGGAAAAGCAATATTTTGTAAAAGGTGATGAGCAGTTGACGTTAGGCTATTGTAACTTAGATAAAAAACAAACTCTCTCACTAAAAAGTGAAAAATAAAAACTTTTTTACAAAAAAACAACCGACTTCCAAAAAAAAACTACAAAGTGATAAATAACTTTAATTTCGGAAGTCGGTGTCAATAAACGAAAATGCAGGACCAACGACACCAAAACGAATTTACTCCCTTATAACAAAATAAAGGAATTAAATTTAAAACTACTTTGAGTAAACTTTAATATGATAATTCTCTATGTTTTAAAGTAAATTCCATTGAATAACTCTTAAGCGTTACGCCGTGATGTCGAAAAAAATAAAATATAATTTAGCGAAATTTTTGTATCGAGAAAAATATATTGAATTATGTATTCCTTTTACACGATACTCGACCAAAGACTCAAAAAACATAATATACCAAAATGTTAAATCCCTATTCCACATACTTAACAAGTTACACGAAATAGTTGTTTTCAACATATTCCCTTAAACCATCCAAATTTTAAATCCATCCAAAGGTTGTCTTTAAAAGATCGCTCTTAGTGATAAGACCGCCCATTGTGTCACCCTTTGTACAGTTTCTATATTTATGTCTGTAATTTATATGGTGTGCATAATAAAGAGTATTCTATCTATCTATCTATCTACACTTTTCACTTAACATGCAATTGTACAGGGGCCAGCACATCAACCTACCCCAATCTGTCAAATTTTCCCAATTGAATATGAACCTTATTCCTTTGTAGTAAAGTTGAAAATCTATCAAATAAATTTGACAGATTGGGGTAGCTTGATGTGCTGGCCTCTGTACAACGAGTATTACGCAATCAATACAGTAAATAATTAAACCATTACGTGGACCTCATGACCTGACTTTATTTCTATATCTAATGACCGGTAATGTTTTGCGGTGGTATAATTTAATCATTTATAATAGGCGGTTTAATAGAGCTTGTATTACCTATCTACATTCTACAGGGTCAAATAAAGTTATCTAGCGAAACTCCGCAGACGAGTAAGGTGTCGATATTTAAACGGAGCCATCGACCGCAGATAGTGTACTTAGTCATTTAAAAATAAAAAACTACTGACTTCCAAAAAACACACTACAAAGTGAAAAATAACTTTAATTTTGAAGTCGCAAACAACGAAAATGCGAACCCAACGACACCGGATCAAAAAAAAGCAATACTTAATAAGGTAATAACCATAGACTTATAAAAAAGATAGACTCCGCGCCACGCATATCGAAAGTGAAGCACCGTACCGATCTATGTGTGCGTGATTGACGATTGACGTTGTCGTGTCACGTAATGGCGGCCGGTCGGCATATAATTATGATGTAAAATTTGACCGTGAGGCGTGTTTCCACAAACGGTACACTGATACTACGGTACGGATACTTACTGTGCTTCACTTTCTTTTTTTTATAAGTCTATGGTAATAACTATAAAACTTGAATACTTGAATACCACTTGATTAGTCTAGGTCTCGTTAATGAAGACTAGACGTTCTGTCCTAATTACATAGTTTATCTTATATTGATAAACCCAGATAACTAAAATGATTATTTTCAGCCAAAAATCAAGCAAAATCAAAATATTTTATTTCACATAAACCTACATAGAAGAGCCGGCAAGAAACTTCACGTTTACTCTTTTAAAAATAATTAATTGGCTTTCACAATGTTTTTAAATTACTCTCGTAGGCGTGTTTTTTTCGAAACATAACACAAAAACCTTACATATAAACATTTGTTTTCATACACAAGCTGTCTCCTGCATATTAAAATATTTTTAGATTAGCTTCAACTATTCACAAGACAATTATTATAACCTCAAAACCTGTGTCGCTTTCAAAATGCTAAATGCAAGACGTGCGCGGTGGGCGTGATGTATGACGGTTGAAAATGAAACAAACCCTTCCCCTCTTCACCCGCGCGGGGAATGTTTTCCATGCAACTCGGAAAATAAAACATCGTGTTTTCATACACAAATGTGTATGGCCACGCCTCTTTGTTATGGTTTTTGTGTAAAGTTTCGAAAAAACACGCGCATCACGGACAATGTAGGCCTGTCAACAAGTATAATACTAACAAATTCACTCTTGTCAGTAAATTATATACTCAGACACTTTTTCGCGTGACTAAGTACGGTGAGGGCAAATCTAGCGATTTAAATCTTTGGCTGCGGGGTGTGACTTTACGGTGTCAAAACACTCTCTATAAGAAACTTACTTTCTTTACCGGTAAATTGCGGGCGTTTGTCCAACGATCGCGGTGGACATGTCGCAGCCAACTGGTTAAATTAGCCGTTCAGTTAACCGCCTAGCCTTTCAACTAAACGGCGGCCGTTCAACTAACGGCCTGAATGATATTCAATTACATTTTAGGTTGTAAGTCTGTAACCAATCACGCGCGAGCCGAATTGGTCGCAGTAATTAAGGCATTGCACCCCGACCAAGTGGGTTAGGTTAGGTTAGAATTGTGATCAACCGCGTGCGAGCCGAGGGAGGAAGCGAGGCGAGCACTACTTCTAAAGGCCAGGCAGTTAACTGAACGGCTAATTTAACCAGTTGGCTGTGACAGACACACGATCGCCGGAAAGTCACCGAGAAATGAGATTATTTGAACCGAACGCGACGTCCCGGTGACGGTTCACGGTTCACGGTGACGATCGTGTGTCCACCGCAACCGAACTCGACATGATGTACATAATAAAAACTTCATGCAAAGTTGATGGAAAAAAATAACACATTAATTAGAATTCCGTATAATTCCTTGTAAAATCTTTAACAATTACAAAAGAGAGCTCAAAAAAACTCAATAATTAAATAAATTTTATTGATCTAATTACTTCACTAGGATCATTTGACTTTTTTCTCTAATTTCGCCTTTTTCTTTTCAGCCTTTTTCTTTGAGCCATGTATCATGTTCGTGATTGGCCATTGTATATAATAGAATGTGAAGAACATTACACCCATGGCTGCTAGGGCCAAAAAGAAGTATATTGTCCCGAAGAGTTTTTTGAAAATGGGGTACAACCATACCCCTCGCTCGATATAGGTGAAGTACATTCTGGAACAAAGAATACTACATTAAGTAAATATAAAGTATAGGTACAGATTAAAGCTCGCGACAAGAAACTTGAACTATGACATTGAATGCGCAGTAACACATTTTCGGGTCTCAATCGGTCTCAATCCATAATTGTACCTGCGCGGACGACCGCCATTTTGGTTCAACTTACGTGCCGCGATCTATAAATTTATTTGGTACAAAATAAACGCTTATTCCGTAAAGCAGTGGTTGCCCAAACCTGTAAGCGCTCGCGCTTTATTTATTTATTTATTAAGCGCCTGTGATGTGCCACTTCAGGGCAAAGGCCTCTATTTCCACTTAGGCGCTTAACTTTGTGTTAATTATTTAATTACCACTGCTCTCAAAACGGTAAAGAAAAACATCTTGAGGAAACCGGCATGTCCCAACACAAAAAATTCGAAGACATCATATGACATCTACCAACCCGCACTGGTTCTGCATGCTGGATGACGGCCCACTTCCTCTCACCGAGAGGACGCCTGTGTCCCAGCAGTAGGAACATTATAGGCTAATCAGCCTATAATGTTCCCACTGCTGGGATATTGATTCTTTATTGATCATGCTGTGACTTTTCTGGGTAGGCCTGAATGTCCAGCCGTAAACATCTGTTGTCTGAAATTCTTACGACTGAGTTTCTGTATGTATGTAGATATAAATAGATACTCACACGCTCACATAAACGCATAGGTGTAGAGTCAGCTGGCTCACATTCCTGGCGTGATTTTCCGGCTCTTTCCTGGGTCTCATCACCACCTCCCACAGCACCACAGGAACGATCATGGTATGTATGACGTGGTTCGAAATGGGGGGTATCACAGCTTCAAGGAATTCTGGGAATATTAGGGCTCTGTCGTAACTGTAGAGGCCCCAGAATACTGTGAATACCACCTGGAAAGAGATGGAGTATTTGTTAGACAGAGAAACATGTTTAAAATACAGTAGAAATATCCGTGTATGACCTGTGGTTCCTCCCGCCGTCACTGGAAGGTTCAGACGCCAGCACATCAACCTACCCGAAACTGTCAAATTTTCCCAATCAAATTTGAGCCTTATACTTTAGCGATAAAGTTGAAAATCTATCAAAGAAATTTGACAGATTGTAGTAGCTTGATGTGCTGGCGTCTGTACTGTGTGTGTTTTCTTTACTCGTGGCTCTGACCAAATAAAAAACCAAGACAGGGCTGTCAACAGTAAAGTGAAGCCGGTTTCGTAAGCATGTGTGCACTTAGTGAGGTGTAGTTTGATTGTAAATGGTTGAAAATGTGTGCGTGTGAGCGTGTATGCACAGAGCGGAGGTGTAGTTTTGGCATGCTTCACTTTATCGCTCTCACAAACTACAAACCAAACTAAACAAACCATATAATAATAATCAACCAAGGTACTGACGGCACGTAAAGGGGAAGGGTATTTCTTGAATGAATTTCTTCATAAAATTATTATCTTTCAAAGAACTTACCATGGAGCTAGGCCACACGAGACCAGCGAACAGAATCTCCCTGAAGTCACTAATAGGAGATGGTAGCTCGTAGTTCTTCTTCTTGGCGTTCTTCAAGATGAAGAGGTCGCAAGTCAGGGCGTAGATGGCGTAGGCTATTTGTAGTATCTTCAAAAGACAAAAGGGGGAAACTAGCTTAGTGATCACGATATCGTTAAGTACATACAAATAGATCTTGGAAATATCGGCTCCGGCCTTTTTTTTTTCGGGAGATAGCCTTTTATAGGCTTTAGGGCAGGATGCTTCCCCAAGGATGCATATAATATAATTATTGTTATATAAAATAATTTTTGTTACATTAATAACAACAATAGATTGGAAATTCAAGGCCGCTCAGCGCGCTATGGAGCGGGCTATGCTCGGAGTTTGAAGGATAAAATTAGGAATGAAGGTATCCTGGAAGGAACCGAAGTAACCGACGTAGCTTGCGGAGTCAGCAAACTGAAGTGGCAGTGGGCTGGCCATATTTGTTGAAGGACCGATGGCCGGTGGAGCAGACGAGTAATAGAGTGGAGACCGCGTATCGGCAAGCGTAGTGTGAGACACCCCCCAGCTAGACGGACCGACGACGACCTAAAAATGTTGGCTGGGACGGATTGGATGTTGCGGCGCAGCCTGGGAGAGGCCTATGTCCAGCAGTGGACTGCGATAGGCTGAGTTGATTGAATAGATTACAACAGGTTTTAGTGTGAGATACTTACAAAAGTCCAAGTCGTAAAGAATCGGTACTCCAGACTCTTGAATTGTTTCACATGTTCGCTGTCTGTTGGGTTGCTCTTTTTAAACCAGCCCATGTACAGAATGTTTGAAACGTGCATCACTATTGTGGCGACGTAACCCAGGATACGGAGGTTGATCAGTCGGGACATTGTGCTGGAAAAGAAAAACGTCATTGGTTAGAAAAAATGTAACGAGAGCAGTCGTGGCTGTTTCCACTCGGCCAGAAGAGTCGTCGATTTTAGGCAGCAAGTTTTTTCGTCGTTTTTTATTTTGTGCCGTGACAAAGGCCTCCAAGGTTTCTTTCCAAATCTCCCTGTCTGGTGCGATCTCTAGCCATGTTGACCCTGCAAACCTTATCAGGTCGTCACACCACCTTCGCCGTGGTCTACCTCGACGGCGATGTCCTCCCTCAGGCGTCCAGTGAGTGAGGATCTTTGCCCACCTCTCCGGCTGCATTTGCGCAACGTGACCGGCCTTCTCGCAGTGGTAATAGCAGTCATTTTACGTTGTGTAAATCATTCCATTACCATCGCTCTCAATAACGATGAAGGAAAACATCGTGAGGAAAGCGGTATGTCCTAGAACCAAAAATGCGAAGATATTTGTGACATCTACCAACCCGCACTGGGCCCGCGTGGTGGATTATGAACCATTCTCACTCACAAAGAGGAGGCTTGTGTCCCAGTAGTGGGAACATCTTGTCTTCGAGCTTATAAATAGGAATTAAACTAGTATCTGTACAACGAATGTGAGATGCATGTTTCCCCCCTACCTTTTATTATTTTTTTATTGTTCTTTTTTTTGCGTCATGTCACCGCGAATAAACGTTTTTTCTTTCATTCTTTCTAGATGAGAATCGACAATGAGACATATTTCAAGATTGTAATAATTATGCTATAGTTAATTACTTAGTTTACTTAGATCTGTCCCACAGTTTTTCTAACCCCTAAAAAAACATAGTTTTATTCATAGAAGAGAAACTAGTTTACCAAGTTTATAAGCTGATACGTTACGGGTAGTCAGAAACCCAAAAGTCCGACAACCAGTCTTAACAAGGGTATCGTGTTACCCAGTAACCGGGTTGTGGAGGTCAGATAAGCAGTCGCTCCATGTAAAAAATACTGGTGTTCAGCTGTATCTGGTAAGACTAGAAGCCGACTCCTACAGGCTGGCAAAAGACTAGGCAGATTGAATGGCGAACGATAAAAAATACATAAGTAAGTTTAAAAACTTACTTGCTCATAAATTATATAAAAGTAGCTGACCTGGCGAACTTTGTACTCAGTACTCAGAATAAATGCAGTGTTTGTAAAAAAAAATTCGTGTATTTTTCCCATATTTTAGTAGTTATTCTGGTACTCAGGGCGGAGACAAATCCAAGAAATCAAAGATTATAAAAATCGGTCCAGCCGTTCTTGACTTATAAATAGTGTAACTTATCCGGCATTCTTATATTTATATACATAGATTGGTTATGAGTAAAGTTGATAACCGATAACTCTTATCTCTACCGCGTATTACTTCATTCATAATAATTTCGCAGTTCATCTAAATATGTAGGTCAGTAATTGATTAGACATGTTTTTTACTAAATTAGTTTTCTCAAACATGCTTAGTTGAGCATTATTTTGACAACCTTCTTCGAGATAAATCGAAATTGCTGTACTGGTCATGTACATGCGAGCAGCGGCCGGCAAAAGTTGTATGAAAATCCATATTTTTATTCTACACTAGCGGTCGCCCGCGGCTCCGCCCGCGTGGATGTCGGTTACCGCTGCAAAAAGCCTACCCAGGAAAGACACGGTCAGCAAAATGATTCCCAGGTCAATTCACAGACACCGACAGTAACATCGACGACGCAGTCATTATCCGCAGACTGCACAGATTGTCTTTCTGTGTATGTTAAAAGTTGATATTGATGAAAATATTTAAATGTAATTAATACTAAGTTTTCACTTCTGCCGGCAGTCCCGGAGCGCAACCCGTTGTTTTAGGATAGATAACTAAAGCGATTATTGTAGAACTCTATAAACAACATTTGACGTTAAATTACGAGGTGCATTCAATAAGTACCTAGCCTCATCGCCAGAGGGCGCTGTAGTTTCAAAAGAGTTTTACCACAGTGTAGCACATTCTTTTTTAATTATTTTTTCAAATTTTCATTCCAATCCCTTCATTTGTTTTAAATTTCTACTAGGTGTTAATTTCATTACAATTACGTCTCATAAATCGTTCATTAACATTGAACTTTGACCCAGTATTAACTACGTGATCGGAAATTATACTTGATGGCACTCGACGCGCGAGTGGCATTGAGATAACTAACAATTATTATATCTGTAATTAAACCTATATCTATACATATTATTAAACTACTAATCGTGTCTGTCTGTGTTAACGCTTAGATCTCCTAAACTACACAATGGATTTTAGTACAAAAATCTCGATGTCAAACTGTCCAGTTAGTTAGGTTCAACTTCGACAAAGAGGTCAATCGTCGAATCTGACTCGGTTGGGCAGCGTTCGGGAAGCTACGCAATATCTTCTCGTCCCACATACCGCAGTGTCTCAAGACGAAAGTCTTTGACCAGTGCGTGTTGGAAGTGATGACAAATATGGCACTGAAACGTGGTCGCTCACAATGGGCCTTATTAGAAGGCTAAAAGTCACCCAAAGGGCAAAAAGAAATGCCAAACTTAAGTGGCAGTGGACAGAGCACATTTCTCGCAGAACAGATGGCCGATGGGGCCGAAAGGTTCTGGAGTTGGAAGGCCTCCCACAAGGTGGACTGACGACCTTGTGAAGGCCGCAGGAACGCGTTAGATGCGAGAACCACGGAACCGGTCGTGGTGGAGGTGCTTGGAGGAGGCCTATGTCCAGCAGTGGACGTCTTTCGGCTGAAATGATAATGAGATTATTAACGTAGGTACCCTGCACGCCTACTGGTGCTGACAGTTTCTACCTTCACTTTTAACCCGGAGAAAGTTACTGCGATAAACCTACTTTACTACAAGTTGTAGGCTGTAGGTAATTTCATATGAGTAATTTATAGTATGGGAACAAAGCAGAAATTGCAAAAAAAAACAGCTGTTCCATACTTTTTGTCGATTGCGATTATAATCTAATGGAGCAGCAGATTTTTTTTCTGCCATTGATAGTTTTTCCCTCTACCTAATAAAAGTTATACACTTGGAGGTTTTTCTATGTTCAGGTTCCCAGACAAATAAAAACACAATAGCCTTTTATGAAACTGAAACATTTGCGCCTACACTTTTTAAGCGGAAATAAAGAATCCATTAGTTCACCACATTTTCGGCTTTCGTAGATTCGTGGGTAACATCGAAAAAATCTAAATCCCAATAAGTAGTTAGGTACATCGGATACCTACTTTTTGGCTCAGTTAACAGTTTAAATTAGGAAAATATATTACAAGTACCTCAACTCTGGGGGCCTAAAAAGGCCACTGGCAGAATCATAAAACAATTCATATCACGCAATTTCATCTGTATGACAGTTTTGTATGGAGATTCGTAAAATGCTATAGGTACACCTCTGCCTAACCCCTCAGAGATAAATAGGTGTGAAACTGTCAAACAGATGAATTGCGTGATATGAATTGCTTTATGATCCTGCCAAAGTGGCCTTTTTAGGCCCCCTGATCTGATTTTTGATTTGCTAAACCAAAAAGAAGCTAAATAATGTCATATTGACAAAAAAGTTAGTAGAAAATTATAAATCTGAGTTTACCTACAGAAATAAGTTATTTACTTTAAACTATTGTGTTTATAAAATAATAAATACCCACATAGATATCTACAGGAAACAACCGCGTTATTGTGTTCAATTATATGTACTTAAATAATAAAACCACTATGGATTCATTGTCTTCAATCATAATTAATGCAAACACTATGGATGCATTGGCGTGGAGCAACTTAATTTTTTGTCCAGTGCAATAAACAATCCTCGAAAAATTGGCTAAGCCACAGACCAAGCATAATAACATTAGCACAACTTGACATAAATAAGCCGGTTT
Organism: Gortyna flavago; assembly: GCA_963669345.1. NCBI lineage: Eukaryota > Metazoa > Arthropoda > Insecta > Lepidoptera > Noctuidae > Gortyna > Gortyna flavago. The sequence continues at coordinate 5,587,090 of OY770152.1, read as the reverse complement.
TTACGTCACTCAATTTCACTCCCGCCATTGGTCGACGATGACGCGGCAAAAATGACAGATCACATGGGAAACAATTTCACCGTTCTGCACTTCGAAGAACACCGTTTTTACATCAAAATTACACATGAAACTACACTTTTTGAGAATAAGTTTTATAGTTTATCGAATAATTAATAAAATATTATATAGTTACCTTGATTTTCCTTATGTAAAGTACGTAAATAGAGATTATTTTATCGTTTTTATCAACACTGACACACAACCTGCCGGCCCAACGGTTGGGACCGTTATAATAATCAGTTACTCGATTCTAGGCACTGGAAACAACATTTTTAACTTATCATCACGCTTGTACCTATTTCCTGAAGGGGTATACAGAGGTGTAAATACGTACATTTCGCCAATAAATTAGAAGGTTATTTAAGTAAGGTTGCAATATTTGTAAATACATATTATGTGAGCACCATGAACTATTAACATAATTAAGTATTTTTTCTGTCTATGCTTAATTTTTCATACTTTATATCTATTGAAGAGAGCAGTGGTAGCCCTACCAATTAGTAACAGCCGCGACTTACGAGTTGTAGGTCGTAGGTTCGAACCCAGACGGGCTTTACTTGTAAATTATTTATGTGTAAATTATTTCATCACCAATTATACTCTCAAAAACGGTGAAGGAAACCTTCGTGAGGAAACCGGCATGTCCTAGAACCAAAAAATCGAAGACTTGTGACATCTACTAACCCGCACTGGGCCCGTGTGGTGGATTACGGCCCACTCCCTCTCTCAGACAGGAGGCCTGTGTCCCAGCAGTGGGAACATTACCTATAGGTTGATTATGCTTATGCTATAATCTATTCGAGTATACTTAGTAATTTTACTCCAGGTACAGAGGCCAGCACATCAAGCTACCCCAATCTGTCAAATTTCTTTGATAGATTTTCAACTTTCCCACAAAGGCATAAGGTTCATATTCAATTGGGAAAATTTGACAGATTGGGGTAGGTTGATGTGCTGGCCTCTGTACATCGACTTCCCATATAGGTTTGAATTATAAAGAACTAGCTGTTGCCCGCGACTTCGTCTACGATCAAGACAAAAGACAGGTAGCGCCATCTATTATTATAATAACGTTATTGTTGTTTTCCTCGGGAACAGCACCTTTTTTCGGTATGAAAGCACCTATGTCCGTTTCTGTACACCTGATAACATGTACAGGATATGTCGTAATTAATGGATAACCTCTTAAGGGGTCATTGTACTTATCATTATGAATAACTTTTACTACTATAAGCACCGGAGACTATAAGTCAACTAACTGACGTTTGACCAACGTGATCTATCGGAATTATAGTTGAGAGTTAGCACCCTGGTCGGAGGGTCCTCCCATTTCTATAGAGTATGAGTGAACTTTACACCCTGTTCCTCATCTCTATAAATGTTTTATTTCTTCTTAGAGCAGTCGGTTAGGGAACACCGAACTCATCCAGTTTTCAACTAAAAGATTTTTTTAACCAATTTACTGAAAAAGTCACTTAACTTTTATCTATTGTTTATGTTTGCTGTCTACACTTTAGTGATCTGCAGTGAAATCGTGTGTTGCGCCCACGCCTTATGTTTCACAAACAGCAATACGTAATTCATGCTTAAATTGCTAATATCACTTTACTAGAAATTTTAATCTTATTGCTTGCAAAATACTGGTATTCAGCTGCATGCGGTGAGACTGGAAGCCAACCCTAACATAGTTGGAAAAAGGCATGTCAAGTAAGCATGTCATTTCAGCCGAAAGACGTCCACAGCTGGAATAGGCCTCCCCTAAGCATCGCCACTGCGACCGGTTCTGTGCTTCTCGCATCCAACGGGTTCCTGCGGCCTTTACAAGGTCATCGGTCAACCTTGTGGGAGACGTTAATTCGTCCTGCCCGAGCGTGTACGACGTACGGCACTTCGTTCAAACTTTCAAGCCCTTGTTTTTCGAAATGAACGAACCGATTTTAATTAAACTTCATACGCATTAGCAGGATACCAAGTTCTAAAAAGTTAGTTTAACAAAAGGAACATTTACGAAACATCTTATTTAAAAAAGTCTGTGAAAAATTTAAAATGTGTCAAATTTGTCTGTAACACTATTTTTCGAAGAAACACACGCACGCACGCACGCACTGATGGTGCATCGAATCCTCTTATAATAATATTTTTCTAACATAATCATCTAAATAACCTTTTCCCAATTATGCTGTGGTCAGCTTCCAGCTAACCGGATTCCGTTGAATACCAGGCAGTCTACTAATCTTTTGCATAGGTAAGTCGAATTTGATATTTTCGTATCAAAAACAAAACAAGATGTAAACTGCATATATTATTATTGTCATGCTTAATCAATTATACAATACGAATGGGTTTTTACAGACATCAAGACGGTTTGAATACCTAAGTTAAAAACTCGGGCAATTTAAATCCATCCTCAAATAAATTAATATAACCTTAAAAAAAATTATATATCACTCATGTAACTACCCATATTCAAGCAAATATTTTATTTTTTAATTCCCTGTGCAGTTTTGCACATCTGTCTACCCTTTTGGAGAATAAAGGCGGGATTTTTTGTATACTTGGCAGATTATGAATCTGGATGCACTAAAGTTCATAATTATTTATTAAATAAACTTAGACATTGCACTTTATCACTTCATGTTTTATTATTTACTATCCCGCCCGCGCCCCAGCTTCGCACGGGTGCAATTTCTTTTTCAAACTTTTTTTTTTCTTTCATACTAAGCTTGTCCTGACAGTACCGAACACAACAAACAAAGAATTCGCGAAATCGGTTCAGCTGCTCTCGAGATTTGCGCTTAGAAACACATTTAGCGATTCATTTTTATCAAAGCATTTATTTCAAATAGGCACATAAAAGGCACTTTTGAACGTCAAATATTATTAAGTATGAAATATAATTGATTCTACTCGCCCCTTCCAAAAGGTAGTTTTCGTATGGAGAAGAATGGGCAAGAAACTCCACCGTTACTCTTTTAAAATATTTTACAATATTTTGCATAAGTACATTAATTATATAATAAATAATATGTGAAGACGATGCACCTAAAATAAAACTACACTTGGAACAAATAAAACAAAACAATAATACATTTTTGGTTCCTAATACAAAAAACAAAAAGGACAGACTAAAGTCTGTTCTCTTATGTTGTTATAGCTTATAAAAAACAAAATTAAATGTCGTACGGTGATGGTTACAATTGACATTGACAACGCCTTTTTCTTTGTCGAATCGATGTATTTATTTGCTTGTTTTAAATAAGCTTCGACCAGAGTTCGGCCTCGGTTCGGAGTGCAGGTGTTAGTGCACAGAGAGCATGACAAGAATGGGGCATAGTTTGCGAGATGGCTCCATAGTCGCACTTCGAATGCTGCCTTTATTACGTAGAAGTGAAGGTAGCTGTATGCAGGTAAAATTTTTACTAACGCGAAGTTAAGTGGGCCTAGAAGGCGAGAAAATGTATGTCCTTTTTTATATGATTATTTTTATAAAAAAAAAAAAAAATTCAGTCTCCCAAATCTTGTGTTTCTTACAAAGATTAGGACTTATAGAGGTATGTGGGTGTAAACTTCACTCATCGTCAATAGAAAAGGGTGAATCCTTCGACCAGGGGGCCTAAAAAGGCCACTTTGGCAGAATCATAGAACAATTCATATCACGCAATTTCATCTCTATGACAGTTTTGTATGGAGATTCGTAAAATGCTATAGGTACACCTCTGCCTAACCCTTAAGGGATATGTAGGTATGAAACTGTCAAATAGATGAATTGCGTGATATGAATTGTTTTATGATTCTGCCAAAGTGGCCTTTTTAGGCCCCCAGACGGGTGCCGCGTCTGGTGTGCAACTGCCCGATTGAGGTCGGCGCGCTGTATACAATTCTAGTTGCGCGGCAAATTTTGCTTGCGCGATGCAGGATTTTGCGTTACGTCAGTGTCAGTTCGCATGTGGTGGTGTCCGTGGGTGATGTAGATGCCGCTACGTAGATGGCTAGTGACTAAGTAATACGCGGTTGGTCCGTGGATGGGTGACCATCTTCACATATTTATCAAGAACCCTCCGTGCCTCGAAAAACATTTTAAGCCGTTGGTCCCGGCCGCCATACGTGGATCTTTGACAGTCGTTATGGTTCGTCAGAAGCCCGAAAGTCTGACAACCAGTTTTACCAAGGGGTATCGTATTACCCAGTTACTGGGTTGTGGAGATCAAATAGGCAGTCGCTCCATGTAAAATACTGGTATTCAGCCGATTGCGCTACAATTTCAACAATCTTAAAATCAACTTAATTTACACTTGAATAATGTTTATATTTGTTTATAAGTGGAAATAAAATTAATATTGTAACCGAGGATTTGAACAGACTACCTATATAACCTGATTCGTATACCTATAGATTATTTATGAAGAAAAATATCTCAGTCTGTTACGAAACAGGGTGCCGGGCAAACGTGGTCAAATATTCCTGTAGTTTTCATTAAAACTAACCGTCAGTTCATTGTAAATTTGTACAAGTAAAAGAATACCGTTGGCATAGTACTTGAGTTCAACATTTCAGATTTCATATAACGTTTGACAATCTCAACAACATTATGCAAATCTTATAATTTATTTAGCTATTGTTTCACTAAAAGTAAAATAATAATTAAGTAACAAATTATTATTAGTTTTTATAATAGGTACCTAATTTTGACAAAAAATATTAAATCTTTTGTCATTCATTATTTAATGTGTTTTAGAACTGACGTTAATTACTAAGGTAGTGTTTTAAAGAGTTCTTAAATTAAAATAAAATACATATATCGCAGTGTATTTTGAAAATGTCGTCTACAGAAGTATCAAGCCGGTAAGATTTATTTTTCTTTATATACGAGTTATTTTTTCCCTTTTCCTAACTCTTTAAGGGTTGGCTTCCAGTCTAACCGGATGCAGCTGAATACCTACCAGTATTTTACATGGAGCAACTGTCTATTCAACTGACCTCCAAAACCCAGTTACTGGGTAATACGATACCCTTGGTAAGACTGGTTGTGAGACTTTCGGGCTTCTGACGACCCTTAACGACTGTCAAAGATCTACGAATGACAGCCCGGGACCAACCGTGCTTTCCGAGGCACGGAAGGGTGTCGATATGTAATGGATTGTCACCAATCCATTTGCCTCATGACAACCGATTTCCATACAACTTTTCATTCACCGGTGCCACTTTCAGACATCCTCACTTTGAAACAAAATATTAATTAGAAAAAAATATTACCGACAAAGACGTACCTACAGGGTGGCAGGCAGATCGAGTTGAAAACTGTAACCTTGAATACAACACATGATTCTAGATGAAGAGCTTAGAAATTTCGTCACCGGATATCAAACTGTTTCATAGAAAAGTGGTCAAAATGTATGGAAGGACACTTTTTATATACTGAATCCATGATAACAGGTTGCGCATGGATGTCCCTGCCATAGTGTCATCATCATCATTTCAGCCGAAAGACGTCCACTGCTGGACATAGGCCTCCCCCAAACACCTCCACTTCGACCGGTTCTGTGCTTTCCGCATCCAACGAATCCCTGCGGCCTTCACAAGGTCCTGAACCTTTCGGCCCCATCGGCCATCTCTTAAGTTTGGCAATTCGCCACCGTGTATTGTTAATCAAAATCTACATGGTCTTCACATGATCTGACCAAGATTATGTCTGGACTTTAAAAGAGACTATGACCTCTGAGTTTGTTTCGATTTTCGTCTTAGAATAGTCAGATATGAAACTCCAACTTCATCTTGTTTTAAAAAATATGATTGACGTGTTTGAAAAAACCTACTTACAGAAATAAAATAATTTATTTTCTTACTAGGTACGCTCACTGACTGTAATGTAGGTCTAGGCAACCTAATCACTCTTGCTCATGAGGCTTATATTTAGACCTGTCTAATTGGTCCACCCAAATACATAACATCACGCCTGTATAGCCAAGCAAGGTAGCCAGAGGTTTAAAATAGGTACACACATAATATTTTGCCAGTTACACAGTCAAACAAGATTGGAATACCAAATGATGACTGAAACAAAACAAATTGCATTGACTGGGTAGTCTGACTGGTCCAGTATATTTTTAGATTTTATTTTTATACCAAACAAGTTTTAAAAAGGTTCTGTGTATTTATCGTACTATGTATATAAACATTCTCTTTTATAAAAATGCAGCCGATGCACCGCCTCTGTTTGTCACTTTGATTTATTTGTGCATAAAGCTTGAAATCTGCAAATCCGATTTACGTGTTTTATTTTTAACCTGTATGTGCCAGCGTGTTCGTAAGCGTGAAATTTCAAAATGAAATATATGAAATATATACTATGAAACTCGGCAATACTGTTACTGTTCTTCCTAATAGTGAAATAAATTATAGAATTAGATCAGTTGTTCTAAAGATCACCCCCTACACACAGACTTACAAAACCTTTTTAAAACATTATATTTGTAGACTGTTCTCTGGCTAGGTTTACGCAGATCATTAAACAAAACAACGACGGGATTTGAATGATTAATTACTAAAAAAAAAACACAAAAAGAACCTTGAAATGACCTCTAAAACTCCACTATTTTTTAATAATAAGATACTTCTTACAATAACTTTAAGCAACGTATTTCCGTGGGAAAATGGTTCGTTTTAACAAAAAATCTGTTACATACATTACGTCGCATTAAAAATCCCAAGAAGGTTTTAAAGAGCTGTTAACTACGCCCTCATATCCACTATCCATTATGTTATAATTTTTATGGTGGAATTGAAAACTGATGTGTAGGAGTGGAGACAGCGTGTCAGCTTAGTGTGGGACGCCGCCGCGCCGCCCAGCTAGATAAACCGACGACCATATGAGCGTTTACGACATACGGCATACAAACTTTCAAGCCCTTGTTTTTCGAAATGAATAAACCGATTTTAATGAAACTTCGTACGCATAAGCAGTATACAAACGCCTAAAAGTTAGTAAAGAACATTTTCGAAAAATCTTATTTAAATAAAGATAACTGGAAATCTCTGTTTCTATGGAAAATTTTAAATCGGTCTAATTTGGCTGTAACACTATTTTACGAAAATGTTTTTAACTGGCCCAGTGCGGGTTGGTAGATGTCACATGTCATCGATTTTTTGGTTCTAGGATATGCTAGTTTCCTCACGATGCGCGATGTTTTCCTTCACAGTTTTGAGAGCAGTGGTAATGAAATAAATTACACAAAGTAAAGCGATTGCCTGGGTTCGAACCGGGGGCCGCTACAACAAGGCTACGAATGCAATTGAATACTAGTATTTTACATGGAGCGACTGCCAATCTGACCTCTATAAACCTGCTAGTTTTTCCAGTGTCAGAGCACTTTTCTTTTTAATTTCTTCCTTATTTCAGGTACATAACATCACCGATATACCCTCGAATGCTAGGCTATGCCGTTAGTCTGGCTATGCACATCACAAACGCCGTTCACATGGCTAATACCTTTAAAGGAGATGTGTTGAAGGATCCTGATGTGAGGAGGTTCAATGATGACCAGTTCAAGTTCTTGACTATTTGGAATATTGTGAGTATCACTATCTTCGATTCTGATAGAAATTTCTAGCTAAATGAGCCAGATGGACTCCAAGAGCACAAGGTGTTTTTTTTTTTTTACTTTTAGATTAATATCCACTCCCACCTACCTACTGGGGCGGCTGATGCAGATGTAGAAAACCTCAAACGGCGAAAATATTCCAGCCTGATTGGGAGTTATAATTATGTTCGCGCCGTTTGGGGTTGAGACACTAAGGCCATGAGGTCCAAGTGCTCACTTGGTTTTTCGAGATATCGCCAAGCGGTTAGTAGACTCGCCAGAGCGCTGGCCTGTTTCTTGGTCAAAGAATTAGCATCGCCATACAACGTGGCAATGCTGCCAGCCTTTTGGGCACCGTTCCTGTTGACAGCGATGCGGACGAATTTATTGATGCCCTATGGATTCTTTTGCTTCTTTTTTCATGTACTACATGTACATAATTGTTATTATTTTAAGTCAGTTTGCTTATTATTATGTAAATATTACCCTCATTCATTAAAAGTCTCCAACAGATATGTATACATAAAATTAAACCGAAATTTGATAATTTTCTCCTTTATTTCAGTACATGCAAATATTCTATTCAGCTCTAGGACTCTCGTGTGACGTTCTCTCACTCACCAACGAGGGGAAAGACAGCTCACTCCTAAAGACACTGAAGAAAGTTAGAGATCCCTTGTTCTCTAGCCTGATCTGTCCGTTCGCCTTTGTAAGTATTCTTGTGCTACGTAGCTCGAAGAATTGCTTCACTTAAGTGGCACTCGCAGAACGGGTGGCTGATGGGGCCGAAAATTTCTGGAGTGGTGATCGTGTACTGAGGCATAGCGTTGGAGTAATAGCGAATGGATAGGAGTCCCACAAGGTGGACCGATGACCTGGTGAATGTTGCTGGAATCCAGTGGATGCGATAAGTGCAGGACTGGTCGATGTGGCAACGCTTAGGGGATTCCTATTGCTAGTAGTGGAAGTCTTTCAGCTGAATGATATTAAAATATTCACACCATTAGGTGGCATTAAAAAAGTCTCCTTGAGAAGGTATACCTAATTAACTGAGTGTTCTGCACCTAAGGCAGCATGCCATCCTTAACTCGACAGCATGAAGCCATTCTTAATTTTTAAAGTTAAAGGAAGACCCCCTTGATCTTTTAACCGTTTTTTTATCCTTCTAATATTAAAAATGCGAAAGTTTGTGAGGACGGATGGATGTTTGTTACTCTTTCACGCAAAAACGGATTTAGATGATGATACACAGATAGTTTATAAGCAGGATCAACACATACTTTTTATCCTGATATTCCCACGAGATAAAAACTTATGCGGGTGAAACCGCGGGGCGCTACTAGTCAGTAACCATATTTAATTATTTTGGTAAAACGGTTTTTACAAAACTCATTGGCCATTATTACAAGATCAAGGTCCATTGTTGCAGTGCACAAAAAAAAAGTTATAATTACCATTACCTACCAATAAATCAAACAGACTTTTTATTTGGAGGTGATATAAAAAATGGTGTTTGAATAATTAATATTGTACCCGAACATTAATTACATCTGTGGGTCCTAATTGCGTATCACAATCTGAATTAATTTGAAGGATATTGCTTATCCATTGCTTCATATGTTCGAAAAATGTGTCTGCTCAACAGCGTAAATAGCGCAATGTATGTTGAATGAAACCCATTGCTACTGAGTGTGTTTCGCAATTTCCCCACTGGTACGCATTCGTAACCAGAGTTTACTCTTTGTAATTTTGAGTAGCGTCGTGAACGACGGACCTTACAACATTTACGATACTAACATCACAATTTCGATACTCAACCACCCAACTAAATTCTGATTGCAAGGTGCTTAGGGTCCGACAGATCTTTGTGCTTGAATCAATCTTGAGGAGTCATCGATCAGTTCCACCTCCTGATACTGCCAAACGTAAACAGAAACCAGTGTGTCATACTTCTTCAAATCACACAACATTTGCGAGAAGACAGTAGTATTATGTAACAAGCAGTATACTTTATAACAAAATTAACAAAAAACTTAATATAGGTAGTACATTTAAGCAAACATGATTTTAAGATCTCAGTTAAAATATGGTTATTACAATTAGACTACATAAACGCCGAATTTCTTTTGTCTTCACAAACATATTGAACACACTCACGCACACACACACACAAACAAACACACACACACACACAGACACACACACACACACACACTTTTGTTCACTGCTTGCATTTTATTTTATTTTTTATTTTATTTTTATTTTATTAATAATTTAAAACGGTAGCGCACAATGTTTTTAGGTTATAGAATTGTGAAATTGTCAGCTGAGTGATATCTTCTGAGATACAGGCCTCGCCTAGTTCAGAAGATAGAGTCAATACCTTATGTAACCTCTTTTTACCAATACAAATGCTGTAGGATTATTTGCATACCTAATGTTTATGATATTAGTATACTTACCTAGTATTAAGTCTGGACTTTTTAATATGTAATCCTTGTTGCTATGCTGGTGAGAAATAAACTATTTTTATTTATTTTATTATCATTTTGTTCTCCAATTTCAGACAGTATCCTTCATTTTCTGGACAGTCTTCTTCTACGAACGGAGCCTGATACTGCCTCAGAGCGTGGACAAAACCCTCGGTGGCACAGCCAACCACATCATTCACACAGCTATAGTTCCTGTTGTTCTATGGGAAATCGTGTTCAGACCTAGAAGAGGCCCGGAATCTCATGTGCCGAATCTAGTTCTGATGTATAGCTATGCTACTTGTTATTTGGCTGTGTAAGTATTTTTTTTACATTTAATTGATGAGTAATGTAACATATATTTATAATACCACGCCTGTATTAATAAAGCCTAGGAATTTCGTAAAGTTCGGATGCATGAAGAAGCCTCCTCGTGTAGCGCAGTTTGTTCCGCCAGTTAATCAACTGAACCGAGCGCTCGGCGCATCCTGGACAGTCACACCCAACACCTTATTTGACTGGCCAATTCTTCCCTTGCGGTGGTAGGGGTAACGCCCGCCTGGTTTGCAACCACCCTCCCACCGGAGACCAGCGTCCAGTAATCTGCTGTGTTTCGTCGATGCGTGGAAGTTCCAGTACCTTAGGCATCTTCTGGGCACGCTCGTTCATAGACCTCATCCATATGACATTAAATTGAATGGTATAAAGTGGCAGTATTTCAATGAATGAGTTTGTTTTTGGTGTGGTAGTCGGAACTATTCAGCGTCCTGCGAGGAGTTTCGTAATACATTAACACTAACAATGGCTTTTCATTTTGACAGTTCGACAACATTATTTGCGTTATTTACGTTGTTGAGCAGACTGTCGTCCCATCGGGCAATGAGACTGAGGGAAGAGAGTGTGCACCTGTGTCTGCGAACACACTTGTGCACTATAATATCTCATACGCTGAAAGTTGGTCTTCGCTGAGATTGGTCGCCATGGCCATGGCCTTTATTTACAATATAGAAAGTCAAAAAAAAATGTTCCTGGATCCACTATAATTTTGAACTTCATTTTATTTTTTATTATAACCAGGTACTATAGCGACCAGGATAGTACAACCTGTGTGAAAATTTCAAGTCTACCTATTACAGTTCAAAGATACAGCCCTGTGACAGACGGATGGACAGGGGAGCCTTATAGGGTCCCGTGAGCATCCGTGGAACCCTAAAAACTATAAAGTGTAAAACTAGATCGTTACAACATAGCATAAAAACTTCAAGTTTTTTTTTCCCCTTTGCCAAATAATAACAAAACATGTGTCCGTGTTGTGAAATGTCCCACTCACCCGCTTTTTATAATAACGCCATTTTGTTTTTCTGTTTCAGCCTGATCACCTCATACATCACCCTAGGCGCCTGGGTGTACCCGATACTAAATCTCTTGAACGGTACTATCTACCTGTACTTATTCCTAGGCACGGCTGTCGTTTTGGTGCAAATCTTCTATTGCCTGCAGTGGTACCTGACTGATCTCGTTTATGACCATGAAGATATGAAGAAAGTTACTTAAGTATTCTTTGTTGATTATGAAATGATTTTTAAGTGATTTATTTGCGGAATTATTGTATAATACACACAGTACGAATAGCTTTCATTTTGACAGTTTTTTTGAACATCATCATCTTCCTAGCCTTTTCCCAACTATGTTGGGGTCGGCTTCCAGTCTAACCGGATGCAGCTGAACAATACCAGTATTTTACATGGAGCGACTGCCTATCTGACCTCCACAACCCTGTTACTGGGTAATACGATACCCCTTGGTGAGGCTGGTTGTCAGACTTTCGGGTTTTGAATACCCGTAACGACTGTCAAAGATCCGCGAATGGCAGCCGGGACCAACGGCTTAACGTGCTTTCAGAGACACGGAGGGGTCTCGGTGTGTAAAGATGTTCACCCATCCGCAGACCAACCGCGGCAAGCGTAGCTTAAGCTGATCGATCGACATGTGCGGCTGTTATATCTAGCCACAGGCCCCTCCAAATGTGTAATGTTTATTTTATCTTCACAAATTACATTCTTATACTTGGCCCGAGGGGCCCGTGGCTAAATAATAACAGCCGCACAGGTCGATCGATCAGGTTAAGCTACGCTTGCCGCGGTTGGTCTGTCGAAGGGTGACCATCTTTACATATCGAGACCCCTCCGTGCCTCTGAAAGCACGTTAAGCCGTTGGTCCCGGCTGCCATTCGTGGATCTTTGACAGTCGTTACGGGTAGTCAGAAGCCCGAAAGCCTGACAACCAGTCTTACCAAGAGGTTTCGTATTACCCAGTAACTGGGTTGTGGAGGTCAGATAGGCAGTCGCTCCATGTAAAATACTGGTATTCAGCTGCATCCGGTTAGACTGGAAGCCGACCCCAACATAGTTGGGAAAAGGCTAGGCAGATGATGAAATTATATTCTTATACTAGTTCTGAATAATATAAAGCAATGGATTATCAATATCCTTCAAACTGATTCAGATTGTTATTAATAGTTTGTTACGCAGGGCACGGTATCTAATGTTATAGATAACATTACCGTGATTAGGGTGCTGGTTCTTGTTGTATTTTTGTGATAGGCAATAAATAGTAATAATATATGATCCGATTAAGATTTTTGTTAGCACTGTATTTTATGTACTCTGTTTTGCGTATATTTTTTTGTGAATTTAAATTTTGATAAGTTATTTATATTTGGCATTCACTTTTTGGCCCCGCGGCTTCAACCCCATAAATCTCGATCCCGTAGGAACATCGGGATAAAAAGTTTTCTATGTCCTTTCCCGGGACTCAAACTATCTCTATATCAAATTTCATCTAAATCGGTTCAGCGGTTTAAGCGTGAAGAGGTAATAGGGTGATTATATACCTATACAAATTTACACAATCGGTGCGTGCGAATTACGGCCGCATCCCGCGCGTTTTTCGCCAAATCTTTGTTGAAATGGATATATAATTAAATATGTCCTCCAGACCGAATTTTGGCCATGGCGACCAATCTCAGCGGAGATTAGCTATCGGCGCTTACCTACCAACTGAATTTCGACAAACCGTAATACGACAAGATTTAATTTCGTCAATACGGAACTCCGACACGTCTTCATTTCGACAAAACTTTAGTTCGAAATACCTTAATTCCGACACTACTGTACTCCGACAAAGCGTTTCTTCGACATGACTTAACTAGGAAGCGATGCAACTTCGACGACATGCTTCTTCGACAGCAATGGTAGTCCGACATGAGTCAATTTCGACGTACTCACTCATTGTTCGATGGGACGGCAATCTGACACGACCGGAGAGAGATCAGACGCAGGGTGTATTATTCCGCCAACTTCCAAACTCCTGGCTGTTACTAAGAAATTCTCAATCGAAAAACCCAAAAACACTGCCCGACCATGAAATCAAACCCAGGACGCCACGCTCAGCAGTCGCAACCACGACACCAACGGGGCAGTGAAATGGATACAATAACGTTGAGTGCAACCTCGTACGTTGCAGCTTTGCGAATCTGCCATTGTCAGTGTATTGCCAATCTTTATTTGTATACTTTGTTGAGGTTTGATTGATTTACAAAGGCACTTTTAAAGGGGCCACTGCCCTTTAGCTTAAAGACTCCCGCAGACCGCCCCTAGCAGTTTTTTTTAGAAAGTGTCATATACATATAAATTGTTCTACTAGGGTCGCGTCGCACCTGTCTGCGGGAGCCTTAACAGACAGATGTGTGACTGGGGAGTTTGTTAAATGAGAAATTATATTTATTACTATAAACAGTTTTTTTTTTCTTTATTTATTTAGAGGCAAAGTCAAAGTCAAAGTCAAAGCATTTATTTCAAATAGGCACATAAAAGGCACTTTTGAACGTCAAAAATTACAATGAAATAGAATTGATTCTAGTCGCCCCTTCCAAAAGGTAGTTTTCGTATGGAGAAGAATGGGCAAGAAACTCCACCGTTACTCTTTTAAAATGTTTTACAATATTTTGCATTTTGCTTACAAAGGTACGTCAGCCTCATCATACCCTAATCGAACTAATTATTACACGTAATTATAATATTATTAATAGAAATACTTTATTGCTTAAGCGAGGGATAAAATGATGCAGCAACCATTTCATAAATCAGTTTCGCTTCCTCCGAATTAGGTGTAAATAATATTCTTATGAAAGCCCCCACATCATACGAGACCTCCCTCATCACTATCTCCCTATCTCAAATTGGTTTTCCGTGGTTTTATTAACAAACACTTTTACACATTTAAACCAGATGATGTCTGTGATCTATCCAACTACTCTAAGATGAAACACTAAAACAAACTCAGAGGTCACACTCTCTTATAAAATCAGACATAATCCTGGTCAGATCAAATGGAGAATGTGCAGATTAGTGTTTGAGATGGTCTTTTGAGGATAGACCCGAAGAAACGTGAGCAGTCCCTCACAGATTTGTGAGGACCTACACCTACCGTATGTATTATGGAAGAATGGATACAGATAACATTAATTAATAACAAACAACGAGAAAAAGTCGATATCGGATGGGATTTCAAACTAGCAAATTAACATGAGTGACAGAAATGCTGATTCATATAATGTTTACATTCCTACCAGACACATTTATTTATAATTATAACATAATAATAGCTTATTGTTGGGACGTCATATTAGCATGACTGTTGTGAGAGAATAGATAATCTTGTGCAACTGCACTCGATAAACAAAGATACGTACCTATTTTTTGTGAGGACGGTTGACGCAGCCAGACTGCTAAACCTCGTGCATGGCAAAATAAAAAAACACTTTGCTTCTGAAATCGTCTATCTTGAGATGAGGTCTATGATAAACCGGTAAAATACCAGAAGACCACAGCAAGCTAGATACAGAAGGTTGACTCCATACTGTGAGCGAAACACACGCACGTAATATATTATATTATCCTAATTATAGGTATTGTTATCAATTTACAGTTAAAACTTGATAAAATAGTAATCTTGGAATAATAGCAACATAATAACAACAGCTAGGATTATTCCATTATCCACCTAAAACATATACTATAGTTATCAGCAATAATCAAGATAATAATATCAATTAACTTACTTGACATCTGGTCGATCAATTCCACATAATAATGTCACTAGTACTAATCAACTGAACATCAGTAGGCCGGAGCTCCGTTCTGGTCGATGTCTCGAACAAGAATGGCCTCCTGCATTCGGAGCTCCGGTTTTATAGTCGTGAACAAACAACTTTGACGTTTCTGTCTACCGTCATTCAAAATATCAACGACTCAAAGGGTGGATATCCGTTTAGAATATATTCCATGATTTGCTACATTATTCCTTAATATTTTAACTACTTTTACAGAAATGTTTTAGGTTATGTAAAATATTACTATTTTATCAAGTTTTAACAGTAAAATGATAACAATACCTATAATTAGGATAATATAGTAGGTATATTACACGCAGAATCAAGCGTCAGGTACGCGACTGGCATTCGATTGAGAGAGATAATATGAGATCATCATCACTCTGTCGTTCATAACCCAATAACCAAATGTGTTGTATGTGTAATTTGTTACTAATATTGACCGGTAATTTCTATGTGTGGTGAAAACTGTAAAAATAAGTCTGTTATTAATAAATAAATAAAAATAAAATATTTATTTAATGTCTTTTTCCTCCATCCTTCTTATAATATAATTCGTCATCTCAAAAGTCATCTTTCAAGCAGAACGAAAGTCTGTATGGAAGTCCGTAATTTTTTTTTATTAGAAACTTGGAAGTTTGTACATATCTCTTAATAAGTAACAGTTTGTTGTATCATAATTTTTGACTTGTAATCAAAGAAATCAAAAGCACGGTTTCGCCATTTATCTAAATGACAGCTGTCAAACTATTGAAATTTTACCAAAAACATACATGAGTATCAGTGTTGCAAATCATCTTATTTTGGTCAAAACGCTTACAGTACGTACACACGGCTACATATCAAGCTATACATAACTAGTATTATAAACTGACTTCTGATTGTACGAAAAACCTATACAATGCGAGGTCAACTCAAACTGGAAATGCATAGCTTGATGTGTAGCCGTGTGTAGGTACTTCTCTATCTTTGCGTGCGCCTTTATCCGATCGTTGTTCCGAGCTGACCTTCTGTGTTATTCTGTGACAAGACCCTCTCGATCTTGACCATGCCGTTATCTGCCTATTAAAGCAGTGTGTGGGCGTGATTGGTGAGGTTTAAACGCGCCGTATTGCTGGCAATAGATATTAGAAGTGAATAGAATTGGTTTTGGTTTTATTTTGTTTTATCTCTCAGGCTTCAAGCTAAGGCCTGATAGGCCATAAGGCGATTACCATAAGGTGAGTTTTGCTGTATATTGTGTGTTAGGAAAAGGACGAAGTTTATTGTTTTGCGGTTAGGGCAGATTTTGAAATACTTTGGGCTGATTTTTCAATAGTCAAATAAAAAGTATACAAGCTCAAAATCAAAATCAAAAAAACATTTGGCGCATATTGTGATTAAAGCAACACTCTACGTTCCCTTTCGAGACAAAACCAAGATTCTTATTATATATTATTTGGCAGCTTTATTTAACAAAATCTGTAGTTTTTTTTTTTTTTATTAAGGTCGAATTCCACCGATGAAGGTTGTAATGCGTTTGTCATGGGTGTAATGTATGATGAAATGTTCAAGAGCTGTCAGTGTCATCATTGTTACGGAGAGCCCATTTGGTAATATGTATTATCTATGATAACTGGCCCGAGAGCAGTCCAGTGGTAACAGCTGCGACTTACCGCGAACCCAGACAAGCGCTTTACTTTGTGTAAATTATTTGATCACCACTGCTCTCAAAACGGTGAAGGAAAACAAGGAAACCGCCATGTCCTATAAAAAAAAAACTAATTCAAGCGCCCGCGTGACTCATTACCTATCGGGCGGCGTGGTGGATTACGACCCACTCCCTCTCACAGAGAGAAGGCCTGTGTCCCAGCAGTGGGAACGTTATAGGCTGATAATATTGACACTGATAGCTCTTGAACTTGGTTTAAGTGTTCTGACCACGTACAGATTCTTTAGCGAAATTCGACCTTGGAAAAAAAAACAGGATTTAAACAAGTTTCCTGACAGAGAACGTCAAACTAAAATCATTGTCGATAGAAATAAACATGTTTGGAAGATTCGACCTCGGCAATTGGACCTGACAAGATTATTGAGTTTACATCGCAAAACGGTAAGCGAAGCGTAAGACAACTAGATGGATGAACCCTAAAAAAGGTAGCTAAGACAGATTGCAATGGATGCAGAACACAGAAGACAAATTGCAATGGATGTAGAACTCAGAAAACCGAGTGTCTTCTTCTTGGCGAGTCGATTATAATGGACTCCACCCAGAATTCTGCTACGTGTTTGGCGCCATCACTAGCGTCCATCAGTTCCTGTAACGTGCAGCTCACAGGACACGCAGGACATAATATTAAGTGTCCCATCGTTTGCGGAACAGCGCCTCATTTACTTTCCAAGGCGGAGTTGTCTATAAATCTCCACCTGAACAGGTTTTCCTTGCTTCGGCCAACCTGGGTCCTGAGTCTGTTTAAAGACTCCAGGTTATCGAAGGCAACTCATGTCCAGGTGGGAGATCTTCAGCGGGAATAACGAATGGTTCGAATGATGGTGGTTGGTTTGGTGAGTGGTGGTGGAACCGAGTGACGTGACGCAATTTGGGAGAACCCTATAACCAGCAATGGACTGCGATAGACTGAGTCGATTTACGATAAAGTTGATTACGATCAATGATTTCAATAGTAATATATATGACAAAGATTACGATAAAGTAAGCCTAGGACAAGCGTACTAATCATTATTACGCTTTAAGTTAAAAAATTCCTATACGTAAAACTAACTGTTACCCACGGCTTTGCCCGCGCAAAGGTCTGTAATTATCCCACGGAACGAATAAACGATAATTTCAATCAAATCCGTTCAGAATAATATTTATTTTTGTTTTTAATTGGTATAATGTAAACAAACAAATAAAATCAACATTTATTGAAAAAAAACAAAGTCATTTAAAGTTACGAAACAAGCTGTATAATGTACCCTGGTCTGTCCACTTGAAGAAACAGCTATTAGTTTAACTGCGGCCCATAGAATTTTTTTGTGTACGAGTCGTGTATAAGTGGCGAGACCCCTCGCGGCGTGCAGAAAAAAAGTATTCTGGAACGTTCTAGACGATGATGATGATGGGGGAGCAGGGCGCGTGAGTAGCTAACTAGCTAAGGTGAAAGAAAACATCTCGATTAAACTGGCATGTACTAGAACCAAGAAATTCGAAGACATTATGACATCTACCACATACCTCCTCTCTGTGAAGGAGAGGAGAGGAGTTCTGTGTCCCAGCATTATAGGCTGATTATCTTCTTATTTATAAAAATGAATTGCTAAATGTGTTGCTAAGCGCAAATCTCGAGAACGGCTGGACCGATTTCCCTAATTCTTTTTTTATAATATTCCTTGAAGTACGAGGATGGTTCTTACGGAGAGAAAAAAAAACTGTTCGAAAAAAAAAATAGCACCCGTGCGAAGCTGGGGCGGGCCGCTAGTTATCTATACATATATATAAAATTCAAAGTCCTGACTGATTGATATGTCAACGCACAGCCTAAATAAACCACTGATCCCAGAGACATGAAATTTGTGAAGAGTAAGTAGCCATTAAGAAAGGGTTTTTCGAAATTCCACCCCTAAGAGGGTGAATGGGGGGAGGATGAAATTTGACACGGACGAAGTCGAGGGCAGAAGCTAGTTAATACGACGATGACGTTAAAAAGAACATTTCAGAACCTTCCCTCCAGGGTTCCCCGAACCCCCCCCCCCCCCCCCCCCCATGTATGTTCAGCGATTATTTATAGTTTAAGAGCTATTCGTTAAAATAATTTTTCACACTCTATTTATGTTTTTTATTTCTGTCTTATTTTTAAAGGTTTTTAGGGTAAAGGGTAAATACGGGACCCTATTACTAAGACTCTACTAACCGTCTGTTAGTCTGTCACCAGGCTGTATCTCATGAACCGTGGTAGCTAGACAGTTGACATTTTCACAGAATGCGTATTTCAGTTGCCGCTATAACAACAAATACTAAAAACAATAAAATTAATATTTAAGGGGGCTCCCATACAACAAACGTGATTTTTTTGCTGGTACGGAACCCTTCGTGTGCGAGTTCAACTCGCACTTGGCCGGTTTTTTAATACTTTGCCCTCGGAGAGAGGTTACAGAAATTTTCTTTTGGACGTAATTTTTGGGACGACACGCGTGGGTAAGCGTACTGATCAATGAACGTGTGCGCAGTACCTATTGTCTGTATGAGAAGAGGCCTTTGTACTATGGAACAATAACAGACTGGTGTTATTAATATAATAGAAACAAAATATCATTATGCTTTGTAAAATACTAGCTTCCGACCGCGCCTCGATAAAAACTATCCTATGTCCTTCCCCGGGATGCAATCTATCTCTTTGCCTTTTTTATCGAAATTCGTTCAGTGGTTTAGGCGTGAAAAGGTAACAAACAGACAGACAGAGTTACTTTCGAATTTATAATATTAATAGTATGGACCATCGGTACGCCCCTGCTTCGCACAGCTTTTACAACTTGACGTCAAAACATCCAGATTTATTTATTAAATGTAAGTTTAATATTAATGTATTATGCAGATAAACCTTCCGGAATAATTTCTCTAAATTATGATGAAAACCGCATCAATCATGTGTATTTCACACATTCTGTGAAAATTTCAACTGTCTAGCTATCGCGGTTCTTGAGAAACAGCCTGGTGACAGACGGACAGACGGACAGTGGAGTCTTAGTAATAGGGTCCCGTTTTTACCCTTTGGGTACGGAACCCTAAAAAAGAAGCAACCGAATCATAATCAATCAGCAAATTCGTCCGCATCGCTGTCAATAGGAATAGTGCCCAAAAGGCTGGCATGCTGATTAAATTTAATTTTTTTCTCAATTTTCAGATCATGTCTTCTTCCATCTACTACCGGCTTTTCGGCCAGGCTGTGACCCTCTGCCTGCACGCTGGCAACTCAGTCGTCCTGTTCCTCTCCATGCAGAATGAGGAGCTGATGAAGTATAACGACATCAAGAATATGACCTCGATGCAGAGTCGCTACCTGACTGTTTGGAATATTGTGAGTTGCTGTCCTTCTGCAATCAATCTGCCTAGCCTTTTCCCAAAATTGTTGGGGTCGGCTTCCCGTCTAACCGAATGTAGCTGAATACCAATATTTTACATGGTGCGACTGCCTATCTGACCTCAACAATCCAGTTACTGGATAACACGATTCTCCTTGGTAAGACTGGTTGTCAGACTTCTGACTCGAAATGACCGCCGGAACAAAGGCGGGACCAACGGCTTTACGTGTTTTCCGAGGCATGGAGGAGTCTCGTTAAGTCATGGATGGTCACCCATGCACGAACGCGTCAAGCGTAGCTTACCGTTCGAACGATATGTGCGGCTAATAACAACATTTAGCGATTTGTTCCGGTCTGATACCCTGAAGTCCCCCTCCACCCCCTCGATCCCCTGCTAGTACTTCTTCTGTTTTAATCTCCACGAGTATACAGGTTTAATATAATGTGCTTTGATGAAAAGAAAAGCCACTGAAGGATGGAGAGAGAGGAAGACCAAAAAAAGTTGGATGAATTATCTGAGGGATGACGTGAAGAAGTGAATGATAGATTGACGGCTGACAGGGGAGAATGTAAGAAGAAAACGTCAGGGGGATGGAAGGGGGGAAGGGGGAAGTACCATGAGATAAGTGAGGGGATGAAAATATATAAATATTTTTTCTAGGTCTTGGATTTCCACTAGAGGGCGCCATATACAATTTAATGTGACGTCACTTAGCTTATAACCAGCGGACGATCAAGACGCTTCCATCGATACCTCATTTGTCAAATTATGACAAGTAGGAACAGATGCACATACATACATACGTACCGGTCAAAATCATAACCCTCTTTTTTGCTTCGCCGTAGTCGCGTAAAAACTACTCTCTACTTCATAAGGGTCTTATGACGAAACTTAGACTGCCCCGTTGCGTTGGTCTCGTGATCACAACCGCGATGAAAGAGAATTGATTCTAGTCGCCCCTTTCAAAAGGTAGTTTTGTATGGAGAAGAAACTCCACCGTTCCTCTTTTAAAATGTTTTACAATATTTTGAATACATTATATACATTTAATATACTTAGGTATGTGAAGACGGTACACCTAGAATAAAATGACTATCTGCAATAGGTAAAAATAATTAAAAATAAAGCAATTTGACAGGTAAATTTATTATGTGATAGATATGTCGCAGCCAACTGGTTAAATTAGCCGCCTGGCCTTTGGAAGTAGCTTGCTCGCCTCGCTTCGCTCTCTCGGCTCGCACGCGGTTTATTACAGTTCTAACCTAACCTAACCCATTTGGTCGGGGTGCCCTGGCTTAGTTACTGTGACTAAATTCGGCTAGAGCGTGATTGGTTAAGAAAGAAAAATAGGTTTATTTGTCACAGAAACACGTGCACACAAAAAGATAAAATACAGGTTACAGTTCTAACCTAAACTATAATTGAATATCATTCAGGCCGTTAGTTGAAGGGGCGCCGCCCGTTTAGTTGAATAGCTAGGCGGTTAACTAAACGGCTAATTTAACCAGTTGGCTGCGACAGATTCATGGTGCTCAAATGTTTACAAATATTGTAAAATAAAATGATTTTCCTAAAATTTTAACAAGTATTAATTATTTTGTGTGTGAGTTAACGTACCTAACCTACCCTATGTTCAACAAATAAAAAATATTTGTATTTGTAACGTAATCACAGACGTTCTATGTCATAAAACTTATAAATTAATGTTTGATTTTGTGAAACTCACTGGTCAATGCTCGTCCTTTTTCGTTTTTAAAAGCGGCCATGTACGAGTCACGAAGCGTTCCGAAGCGATCCGATTTCGACACGAAGGGTACAATATTTAACACATTTTTTTTTTTTACCCGAATCTTATATGGGGACCTCCTTTTTATTTTTCCTTTGTTTTTCAGGCCTTCCAGCTATCATACTTCTCGCTAGCATTTGTCTGTGACTTCCTGACAGTGACAGGCA
Source organism: Gortyna flavago (assembly GCA_963669345.1). NCBI lineage: Eukaryota > Metazoa > Arthropoda > Insecta > Lepidoptera > Noctuidae > Gortyna > Gortyna flavago. The sequence continues at coordinate 5,564,794 of OY770152.1, read as the reverse complement.
GAGACAACTTGATACCAAAGAGCATCAGGAGATTTAGACAGACTTTCTATAGTTCTATCATCTTTCCTGTTGCTGCGGTGAGTAAAACTTTACTAATGATGAGTAGGTTTTATTAATATATGTTTATTCATCAAAAATTTGGTACACATAGTCACAGCAACAATCAGTGGGTAGAAATAAGATCAGAAGAGAGACATACAGAAGCCAGCACATCAAGCTACCCCAATCTGTCAAACTTTCCCAATTGAATATGAACCTTATTCCTTTGTGGTAAAGTTGAAAATCTATCAAAGAAATTTGACAGATTGGGGTAGCTTGATGTGCTTACCTCTGTACATCAAACAGTTAATTATGTTTGTTGTAAAATCTGTACTAAAATGTTTAAAGCCCTGCCTCTCAAACTAGGTCATAACTAGTTTATATATTATCATTGGTTATAAACCCGTATTTTGAGAAACAGTGCACGGCCACAAAATTCTCGTTAATAGCAGATGTCGTGAGGAATTGACGTGGTTTTGAAGAAAGGAATCGTTAAGTCGCCCTGGTTATGTTTGATGTGTAGCCGTACTCGACAAAAACGTTTAAAGTTTATGTCCAACGACATTACAGGCAACTAATAAAACGTGTTTCATTTGTTTCAGCTAATATTCTCAGTATTCTGGCCGATCTTCATTTACGACAGAGAGCTACTATTCCCTGCGTTCATAGACAAGATATTTTCTTTTAAATCTAACTTGATTATGCATTTTATCATAATGCCTGCTGCGTTATGGGAACTATTATTCCTGCCCAGACCCGTTCAAAAGACACATCGTCTCAATATTGGGATCATTGTCGTTATATATGTCCTGTATAATTCTTTGTAAGTATTAAACACTATAATATCTAAACATATTTTAGAGGAGATCGTGGCTAAGTAATAACATCAGCACGGGTTGGGCTACGCTTGCCGCGGTCGGTCCGTGGATGGGTGACCATCTTTATATACCGAGACACCGAGACCCCGTCCGTGCCTCGGAAAGCACGTTAAGCCGTTGGTCCCGGCTGTTATTCTTGGCTATTTTACAGTCGTTACGAGTCGTCAGAAGCCCGAAAGTCTGACAACCAGTCTTACCAAGGGTATCGTGTTACCCAGTAACTGGGTTATGGAGGTCAGGTAGGCATGTAAAATACTGGTACTGGCATCCGGTTAGACTGGAAGCAGACCCCAACATAGTTGGGATAAGGCTAGATAGATAGATTTTAATCTATACATATTATAAATGCCTCATTGGGTTAGTGATCGCAAGCACTACTGCGCAGCATGAGGTCCTGGGTCGAATTCGAAAAGTTCCCAGTTCGGCAAAGTGTGTGGGTTGTTATCTGGAAATTCTCAGTAGCAGCCCGGAGTCTGGATTTGTGCCCAGTTGATAGCAATAGCCTCGCCCCCTATTACATGGGACTTAAACGCACGAGCTATAACGTAGGTGCTATTAGGGGTGCTACAAATGTTCGGGTCGGCATGATTCGGCACAGCCAGGTGGCTGAAACGAAAATATGTAGATAGGTAGGTATATGTTCGGGAAAAGTCACTCGGCTTAGCTCCAATTGTGCCGAGCCGACCCGAATATGATTTAGCGAGGGTAGATTCCGAACGATGTTTGCCGATCGGCTCGAGCCGAATGAAAACGGAATATGTGTTATTTATTCCTTCGGGTCGGCTTTGTTCTTCCAAAAATACTTCCAAACAAAATGTGGCGACACTAACATGTATGTAACACTTACAACAACAACACAACACTATCTACAAGCTCGGAAAATGCAGGCGTGTTGTCTGGGGTGCCAGGCGGGCGTGCATGACCAGTTTGATGCCAAAATCCGACGTTGGCAGACGTGTTCAATATGGTTGATTGGGACTTAGTAATTATCGCCCTTTTGGCAGAGGAAGAGGAACATGAAGAATATGTAAATAAAATCAACTTTTCTTCGTCCATGATTTCCAACGCCGGCCGCGCTGTAGGTAGTAAACACACGTGCAAACAAATCTTGCTGTGGCAATACTCGAACACGCATCTTGCAAGGTCGAGCATCAAGTTTCGACGTGTATTCAATTTTGCAATGTATGGAATTATCAAAAGATTCATTTTGCAGTAGTCTCAGAAAATGCTCTGCTTTGCTCTGCTCTTGGTGTGCGCTGACGCATAGCGAGGGACCTAAACGCCGTGCTAAAACACACGTATCGTAATATACAATTTTTTATTCATGTTTTTTATTGTTTCAGTGTCCTGCACACATACAGCCAACGCGGGTTATTCCCGTACCCGATTTTCACAATAACCTACGGAACGATTTACTTCCCAATACTTTTAACTGCAGTATTTTTCTTAGGACTAGCCATTTATTTATCACAATGGAAACTTTATTCTTTAATTTGGGGACAAGAAAAATCACGAACTGTGGGCAAAATTAAGTTTTCTTAATTTTTTTGTTAGGTTAGTTTTAAATCTGTGATTAAAATGATGTGTAGTTGAAATAATTTATATTAAAATGTTAATTGGTATGAGACTTTTAATTTATTTAGCCGGGAACGTCCAGCCTATTTTCCTATCCGTGTTCAATTCGTGACATCGATTTCGGTTGTGTGAAATCACCACGCTTTTTTAGCACGGTTCAGTCAGTTATAGAAATTTGCTGACCCATCTTTGCATAGTTGAGATTTTTTAGAAAACGAATCGATAGAATTTTAAAAACCAATTATACAGGGTGGCAGGGACATCGACGCGCAAACGTCGTGAAAAGATTCTGGGGATTCGTTTCACACTCTGGCTGGCTACTGGCTGGGCAGTGCACCAATCAATTAACCGCCAATTTAAATGTCTGGGCTAGGCAAGTAGTTAAACATTAGTAATCCAAGTCATTTGCCTAGCTGTTTGATTGAATGGCTGTATATAATTCAGGCCGCTAGTTGAACGGTGCCGTTTAGTTAAAAGGCTATGTTAACTGAACGGCTGATTAAGCTACTTGGCGGCGACATATACACGAATTTTTTATCACGTTCTTAATTTTTACAGGATGTTCTACCCATGAATATGAACAACTTTCACTACGGGACCAAAAAAAAAATCTGCTGTTTCATAAACTTTTGTATTAAACAGCAGTTTTTTTTTTTGTGATTTCAGAGTTGGTCCCATAGTGAAAGTTGATCATCTTCATGGGTAGACCACCCTGTAAAAATTTGGAACGTGATAAAAAATTCGTGTTAAAAAATCTTCCTGTATAATTTTATACATGGTCACTTTTTTAGGGTTCCGTACCCAAAGGGTAAAAGCGGGACCCTATTACTAAGACTCCACTATCCGTCTGTGCCTAGGCTGTATCTCATGAACTGCGATAGCTAGACAGTTGAAATTTTCACATAATGTGTATTTTTGTTGCCGCTTTGACAAAAAATACTAAAAACAGAATAAAATAAATATTTAAGCTGGCTCCCATACAACAAACGTGATTTTTTTGCCGTTATTTTATATGTAGTGTTAAATATTGTATGATGGTTTGGAACCCTTCGTGTGCGAGTCCAACTCGCACTTGGCCGGTTTTTTCGAGCCGTTCTTCGTAGGGTCAGCAAAAATATACTACTCGAGACCCAAATTCTCAGGCTACCTACACACTGACAGATGGCTTGCGTAGCGCCTAGAGCCTAGTAACTTAACATCCTTTGATACACGCTAGCGACTGGCAAAGGCGCCAAGCGCGCAGTGCGGCCGTTTGTGAAAATTCTAGAACGTTCGTTTCACTTCGCTACTCGCTTGGTGACTCGCTAGGGTCTAAGCTAGCTATCTGTCAGTGCGTCGTACGCAGTGGCGTGAATTGGTTTTCAGGATAGGTAGGCACTAAGCAGACACTATGCCGGATCTAGTCTAGGCAGACGCGGTCACTAATCAAAAACATAAAATAAAAGTATCAATTACCTAACAAAAAAAAAGTTTTACCTCACTATCGGCGATCTCAATATCCATCCCATTTTTTCTTCGCACGGTCAAATTACGAACGAATTACAAATTACGATTATATTAACATTCATAGTTTCATACTCGGTTGGTTAGAGTAGGCATGCCTACTTTAGGGTGATAAATTGCAAAGGTCGAACGTCACGGTATTACGCGTGAGACGTATGTATTTTTAATTTTGTCGTATTAACTTGAACGAGTAAAGACCAATGACAACGTGCGAATAGTATACGGGAGCCGAGTAGGCCGTCTGGCGAATGCCTACTGCCGCGCGTGTTTATAGGAAGATTTTGTTTTTTCTTATGTATGATAATTTACTGTGGGGAAAAAATACAATTATTTTTAATTTATTAAATTATAATTACACTAAAATGTAATTGACAGGCTTATGGTGATTTATCGAGGTAGGCACTGTTTTTATGCCTATATGCAATGCACGCCCCTTGTCGTACGTAGCCTAAAGGTTCAAGGAGGCAGAAGAAATAAAACTCAAACGCAATTGCAAGTGATTCGAGAATAATAATAAAACAATAACATTTATTTACTATTGGTTCTCAAAATTCACCATTATCTACTTTAGGTACATAGGTACAATGTTTTTTTGTATTTGAGTTCATAAACCAACAAAGCTCATGCGCAACATCATCGAAAAAGGCTCAGCCCACAGTTTCTGAACGAATGAATGAGTAAAGAATTGAGAACCTACTAGTCTTTTGAAGTCAGTTAAAAATGTTTTTTTTTTTCCAATTTTCGATCATACCGCGCAGACAAAATATGTTTTTTAATATATTCTGTTCTTTACATAGATATATTATTATGTATTTTTTATATTTGTAACTCTTCATATGTTCAGGTAATGTGTAAAAATACTTAATTATTTCATTAACAAATGAATATTTTTGATAATATAAATCATCTCATAGAAAAACAACACATACAAAAATTTTATTATTTTTATTTCTTTTTCACTATTTATAATGATCTCAGATACCCATAAATTCGTAGGTACCGTTTTACAAAATAGAAACTCTTAGGAAAGAATTAAGAATTAATGAAAAAAAAATATTTTATGAATCGAACCAATTTTTATAAAAAAAATGCACAGACACCCTTAACCGATTATTCCCATATTTTATCATGCTTGCTTTTTCCAAAATACATTTTTTTTTATACTATCCTTTACGTGTCCAAATCTATATTAGTTTTTTAGTGAAAATTTAGCAAAACATAGTACAAAAGTTTTAGAAATACCTACTAAAACTACCCAGCAAGTAAAACGTTTACCCTATGTACTATCACTATCGCACTGACACTCAAACGCATATGTGCGAAAGAGAGGCAAGATGCTCCTCTCTTCACCCTTCGATTTGCACCAATCAAGTCTAAGTTTTGCTCGAAGTTATGGACACGGCGTTGTTTAGGATGGCTGCACACTTGCGACTTTTTTTTGCGATTATTTGATGGGACTTAAACATAACTGGCGAAATATGGGTACACTATAGGTACACCTCTGCCTAACCTTTCGGGCAATATACGAGTATGTGTGATGTTTTATTTGGTAAATAAGTTTTACTGAAGTTTCATGAAGAAAAGACACATTGTTGAACGCCTGACTAAGAACAATATCTCGGTCCCAAGATGTTTATTTATTATTTATTTATATATATTTTATTGTACACCACAAAAATACATACCATTAAAAAACCATCAAGCACTACAAAATATATAATGGGCGGCCTTATCGCTTTCTGCGATCTCTACCACCTTAACCTTGGAATGGACAGTTATTTTCGAGATGAAGCGACGAAGAGCATCATTGCTCACAATATTTGTAAAATTTAAATAAAGATGAAGTTGGATACCGAACACTCGCCTAAATCATTAGAATATTGCCTTAAAGATTATGTTGGCAGGCCATAAAGATCAATTTTGAACAGACAAAGGTCTGAAAGAACGGAACACGGGAGTAAAGCTTTAACTATAGTTCATTTATATTCAGCCTTTTAGTCACAAATTTCGACAATGCAACGTTATTATGAGATTATGGTTGTAGTTGGTTTTCTCAACCACACTTAACAGTGATTGGTGACAGAAATTTGTACATATTAAACAGCCAGGATGACAATGTAGCCAAACTCCCATCTGTTATATCCCTCAAAAGAGATTTATGCTGTATAATACAGCTTTGCGACTTGTCAAAAGCATTAACATCGAATTAGTCAGACATGGCGGCACAAGGTGTATGTAAAGATTGTAGCAAGTGGCGTTCTGTAGTTTCAGCCCATGTGGTACATGAGAAGGTGTAAGTTTATGTATGTTTGTCAGACACACATGCTAAGTCGCAAAGTCGCAAGTGTGTAGCACATATTCTTCCAATAATTTTATTGATTTATTTTTCAAAATAAATTCGTGTTACATGGCCGGTCTCCAACAGTTAAATATCTAAATCAGAACATTCAGGAAATTACTGAAAATTGTTTTTTTTTTTGCAATATTTTTATTATGATTTTTTCTGTACCATGTTGTTAAGCGAAGGTAATAGGTTTTTCAGCCAATTTTTCAGTCTTAGTGCTCTAAAACGTTTTCTCCATTATTTCGTTTCTTTATTAATTTTATTTTGTAAACCTTCTTGGGAAATGTCCAATTGTAGTTGAAAGTTATGAAGAAAATACAGAACATCATACTTTTTCTGAAAAAAAAAAATACATTTTTTTTTTTGGTTTTGCTAACATTCTATAAACGTAACAAATTGATTCACACATTGAAGTATACATAATGAAGTAATGAACTGTTATAATACAATACATAGTATACATTTTTTGGGATATTTTACAAAACAAATTATTTTACAAAAAATAAATTTACAACTTGGACATTCCCTTAGCGAAGCTAAACATAATGACTAAATAATCTAAACGTGTGCGCCTAGGTTTTTACATTTTTATTTATATTTTTGCGAAAAAAGAGTACACACTCCTTGAAAAACTGTAGGTATTGCATATACTAATAGTTGTGGAAATATTAAAAAATTATTATTTCTACGTATATATCTGAGTTTTAATAAAAATTAAAATATAATGTTTAAAAATTAACATTTGAACCACCCGTATGTTTTTTTAACTATTATGTATGATCTCACTATATAATTATACCTATTTTATCAGTTATAGAAAATAATAAAAAAGGAAAATAGGAAATAAAAAAAATAAAACCAAACTAGACAATAACAGATTGCTTTATTTAACAAAAAATATATAATATATAGAAAGGAAAAAAACAAAATTTTTCACATGATCTGTCAAGCATGCTCGGAGTCCATCTTGAAAAATTTGTTTCTTTTATTATATTTTTTAATAGAATGTAAAATTAAAGATAACCCATCGAACCTTATGATATTTAATATAAAATACATATGATTAATAACTATTTACAAAATACAAGTTAAGATTTATACTTTTTTATTAACATTAATATAATCCAGTCTATAGTAAAGGCTATTCGACAAACTTAGCGTAATGTTAGAAAATTGATGGTTATTTTAATAATTCTAATTATTAGTAGCAGGCAATTTAAATTAAAATATAAATATACGTATAAAATCGCGTCAAGCTAAAATAAAAAAGGTAAAAAAATAATTTACGTATTAACGGATAAAAATACAACAGTTTATTTATTATGCAAAATTGTGTTTTTAATTTTTTTTCTTGTTTTATTTTATTATGCAAAATGTGACATAATTCCATAGATGGCACCCAAGCAAAGAATATGAAAAAAAAATGAGATCAATTTACTCTACACGCGAGAAAATGAAAAAAATAAAAATTGCCTGCTAAATATTACAAAAATGATTTTTGTCCGTGAAAATTTGATTATTCATTCCTGAAAGGTTAATTCTCATTTGATAATTTTGTTCAACGCACGACTGTTAATCGACTTAAAATTACATTTAATTATGATTTGCATTTTTCCATCGCTTTAACATATTTGACATATATGTACTTTTATATTTAATTAAAAAAACAACGAAAAAAATACAAAAATGGGCAGTATCATGTATTCCTATATTACAACTTAAATCGAAAATCTACAGAGGCGAAAAAAACATCAATAATAATAATAATCATTTGAAATAAATAACAAGTTACATTCTTTAAAAAAAAACTGTTAAAATTAATAAAAAAAGAGTCCTATTTAAAATAAGTTCCGTTCAATTGAAACTGTGTGATCTTTAACTTGCTACACCTTTATAACTTTTTTATTTATTTCTTAATAAAAACTCTATTCCTATTATTATATCTTTATATAATAATTATTATTATTTCTTCATTCAGAGTTAGATACACTTTACGATAATTATATTACGATATTCCTTTGTATACAATACACAATCAAACATTCATTATGTCTAATTATGTATTAAATAAACCACAAAAATGTGTGTAACGCTACATATTTTTTGTTACGAAAGAAATAATAAGAGATTTCCATAACAAATTTAAAAAAAACATATATTCTGAGATTAAATGTAAAACTAAACGCATTTAAATGTAACTAGAATCGAATTAAATAAACCTCCTTTTAATTATTGTACGTACATACTTTTAAGTAAATATTTTAACAGTCTCAAGGTACATACATACAATTATAAATATATTAACAAATTATTTAGATGCGTTTAGTTTTGCGTAGGAATTAATAAAAAAAATAGCTGTCAAGCTGTCAAGAGTCTTTGAAAAGGTCTCAAAATGCCACCGTCCAGCTATATTGGGCAAAAATGAGATCGTTCTAACGCAACCTGATAGAAACCTGTGGGTTCAGACCTGGGGCAGGTGCAGACCTAGCCGTGCGTGTAGTCCAGTACACTATCCAGTGAGAACAGCTCCTTGTAGAGCGCTGGGAACACGTGGTGTGGATGCGCCGCCTTGAAGCGACACAGGGCCTCCAGGTGCATCAGCGATAGTTCTCTGTAATTGCACAATTGTTAACAATTAGCATTCGCAACCGGGGTGCGTGTGTGATCAGATGCATGAACATAAAGAGGCAAAAGGAGTATGTAAGGATCGTAGTAGATGGCGTTCTGTAGTTTCTGCTTACCCCATGGGAAGGCGTGAGCTTATGTACCGTGCATTCGCCAGTTATTTGCCAAGAATGTAAACAAAAATGAATTAATGGAAAAATAACTTTAATTCCTACACAATAAAGTTCAGTTAACGCTACAACTTCAAGCATTTTTATAACTTTATCAATAGTGCTAGTCACTCTGAAGTCAACTTAATAGTCATTGAAATAAAGTTGATATTTGTTTAACTTGAAATAGGGTAGGGGTATGCAGCACTGTGCACTTTTACATTATGTGTGTATGCACGGTTCCTATTGGTCATTTCGTTTCCTATGAGAAGAGCCGACAAGAAACTCCACGGTTACTCTTTTAAAAAGAATTGGCATAGACAATGCTTTGAAATTACAGTGTTGATAGCTATGGGAGGACAGTGATCTAGATAATAAACATTATGTTCTACTGATCTATGCGTCATGTTCGTGAACGGGCGCCGTCAGTTGGGGCTGGTCATCACTTAGCTGCCTCGGCTTATTTTTAATTATTTTATTTTTGGATTGTTGTTTTGTTAAGTACTATTTGCTGTACTCTGGACGCTCTTAACACGTACGTCTTTTTTTTTTATTACATCGTTCTCACATATAATTATAAATTCAACATTAATGATGCACTAATTTTTTTGTAAAAATATAATTTAAAAGAGTGTCCATGGAGTTTCTTGCCCGTTCTTCTCCATAGGTACCTACGCTTTGGAATGGGCAACTAGCTTCATATTTTCTGACTGGCCGACTTCTTGACAATTCAAAAGTGAAATAAATGCTTTGAGTTTGAGTTTGAGTTTTACATACCTGAAGGTGGGTATCTTAGCCAACAGCGTGTCTAGAACAGTGACGTCACCCTTGAGGGGCGCGTGGTTAGTCTCGATCTCGTGCCGCATCGCCGCCATCGACATATTGAACAGGCACTGGATCTCTGGGTTGCCGCGGACACCGTGCCGTTCTGTGAAGGATTAAATAGGAGGTTAGTATTAATCATCTTTATATTATTCTACAATGAGGGGCTGGTGGCTAAGTAATAACAGCCGCACGGGTCGATCGATCAGGTTAAGCTACGCTTGCCGCGGTTGGTCCGTGGATGACCATCTGTGGTGACCATCTTTAAATACCAAGACCCCTCCGTGCCTCGGTAAGCACGTTAAGCCGTTGGTCCCGGCTGTCATTCGTGGATCTTTGACAGTCGTTACGGCTCGTCAGAAGCCCGAAAGTCTGACAACCAGTCTTAACAAGGCGTTTCGTATTACCCAGTAACTGGGTTGTGGAGGTCAGATAGGCAGTCGCTCCATGTAAAGTACTGGTATTCAGCTGCATCCGGTTAGACTAGAAGCCGACCCTAACATAGTTAGGAAAAGGCTAGGCAAATGGAGGCAAATGGATATTCTTCTACAATATTCCGGATCATCTCTGGTTGCATAGGGGTAAATGTGTAAATAGCTACAGAGATGATATAACATGAAGAGTGTTTAATCTAGAAGTCAAGCCCTTATAGTTAAGCTGCTGTCATTTAAGAGTTTTAACCATTTCATTTGACGGGATTAACATTTTTCTTTTCAACTTCTAAGGCAATGGCGTCTAATATCTTTAAAAGTTTGTTCACTAGCTATAAAGTTATGTTTCTTACCTGGCCACAATAGCACAAGGCTCTGGTAGAGCGCAAGTTCAGTCTCAGTCAGTTTGAGTCGCGCGATTGTCTTCGCCGCGTCAAATATACCCACCACTAGCGCCACGTCGCGGGGATCACTGAAATTAAATAAACATTTTTATATAGATGTGCAACAGACACCATTACATTACAGAACTTATTTTTGGCGTTAAAAATACAGATTCTTCAATGTCAAATTCTGTTGAAAATAGTTAAATGTAGCATATTTTCCACAGGATTAACATTCTTTATTTCTCAAGGTTTTCAAATCAGATGTAAGTTTGTCAAATTAAGGGCCTACCTCGAAAATCTAAAATCCTCGAAAACATACTAAGCGAGCGAAAGTAATGCAATTACTTTTGAAACGCAAATGAAGAGAGATGGCTATAATGTGCGTGCGCTCGGAATAAAACAACGTTTGTGCCAAAACTAATTTACTCCTTTTTAACAAAATAAATAAATTAAATTTAAAACTACTTTGAGTAAACTTTAATATGATAATTCTCTATGTTTTAAAGTAAATTCCAGTGAATAAATAACTCTTAAGTGTTACGCCGTGATGCAGAAAAACGTAAAAAAAAACAGATATAAGTTTGCATTTTTTTTGTATCGAGAAAAATTCATTGAATCGTATATTCCTTTTACACGATACTAGATCAAAGATTTAAAAAACATATACCAAAATGTTAAATCCCTATTTCACATACTTACTTAACAAGTTACACGAAACAGCAAAAAATCATTTTTTTCAACATAGCCCCTTAAATGTAACTTTGTGAAATTAAATGTAACTTTGTCAAATTAAATGTAACTTACCGTGCATGCACGCACTCCCTGATTGGCAGCACCACATCTCCGTACAACACTTGGTCTCGATTCACGTCGATCAGCCGCGAAAGTCGTACGATGGCTAACTCAAACGAGCCTAGAGAGAGATAAATAGTTTATTTAGATAATTTGTTGGTAAATATTTGTTTTGGACAGTATTATAGTGATAGATGATGGTGATTATTTGATACTGAATGGACTGTTTTATGTAAGATGTATTTATTAACACATTCATTTAATACTTATACTTTTTGTCGAAAAGATAAGGTATGTAAACCGCTCACTTGTTCTATAAAATAAATTAATGCAAAAGTGTTACGTCCCAACATTTTAAGAAATATTCTTATATTCTGTACATAATACATATATATACTTATAGTAAACCATAATCCATCGAAATATACTGATAGAAAAAATTCAATAATTTCTCAGAACCTCCTAATTTATTCTGCTGTTCCACTCCTGGTCAAAGACTCTCAAAATTTGAGAAAAAAAAAACTAATTCGATGACGAATGATTTATGGATACTATATACTCACCAGACTTTAGCAGCAGTATCTGGTCATCTTGTGTAAGTTTCATAAATCCAGGAATAAGTTTCGCGAACTCAATAATATTCTGGATCATCCCAGTCAGTTTGTCTGCACAATCCAGCCACATCTCCTCGTATGTCATTGAACTATAGTATAGAAGCCTGGAAAATAAAGTAGGGTTAGAAATATGGCAATATAACGTAACAACAACCATTTCTCGTACTTGAAAAACGTTCAATCAAGTCGCAATCTTGTCTCAGCGACAATCAATGTCAAAAATTTGACAAAAATGTTTATGATTTGATTCTATTTGTCAAAAATACAATCAATTTTGAAGATTGAGGCAGAAATATAAATACTACTCATATTATGCAGAACTCGATCTCATAAAATTAGTTTAAATGATACAAATTACGGGCACTTTTGAATTTTCAAGGAGTCGTCAGAAAGATGGAGCTCGGAACCCATTCCAAAGGGTAGTAAATTCCTATGGAAAAGAACGGGCAAGAAACTCCACTTTTAAATCAACTTATTGACACAAAATTTTGTTTCTGTGTAGCCTTTGCCCAACTGTGTCGATATCGGCTTCCAGTCTAACCGGATGAAGCTAAATACCAGTGTTTTACATGGAGCGACTACCTATCTCACCTCCACAGCTCAGTTACTGGGTTATGTAATACAAAATTACGACTATAGTCCCTGAAGGGGTAGGGAAAGTTGTATTTATTTCACGTTTATTTTGTCAGTTATATTAAAGTCCCATGTCATTGGGAGCATATTGCCGTGCATCGGGGACAAGACCGGACTGACTGATATCGAGGAATTCCTCATGGAATATCCCCTATAACACTTTAGCTGTCCTGGGGATCGAAACCAGGACAAGACGCTCAGCAGTGTCGCTTAAACTAATGAAGTGGAGGTGAGTGATATTAAGAATGGAAATAAACTCGAAAATAGTATTGTAAGTAGAGAAATAATTATATATTAACTTTTTTATATCAACCCGTTGCGGCAGCGGCTGCAGCGGTTCGGGTTTCGATGCCTGGGTTGGACAGTGTGTATGGGTTGGTCTGTTAGAAAAATTTGGGAACATTTTCACTTTGTCGTAACAATGGGCTAGCTCCTACGACATGCGACCTAAGCTGGGTGATTTTAAAATGAGGAAGAAGAACATAGATACAGGGACCGCTATACCCTAATTATATATTATTACCCCATAAGAATTTTATTAACAGAATTATGGAAAATAATTTTGTGACACAAGTAGTAGGCCGTATTACAAAAATTCAAGAGAAGGTTTCGAAAATTATATTTTTGGTGCCACAGTAATTGAAGAACCATTATACTCACTTGGAAACATCTTGTGGCTTTCTGAACATCTCGTGTATGAACTCCAGCTTAGGGTTGGTATTCGCGTGTGCTTCGGCCAAACTCTTCACAAGAACCTTGCTGATATCGCCCTCCGCTGTAAAAGAACCAAACGTTTAGCTACTCGCCGATAGATGGCAGAGTTTTAAATTTTGTGCAAAGAGTTATGCATACAAAAAAATTAACAAATAAACATTTTCATGAAAATAATAGTGAAATTACTACAATTAATTTTAGCAAGCATTCATAAGCATTTTTTTGCATTTTTAAACTACATAACAAAATTATACAATTAATAAGTGTAACAATATAATATTTATGAACGAAACAAACCAAAAAAAAAAAAACAACTTTTATTGACATTTGACAATGCCTATCAAATTCGAAATTGAATCATTTATTTGGTTAAAATCATAATGAAATTATAAAAAATCACAGACATGGAGCCACTTGCTGCCTTTTTATTGGGCACGTGTTGTTGTTGTTTATGTTGGCGTAAGGATAATCGAATTTTCATTTTCATATTAGCTAGTACGCTGAAGTTCAGTCCTCCCAAAATAAAGGTTAAACCTGTATTCAGTATGTGGAACAATCATTGAAAATTAGATAAAGATACCTTTCCACATGCAAGCATAATATTTTTTTGTATCTTCATTCCTTTCAAGAGACGAATTAGACTTTATAAGCCATAATATAAATTTGACTGCACGTCAGTGGCACAATACTCATATTATCGTTGTTGTCTTGTAACTCATTACGAAAACCACTTCTTGCTGATCATGGTTTTATTGGGTCCTACTTTATCATTTGTGACTTCAAGTGACAGCTATGTGAACAGAACCATTGCATAAATATGTAAGCTGTCACGCCTTTTACCCCTGGAGGCTTTTATTTAGGTAGTAAGTTTTTTTGTTTACATTTTCAATTTTGATTTATTATTTTTTTGCTCGAGCACATATAGTTTTTATTATATTTGTTGGTATATTGGCGTGGCTAGCTAACATATGGCAAATAATTTAATTTAATGTTCTGTGTCCTTACTTTGCATACCTAGTATTGTATACAATCAAGTATGTTCTAAGTCGATTATACTATGAGGGTTTTGGTACAATTCCCGCGTCGGGAAAAGTGTAATTGGAATTTGTCAGTAGCAGCCCGGGGTCTATAATTGTGCCCGGTTGATGGCAAAAGGTCCACCCCTGTTACATGGGACTTAAACATAACTACCGAAATGTGGGTGTACTTACATCTCTGCGTAACCCTTTAAGGATATTATGTTATGTTTGGTTGGTAAATTGGCGTGCAAAAATTAACTAATACTACACTTTAATTCTATTTCTTTTAGGGCGCATTCGACCAAACTTTTATACCTAGAATAAGTCTTATCTTGAGAATAATTATTGAATTTTTGACAGTTAGTCCATACTAGAACTGTCAGTCGTCAGTTTTATTCCAAGAATAAAAGTTATCTTTCTTTGGTAAAATCAGCCCTTAGTCTAACAATAGTGCCATTTTTAATTATTTTATTTCTAATTATTAGCCGCTTGTTTATTGCCGCTTTGTTTAATACTGCCTATACCAATGGTAATAATAAAACAGCCGAATTTGAACCAATATGGGGTAAATGAACAATACAGAAATGATGGGCCCGTTTTGAATAACGTAAGTTTCATTTATCAAATTCTACAGGCTGGCGCGCAAACTGTGACCATGAATTCTGCACATAATTTTTTTAAAGTAGAAATTGTTCGCGGGTTATCAAAAAAAAATCTGCTATTTCATAGAAATGTGCATTACTTACGCGGTCAAAATGTATGGAACAGCTGATTTTGTTAAATTAAATTCGACGAAAAATTTCAACGCTTGGGATTCAGATCCAAATATGTACTTGAATCCATGATGACAGGTTGTGCGTCAATGTCCGTGACACGCTGTAGATATCATTGACAGAAAATATGAAATTGATCACCACGGTTGAAGCGTGGTGATTCGTTCCTTCTCTGAATGAGAAGAGGTCTTTGGCATGTAGTTAGTGTAAAGAATGTAATCACATAAACCTGTGAACGAGGTTGCCTATTCCTAGCAGTGGATAAAACGGATAACGTAATAAGAAAAGCCTAGCCTTTTTCTGAAATTAAGTATTGACTTATAGTTATCATCTGCCTAGCCTTGTCTCAAATATTTTGGTATTGGCTTCCAGACGAGATGCAGCTGAATACCAGAATTTTACTGACTGCCTATCTGACCTCCGCAACCCAGATACTAAGTAACACTATACCCCTTGGTAAGACTGATTGTCAGGCTAGGATAATAATTTGATATTTAATTTCTTTCCAGCTACGAAGCAGCCTCCGATTCTTTCCATTTAATGACTTCAATCATGCTATTCCTGGCACAGGCCTGACTGGTCCACGGTTTAACTTATTGTGGGACCATAACGACATAAATATTGAAAACCGAAACGAGCCTCGATGACTTGAAACTGTTGTCGAATTAAATATTCATAAAACTTGTAATGGCCTCTTTTTTATAGATTTGTAAACAGTAGCTACGGCCTGCAAAACAAAAAGGCTTTTCAATTCAACTATAACCTAAGAGACTAAAGGTAAATGTCTCCTGTGCCAGTACTCTCAAAATACAGAAATACTCCTTGGAAGCTGACATAATGTGGGGTTGAATATCCCCGAATTTAGGTACTACTTTAATGCGGATATATGCAAACTAACTACCTTACTATCTATTTCTATAATAGCATCATTCAAATCAAAATGACACTCCTCATAAACACAAGAAAAAAACTGAAATATAAATACTACATAAACGAAAACAATAAACGAAAAAACTGGCAAAATAATCTGCTAGCGTAACCGAAACAATCCAACGTCATCCACTTACAAGGCAAATCATCACTCGAACTATGACTGGACCCCTGATGTCTTCTGTTCGACACAGCATTAGGATTCACCATGCCCATCCCAGACATATTCATATTTAGCGGGTCCATCAACCTTCCATGCCCGCTACTGGACGTCAGGTCATCCGGGCTCAAATCTTCACTTGTCAAGGACACTGAACTTTGCCCGCTCACCAACACAGAATTTTGGATGTCCATAGGACTATGTTGTATGTTCGAGGGACTATGCAAGAACGTTGTAGAATCCACATAACTGGCAACAAGATTATCAACTCCCATTGATGTTTCTGGTTTAATTTCTTGCTTAATATTTATCACGCCGCTTGAGATTGAGGCTGGGGACTGGATCCTATCTTGGTCGTAGCGATCGAATTCTTGTATTCGTGTCCTCGGGAGCTCGTTTATGGAGGACTGTCGCATGGATGTTGTGGATGTCGTGGCTGTTGACGTGGATGTTGAGCCGGATGGCCGGACTATTGTCGTCCCTTTTTGCTGGTCGTCTATAGGTAAGTTTAGTGTTAGGGTCTAAACAGACGAACTGCATTTCAGCTACAACATCGCAGTTTAGATGCAGTTGACTTAACTGCTTCGGAAGCTGGCATGCAGTTCAAATGCAGTCCGTCTGTTTAGTTGAATATATTATCGACTGCGCGCGGATGCTGCGATGCAGTCCGTCTGATGGCAGCCTAAGTGTACTAACAATACTACTGTAGCTAAAGTTATACTCCTACATTATCATTTAATATCATAAACAAGACTTAGATACGAAAAATCTATAGTGAGTAGAATTTTATTTCAATGGTGACTTGACCGACAAAATTAACGCATTAATACAAGAGTTTTTCTTTGTCATTGCGATTGTTTCGCAAGCACAGATGACCCACCTTATGGTAAGTGGTTACTGCTGTCCAATGCTAGCACTAGAAATCATAATTGTTGCAGTAGTAAGCATAGTATTCATATCTCCCGCTATAAATCCTTATACTAATTATCTTACGGTTGTTGGAATTTGCAGGTCAGTATTGGGTTAAATGTGGTAAATTTCAAAAAACTGTGAGAAAATTTGATTGTCGCGGTCCCCTATGGCAATTTCGGCTTAATAATAGACAAAGAAGATCCAAAATACATACCATGACTGATAAAGTCAGGGTCCAGGAACCCTCCAGTCTGTTTCGGCTCGTAAGCTGTGGTGGAGTCGACGTAGTCTGCAGACACATCGTAGGGTTGTTGCTGGGGCGGCTGCGGCTGGATCCCGCCCATGTTGGATGTGAGGGCTGGACCCGCGTTGTTGTATCCGTATGAGGACAGCGGGGATCCGTAGCCGGGGTAGCTGTTGATGATAAAGTTGGTTGGTTAGGTTTGAAGTTGATTTGGTGACGTTCAAATATGGAAGCTGATTGGCTGTTGGTATCCTGTATTTCTGATTATGTAATTTAATTTATGTTAAAGTTCAAAACTTGTAATACAAGAAACCAATTTGGTCGTAATCTAAATAATTTATTATAGATTTAAAAGAAGGTCAAATTTACCTATTTGAACTTCGTTAAACCGTTCATAAATTGAAAAAAAATTTTACAACCGAATTGATAACCTCCTCCTTTTTTTGAAGTCGGTTTAAAAAGTGTTTCAAATGTTTTCTTGAGCAAGTTGATTTTCTCAAGTTTAGTTTTCTCGCTGAATGTAAATAAGCCTCTCATTAAATACAGTAGCGGTAATGTATTTAATTTCCTAGAATATTTACAGTAGTCGTGCAAACCGACGACATCTAATCACATAAAACTCCTCCTATCAAGCAACAAGCTATCAATTATGATGAGTAATTGAAGTATCCCATTTCACAGCAAAAACTGTCGCGTTAAGAATTTTCCCCTCATTCCTTAATCACTATTTACTGTTAAATCCAATGAAAAACAAATCGTAAATCTATTATCAGACATCTCAGACGCGCAATAATAAAAACAACGCCATCTATCATTCTTAATGAGAAACTCTTAGTACCGCTACTCGATACTAGGTGGCAGTATTTACAGTTTACCGTTAAGCGCCATTCAACTTCGTCACGACAGTATACCGTTGGACGCTTACAATAATGACAGCGTCTGATGCACCGCTGACACAAATTGAAGTCCGTGCAGTAATGAATTACAACGGTGACGGTAAACTAGAAAGCTCGGAGTTCTAACGAGTCATAGTTTTGTCGTTTGACTGCCAACCATTATGCATTTTATTGCCAAGTTGCATGAATAACATATTATATTACACGTTTGGCATAAGATGTGGAACGTAATTCATTACAGTCTTGAAGGGCAGTCTTTGCAATTTTATCATCCTACATTCCACGAATAGCTATGTAGCTATGTACAAAATATTAGGACACGGATAATTGACGAACAAAGCTTTTAATATGATAATAGTTTTTCAATTTAGTATTCCAAACGTGTAATTTAGTAACCTGCCCCTCAAAATTAAACAAATTATGAGAGGAAAAATGCAATAGCATTTTCATTGTTTCACTTTTCGGTAATAGATGGCGTTACTTACCCATTGTAATGACCATGGAACTGGTCGCTTGAGCTCGGCGTCTGTTGCTGGGCGTCGTATACCGAATCAGGCGCTGTATCAGTCTGCGCTCTCATCTGTGCACGATGGAACCGCACCTCATCCTCCACCTTCTCACGTTGCTTTTTCGACATACGTCCGAACTTCACCGCTGAAAACGAACAATTAAATTGTTAGTTTAGTTCCGCCACTCACCGCCACAAGCGCTCGCGTCGCGCACGAAAAACTAATGACACAAATGACATAACAGGGAATCCGATATTCGCATCGTTCCCATGCCTCATAATATTCACACGACGAAAAAAACGCAGCTAAAATCGGCGAGCCTAACAATACAATGCAATTATGTTCTGAATGACACCTAGCTTCATCGCTTAGTTACTCAATACCTGCACACATAGGTCGATGTAGTGTGCGAAACACGAACGAAACGCGTTCTTTTGATAGTGTGCGTGAACAAACGGGTGTTGATTGGTTGTGTGTGTAGGGTGTGCGTTCGTGTGTGTCCGGGACACTTCGGCCGTTGGCACACTGCCTAGTAGAACAACGAACTCGCGAACTCTGACGTATGTATGTATAGTACGTGCGAGTGACGTATTCTTGCTACGTAACTCGGCGCGATCCCGTTGGGCGGCAACGCGACCGATTTGAATTACGGACGCAGTTCGAACATCGAATTCCTCATGAGGTGCCTTTTTAATTATTCAAGGAATAAAGTTTTTGTGTTTAGAATTCGTCTATGAATTTTCTTTGTGAGAGAAGTTCGATGACTTTTACATATCCAGTTCAGCTTGACCCGTCTTTGAGAGCAGTTTGTTTATCCAGATGGGTCTTGTGTTTCGGTTATTTTTTTCTACATATATTTAGGAACAGTCGGTCCATAGTTTGTCGTCCCAGATTTTTGTAGAAACAATTAAATTTGTAACAATAGTTGTTTGTTCACCAAAAACAAAGAAAAGTCGTTGAACTGTATGTGTGTCGAAAAATATTTATTTTTGGTCTTAAATCAATAGATGAGGCTCGGCTGGGTATGCGGAAGGATTTAGCTAACATGGTTTGCTAGCTGTGATGATATCATAGCCACATTGCAAATATAAACTTAATAAGTACGTGGTTAGGTACATAAAATATCTAGATAGAGATTTGAGATTCAAAACTGGCATAAGGCTCGTTCGCCCTTCCAGTCATTCGGAGCCTGCCGGAGATGGGACAAGCCTATATCCAGCACAACTTTGTACTTACATTCTCTTCTACTTTATTTACATAGTCTGTGGCAAAAATTGCTTAAGTAAAAAAAGAAATATCACAAAATCTCAAGCGAAACCGCGTGCAAACGTAACACCTAACATTATAAAATAATAATGTACTAGTCTTGAATTAGTGCATGTTACATAAAGCCGTCCTATGTGTGTCTGCGTTGTGTTCGCGTAAGAAACTGTGTGTGTGTCGCAGTAAAAACTTGGATACGTTTATGTTACGCTTCATGACTGCTATATTGTGCAATGTGTAGGGTTGGGAGTTGTCGATGGTTTGGGGTTGTCGCTGTTTTTATACATTTTTATTTACATGACTTGTCATTTTCAAATAGATTAAGACTTCAGAAACAGTTGTGGATTCTAATTATATTAGGTCCATTTCGTGTTAAAAAAAATCAAGTCAACAACTGTTTAATTAATTATCACTGAGTACTAAGTGTACACACGGCTACACATCAAGCTATACATAACAAATATAAGCTGACTTCTGATTGTACGAAAAACCTATACAGTGCGAGGTCAACTCAAACTGGAAATGCATAGCTTGATATGTAGCCGTGTGTACACAGTGATATTTAATTAAATACTTAAATGTTTTTGAATTAAGTTACTATTGCAATTAATGGATTAGTTAAGAGACATTTGTCTATGAAGGAGCATTATTTGACACTTGTGGCCTTCTCCTTCCACATAACTCAGAATTTTCTTACCTAATAATATTCTATCACAAACCACCCGTATCGACAAAACTACCAACTATCGGCAACCGCGCATCTAGCCAATAACCAGTAATTGCACAACAAGTCGTATGCGGACGCGTCGCCGGTATCGCGTTATGTATGATCTATGGTAGTTAGACAACTAGGGATGAGAATGGGAACTAACATACGAGTAGTATGATTTATAGACCGTAGACGACACAAAACACGCCAATAATGCCGCTATTAACGTTGCCACCTATAGTCTTTTCACAGTTATTTTTCTTTGACAACAGCAACCTAATAGCAACTTTATTCTAACGATATTAAAGATCATTGTGATTTTGACAAACTTGTCAGTGACAGCAATCCAAAAGCAACCTTATTATTGGGAAACTAAGGATCACTGTGATATTGACAGTGGTGCAAAATCAGAGGTTAAATAACTGCGAACGGACTGTACTGGGCCAATTAATTTTACAGGACGTAGCATCGATAAGAAATAAT
The DNA here is from genome assembly GCA_963669345.1 of Gortyna flavago. NCBI lineage: Eukaryota > Metazoa > Arthropoda > Insecta > Lepidoptera > Noctuidae > Gortyna > Gortyna flavago. The sequence goes on along the minus strand of OY770152.1, from coordinate 5,543,391 downwards.
GAGAAAAACTAAGCCCTAGTTTTAAACTTTTCGTTTGGTAAGTATTTTTCTTGTGTAAGAGAGCTATGAAAAAACAATTGCCACTTAGCAATATTGGTAGCTGAGTGAGTAGGGAGCTCTGGACGTATTTTTAAATATTTTGGAGCCTTTTTTAACGCTTCCAATTAATATCATTGATTGAATTTAATGAAATAGTAGCAAGAAATGAGCGTACTATGATTGGTTCTTATTATTTCAACAATCAGTAGCAAAATTAAGATTTCACTTCACTAACTTAAAAATAACACAAAGCTAATCAAGCGAATTCTTTTGTATTCAATTTATCGACAGTTTTCCTAAACTATCGATCTATCGATAAACACTGATCGTTACAAGTATTGCGCAAGTACTCGTCACTACACGCGTCGGCGACGTCTTGCTATGTGAGCTCACGCGATTTGGCGTGACATATTGTTTGTATGTTATTATTATGTGTCTTTGTGTTGAGAATAATATTGTTTTTATAATAATGGAGGGCACGTTGTTAGCACGAGAATTCTGTGATTGTGGGTGGAATAGGGTTTATTGATAAGGGCTCTCTAGATTGTAATTTGTGTCACGGATGAACTTATTTCCTTCTTAAAGGAACAACCTTATGTCCATCAGTTACAAGGGTTATTTTTGCAGACAGTAATTTTCTTTTTATTGTTAATTTTGTTTTCGATGAAGAACAATGATATTTCAAATTTTTCGTATAAAGTTGATAAAATGAAGTTTGATAAAATCGATAACAGATGGCGCTAGTAGTACTCAAATGTTCAGTTTATTTTTTCACTTCACATACTTTTTTTTCTTTGTGCCAATATTTTTATTGCGTGAGAAAGTAACTGTTTTCTCTATTTAGAAGGATTTTTTCGATTCCCTTGCAATTCTCTCAATTTCTAAAATACCATAAATTATAAAAATAAAAATATTTGGAAAATCCAAAAGTGCTCGATTCATAGTACTCACTTGATCGTTTAAAAAAAATATAATAAAAAAGAATAGATTTTAGAATACATTCTACCTCTTAATTTGCCATTTTTAATAGGGTTTCTCCTATGGGTGAAACAAATCTATTTAAAAAATAATTACTCGCTACAATGTTTTCAGGTTTCACAATTATATGACGGGAATTTTTTTTGAATTTTTTTTTTCGTTTCTCCTGAATTAAATCAATTTTTGAAAAGTACAGAATTAATCTCCATTAAATCATCTATACAATGGTATATAATAAGTAGGTTCTGTGTACTACAGGAGTGTAACAATAGAAACAGTTGCAGAACGGAGGTAAAAAAAAAAACGATCCTTAAGCACTCTATAATTAGCTTCGCATTATGAGTCGTGCACTATGTATGCACTGTTGGCGATATTATGGTGATTAAACTGAATTACCTACTCATATAGTAGTTTTTTTTTATATAAATGGCATCTCGCAGTTCATCCTATATGAGGATGGCTACTGCTTAACCGGACTTTCCTGTGGATGCCTTAATTAAGGCCTCCAACCAGGGTTAACAATAAAACTTAAAAACTAAGCGACTACGCTAAGGGCACTCCCCCACGGGGTTCGGACCTCGGCTTAGGGCGTCGCTGGAAGAGGACAGCAAGGGACAGGCTGGATCGGTATTAATTAGGGGCGAATTTAAAACTACAGGCTCAGCGGCGCGGGCTGGCTCGAGCGAGGGTCGGGGACTCATATAGTAATAATTTTATCATCAATATTATTGTTTCTAAGGGAATCTTATTACCGATAAGCATTATTCATTTATTATATGCCGTGGCTACGTGACCATAGTGCGTAAATATCCATGTGTTTTCTGAAAAGAAAAAATAAACTGGCAATCATGGCGATGCACGATGGAGGGAAATACGTTTACAAAACGTTTTTGGTAACTGGTTGTATGAAGATCTATGTCCAGCTGTGGCCTTGGGCTAATAAAATTTTGCCCAGCATTGGGATAAAGGGTATTGGGCAAAAATTTTATCTGAATAAATTCTCAAAAGTAGTTCTTTACTGAAGATATTTTGCCCAGCAGTGGGACTCAACTAAACAATTACAAGTAACTCCTGGACTCAACAATTACAAGTAACTCCTGGACTTATTCCTTCATCGCCATTTCTCACTATAAACTTGCTCTGAGTACTTATGTAGTATAAACAGAGCGTTATCAGCAACTGATAAGAGGTCGATGACCTAACGCTCGCTTCCTCATCGCCTGACACGTGGTTTTGAGGTGAATTCGAATTCTTTTCTTTATTTTATTGTGATTTGTATTTGGAATTATTATTGTTGTTGGAATTATAAAAGTTCTAATTGTGTGTGTGTGTGTGTGTGATTGTATGTGTTTGCTTTAATTGTGTGCCTATTTAAACTTATATTGTAAAGGTGCAGGTAGAAAGAACTATTTTTATTTGCAATTTTCTTGTTTATTTTTTTCTTTCCATTTTATGTTTTATATCTAGACCAGTTTACGTTATTAAATACGGATTTAGCACTCTAGATTCCTACGGAACTGAGGTCTGATTTAATGTGAAACTAAGAAAAAAAAAACAAAATCACGCCCTCGAATATTGTTTTTAAAACCGACTTAAAAAAATGGAGGAGTTTAAATATTCGGCCAGTATCTTTTTTTTTTAATAAAATCGTAAACAAACCTTGATATTTGTTTCCTATCCATATTAGTTTAATTTCAATAAAAAAATATCTCACCTCAGTGAAACAAAAAATCCTTTAAAAAAATAAAAATAAAATAAAGCAGTCTACTCACCATCACGACTCATACCAAGCTTTAAACACTTCTGTAACCGACAGTATTGACATCTGTTCCTGTTGACTCTGTCCACCACGCACGCCTTGTTCCGCGGGCACTGGTAGTTCACCACTGGAACAGAGCACAGGGTTAATACCGTTACCTAGCATTCAAACAATCGGGAAATATCATCGGGTAGCACCATAGACATGGAGAGCAGTGGTGGCCAGTGGTAACGGCTCCGACTTGCGAGTTGTAGGTCGTGGGTGCGAACCCAGGCAAGCGCTTTAGGTACTTTGTGTAAATAATTTCGTTACCACTGCTCTCAAAACGGTGAAAGAAAACATCGTGAGGTAACCGGCATGTCTTATAACCGAAAATTCGATGACATATGACATCTACCAACCCGCACTGATTTACAGCCCACTGTCTCTCACAGAGAGGAGGCCTGTGTCCCAGCAGTGGGAACATTATTATTATTATTTTTTTTTATTATAGGCTGATTACGCATAGACATAGAGAATGGACTGAGCTTTAGCCTCAAAAAAGTTATTACCAGTCAGTATCAAGTTGTACGTTGATCTAAATATGATATATTTATCTATCGAATTATATCATCATAAAAATCATCAATACTAAGTTCATATTATTGAATGACTATTTCATGAAATCATGACATTTGAGGCCAATTCTAATACCAGGAGGCCTACCATGATCTATTTAAAAACGATTCAAAACAAGACATTTCAGTTTAGGTTCTTAAACTGCATCGCTCACAGTCGTACCATGACGTCCAATACGCTCAGCGGCATTTGGATCGTTGAAAGTGAATGAGCGTTAAGAGCTCGTGGTAGGTATCCAGATGGCACGGCTTAAGGGGCCGAACTACGCGTAGTTCATACAAAGGTAATACCAAAATAATTTGTAAATCAAACATATTCTTAATGTCTATATGGGAAACCTAGATATTCTGTAATCCAATCGGAATAAACACACACTATGTTAAGAATATGTTTGATTTACAAATTATTTTGGTATTACCTTTGTATGAACTACGCATGCTCCGCCAGCCCCTTAATGGTACGAATTAGAAGAACAGCATACCTACCACGAGCTCTTAAGGCGATCCACTTTAGGACCTAAACTGAACTGTTCTGCTAATTCGTACAATGACGTCAGTTTAACGATTCAATTTAGGCCGTGCCATCTGGATATCTACCATGAGCTCTTAAAGCTCATTCACTTTCAACGATCCAAATGCCGCTGAGTGTATTGGACGTCATGGTACGACTGTGAACGATGCAGTTTAAGAACCTAAACTGAAATGTCTTGCTTTTGAATCGTTTTTAAATAGATCATGGTAGGCCTCCAGTTCAGTTTAGGTCCTAAAGTGGATCGCGTTAAGAGCTCGTGGTAGGTATCCAGGAGTTGTATTGCTGATTCTAGTGATTATGATTCTGCAAAGCCATTTTTGTTACGGCCGCGAATCATATTTATTTTAATCAACACAATTTGACACTGACCTGCAAATTACAAAAAACTTAAGAAAGGGGTTCGAAAATTTTTCTATGGGAGCTGACATAGTCACCCGTCGCCATTTAGTTTTTTTTTCAAAATCGCGGCGCTCCATGAAACAGTTATATGGGTAGAGGACAGTTAAACAAAGATAATAATTATGTTAACAATATGGTGCCATAAAGACGTTGCCGAGATATTTGGAGGTAAAGTCACAAAGTGAGAACATGACAATCATTAAAAATTAATTAATAACGTGCTTAGACATACAGTAGATTGTATTCAACTAACATTTCCCGGCTTGATTTAACAATTTATATAAATGAAATAGTGTTTTATTTATCCGACTTCAAAAAAAGGAGGAGGTTCTCAATTCGGTTGTATGTTTTTTTTTTACAGACTTCTAAAAAAGGAGGAGGTTCTCAATTCGGATGTTTGTATTTTTTTTTTGTTCGCGCCTATTTCCGTCGCTTGCCAACCGATTTGAAAAATTATTTTTATGTTGGAAAGGGTATACTTCCCAAATGGTCCCATGAAAATTTTATCGAAATCTGACAAGCGGTTTTTGAAAAATCAACAAAAATCAAAAAATTTAAAAGCAATATTTTGTAAAAGGTGATGAGCCGTTGACATTAGACTATTGTAACTTAGTTATTAGAAACTCTCCCACTAAAAAGTAAAAAATAAAAACTTTTTTACAAAAAAAAACAACCGAATTCCAAAAAAAGAACACTAAAAGTGCTAAATAACTTTAATTTCGCAAGTCGGTGTCAATAAACGAAAATGCAGAACCAACGACACCGACTTTTTTTTGGAAGTCGGTTGTTTTTTTTTTTGTAAAAAAGTTTTTTTTAATGTTTGTTATTTGCGATTGAGATGCGAGTGAGTAGGCAGGTTTTTAATATAGTGGTTTTCACGTGCTCTGATTTTTACTTTCTGTGCTTGAATTAAGCTGGGAATTATTATCCATAATATCCATAACAATATTATAAATTCGAAAGTAGCTCTGCCTGTCTGTATGTTACCTTTTCACGCCTAAACCACTGAACGGATTTCGATTAAATTTGGCAGAGAGATAGACTGCATCCCGGGGAAGGACATAGGATGGTTTATATCGACATACCTCGCGGGCGAAGCCGCGGGCGGAAACTAGTTTGAATATAATCGAATGCATATAAGCACGAAATTAATTATTTTTTAATGATAGTCACATGGCGACTTTACCTTCAAATATCTTGACAACGTGACACTTTAGGGCACCATGCCTCGACAACAACGTGACACTTCTGTGCAAAAAATGATAGCAATATGGTGCCCATATTGCTAACATTTTTTGGTTTATTTATGTATCCTTTACCCATAAATACCATTTTAATATCAAGCCGCGAATTGAAAAAAAAAAACAAAATGGCGGACAGCTATGCCACAAAGGTTCTATCCTCTTTGCAGGTCAGTGCCAGATTGTATCCTTACCGCATAAAGGCATAATCAGTCGTTTCAAATGAAGACTTTAGTCCGAGATTTGGGTAATTTTGAACGATTTACTATAAGACGTTCTAGCTTAAAATAAAGTCCGGAATACACATGCTAGTAACTTTCATAAAAGTCTGCAAGTAGATTGCAGGCCATGTGCCATAACAACTTCTGATTGGTGAATACCATAATGGCATACAAGCTACTTGCATACCTTTGTGCAAGTTACGGACTTGTGTATTCCGGGCTTAAAGTTATTCATGCAAGTTATCGTGAGTTCAAAAGTAAGAAATTTATGAATGTTGGAATGGCAATCTTTAGGTCATAGGGTATAAATTCAAATCTTACCTCTTATATTTATGGAGTTGAAATCCACTTTGATTAAACATTCATTTCGCCTTAATTAAAATTTGAAACACATCTCTTTCTCTCTCTTTTGTATCCTACAACTCTTTCTGTCTCATTCACAAGTTGCTTTCTTATATTTTAAAATTCAACATATGTTTTTATCTTTTTCTAGCCATGCCATAACTTAACTTGTAAGTCTGCTTACCCTAAGAAAGAAACCAATGCCCTTACTGTTGATAACTCTCCTTCGTTTAATACATAATAATTGCGATAAGAAATATTACTACAAGGCTTACCTACATGAACGTTGATAAGAAAATTATGTAAGAATTATGTAAAATAGGACATTTAAGAAATTTCCTAGCTGAATGGAGTCCCAGGTGACGGGTCAAACGTACTGCGATCACAGATCTGCTTAGATCTACTTAGTACTCATACAAAGAGCGACACGCGTCAACGGCAGATGCAACTGCAGCTGTCGACGAGTGTTGACGGTGAGCGTCAACGAGTGTTGACGGCGGGCATATTCGAGTGTTGACGGCGGGCATTGACGAGTGTTGACGGCGGGCATCGACCGTCGCAGTTGCCTCTACCGTTGACGCGTGTCGCTCGTGTGTACTGACACTAAACGTGGTGGTTATATAATTGTCACATTTCCTAGGAAAGCGGTTCCGATATATTATGTCAGTTGTCATGAAAATCTGACATTTTCACTATTATGTGAAATTGACAAGTGTATTTGGACAACTGTTACACTGTGTGACCTTTGTCCATTTTCCTATGAAACCAAAGGCATACAATAATGAAACGGTAATAGCATGTTTTCTTCTCGGACTTTGGTTAAAATGAATTATAGTGATATGATAATTTGTTACTAGGCATATAAACAGTAGTTTTGTTTTAACCGTTTACGGTCTGCGATTTAAATGCCTCCGCCACAGGCTGATGAACAGACAGTCAGACCGGCTTAAGGAAAATGCACCCCACGACATTTCATTGAAACTTCAGAAGCCTCAAGAGACTTTCTGGTTCAATATTAATTTCACGTAAGACAGTCCAGAGATTAGAATATACGAACGTTCTTAAAAATACGGGAATTGCCCCTGAGATATCAACGTTGTAGCGTGGCATAGGCGCGGTCCTTGAGAATTATCTGATTATTTTTCAAATAGTGTTTTCGGCCATTCTTCTTTCGTCTAACTGATCGATGAGTAAAGTCCGTTCCCAGTTATTTTACCTCTGACAGCAGTAACCTAACAGCAACCTTATACTAACGAAAATAAAGATCATAATGATTTTGACAGACTTGTCAGTGGCAGAACCCCAACAGCAACCTTATTGAGAAAAAAGATCACTGTGATTTGGACGGTGATGCACAATCAGAGGTAAAATAACTGTTGACTGTAGATTTTTTTTAAATTTTCTTTTTGTTTTAAAGAGTTTTCATGTAAGGAGGATTGCCAATGGTAGTTTATAGTCTATGGTAAAATAAATATAGCAGATAAACAGATGCCGACCTGTGCTCTGGGACCGTCTGAAGAATCCTTTGCATCCTTCGCAGGTGATGACGCCGTAATGGACGCCCGAAGACTTGTCGCCGCACACCTTGCATGGTATTATCTCGATTTGAGCTGAAACAAATGGAAAAATATCATTAATTACATGTGATTTTGATTTTAGGAACGTGGTGTGACCTTTTTAGGCAGTTGATGAAGGCAATAAGTGTCAATATGGCAAATCAGAAATGAATTGCGTTTTTTTTTGGCAGTGCGTGCCCAAATCTTAAGATGAAGGTACAATAGCAAGGAATATAACTTCACTGTATCGACTAGAAAAACAATTGTCTAACACGTTCAGAAAAAAGTAAATTTATCCAGACAAATGACAATAAATCAAAAATTAGATTAAACTGTCAATCAAAACCTCTGTTCTAATTTTCTTTAATTTTCTGATCATTTTTAAAACCGACTTTACAGTAAAACATAATTTTTATTAACCTATCAAAAAACCGTGCTTATCCCATTCCCGTTCAACCGTGAAGATAGAACTCGTACTTGATTCGCGGCCATTTTTGGTCGCAAGTTCATCGACCCCGAGGCAAGGTCGGATCGCGGCCGATGACTTTGTGTGAGCCTGTGTGCGTACCGTTTGACTATAGAGACAGCCCTTTGGTGGGTGTGGGTAGGTGTAGACAGTATTGCTCGATCCCCTTTTGTTGAGATTTTTATTGGAGCTCGAATGCGTCACTTGTCAGTGGTTTTGAAATCGATAGTGATTTTTTTTTAATGAAGTCATTTTAGAGCTGTGCCATACAGAATTTTAGAACTGTGTCACGCAGTCAAAAAATTTCATTACCGAGCTGGTTTTTTTTAATGTTGGCAATTCCTATTTTGAAAAATTAATTATTAAGCTTACCAAGGGCAAGACAGACATTTTAGAAAAAAAATTAAAATATTCTTTATCTTTACAGTAAAATTGAACATTTTAAGCTAATTCTTACACGTGGCTCTCTCATTAAGTATTTAATGAGAAAAGTAATTAAAAACATATTTACAAAGTGTCATTGATTAATTATTTTAGGATTAGTTAGATAATTTCTGGTTAACTGTACCAGCTTACGGGGTTAGGAAAGATTAATCTATGTTTTCTTATAAGAATATCATTCGAGCTCATTTTTCTTTATCCACTTTGTGAACAAAATAAAATTAAGCAATATTTCAAAAACAATAGTTTCTTAAAAAACCTAATCGCATTCCGTAAAACGGAACTCAAAACAATAGTTTAAGCGTTCCGTTCCACGCAACAGCACAGTTAGTTGACAATTTACAAAATGATAGTCTTTGCAATATCCTCCTTGATTCTACTTTGTCATATAATGGACGGTTCTGTCATTTCATTGGAATTCAATGAATTGGAATTGGGTCAAAAGTTTACAGATTTGTGTCACTTTACGACCGGTTTTCCCAGTATTTGGGTTATGGAGGTCAGATAGCAATCGGTCTATGTAAAATATTGATATTTCCTGTAGACTGGATAATTGGGTAAATTGGGTAACACACTTACAATGGGTTTTATTTTGACAGTTCAACAACATTCATTGCGTAATTTACGTTGTTGAGCACACAAATTTTTCGAACATATGAAGCAATGGGCAATATCCTTCAAAGTCATTCAGATTGAGATTGAATGTGTCATGCGCAATTAGGGTACTGAACATATTTGTCAAACAAATCCGAATTTAGACAATCCAAATTTCGAATAACCAAGAATGGAAATAGATAGTTAGTAAGTAATTAATTATACTGTCACACGCTAAAAACCACATCCAAATCGACCAAGCAGTTTCCGACCTCAATAGAGCGAGACACAATGACACAAATATGTATATAACTATCTCTGTCTCACTGCTCAGCTGATTATGACGTCATCGGCCGTCGACCGCGGGCATGTTCGGAATTGTATCACGCCCCGCTACGTCATGCAACGGTCAGCCTTTTGGATTTTGAACGTACCTACAGGATTTACAGTAGGTAATGCAGTGAAATTGTTTTTTATTCTTGTGGCAGTATGGGGTTAAGGCCCTTGCGTTTAAAAAAGGAATCTGTCATTTTTTAGTTTGAACGTTTAGAATTTTGCATAATTGAAAGTTGTGTGTGTAAGCATTTTAGTATTGACTTCATATTTTTCCGTAAATAAACTCAAGATACATGGAATTATAAAAAATAATACTTAATCTGAAAACACTTGATTATCAGCAAATGTTCAGATGGGCAGTCGCTCTATGTAAAATAATGGTATTCAGCTGTATCCGGTTAGACTGGAAGCTGACCCTAACAGATGGGCAGCTAGGCAGATTGATCGAATACCTACTAGATTATTAGCAATTCTATCAGGATGTAAAATTCCATAAAAAATATTCAGTCAGTAAAAACCAAATTTTTCTCTAACTTACACAGCTGACGTATAAGCAGACTTCTCATTGTACGAAAAAACTATGCAATGCACGGTCAGCTAAAACTGGTACTTAAAGTTAAACTTGAGAAATGTCGTCGTGTGTACCACAGTTTTCATCATTCCAACTAGCTTCAACTTTCTGAATAACTGACCAACTCCTAGACAATTCAAAAGTGCCCGTAAATAATTTAGTTGTGAAATAAATGCTTTGAGCTTGTCTTTGAATAGAATAAAATCTAAAAAAAAAGGCTCAGATTTACACGGAACATTATTGCTATAAAGTCAAACAATGTCAGCAGTACCCATTACATACACATTGACTTGACACGTGTCTATTATTCAAGCACGAGCGCGAAAATCTCCGAATATGGGGTTGCTATGCCACCCGCTTTCACCCAGTCAGCGTTTGATTAACCAAAATGACAGGACCATAGATATTTTAACTTTTAAAGAAATAAAGAAAAATTGTTTATTCTGCACAAACAAAACGCACGTTACTTATAAATAAAAATAAATAAAAGAGACGAGAAACATACACATACAACGTAGTCAAAAGCCTCGTACTCAAGCTTAAAAAATGTTTTAAACCAAGGAGTACACTTGACAAACGAGTGATTATTCGATATTCAATTTGCATTCAATACTATGCTTTACACACCCACCGTACGTCACGGGTCAACGTCCTCTCGAAGCCTCAACAAGGCTTTAGTTAGGGTTGTCAATAAAAGAAGTTAAAGAAGCAAATTATAATTTATGTAAAAAGTTTTTATAGATGGAAAAATATGCTAATTTTCTCATAGATGGAAAGGGCAATTTACGTATTTGAACTCAAATTAGGTATATCTTGAAATGGATTGGTATTTATTAAATATAGCTGTCTTGCATGGCATTCACTTTAGTTTTTCTGTTACAAAATAGGGAAATGCTTGCTATTTCCTAACCCTAAGTTGTAAAATAAATAAATTTGTTGTCATTAACAATATTCCGCGAAAAACTCCAACTTCAGCAGTGACAACCATAGATCTAGTCCCAAATTTAAATTTTAATCTAACGGCTTACGTCAGGGGTCATCGACCGCAGTTGTCCGAACTAGCGATACAAACAACGTTATTGTGACACCCTTAAATTCGCGACTAAGACTCTATCACCTCGAAATAAAGTTTAATTTCATACAGCAATTGGTTTCTAAATTGCGAAAATATTTTTGCATTTACTAGTTCGAAATTCGAATGTGACTCGAGAAATTGTTTCTATACTATCTTTAATGATGTTTTTTTTTGCAAAATGGCCGGATATTCTCGTTATAATAGTTGTTTATTTTTTTTATTAAATAAATAGCTAATTTTAATATGATTTTTAGCTAGTTTATAAATAAGATCTCAGGATACTTAAAGAAGCTTCGTAGCTAAAAATAATGTCAATACTGGTGACTAATTCTTAAAATACTGTCTCTCTCAGTCTCAGATTTAAAATAGTACCAATAAAGATGTTTACTTCGATTTAAATCGACTACCTCGATCCCGCGGCTTTTCCCACTCAGATCAGACGTTTACACAGTGGAAAAGGACATATAATTAGAATAAATGTATAGGTACAAAATATTGTAAAGAGTAACTAGGTACTAGGTGCCCATTCTTCTCCAAACGAAAATACTTTTTGCAAGGAGCGACTAGAATCAATTCTATTTTTTGGTAAATTTTGACGTTCAAATAGCCTACTTGAAGTAAATGATTATTGATTTGACTTTTCCACTTCGACAAAGTCCCTAAAGATTTTTTTTTTGTTAAATCTTAAAATATTTTTATTCAATCAATTATCCAATAAATTAAAGAATCTAAATAGAACTAACAACCAACACATTTCAAATAAAATATGAAGAAATAGGTATCGTATCTGCAGAAGCAGCATTACTCCAAAGTTCAACAACACTGGCTGTTGCAAAAGAATATTGTTTTAATTGCATAACGAGCAAGCCAATATGATGCAAGTTTATGCGTCAACAAATTTAAAATGGAATACCATCGTATGTGCCTTGTGACGACAAAAGATTGTATGTTGTAAGACTTGTAAGATACGATTGTTGGTCCTATCTCTTCAACCAGTTATGTTGTTAGTTTTCCAAAATTAAATACAATTAAAATGTCATTCAGTAAAATAATGAATCTGTAATAAATACAGGTAAAAAAGTTCCATCGAAATATTTATAGAAACTTATAATCTAAGTAGGTACACACGGCTACACGTCAAGCTATACATTTCCAGTTTTAACTGACCTCGCATTGTATAGGTTTTTCGCACAATCAGAAGTCAGCGTATATTGGTTTTGTATGGCTTGATGTGTAGCCGTGCGTACTAAAGAAAACGAGTTAATTAAACTGCCGTCCATTTAATATGGGAGCTAACTTATTAAGGCTGATTTTAATGATCAGAATGATCACTTTTAAGGAAGCACTTTATTATATTGACAGATGTCTTACTTGAAAGCTGTCGACGTTAAATAATTATTTCGCAGATTATAGTTTTTATTTTTATTTAGACTGTTTTTTTATAAGTAGGTAAGTACTATTTTTACCCAAACTCAAGAGATGTAGAAAATCTCACAAACAGCGGTAATTATTAATAAATCGATTAAATATAGTTTGGCTTCAGATCAGCTGTGAGCGGTCGTCGAACTCCCGATCTATTGTCTCACTAATGTATTGTAATCACATTCTTCTATCATTGCACAAGTTTTTAAATGAACCGTCTGGTATTGTAAATTGGTAAATGGAATAATATAAAAATATTTTTTTAATTGAGTTATATATCAACTTTGTATGCTAGTCGAGAATGCAAGCCGCATTTGACAAAATGATGAGGATTTAAAATTAGAATGCCATGGTGTTGAAAAAGAAAAAAATAGGAAAAACAATACAGCATTCTAAATTCGAATGATTCCAAAAATAATTTTGGTGGGACTATTTATGTAAAGGCGTTGAAGATCGCCGGCGTTTAAATTATCTTTTTTTTTAAAGAAACAAAAGCAGTATTATCTTTTCATTGATAAAAATGCTGATGATAACATATCACTGCAGATCTATGATTACGATAACACAATGAATATCAATCATTAATCCGATTACGACGCGTTCCTTATGTAAAGTTTATCATCAAAATATTCTGTCATACATGTTATATTCATACTTGTAATTAATAGATACTATAAGATGTCTGCCCATGACGTAATGAATATAGATGAACTATATATAATATTATTGGAAGCCAAGGAACGACCTTGATGGCCGTCTGCCGCTCAATATAGTGTTATACAAATATTATTCAGCTAAATTATACATAACATCTCAGTCTGACTAGAGTTTTTATAGTCGGTCAACTTTCATATGTATACATAATTAGCCTATAATGTTCCCACTGCTGGGACACAGGCCTCCTCTCTGTGGGAGGAAATGGGCCATGCGGGCCCAGTGCAGGTTTGGTGGGTCACGTCTTCGAATTGTTTGATTCTAGAACATGCCAGTTTCCTCACGATGTTTTCCTTCATCGATTTGAGAGCAGTGGTGATGAAATAATTTACACAAAGTAAACTGCCTGCCCTGACGGAATGTTTGTTGGTAGAAAGACCATTAGCAGATCGATAGCCAGGTGGGTGGACGACCTACAGAAGATCGTGAGGAAGACCTGGATGAGACTCGCACAGACCAGGGAAGCATGACACTTTAGGGAGGAGGCCTATATACGCCGCAGTGGGTTGATTATGGCTGAAAATGATAATGATGAAGGTTTCAGACAGGCGTCTGAGACTTGAGATACTTACGTAATAATTACATTTCTAAAGCACATACATTTGACAGGACTAAATCCTGTACGAAGAACTGAACCATTGTAAAGTACTTACTGGGACATAACAACTTTTTGCAATATCATACCAGAGATGAGAGAAGTCAGTAATAAGTAATAGTAGTTTCTGGCTCGACTGGCTGGAGTCCAGAAAGATGTCTGGGGAAATATTGCAACTTGCAACATCACAGGGCTCATAATAGTTTTCAACTTTGTCTCTGGGTGACGGGGACAATAAATAAAATAACGTCGTAAACTAATCAACCTATTTCTGAAATATCTTGTATTTAATAGCTAGAAGTATTATTAGGTATACATATTTCTTTTAGTAAGTAAGTTATTTGAAAGTATACATAACCTTGTGTTACCTACTCACAATTTTGCATTCCAAGATTCCATACAAAATTATATAGAATTTTTACTTGATACCAAATATAGGCAAAGGAATTCTAGTAAATTGTGTAGTATTCATGCAAAGATGGAATTACGAACCGCGTTCCAAATTAAAATTTATTTTGAAGAGAAGATGGAGAGAATATCTTGGTATCTTTTTGTTGCTGATTTCTTTTTTTATATTTGAAAAAAGAACATAGCGTCGAAAAGTTTTTTTTTTAGAATTACGTTGTACTATAAAATTTTTCAACCGAGACTGAAAGCCGGCTAGGAGACTTGGGGAAACGCCAGGAAAATGATAAAATACAAATACATAATATTTATTATGTGCACAGCTCGTAATGCGGTTTGTATAATAATAATTATCCTCAAATGAAAATATATTTAGATATTTACATTGTGGCGCATTTTTATCGCAAAAGGTAATGTCCTTCACTTGTCGTCAATGACCTGATGAAGTCTATTCAGAGTCCGTTGATGGATTAGTAATTTATTTAATTTTATTAAAAAACCCATAACGCATTTCTTTTTAAAATAAAACTATTACCTACAACTTAGGCAGTAGGTTTCATGTCATGTAAACAATAAAAAAGGGTTAAAAAGAAAAACTGTATCTGCACCTTGTTTCATTCAGTAAAAACTTAAAAATAGACTGCTTAAAATCCAAAATAGTTCCATTAATAAAAATAATAAAAACAGAACAGAAGTTCAAAATAAGAATCGACCTTTAAAATCAGCAAACGTTTTTACGTAAGACCAAGCCTACAAAAAATATCACAACAGTGAATCACTTATCAAGTCAAGGCAATGACCGTTATCGGTCAAACGCAAACCGCATTACAGATCGTATCGCAAATTCATATACGTAACGTGGACGAGCGCGTTACCGTATTTCGAATTACCTACGTTTTGTGACGCGAGTGACATCACGGGCCAATGACCTCGATACCGCGTGCTTTTCATTTTATATTTAAGAGAAACCGTTTTAGGTTGACCTTTGTTGTGCTCAAGAATGTTTGTGTCAATAGATCAGTTTATAATGGTTTTGACCGTTATAATTGACAAACGTATCTCTTGATCTCTGATTATTTATAGAGCAATTCTGAATGATAGTTCTTTGAGAATTTGCTTTGTTTACTCTGCGATGACTGATGTATTTTGATCCGTAATTTCATTAAAAATGTTTCTTTTGACGGCTCATTCTATTTTTGAAACTAGTGTAAGCGTTCCAAAATATGAGGAGTAAAGTTTTGGACGAAAATGTTTAGATAAATATAGCTTTATACTTTGATAAAATGTTTAGATAAATATAGCATTATACTTTGATAAAATAACCAGACGGCTAGACCTAAACAGATAAATAAAGATAGCAGAAATTATAACCAAACATGTTTATCAGTGAACTAGATCTAGAACGGATGTGTCTATCTATACTTACCAACAAATATAAAATTTTCAAAACGTTTGTCTACAAAAAACGCCATAATCACCAAACTTGACAAAGAAAATAGAGATCTAAGGGCATTGACATTAACGAAGGTGGAATGATTACCTACTTCCTTTATTTCATGACACTTACGTCATTTTACGACACTTGAAAAATATTCTCCAAAAGTTCGTAATTGGTATGAAAGATCGTAACTTCAGCAAATTTATTTTTAATCATAATTTTTAAAGCATTCACTTCAAAATTAAAATTCCTACAGCAATTTTCATATCAATGTCCAAAATGGCGGAATCTTGTAATATAATGAATTAATGACAGCACATTTTCAGCCTGTCACAGGTTATTGAACCGCAGATATTTGAAAGAAATGATGACTAAGTAATTATTAGTAACCAAATGAATCATATTTGTGATGGTATTTAGCTTAGGAATTGAATTTCTGTCGTTAAGTTGTGAAATCTTTGTTTTGCAAATACAAAGACTTGTCAAATGATTTCAGCGCATTTTTTTTAAAGCAGCTTTTAATACGCAATATGAATAGTTTAATTGAAATGTATGCTTTGAGTTTGTGTTTCACAGTGTGTGGTAAAAGTCATAGGTTCGTAGTTATGATTTTTTAAACCAGACCATAATGTAGATAGGGTAGTATTATTACTTAAAACAAAAGGCCTATTGTACTGCTTAAAATATTTCCTAAAACATAGTTAGTCTCATCTTTCAAACAGCTTCTTACTGTTTCGTAATATGACACTCTATACTATAATATACACAATAGTAGAGACTTGTGTGTTTTTTGTTTATAAAAGAACTAGTGCAGTGCACAGAGCATGTAATCTTTAAAACTAGTTGTCATAGGACCACTAGTTTAAAAGATTACACGCAACCACAGACAGCTTGATTGTTGCAAGTTGTTGTTGTTGTTTTGTTGTTGTTGTTGTTGTTGCAAGCTGTCTGTGGTTCTTAAACTTTGAAACTACTGTCGGAGTGCTTTTTTTTAAATAATATTTTATAATTTTATAGCTTACACAAAGTCATCATCTGCCTAGCCTTTTCCAACTATGTTGGGGTCGGCTTCCAGTCTAACCGGATGCAGCTGAATACCAGTATTTTACATGGAGCGACTGCCTATCTGACCTCCACAACCCAGTTACTGGGTAATACGATACCCCTTGGTAAGACTGGTTGTCAGACTTTCGGGCTTCTGACGACCCGTAACGACTGTCAAAGATCTACGAATGACAGCCGGGACCAACGGCTTAACGTGCTTTCCGAGGCACGGAGGAGTCTCGTTATGTAAAGATGGTCACCCATCCACAGACCAACCGCGGAAAGCGTAGCTTAACCTGATCGATCGACCTGTGCGGCTGTTATTATTTAGCCACGGGCCCCTCTTCAAATCACACTTCAAAAGCGTGATTTTATTTCTAAAGAAAAGTAAATGTATTTAAGGACCATTAAAAAAATAACATTTAAAAGTGGCAGTTATTCTGACAAATCACCTTGCTCTCCTGACCCTAATGTTACGGTAAAACCCTCGACCACCTTGTAAAAATCACTTCAAAAATCGAAAGGGAAAGGGAATACAATCGTTCCAACTAATTTATGTGTGAAGTATTATAAACTTCATTCGGCAACTTTCCCTACGAAGCAAAAACAATTAACTTTGAGAATTTCAATAATTTGTCAAGAATGTTAACAAAACCATTCATTTGAACGCGCCCTAAAATAAAAGTGACAGCACACGTCACGTCATGTCACGGGTCGACGACATCACGAGATCGTTCTATTTTTGAAGCGTTTTGTCAAGTTGTTATATGGATTTTTATTTTAAATTTGCTAATTTCAATTAAAAACTCTTTCATTCAATTTTTTTGTCTTGGAAAACGTTGGTGGAAAATTGATTGAACACAAAATATTTATTGTTTGTCCATGAAAAACATGCCAAATTACATTTTAATTAAATTGAGACTTATTTAAGGAATTAGGAGCGTTATTTCTGTGCTCCACCCACCGTTCGTGCCGCTCTCATAGAAAACTGCGAGCTGCGTGAGAAAATCAATAAGCTACAATAAAAATGAGCTAGTATTTTATTGAATGGTCGGCGCTTAACATGTCTCTTTAAAATATTATTGTAAGTATTTATTATTAAGTATATTTTTAAGCAGCAGACATTGATTTTTTGAGAAACACCTTTTTTCTTTGACATAGGTAAATGGCAAAGTTTTGTCGTCAAAATCGATTCAAAAATCGAATGACGAAAACTGTCAATTCTTTTTTCATGTTTCAACCAGCTGCATCGAACCCACGCAGCAATGACACGATTTCATAAAGCCCGAAATAAAGAATGAGTCTAGTGATATGAAGATTCATGTAAGAGTTGAACGCATCATCAAATTAACGGACAACGGCCTTGAACCCGGCCAGTTGAGGCCAATTCGTCGCCGGATGACAACCCCAAAATTGTTCTATTGTGCCATTCCTACTGTAATGACTGAGTAATGAGAATGGCAATTGGACTTAAAAATGAGAGAGACAATCTGTCGTGGAAGTGCAATTTTTGTAAAATAAAATTAATTTATTTACTTCAGTAAATTCTTTTTTACTTCTAATGTCAAATTCTTCGATCATATTCTATTTTCAAAGCCACTCTTAAACTAAAATAACATTCCTAATTCAAAATGTGTAACATAAATAACATTCAAATTGACATTCCATCAATAAAAGTCTCAATTAATCTAAATGCTTTACATTACGCAAAGACAACGCGGCATACAGCCTTTACTTATGACGTTTTACCACTCTACTGGCATCCACGTGTCGGTTTTCGACGGGGTTAATGACACTAACTTGCACTTTGACTTGCCTAGTACCTAATTATTTATTTTATTTATTTAATGGCTTGCAAGCAAAGTGCTATTAATGCTATTATAGTTTTTTTTTTTTGCTTGAGAGCCCTATTTTTGCTGCCAAATAAAAGAGTTTGTATTTTTTTTTTATTTTGCATTCAAAATTATTCTTAAAACTGTCAGTTGTTTTAGGACATAAAACAACAAAATGTTAACGTGAAACTGACTATAATTTTCATTCCACGTTGGTTTTCAAATTAGAGCGTTTTTTAAAAAGGAATTCAATCCTTGCTGATATTAAAACATAGAAGTAAATAGGGGTGATGGTAATCTAGCTGCTACTGTTACTCAGGACTTCTGCTGACTCTACTATCAATATAACTGCTTAAACATTCAGCATAAGGCTTGCCCTTGTTTTAACAAACTCATTATTAATTCTCCTGCCTTATCCCAATTTATTTGTACTAAATTGTTTACTCAACTCAATACTCTTATTCTAATCAACTTTACGTCTTTAGATACACAACTAAACATAAATCCTTTAGCACAAAAACATAACCCAAATTTAACGACAATTAACACAAATAAATGAAACAAAGAAAAAACCCCCAATAGGTTAATTGTGGAAAATTATAATTTGGGGCACAAACATTTAAATGCAATTGGGGGCAATAGACAAATGCATCGATTTTGTAAATATGTTCACTGAAATGTGGGTCGAATGACGCAAAAAAAAAACTACTTAAAACTTGAGTAATCTAGTTTTGTCAGACGATTGTAAGTCACTTTACAGTTTTTCTATAAACAGCTAAAAGGCCAAATCCAAAGGTACTCATCATGTGCCGCGCCTTTTCCCAACTATGTTGGAGTCGGCTTCCAGTCTAACCTAATGCAGCTGAATACCAGTATTTTATATGAAACGACTGCCTATCTGACCTCCACAATCCAGTTACTGGACAATATCAAATAATATGATACCCTTTGGTAATATTGGTTTTCAGACTTTCAGGCTTCTTCCCGTAACGACCAAAACCCAAAGGTACTTTAAAAGTCTCACTTCCAAAAAAGACAGTCTTTGCTATTGACATAAGTGACATTAAAACCTTTATTCAATTGACATGTCATAGCAGACGTCAAATAAATGTGGATCTCTAAATTTGTGGTGACCTGAAAACATAAATAACGCCTAATTAGTGCCAATTTTAGCTATAGACCAATTAGAGGCACGGTAACCCGCTTTCCTGAATTCACTTTTACTTGTTCTAGATTTTTTTTTAAAGTCTGCACTGGAGCTGTCATTTTTGAAAAGGGAACTTTTTTTTTATACTAAGAGGTTATGCCCTGATTGGTAAATCATTAACTATTTATAGGAGAGACATTTTAGCGTAACTCTATCGTACCTATTTCTATCAGAAATTTCTCATGGAGCGACTGCCTATCTGACCTCCACAACCCAGTTACTGGGTTACGATACCCCTTGGTAAGACTGCGGTTGTCAGATTTTCGGGCTTCTGACGACCTGTAACGACTGTCAAAGATCCACGAATGACAGCCGGGACCAACGGCTTAACGTACTTGGAGGAGTCTTGGTATGTAAAGATGGTCACCCATCCACAGACCAACCTCGACAAGCGTAGCTTAACCTGATCGATCGACCCGTGCGACTGTTATTAACACTTGTTGTTACTACTACATTTTACATTTCACATCACTTCAACAAGTGTTAAAAGAAATAACAAAAAAACCTAAAAACAGTTAATTCGTCAAGCAAAAAAAAACATTGTCAAAAAGTGACAGGTGCCAATTTTTTTTTTAAACAATTTTGTGTCGTGATAATTAATCATCTTAACAATTCTACTGAACCCCTTAAAAAAAGGTTATCGCAGTAATTAATACGCACTTTGATCCAACGAATTGGACAATGCAAACAAACAAACAATATCAAAACAGATACTGTTATTTGCATAACCTATCGTGAATAAAGGCCCAATTATATTTGTGAGTGACAAATCAGTGTAAGTTGAGTTAAGTTGTTTATAACTGACAAAAATAATTAATTCAAAACTTTGAGTTAAATAATGAAATCATTTTCGACCTTGATGACGAAGAACAGCCAACCTATTCTATAAATATCTCACCGTCAAAACTTAGCTTAGGTGAAGTGATTACGAAGTGAGCTGTCAGTAGTGTAAATCAATCCCTAGCATTAATTACTTCACGGTGAGTTTTTGACAGAATAGACCCGACAGTTATATTTCGAACAATTAAGTTGAATCTTATTTTTTTTTTATGTGTAGAGCCCTTATTCCCAATTGAAATACATTTTGGACTTGATGGGGAAAATAAGGTCCATAAATTTGACGGTCAGAAAAATAGTTTGATTACGAAAACAATTAAGTTTTTCTTATGTAGAGTCCTTAACTTTATCATGCTCTACGCGACGATTAATAAATAAAAAAGTAAATACCTCTTATAGAATTAGCGGCTTTCTTATCCATGAACATGCCAGATATCGATGAGCCGAACATCCCATCACTATTGCCAGGCGGCGGGGATGTACTGTCCGCCACAGACCCTGAAGTGATGTCCATGCCCATTGGGTTGTGCATCCCCGGCTGCACATCTGTATGAGGTTCTCTCTTCAACTGCATACCCTGAGGTAGACCCTGGGACTGGTGCAGCATGGTGGAGGCAGACGAGTGCCCTCCATGTTCGTCGGGAGGCCACTGCGACCCGAACAGATTATGAAACTGATTGCTGTTCATCATTCCAAATTCAATCTTTGAATTTTTCTCCGTCGTGTTTTCTTTTTAACAGACTTCTTTCTCTTGAGGTTAAAAACTTTTTTAAGTTATTTTCGGCCAATGAATTTGTGTGCGCGCGAATCGAATTCGCATTGCTGTTAACACTAGTATCACTGTGCGATTTGGTGTTCCAACGGACTGTTTAGTTCTCTTCTTTTTTTAAATTTTAAGCGACTATGTCGGTAAGGCAACTGTTTTTGTTTTTTTTTGTGTGTAGCTGCACCATCAGAATTTTTCTTCGAAAAAACTATGGCACTCCCAATTTTAATGTTTCTTCAACTTTGTTGACTTTTAATTTTAAGCACCAGATTTTTGTGTTTAACTGATAAATATATTCCGGCCAAGCGGTGATGTGAGATTTCTTTTAGCGAAGTTTAT
This sequence comes from Gortyna flavago, assembly GCA_963669345.1. Classification (NCBI taxonomy): domain Eukaryota; kingdom Metazoa; phylum Arthropoda; class Insecta; order Lepidoptera; family Noctuidae; genus Gortyna; species Gortyna flavago. The sequence continues at coordinate 5,521,625 of OY770152.1, read as the reverse complement.
TTCAGGTATTAACTTTTTGAAGAGCAACAATTTTTTTGGCATTTTGTCTCCGTGGTTGTGTTTTGTTTTCTTCCTTTCGTCTTAAATAAACATCTACGTAAGGCACTATTACTGTTATTGTAATTTTTCACTTGTTCCCTTATTCTACTGGATTTATGTTATCTCTTTATCAAAATTTGACAAACGCAAAAAATCTGTAAAGAGAAAACCGAAGCGGAAGAAGAATTTATTTGAATTTAAAAATATTTTCATGAAATTTTGAAAATGCCAATTAGTTGTTATTGTCAAAAGATTTTAGTTAACCGAACACTACTGCTCAATTATCTAAAATCCGTTATCCGAATTTACGTGGAACACAAGATTTTAATTTTAAATAAGTCGTTAGACACCACTACGTTCCATTTTCCAAAAAGAAAAATAAAATCCTTGTCACTGTTGCACTTGTAGGCACTGTCACTTGTTTTGTGGAAAAATAACAATACGTGATCACCTCACTGCTGGAAAAAATTTGTACGTTATAATATTTGTACTATAGGTTGTTCACAACTCGACTTCGCGTCGGCAACTGGCAAGTCCAAAGATGTTGACGCCAGAGCGGCCCGAACGTGACTGACGCATTGACGAATCTTCGGCCAGGCTCACGAAAAAATTATATATTTTTTCATTCCGACCGAATAATCAACTTAGCTCATAGCGATAGTTCAGTCGCCCCGGCGGCGGACTACGATGGGAAAAAATCTCCTGCAATATTCATCTTTAAGGGGAATTTCCTTGAGAGGCGTCAATTAGCACTGTAGTACCTCCCAAATCGCCTAAGAAATGTACGGAAACGTGTGTAATTACGGTGTAATTAAGAGACAAAATTGCCCATCAGTGTGCGAGCGGATCACAAGGCGTTGTTTGCTTGTGTGCGTACGTCGGTGTCGTGTACAGATACAGCGGCGCGCGCACACTGCCTCAGAGGCGTCACAGCAGTTCATTGACCCCGGGACCCAAACAAAGTAGATTTCGGTGAAATGCTGTTGAACTCTAGTTTTGAATGTGGAATCACTGAGCGATATTACGTCGCCGCCTTTCCTGGCGAATTTTTTCGCCAACGACTCGAATATTTTTGTTCTTTTTTCAAAAAGAAGATTCTCCGGGTTTTTTTTGTCTATTTTTCGGGGGTTTTGGCCTCGAATACTGGCAAGCAAATGATAGGCAAATGGTTTTTGAAATTCGGAAAGTATTTTTTTGCATAATATTACTGAATTATTGTGCAAAAAATTCGCAATTTTGACGTCTTTACTGGAAAACTTTTGTAATCAATAAAAACATTTTTAAAAAATTCGACTAACATTTTGGCTGTGCAAATTAAATCGAATTAAATCTACTATAGCATCTTATTTTTCGTTTTCCCTATTAAACAGTTGTTTTGTCAAAACAACACCTGAAGTCCTGAACTCGATTACTACTGTTAACAGGTCAATGACCCAGGAAAAATGTGCTGTCAACCGCAAACATTAATGTAGACAATTTTGTTTCGTTATGCGACCGCAGTGTTTTTTTGTTTATATTATTTCCTTTTTGAATTATTACGCAACGTAAAAAAAATTTGCAATAAAAAAAATACATCTCAATTTAATTCGGTTTTTTTTTTTGTTTATGGAAAACACTGTCAGATATTATAGAAAGCTTTTTTTATATTACTTCCTCATAAGCCGTGTAAAAATCTTTAGATATCCGTGTAACTGCCAAAAATGACCTTTCGCTATGGTTCAATGACTCCTTACACAGTGGGCTATGATGGGCCAACTTTTGTGAATCAAAACTTTATTCTACTATTCTATGTTTTTACTTGATATTTTTTAGTTATCAGAGGAGGAAGTCATACTTTGATAAATGACCTTATGTCATTGACATTTTGATGTCTTAAAGGTCACCCTTTATTTATAGCAAAGATATTTATAAAAAAATGATAAGATTACCAGTTACAAAACGTTACATTTACATAATAATTTATTAAAGAAAAAATATAAATAAAGATGTACTTAAAACATTCTTCTAAAAACTTTTACTGTCTAACAAAAAACTCGGTAAATAATGATTAAACAGAGCATCCCAAGTACCAAACCATTAAACAGTACTCTCACTGCTGAACCACCATTAATCAAAGCGACATTATACAAAAAAAAACACAAATTTACTACTACCAACATCATCAAAATCCTTCCCGAGAAAGGTCAGCCAATTTCAAAAAACCATAGATCACAGAATCAAGTCATAAACCATGACGAAAAACACCGTAATCACAAAAATATGAAAAAAAAAAATGAAAAGTAAATAACCCTAGAGGGAAGCCGCCGACCTTGTGCTAGAAAGGGACGGGTGACGTGACGTCACGTCGTACTGTCTCACTCTTACTTACAGGCTAACGACCTATTGATTTCGGACCACGTGCTACGACATGCTCTTTAGAGTCCACCGTTGGGCCAAATGCGTAGTAATCTATTATAAAAAAAAACCTATTTCTTGATTTATAAATACAGCACAAAACAAAGCATAACATCATGCCTGTAATTTTCGAAGAGACGAGCAGAGATGTACAGACGCCAGCACATCAAGCTACAAACTGTCAAATTTTCCCAATCAACTTTGAACCTTATGTCTTAGAAATAAAGTTGAAAAACTATTAAAGAATTTTGACAGATTGTAGTAACTTGATGTGCTGGCGTCTGTACCTATTGTAACACACACATTTCGCCAGTTCTGCTCAAGCCCCATGTAATAGGGCTATCAACATCATCTGCCTAGCCTTTTCCCAACTATGTTAGGGTCGGCTTCCAGTCTCACCGGATGCAGCTGAATACCAGTATTTTACATGGAGCGACTGCCTATCTGACCTCCACAACCCAGTTACTGGGTAATACGATACCCCTTGGTAAGACTGGTTGTCAGACTCGGGCTTCTGACGACCCGTAACGACTGTCAAAGATCCACGCAAGACAGTCGGGACCAATGGCGAGGCACGGAGAGGTCTTGGTATGTGAAGATGGTCACCCATCTTCGGACCAACCCCGGCAAGGATCGACCCGTGCGGCTGGTATTGCTTAGCCACAAGCCTCTCATGTAATAGGGCTATCAATCGTGCAAAAATACAGACCCCGGCCTGCTACTGAGAAATTTCTGATGGAAAAACCCAAAAACACTTACCTTTAAAAATATTTGAAGTGTTTTAAGAGTTTTCGGGCAAAGGAAGTAAAAACAGGATACAGTATTGATCAGCTGCTGGCGAGCGTCGACGGTTTCATCAACTTTCGCGGTACAGACGCCAGCACATAACTGTCAAATTTTCCCAATCAACTTTGAACCTTATACTTTAGCGATAAAGTTGAAAATCTATCAAAGAAATTTGACAGACTGTAGTAGGTTGATGTGCTGGCGTCTGTACAATCTACTACTTGCTCCAAGCCCAGCCTTTAGCAGGCTTTGGCAGTACTTTTAGCTTGGATAGACAGGGAAAGAGGGCGTGGTTTAAGGCGGAGGTTTCTTCAAAATGGTCAAAAAGTTGGTTTTTAAAGCAGTGTATCTCTTAAACCGTGAATATTTTTATTAAAAAAAAAGTCTTATTTTAAAACAGTGATGGAACTCAAATCATAATTAAACATACATTAATGCATCAAAAATATATTCAAATACACCTCTGACATGTCTTTAAAAGCAGTTTATCCATTCATTAACAATTTTAATTATAATTAAAAATATACCATTAAATTGATAATGCCAAACCGCATTCAGTGATGGATTATTTATTATTAAGTAGTTTGTAAATAGATGATTGTTTTCTTTTCTATGCAGTCCGATAGTGACCGCGCTTTAGGTCATGTAGATAAAAAAAAAGTAGGAGGATGGCACGTTAGTGGTAGGGTCTGTCTGAAAAAAAAACAGCTGTTCCCTACATTTATGTTCGCATAACTCGTCAAAATGTAGGGAACAGCTGTTTTTTTTTTCGCGATTTCAGGTTTGGTCCCATAGTAAAAGTTGTTCATAATGATGAGTACAATCTCCCATTTCGATTTGTCGCATGTATTCAATTTCATCCTGTATATTTAGACGTTTAAACGTCTCTTAACTTTAACAAACGTTTATAAATAAAGGGGAATGTTGTAGTTTACAGCCTGATATGAATTTTGTTTCATTATGTCCTTAATTTTGACAGTTAAAGCACCGAAGTTTCCTTGAAGAATAGAATCAGCCGGTCGATTCTATTAGAATCTCACCGTGAGAAGTTAGGTGAAGTGAGCTGAGTCATTCCATCTAATGTTAAGAATTGACAATAATGACAGCTCACTTTAAGCTCACTTCACCCGAGTTATCATGGTGAGATTTTTACAGAATAGCACTACAGTTTTAGTGATGAATTTAATATGTAACCACAATAACATCGCAAAAAAAAAGTATTTTTCTCAAAATAAGCCTAAAATTGCATTTGAGGGTTTTAGAAGCAGTTCAACTATTGAAAAAAATATGCTATCAAAATGACTTACAACTATCATGGCGTAAATTAGGTACAGAGATGGACCCAAATATCTTTGTATGTTTACAAAGTTAGCGAAGAGTTACAACGCGAAAGGGGGTGACTACCGAGATGACGCCTAATAGAGAAGTATGGAAGAAAAATAAACATTTTGCCGACCACAAATAAATTGGGATAAGGACTAGAGACAGATGATTATGAGCAAAGAGTTACAATTACAACATTACAATTTGTACATAAAGCTACATTTGTGTGTTTTATGTTGTGACTTTACATGCTAATGTTAATATCTTAGAAACAGCCAATATTACTCAATCAAGAAAGTGTGAATCACATATAAGTGCTAATTTATGCTTCTTACAGAAACATATAAATTATACGAATTTAAAATCATAATATTGCCATGCAACTCGTGAATGTTCTATCGTGAACAAAAATATAAGTATATTCATAGATCAGATTCGTATAAGAATTTTATTTTTAGAACGCTTTTCATTTGTTCTATAAGGGATCTTATTATTCCAACTGTTGTAATTGAAGTTATGTTGTTTTGGTGCACACAATTGACTCTGCTCTTACTTTTGTTTGGCTTTACCTTTTAACCGAGATTTACATTTCAACCGAGTTTTACCTTTAAACCGTTTCAGGCTACGCGTTGTTCCTGCCACTGTCGCACTATTGTCAAACTACAAGTGCACGATAGAGACGGGACCATGTCTAAGTCAAAGCAAATCGAAAAAGTTCTCTTCGCTAAGTAACGTTTATAGGTCACGGCCTGAACTTGATAAACGTTGAGGTTTTTCTGTTTATTGTTTGACATCCGTAAACCAATATTTTAATTTTACAAGAACTTAGCATAACTTCCCTTTATCATTTCACAAGAAAGACGAAAAAAGCTTCACTACGTCATACGGTCCAAAAACAAAAAGCACTCTGAAAGTCATTTAGAGGTCGATTTGGAACGCACACACTCAGTGTATGATTTTTTTGATATCCTCAACAGGAAAGGATCGGGGACTACGTGCGTTCTGTCATATATTACTCATTGGAAATTGGAACGTATCAAACGAACGCACCTCGATATTAATCCGAGCTTTAAATCGCGTTTTTTGGCAGCTGTCAAACGTTTCATAATAGGCAATGGTCTATTTTCCGTGCCTCAGAAAGCACGTTAAATAAACCATTGGTCCCGGCTTTTCCGTAGATCTTTGACAATTGATAGTCGTTACGATCGGTGGCAGGGACGCGCAAATCGTAACCATGAATTCAGCACATAATTCTAGAGCCTTTTTTTTTGAGTGGGAAATTATTAAATAAATTCTCCCGCTCTGGGCGGAACAGGAGGGCGTGTCAGACTTTTACTGACTAAAACCCACTCGTGTTCCTTCTGTTGCCTGTGCCAGGGCCACGGTATCTCTTTCGAACAACCCGCAACCCTGGCAGGCATTGGCCCTAGCGAACCCCGTCAGTTAGTGCTGACATTTCTTTGAAGCGCGCGTGGAACACAACGCGCCATCGACCCGGGCCTGCGGTGCTATAATATTCTGTAAAAATCTCACCGTGATAACTTAGGGGAAATGAGCTTAAAGTGAGCTGTCATTGCACGGTGATGCTAGAGATTGACACTATTGACAGCTCACTTTAAGCTTACTTCACCTATGTTTTCACGGTGAGATAAATTACAGAATAGCACTACTGTTCCTTACCGGACGGCGAGCTACCCGTTGCTCGCCGTCCGCAAGCCCGCGCTTACGGTGGCCGGGAATCGGCTGTCGATTCCCGAACCCAGGGCTTCTATCAATAAAAAATCTGCTGTTTCCTAGACAAGTCCAATACACTATCGAACAATAACCTATGGAACAGCAACTGTTTTTTTAAATAACAGACGAAAAATATCAACGCAGGTGTGTTCAGAATCATAGACTGACTCCATTATAGTAACAGGTTGGGCGTCGATGTCCCCTGCCACCGTGTTTGTTAAGGTAAATTATTATAATTACGTACTTAGCGTAATGTTACAAGTGGTGGTCAGAGCAATGACATCATATCGTGTGTATACTGTCATTTTTATAATAAATTATTACTTTAGTTATTAAGTATGTAATACTACGTACAGCCGCGGACACTGGCGGTCGACCACTTTTCACCCATATCGTTAGTACTATTAGTTATTCTGTGCCTTTATTAATAAAGTTGAAAAGTGGTCAAGCTCCAGTGTCCGCGATGGTACATTTTATATTGTGTCTGGGGATATTTTTAATGTATTTTTCTTGCTATCTCTCTTTGACTAATGGGCTGAATTGAAAGGACTGAACAAGAAATATTATTTAATATTTATTTTATTCGAAGACGTGACATCCGGCAACCGCACTGGGCCCGCGTGGTGGATTACGGCCCACTCCCTCTCAAAGAGAGGAGACCTATGTCTCAGCAGTGGGAGCATATAGGCTGATTATTTTATATTTAAATACAAAGGTAAGGAGGAATCAGTTTAGTAAAACTTGTACTTATGTTTATTTTGTCAGACCAACCATATTTATTGCATTAGTCTCGCTTACTGAAAGATGGAACTTTTTTAAGGAAATTCTGCCTAATTTTGACAGGAGAGATAGTAGCAAAATGTTTGCTAAACACTATTAAGTCAAAAACAATAACTTCTATTTTATTTGAACCAGACGCCATCTTTAATTTACCCATTCATCATCTACCGAGCCTTTCCCAACTATGTTGGGGGGCTGGCTTCCAGTCTAACCGAATGTAGCTGAATAACCGTATTTTACATGGAGCGACTGCCTATCTGACCTCCGAAATCCAGTTACTGGGTAATACGATACCCCTTGGTAAGACTGGTTGTCAAACTTTCGGGCTTCTGACTGGGTTAACGACTGTCAAAGATTCACGAATGCCAGCCGAGTTCAATCGCCAACTAAAAATCGCAGTTCAAAATTCAAATCTAAAACTGTAAATTGCTGACTACGTAAAGCAGGAAAGAATTTCAAATTAACCGAAGTGAATGAGAATTACAAATTTTGAGCCAGATTCGGTACGTTCGTTGAACTAGGACCTTTTAGGATGTTTTTTTTACGTCTGTCAACTCCTTAATTTTCAAAAGAAAATGTGTGAAAATGACAATCTAGATTTTATACTACAATCTGTCAAATTTCTTTAATAGATTTTTAACTTTATTGCTAAAGGATAAGGTTCAAATTTGATTGGGAAGATTTGACAGTTTCGAATAGCTTGATGTGCTGGCGTCTATACCACAGAAGAATAGCAATAACAGACAGCTCAATTCTCTCAGTTTGTATGCTGTAGGTTCGATTCCCACCGGAAACACAATAAGGTACTTACTTTCTTAAATTATCACACTAAAAGTAGGAATGGCTGTCATTTTGACAGTTCTACAAAATTCATTGCGTTATTTACAAATTTTTCGAACATAATATATGAAGAATTTGGAGACACGAATCTTAATGATGTTGCTAATCCAATAGCAACATCATTAAGATTGGTGTCTCCAAATGAACCAAATCACAGAAGAAATTCGAAATGGCCTATTGCAATTAAATGAAAGAAAATTTAAAACTTGCATTAAACGTACACTTAGTAAACAAGCATACTATAAATTAGAGGATTATATCCAGGATAAGAACGCTTGGAAACATGCTGGTCCTGCTCCATAGGACAATCTAGAGTCTAGACAAAATCAAACTGGTTGCTAATTTAATTGTAAATTTATTCTTTTTTACTTTGTTTACATTCTGTAATTACTCTTAACTCACACCCTGACTTATTACTTGTTAAAATAGCTTTTATATATATAATATTTTTTTTTTTTTTTAATGTAGTTTGTTTACTTTTTCCATTTTTGTAAATATGTGAGCACCATGTATCTATCAGATTATTAATTTATATGTCATAGTTTCATTTTTAATTCTTTTACCTATTGTGGTATAGTAATTTTATTTTAGGTGCATCGTCTTCACATATTATTTTATTATATAATTAATGTATGCAAAATATTGTAAAACATTTAAAAGAGTAACGGTGGAGTTTCTTGCCCATTCTTCTCCATACGAAAACTACCTTTTGGAAGGGGCGACTAGAATCAATTCTATTTCATTGTAATTTTTGACGTTCAAAAGTGCCTTTTATGTGCCTATTTGAAATAAATGCTTTGACTTTGACTTTGCCTTTAAAAAAACAAGCAAAAAAAAAACAGTTCCTCATTCGAAATTCAAATTGTCGTGACCATAGACTAATTCACCCCCTACCAACCTATCCGTGGTTCAACGTCACGGCTGGGGTCAATAAGTTCACACAGTTCGCAGGTCAATAAACGACCCAAGTGACACACTATTTGAAATTCTCGTGTTCGAATTTTGTCGTGTAGAGGCGTTTTTTTTCCGAATATTTACGGAACTAAGATTTTTTTTTAATTGTCTGTAGCATTTTATTGCGTGCTAACTTTAGAAAAAACACATCCCCAGTAATCCGCAAAGGGGTAAGTAAAGGTCTTAGTACACCGACATTGCACCAGTTATGTTATCAGTACTATTTTACTGTAGAAAAGCTAGAATCCGGGCTGCTGCTACTAAGAATGTCATGACGGAAAAACCCAATAACACTGCCCGAACCAGGAATCGAGCCCGAGATCGCTCAGCAGCCGTACCAGCGGCCACTAGACCAACGAAACATTTTCATAATACTTTATTCAATACACATTGTCAGTTCCGTAATTAAATGGCCGATAATCACATCCGGGATGACCTGGATGAGACTCGCACAGATCAGGGAAGCATAGCACAACAGGGAGGAGGGTTGGTTACCTCTGTATTTTGGGTTTATAGTTAGCAGTGAGTGGAACAAGACTGCAAACTCAAACTCAATGAAGTTAGAAACATTATGTTCCTGAAAAGGTGCAGAGGTTCACCGAGTAATGATTTTGGAGGAGCATCGACGCAATAATATTTTTGTAGCAATTTTATAATAATGACGTAGTGAGCTGTGGCAATGTTCTGGCTGTGTGTTGCTATGCCAAGCGTTATCTTATTTATACCACGCGACAAAATTGCAAAAAAAAACTTTGATAAAAAATTATAAACTTTGTATCATGTACGTCCTGCCTTAGCAACAGAACCCCTGGTATGTCCCACCCAAATATTTGGCACAGACATTTGATCCAACTTTCAACGCAGTCCTCTTGGGTCAAAAGTTGGGCCAACATAAATTTTGAAAAAAGAAAACGGAGAGCGCACGTCCTGCTATCTGCCAATCCCGGTCGAAGGAACATCAATCTGTTTAACAAATCGCCAATCGATATCGCGCCGCGTTATCGCTACGTTTGGCGGTTCGTCGCTCGGGCAACGAACCCCGAAAATTCGCGAGTTCATTGCCTCGTCTAGCTTCGGCCTAACGTTCTACGTTTGAATCGCGATGCATTCGCCAATTCCATTGGTCGGAATTTGAAATTTTTGTTCGGACTTTCGAATTTAGATTTCGAATTTGAGTGGAAGATGAATTTTAACGGTTTTCTGTGGAGTTTGTTTTTTTCAATTATTTATTTCTTATTTCGTACATTGTTTTGTCCTAGCGATAAATGTAGGTAACTTACCTAACATTTTGACCACCCGCAGAGCCACAAAAGTGGGTCTTCCAAAAAGGCTATTTTAATCTAGAGTACAGAATAAAATGAAGTTCACATTTTGTCAAAAACGAACGAACGAGATTGTCGATAAGAGTTTCTTTGTCAAAAAAACAACGGCCATTACGAAACAGACGTTGCTACCTAAATATAAAATGGTAGGCATATTAAATTCTAGTTCACCAGACATAAACACCAATCAAACTAAACCTTTATCAATACATCTGCAGACTTCCTTTATCTAAATTGTCAAAACAACAATAACTGAATTGAGGCCGTAGACAAGAAATAATATTTTAATCATAAGCCGCAGACTTCAGATACCAGTGATACCGCCTACAAAAGAAAAAAAAAACCTTAACTAACATTGAAAATACAAATAATTTTAACCCGGTTTTTCGTAATTCGAACGTCATGTGAATGTGGTAGTCATAGTCATTATGAATTATCAAATATGGCGGGCGTTCTGCGTAACTTTACGTAAAAGGAACGACATTCATTTTTTTTTTTTGCTGAAAGGTCTAGGTTTATTTTACGATTAAAGATTGCGACATTTCTTAGTTATTGGAGTTTCTTTTATGGAATAAGGAAGCGAAGACTTTATGTTGAGATAAAACAAAATACACCGAGTTTATGGTTGATGAATGTCTGAATGATAACCTCTATCTGTTCATAGGTACTCAAAATCACAATGAAAAAAAAAACAATGAAATTATTTCATCATGGCGAACATTGCCAAAATCCATCAGTGAACTGCGTTAGGCTGAGTTGAATGATTGATTGATTGAGCAATTTTGAAACAAATTTTTCTCCAAAACAAACAGTTTGAAAAACTAGGTTTATGTAACAAACTTCCACAGACATGTACCTATGTTTACACTATGGATCGTAAAAAGAATGACCTAGTAGATATATATATATGTATACACCTTACGCGCTGCGAAATTTTTAAACTAACTAAATAGATTTCAGCCAGTTCTTTGCTAATCCAGTTGGTAGATTTATTTCTAAGACCAACGGGTACTGTTTTTTTTATTTTGGTTAGAAATAAACGCAGAATATGGCTAGTACGTCCTCTCTATCTGTCAAAAAAGAGGCTGTGTACACCAATGCTTAGCTTATCTGGTGCTGTGAAAATTGTTTATGGTAAAAAAAACATGGCAGTCTGAGTCTGGCCCAGACTTGCACCCCACGTAGGTACCGCTTTTCTTGAGTATTATCGTACCTACTTGTAGAAGTCATGAAGGCTCTTTTAAGTGATGATCGTTTTCGGTTTCACAAATCAATAATCTTCTAGCGAAACCATGCTGGTCCTTGAACTCGGCCGTTAGATATTGCCAAATCAACAATTTTTTATCATTGTTCCTCTGAACCAAAGCACCTGCCATCTAAACTCTACAGCACCCTTGGATAACTGGTAAAGAATGCCTAAGGCATTAAGGCCGCCTTTGTACCTTTTTTTGTGTGCAAAGAGTTTAATCAAATCGCAGAGCATTATGTAAATATTGTATAATTACATCTATACTATAAAATATTATAAAGTTTGTTGGTTACCAGTCGGATTTGAAAAATCTTTTTGCATTTGATAGCCTAATTTTTGAGGAACGCTCATTATCTGCCTAGCCTTTTCCCAACTACGTTGGGGTCGGCTTCCAGTCTAACCGGATGCAGCTGAAGCTGAATAACAGTATTTTACATGGAGCGACTGCCTATCTGACCTCCACAACCCAGTTACTGGGTAATACGATACCCCTTGGTAAGACTGGTTGTCAGATTTTCGGGCTTCTGACTACCCGTAACGACTGTCAAAGATCCACGAATGACAGCCGGGACCAACGGCTTAACGTGCTTTCCGAGGCACGGAGGGGTCTCTGTATATAAAGATGGTCACCCATCCACAGACCAACCGCAGCAAGCGTAGCTTAACCTGACCGATCGATCTGTGCGGCTGTTATTATTTAGCCATGGGCCCCTCTTTTTGAGGAAGGATATATAGACTATTTAACACCACGCTAGGACCGTTAGGAGCTGAGCAGGAAGAAATAAAGTCAGAAAGAAAGCTAATCAAAAACGAAGTAATAGCTCAGGCAGACGATGCAATGCGACGGGGTGGGTCGGGGGAGCAAGAAATTTCACGCGGCCAAAGTCAGCAGAAGTTAGTTATTTAATAAGCTTATTAAACACGACTGAACAACGTTTTAAGATTTGTCTTTGACTTGATCAAAAAAGAGTGTGTGCTATATCAACCTCAGTTACCAAACGGACATCAACAAAAACTTTTTTACAAAAACAATAACCGACTTCCAAAAAAAAACACTACAAAGTGATAAATAACTTTAATTTCGGAAGTCGGTGTCGTTGGTTCTGCATTTTCGTTTATTGACACCGACTTCCGAAATTAAAGTTATTTATCACTTTGTAGTGTTTTTTTTTGGAAGTCGGTTATTTTTTTTGTAAAAAAGTTTTTATTTTTCACTTTTTAGTGGGAGAGTTTGTAATTTATCTTAGTTACAATACAATAGCCTAATGTCAACTGTTCATCACCTTTTACAAAATATTGCTAATAAATTTTTAGATTTTTGTTGATTTTTCAGAAACCGCTTTTCCGATTTCTATAAAATTTTCATGGGACCATTTGGGAAGTATACTCTTTCCAACAAAAAAAGAATTTTACAAATCGGTTCTCAAGCGACGGAGTTATGCGCGAACAAACATAAAAAAAAAATACAAACATCCGAATTGAGAACCTCCTCCTTTTTTAGAAGTCGGTTAAAAATGAAAAGACGTTAATACAATATCAAGATTATAATAGCCAGTTACAGCCATCTGTACCTATAGCAAAGCATTATACTGTGAAAATCAGGTTTCCTCCTGGACTGCGGAGGTCAGGCGGCAGTTGCTATGAGTAAAACTTGTGAGGCTGTAACGCGCATGCCTTGGACATAAAAAATAAGTACTGGCTCAAGAAGAAAAAATATTGGAATTTAACGTCAAAAATGGAATGGTCTTTTCGGTTTTTGAATACGTTACAATTTTTAAAATAACAGTTTTTTTTTTCTGCGAAATGATGGCTGTCAATTCGTTAAATAGCGTTCACTACGCATGCCTTAAAAATTTTCCATATTTTTTTAAATGTCAGCCTGCCTAATCTGCCCAGATTAAAAGAGATAACACAGCAACACACCTCCTTGGCAACACACCCATGCTCGAAAAAAGAACGAAAAAATCACAAAAATGCGACCGGGAAGTCACTACAGGGCGATAAGACCGGCCGGTTCCTTGCCTGCCCACGTGGTGGGTCAACGCCTGCCCCACTGCGCAGGCGGGTCGCTGAACCGAACGCGCCTCACGCACACAAACACACACATTTTCATACTCATCGCGAACACACACGCGATCCAGCGTGTTTACGCGAGCATCTCACTCACACACACAACTCCTGTAGTTATGAACTTATACGCGCACATTCATGTTATGGGCGTAAACGGACAGGTGACTAATTGTATGTACCTTGTTTCAAAGCCTTTTTTTACGGTAGAGTAAGGTTGGCAGTTGTTTTGAAAGATCATCTTGGATCGTTGAAAAAAGTTTGACTTCCGGGGTCTGTGCAAAAAAAAACTGGCACTGAAATTTTAGAGAGGGAAGAAATTATACTGCTATCCTTTATCCCTCTCACGACTAATAAAATCACAAAATTGATAAATTCTTACAAAAAAATCTGAACGTACAAGAAGCAAATAAAAAAAAAGCATACAAAACTAAAGAATTTTCGCCACTAGCAACCCTATCTTAAGGTGGAACACCTCAGACAGACATTATTTTGGCGCGCAATTTGTCCTTCAACTAATGACATCACGCAATCTAAATTTAAAAACGCGTCATTAAAACGGCCTAACAGAAAATAGGTGTTTTCCATTGAAGGTCGGAAAGAATCACCGCACTGTTTGGAGATTATTTCATCACCACTGCTCTCAAAACGGTGAAGGAAAACATTGTAAGGAAACCGGCATGTCCTAGAACCAAAAATTCGGAGACATAATGACATCCGACAACCCGCACTGGAACCGCGTCACGCGTGGTGGATTATGCTCCCTCCCTCTCACCGAGAGTAGGCCAGGAGTAGGCCCGTGTCCCAGCTGTGGGAAAAGTATATTATGCTATTTTATGAGCTCTTCTTGGATAGGTTCTGCCGAAACGAGAGATGACACATGGTACGACTTCTAATGTAATTATAATGTAAGTACTAGGATATTGCAAAAAATAAAACTGAGTCATCTTCCAAAGTTATTTTCTATGAGATCATTAGAATAATATTACTGTGATCGATTAGGATCGAAGTTTTGATCGATCGATCGACAAAAACATACACAAACTTTGTGGTTGAACATATACCCTCCTACATACAGGACGTAAACGCAAACAGTATCAAAGAAATGAAGAAAATATTTGTTGTAGTTTTCCTATAGCAAACATTTACATTTTGGGTTAAAAGAGCCTACACACACAAACTCACCCTTGAGAGGATAAGGAACGGATAAGCAGGATACAAAGGTCTAAAAAGTTACTTAAGAACATTTTCGAAAAATAATGTCACAGCCAAATTAGACCGATTTTAAATTTTCCTTAGAAACAGATTTCCAGTTATCTTTTTTTAAAAAGACATTTCGAAAATGTTCTTAAGTAACTTTTTAGACCTTTGTATTCTGCTTATGCGTATGAAGTTTCATTAAAATCGGTTCTTTCTTTTCGAAAAACAAGGGCTTGAATGTTTGTATGAAATGCCGTACGTCGTAGAGACCAAAAAATTCAGGAACTACAACCTTTTTTAATCCAGCCTTTTCTAACCTCCCTAGATCGAAAGCTTCTTAACGTTAAAAAAGTTCTCCATGACGTAAAATTTCGGTCAATTTACCCTTTTAACGGCATCCACTGACACATTAGGTGCCTGCATTAAGTTCATAGAGGTCTGTTACCTATCGGAGGTCGTTACCCCAAGAGGGCATTCCCTCTGGGGGTGGTAGGCCTCCAACAAAAACATGGCGAGAGAGTATTGAACTAAGCAGTACATAATGATAGATGTGTAACGCCTTTTCCCGTTTTGGCTGGTTTTTGGGTTTGGTGAAAGGGTAGTTCAATAAACGAGTAGGAGGGACGTGGCTTTTGGTCAAGATAAATTGATTTATAAGCTTTTTTTTTGTACGAAAAACAACTAAGTTGGTCAACTAAGCCAAGCTGTTAGTCGACTCTTCACGTGACCAGCTGGCCTATTTTTTTGCCAAAGAATCAGCATTGCCATACAACGTGGCAATGCTGCCAGCCTTTTGGGCACGTTTCCTGTTGACAGCGTTTTTGATGCCCTTTGATTATTTCCCTCCCCTTTTTATATACTTGTACATACTTATTATTATTTGAAAACTGTTAGCTTTTTAAATAATGTAAAATTAAAGATTAATTACCAAATAAAAAACTAAGTTATAGGTTGATAGGAATGTGATGAGTCTAAAAGATTGGCAGCATCTTCTTCTCGTCTAAACTGTAGATATAACCATATCACATTGCTTCGTTTATGTAGGAAAAATATGTCCGCTCAGCAACGTGAATAACCGCAATTAATGTTGTTGAACTGTCAAAATTAAAGCCTAGCCTGTTAGTGGGTTATGCAATTAATTCGCAGGGAAGTTTGCCTGCTCAAGTGTGTTAATTAGTGATTAACGTTGATGAAGAAAAAATACTGAAAATGTAACGTAGCCTAGGTTTGAAAGCATACGTTTTTGTGATAATCTAATTCTAACTTACCACACACAATCAGCCAATAATGTTCCCACTGCTGGGACACAGGCCTTCTCTCTCGGTGAGAGGGAGTGGGCCGTAATCCACCACGCGTGCCCAGTGCGGGTTGGTTTGTAACTAACATATTTATTGTCTAACTTACTATTCCAGTATAGTAAATACTGGCCTAAAATAATGTTATAATAGTATAGCAAATCAACAATAATAGTGCAATAAACCCTCAAAAAAAATTTTTTATGGCGTCTCCCTCTTAAAACGAAACAAAATAGAATAATAAATAAGAGAACTATATTTAAAATTGACACAGATTCGGCTAAACTCGGCTTTTTTCGGCGGTCGACGGCCGTGCAATGAACTTTTCTGGGTAGTACTGACCTATACTTACCTAGAGATTGCTCCGTAGAGAGTTCATCCTATTGAAATGATATCATATTCAATACCAGCTTGAACATGTCTTGGACTAAGGCATTTCCAGTGACCGGGAAATTAAAGAAAGAGCTATTTTTGTCTATGACAAGACTATATGACAGCCCATGTGACAGATGGAAAGTGGTAGTTCGCAGAACCAAAGAGTTTTCAAACGTTAGCCATTCCAAATACAATTCAATTGTCGTAATTTTTCGAACGCTGACAGTCTGAACTCAATTTCCCCACATGTTTGATAAGTTTTTGACATTGATTGTCGCTGAAATCAGATTGCGAGTTCGACTAGATTTTGAATGTCTTTAATTACGGGAGTTGGCCTTCTTGTAATTTTACCAGCACCCATAAGCTCCAAGCCGGGACACTGCAATGCTTGCCAGTTACTATAATAGCCTCAGAACAGCTCTTCGAAATTCGAATAGTGTTATGGGTGTTGTTAGTAAGTACGAAAATAGATTAATAAAAAAAAACAAATGAATTCGCTTTCGAAATGTGTGCGGTCCATGTGCGGTCACTTAAGTGACGTTCCAACTTTAAACTCTTCGAAGTGGATTTTAAGAATAAAGAACTACCAACCTACAGATAGAAACTTACTCTATATCTATGTACCAACCTAACAAAACATAAGAAACTGCTCTATTGACTCATTATTTCCCTCTAACATCCCACTATACTAAAATCGTTTGAAACTGTGAACTAATGACCGTTAGGTTAACGTACGGTGTCAACGGACGACCTTCGTAGTTTGGCCTTGGTGTGGGTTCGAATCCCTGTGACATCACAAGGGGTGAATGTATGGCTTGAACCTGGATGATTCAAATTTTAGAGTTCATGACTTTGTAAAAGTGGGGGTGAAGATAATTATGTAAGTCTGTGGAGGTGTTTTAAAATAGCCTCTATAATATTGGGTAACTGAAGTTTGTCGGGTTGGACAGTCAACGTTGCTGACTGACTGACGGACAAATTCTAAAACTCAGTTCAGTATGAGACTTAACGGCGTTTAAGAATTTGCCTTCACGAAGTTCAATCAACTCTGAACAAAACTTCTAGAATTTGTTTTGCTATGACTGTCTTCTGTCGATACACGTCATTTTGCGCAATACAAATTCTATTAGGCATCGTGTTTCAGGAAAACACGTTAAAATGACACGGCTTCTGTCATACAAAGATACAAATATAACTTTGCGGTTCACAGTGGCGTTGTTTGTCAAGGGCTTTTGACAGAAATATGTCAAATTCTATAGATTTGAAATTAGTTCCATATTTTACCGCTTGCACTTAGGTGGTAATGCGTAATATTATGCGTAGACATTTAAGTCAACACTGTTATAGTCAGACTAGGTATATCGTTGTTTGAAATTGAAAACAATGAGGGCAAAACAGTTAGATAGTCAAAATTGGCAAAATCAACTGAAAAAACAGAAGTGCTATCGTAAGTTCACTTGGGATCTCACTCAAGTGACAGCACTCAATTTGAAGGCGAATTCATTTGTTGTTGTAATGACGTCTCTGGAATCTATTACTGTTCACATAGAACAAAAAAAAATCTGTCAATGATAGACAAAACTATTTTGTCTCTGGTCTGCATGTTGTATTTCGTGTGTCATAGGAAATATTATGGTTTTTTAAGGTCAATGACTTAATATGGCATTACGCCATGTTGTGCCATGATGCTAAATTGCTAACTCATACTTATCTTTATGTACAGACGCCAGCACATCAAGCAACTACAATCTGTCAAATTTCTTTGATAGATTTTCAACTTTATCGCTAAAGAATAAGGTTCAAAGTTGATTGGGAAAATTTAACAGTTTCGGGTAGGTTGATGTGCTGGCGTCTGTACTTCAATAACATTCTTTGATTTTTTCAACTATCTCTGGTTGATAAGAAATTATTTGTTTGATTATTTGGCATTTCTTCAAGTTGGTAAATATTTTGTCAGATAGAAATATCGATTTCAATATTACGTAAGAAATTATTACAGAAGATATTCATTTATTTTTTCTGAAATGTTTAATAATAAAAATAGATAAATCGTCAAAGAACTAGACATAAATGGGCATTTATGTCTAGTAATGTAAGTAATTTTCGGCAAAATGCCTACCAACCCACTTATGGGATGTCCCATACATACAAGTTGCAAAGAACTAACATTTTTATGACATAGAAGTGTCGAGTAATTATTAAATAGTTCTAAAAGGCTAAAGTTTTCTTTTTTTACTTAAATTGTTTACAGAAATTTAAAACAAAGTAACAAAATTAAATCCAGAAATGCGGCATCTTACGTCTTGCCGTACTGTCCTCTTTTAGATGGTAACGGTCATGACCAAAACGTATCTAAGTTACTATTTATTTACAAATATTATTTTAAATAAGCGCCATATAATGAAAAAAAAACATACTTAGCAAAGTTTCTAAAATTTACCATTCGACTAAACCAAGAATTAGCTAAAATATCCAAAACAAAATCAGTAAGCTATTTTCAAAGACAGTAGCAGTTTAAAAAAAATGCCCGAAATAGGATATTTTAGCAAAATATATAGCATAATAATTGCAAGACCAAAGAAACGATGGATGGGCTGTGATAAATTGATGATATTGCATAATTAAAATAGTAATTTCATATTGTGCCCAAGAAACAATTTTCGTAATAAATCCAAGTTTATGAGAACGATTCCAAGGTCATACAAAAGTAAAATAGAAATTTTCTGCCGATCAAAAGATCAGCAGTAACACCAAAGATTCTAAAAACAATCTAAGTACCATTATATAGTCCTGACTGATATATCAACGCACAGCTTGAACCGCTGGTCCTAGAGACATGAAATTTGAAGGGTGTGTTCTTTGTGAAGAGTAGGTATCCACTAAAAAAGGGTTTTTCGAAATTCCACTCCTAAGAGGGTGAAACTTAGTGGCAAAAGCTAGTAGCTATATAATACATCCCGTACACCACAAACAAAAAACCAACCTTCAAAAACTAAATCTCGTTACAACAGTCCCCCAAAAACTAAAAACAACTGAGGACTTCCTTAAACAGACCAGAGTTATCAACTTTGCCCAGGTCAACGACCCGGGGGCAGGTTGAACGCGCGAATTAACCGGTCATTGTAAATAATGCTGTCAGTTTCAACCGTTTATGTTGACATAGGTTATAAAAATGTGATGGAAGCTTTATGGGGCTAAAATTGTGTTAGGACCTAGCAACAGGCTGTGAGCTTAGAAACTGTAAATCAGTGAGTCAGTCGGTCTGAGACGTTAGAACAACGAAATTGCTAGAATAAAATCAGCATATTATTGTCCCAGCATAATCAGCCTATAATGTTCCCACTGCTAGGAGACAGGCCTCCTCTCGAGAGGGAGTGGGCCGTAATCCACCACGCGGGCCCAGTGCGAGTTGGTAGATGTCACATGTTTTTTGTTCTAGGACTTGCCGGTTTCCTCACGATGTTTTCTATCATCGTTTTGAGAGCAGTGGTTATGAAATACCTTACACAATGTAAAGCGCCTGTCTGGGTTCGAACCCAACACGACCTATAACTCGAAAGTCAGAGCCATTACCACTGGGCCACCGCTGCTCATTATTGTCAAATATAGTCCCACTGCTGGGCAAAAGCCTTTTCTCATACAGAAAAGGCACGAGAAATGATCAATACGCTTGCTCAAGACGGATTGACGATTTCAGACTTATAACTGAAAGTCCAGGTTTCTTCACGATGTTTTTCCTACAATGATGTTATTATCTCCAAGATAAACTGGAATGTTTGTGATAAAATATAGCGAAAAGTACTTTTTTTTATGTTTTCCAGGATAAAACGTCACGTTTTCAAAGTATTTTTAATCTCGGACATTGATATTATAGAAGGCTTTTTAGTTACCAAAAAATGAGTAATTTTCCGAACTGGGAATCGAACTTCTGAGTCCCTCGGCAAATACTTTTATTAGTAAATAATCATAAAACCTATCTTTAGTAAAAGGGTAAGCAGTGATAAGATGTAATATAAAAGCAAAATATTTTGGTCTGGCTACTAAAATAGGGGTCATTCAACCCGCCTCGGCCGTCGACGCGCTGAAAACTGACGAATCACTCTGTCTGGTACGAGTATATTACATTTAATATAGTATGTTAGTTTATAAACTAACATATATTTATTTATATATATTATGCCTGTATTCCCGAAAGGGTAACCAGAGGTATAACTATAGTAAACCCTTTTTTTAACTGACTTCAAAAAGGAGGAGATTCTCAATTCGACTGTAAGTTTGTTTTTTTAATTGTTGCGCGATATCTCCAGCAGCTTTAAATCGATTTATAAAAAATATTTTTTTTTAATGGATAGGGTATGCCTCAGGGGTTGGTCCCATATAAATTTTATTAACTTTGCTTGAGTAGTTTTTAAGTTAGCTTCAATGATACTTATTTTTGCCACGTTTTTAATGATGATGTTATAATGACTTCCTGTCACTGATATTTACATAGCAAGTAGTGCTATATGAATTTTTGTGGGGTAAGTACAACATAAAAGTGAAAAATAAAAACTTTTTTATAAAAAATTACAAAAAACCGACTTCAAAAAAGACGATAAATAAGTTTAATATCGGAAGTCGGTGGCAAACAGCGAACAACCCCGACTTCCGAAGTTAAAATAATTTTTCACTTTGTAGTGTCTTTTTTTAAGTAAGTCGGTTGTTTTTTTTTTCACCAGTTATGTTTAAGTCCCATGTAACAGAGGGCGAGCCTATTGCTATAAACCAGAACGGATTCGGACTCCGACATGCACCGGAGAAATTGATGGTAAATCTCAATAACACTTTGCGTGACCCGGAATCGAACCCAGGACCCCATAATCAGTAGTCGCATTTGCGACCACTAAACCAAATATTCTACTAGGCTAAGAGTGGTTTCGCCACGCACTACATCCGATCCGAATCCGAATTAAAGATCCGACTTCAATCCGAATTGGGAATGTTCTAAATTCGGACGGATAGAGTTCGGATCTAGTGCGCAACGAGTCATAAAAATAGGCCTACGGTCACTTCGGACCGGCATTTCTCGGATTCGGATCGAAATAGTGCGAAACCGGCCCTGACTCTTGTCGATAAATAAATAACAAGGCTTTGATCACCCATTCAAAAAACAACACATTTTTAATCCATATCTAATATTCTTATCCCTTCTAGATTATAATATTTTCAAGTACCATTATCATCATTCATTATTTGTTTTTATCGAATGTCTGTATCGGAGGGGCAATTCTCGTAATTTTAAGAACGTTCACAGTCTCAATTTGTCAAAAATACTCTAATTTTTGCAACATTTGTTTGTCGCCGAGATGAGACTGCGACTCGATTTTGAACGTTTTAAATTACGAGAATTGGCCTTCTGGTGTATTGTGTCTTTTAGTCTGTGCTAAATACATGTATTTTCTTTCTTTCTTTTCTTTCATTCTCCTTTATATGGGTTGGCGCAACATTTCTTTTTCATCCAACCATAACTATCAATTTCTACTAGGTATTTAATTAAAGAACTCTCTAGTAGCCGACCCAAAATGGCCGACATAACTGTCAATAATCCCAAACAGATTGCTGGATCACGGAAATAATGAAACCGTGACGTCATGACATGCATGTCCCTCTACATTGTCTATAATGGGCGATCGACCTAACAATGAGCTTTGACCTTTAAACCTTAACGTCATATTTTATATATGTATAGTTACAATAAGTACAGTTAGGTATTTAAATACTAGTTTCCACGAGAAGAAATACCTAAATGTACGTCCAGCGAAAGTTCGACAACCAGTGAACCAGTCTTATGAAGGGGTATCGTGTTACCCCATAGAATTATATCTATGTGTTACCCAGTACACAACTACGTAAACGAGGCAAAAGGAGTCACAAACCACTGAGGGTTGTGACTCCTTTTGCCTCATTTATGTTCATACATCTGGTCATACACGCACATCGTCACAACGCACCCAACCTTTCTGAAGAACATCTCCAATAAGGTCCCAGCGTTTGCACTCACATCTGCCTTTACCTTTGTAAGTCACCGTTCTTTCATCTTTTCAGCATGACCAAACCAGCAAAGCACGCTAATGTTTGTCACTATTATCTTCTTTTAGATTAGACTTCTTTAAGATTCCTCAGCCTATCGTTCATAATCACCCCTTCACATGCTTCGCAAGGAATGCTTTTTCTGAGCATCTATATATAATACATTCCCCTTTCATAATACTCCCAAAAAAAAATTACGATCAGATATGACAATTACATATTTACTACGCATATTTTTTCCGATCAAATCTTTTTGACTGACCCACAGGTTTTCGGCTTCTGACTCATGAATACTCATTAATTAAACTATTGTGTAACGACGACCTTGTCATTACGTAGCCCGGTTCCCTAATAACTCGGCGTAATGATAAATTGCGCTAGAAACAGCGAAAGTCTCACGGAAGTCGGTTCAGCAGTTTGGGAGATTAGGATTTGTGAAAATGTGTGACGAAAAAATGTGTTTTTAGGAAGATTTATGGATGTTTGAGAGTTTATTTTGATGTTTCAGTTATTCCTTTTAATCCTTCACTATTAATAATAAGATTAAATGGTTTGTGTTATTTTATTTTTTATTATTCAACCAAGACTTTCAGTTTCAATCTAGCCAACTAATTTTAGTACGATTATGTCTTTTCCTCATTTCTAAAATATTTATCATATTTGATTTTGGTTTCCGGAAACTTATTCAAATCAGAATATATTAAAATCTCATTTCAACTCAAATGATTAGAAAGTTGTTAATTAATATTTTGGCAAACTAATCATATCGACAGCTAATTAAGTCCATGCTCATCAAAGACTTGATTAGTGCTTTCAGAATCTGACAGTCAGTGTCAAATCATTTTCTTCTTTTAATGGAAGCCTGATTTGATAAAAAAAAACAAGTGACGATCTTTATAATTCGATTTTTTTTTTCGAAAACTCAATTTTGGAACGTCCACTTCAATATTTGGAAAAAGAGTTTTAATTAGATTTAAAGTGACTGCGCCTTGTTTTCTCATAAGGATTCGTCGAGTACTCTCGTTTCTAGGCTTACAAATTACCCAAATACAGTGTCATTGACCCCTGAACAAATTCTTTGTAGTGTTACAACCTGCATTGTTTTTTCTCCTATTTGTTTTTATAATAGGACAATAATGAAATTACTGATGGAAATGTGCTCATAAAATTGATGATGATAAGTACATTAAAATAATAATATTGAAGTAATTCAAAAGGTTAATTTTAAGTAGGTATACGAAAATTGTTTAATGAAACGTGTGATTTTGTTACTTATTGGAAACATTAACAAACCATTACAAATAATATTAGAATTGGTTTCGAGTTTTATTTTAAAAGACATGTGCCAAACAAAAATGTTATGTTTAGGTACATGAATCAACCCATAAAAAATATTTAATGAGAATAACATAATTAATGTTTAATCACATTCGTTTAATATAAAACAAACCTTCACGCTTTAACCCCAAAAAACACAAGCAGATGTTTAAAAAACACAAAAATGATCAAAACTCATTAAAAAATATATCCTTTCTAATTAAAATTACATAAAAACCTACTCAAAAATTACCCTACACTGTCCTGCCCCCAAAAAATCCTAAAATCAACCGCCCAGGCTAGTGAAAACGGTACAAACAAAAAAAAATAGCAAAGTAAGTACACCGACGAACTCGAGCGTCGAACTTTCGGTCGTTCAATGAACCCAAGAATTTTGGCAGTTCATCGACCCGGTCGCTGCCCGCTTATAAATAATGTTAGAGCGAGACACCGATACTTGTCATCTTACGTCAGCTGATAGTGTGGCTAATCATCGCGTGACGTCATCGGCTGGGCTGCATTCGAATTTGGAAGTTTGTTTTGAATTTAGAATCGTTTATCTGTGATGAAGGTTAAGTTGCTTGGCAATGCGGAAGTTGGTGTTTTGTTTTGTGGTTTTTATTTTAGTCAAAAATAATGTTTTTATCAGCCGCATTAGGATATTGTATTTTACCTTGTTTTAATACAAGATAAAATGCTTCAAGTACTTAAATAAAGTACCAAGCAAGCCGCATTAAAAAAAATAAGGAAATGTTTATGAATCCATCTTAGGTAAAAGCTGTCGAACAAAACACAGACAAAACCCAGTTGGAATTAATTGTTTTAAACTTTTCCTCATCTATTAAAAACAATAATTCATTTAGTCATAAGTACCAAACGTAATATTTTAAATTATTCATCTTCTGCCTAGCCTTTTCCCAACTATGTCGGGGTCGGCTTCCAGTCTAACCAGATGCAGCTGAATACCAGTATTTTACATGGAACGACTGCCTATCTGACCTCCACAACCCAGTTACTGGGTAATACGATACCCCTTGGCATGACTGTCAGACTTTCGGGCATCTGACAACCCGTAACGACTGCGGGCAAAAGCAATTATAAAATAAAACAATATTTAGAATCAAGTTCTGTGGTTATCTGGTCGACCATAACGTTATAAAAGGCTTGAGGACATAACATAGGTAAAACCATAGGCTTGGCTAGTACGTGAGTCGGTAAATACATTACATTTATCTATGAAGCGTCTAGTCAAACCGGGGTCGTTGAACTCAATTAAATGACAAATATTTTTCTATTAGTAATAATTGAGGAATAGTTTTAGAAAGGGACTCAGTGCAGTAACTGTGAGAGTATTTATTGATTTATTTTTCTCTTAAAACTGTCTTCGATTGTCTAGTGGTCGCTAGCTCGACTACGTCACTGGAGTCTTGGGTTTGATTCCCGTCTCATGTTAAGTGTAATTGGGCTTTTCCATTACGAATTCCATGTGTCTGTAATAGGAATTAGCTTAGAATATGGATATGTGAAAAACAGTGAAGGAAAACATCGTTCGTCTGGTTCTATAACAAAAAATTCGAAGGTATATGATATCCATCAATCCGCACTGGGTCCGCGTAGTGGATTACGACCCACTCCTTCCCACAGAAAGGAGGCCTGTGTCCCAGCAGTGGGAAGACTGTAGGCTGATTATGATGCATTTGTGCCGGGCAGTTAGGCGTAAACGGCAATAAGCTCGTACCTTTATAAAAAACTTCAAAAGAATAGGTGAAATGAGTATGCCTTTACTTTTGTTTTTTTTTTTTTTGAGGTTAATGTTAAAACACAAACCTTCGAGTGAGCTTGTCAGTCCAACTGACGTGACGCTAGGAATTGAAAATATTGTCAGCTCACTTTACCTGAGTTCACGATGAGATTTTCACAGAAGAGGTCAGCTGGTATTCAGCTAAGTCTGGTTAGACTGGAAGCTGACCCCAATGTACTTCGCAAAGGTTTCGCAGATGAAGATTTAGAGTAACTTTGCCTAGTTACAAGGTAATAATTAAAGCCTAAAATTATTTGCAATAATTCCCTTATATGGATTGACGCCACTCGTTATACGGGTAAATAAGGCAAATGTCTCGATAATAATTATTAACAATATTACTCAGAACTGCCAAAAGTATGTCAATGGCCTAGAAAAATAAACTCCATATTGATTCTAATTAATATTCAATAATATACTTGGAATTGACAATACCGTAAGTTTGTAGGTACAGGAAAAGATGGCTTCCTTCCTCCTCGCTTCCTTTCATATGTGTTTCCACACACATGGACTGCTACACGTGGACTATAGCTACACGTCTGCCTAACCCTAAGGGGTATAAAAGGCGTGATGTTATGTAGGCAGAGGTGTAGCTGTAGTACACCCACATTTAATCATGATCTGGCAGTTTGAGTCATTTACGCGGCCTACCCAAATGTCCTTTCTTTGGTATTGTTCGTCGAATCGTTGAGCTCCTCAAGTACTGAGTTGAGCTGCACGAATTTTTGACAAATGCGTGCACTGTCTGGACAGGTCCGCTCAATCTGTGTGGTTCTTTCCTCAAAAGGCCATTTCGGACACCAATCTACATGGTCTTCATATGATCTGACCAAGATTTTGTCTGGACTTTAAAAGAGACTGTGACCTCTGAGTTTGTTTCGGCCTTTCTTCTCAGAGTAGTCAGATAGGAAACGCCGACCTCATCTAGTTTAAAAAAATATGACTGACGTGTAAAAGTGTTTGCACAAACCTACTTACAGAAAATATATAATTAATCATTTATCAATCAGTTATGTTTAAGTCCCGTTTAAAAAGAGGCGAGCCTATTGCCAGAGCCATGAACCGGGCACAAATCATGACGCCGAGATACCGAGATTATTTTTTCATGGAAAACCCACTGCAGCCCTCAGTCACTCAAAGGGTTGCGCGGAATACCGGCTGCAATTCCTAATTCCAGAATTCCCAGATAGCTCAGAAGTCAGAAGCAAAGTCAGAACCGCAAACTATGAATAATTTTCATGCACTTTTAACGAGGCAAGGATAAATTGAATTTTAAATATGGAACTTATCTTCTTCATAGAGGCGGTTTGTTTTCATTTGGCAATAATTAGACACAAGGAGTTTGTCCGTAAAAGAAAGTGTGCTTTTTATTTCCAAAGATACACAGAAGAAGTCATGGAGAGAGGCCTTTGCCCAGCAGTGGGAAGATGCAGGCTAATAGTAACACAGAAGAATTTTAAATAAACAACTGGTCGAGCTCTTTATTTAAAAACCGTATTTTTTTAAATAACTGAATGCGTTTTAAAGAGGAATACTAAATTTAGGTATAGAGTATACTAGCTGTGTTCGCGACTTCGTTCGCGTGCATGGCGAAAAATAATGTTTTAATTTTTGTGCGGAACCCTAATTATTTTTCTAATCCTAAGTTGTATCTGTTATATTTCGTATCCTAAGTTACTCCTTATAACATCAGCTATCTGCCAGTGAAAGTCCCGTCAAAATCGGTTCAGCCGTTTCAGAGATTAGCCGGAACAAACAGACAGACAGCCATAAAAATTGTAAAAAAAAATTTTTTTGTATCATTTAGTAAAAAGCGGTTATTTCAATATTACAAACAGTCACTCCAATTTTATTTATTTGTATAGATTGGTATTACAAAGCCCCAAACGCTTAAAGTTCATAATAAGAATTTCTGAAAAATTACCATCGGTTCGTCATTTTTCTTTAATCACGAATTTGCCCACGATTATAAAGATATTCCGCTGAAGTCCTTTGTAGGTTCTGAAGGAACACGTTTGCCGGGCTACGAGCTAAAATGAGTATGTATGTCTGTGTAAGATAAACATTCATAAAAAATCTGATTCACATCAACACCTTACACAGCCCTTCCGGGATCAAAAATACCGAATGAAACGGTTTATTCTTCAACCATACCAATGACTAACGCACATTCAAACAATAAAAGACAAACAAGAAAGATAAGCCATTTTATAAACAAATAAATTAACAATACTACTTATTCAGTTTTTTCATCAAAACATTTTCGTTGGGTGGGTCCAACAACCTGAACTAAAGAGCAACGCACTCCGCACCAGACGTACCAGGGAAATACCTTTGAACAACGCCATCTCTTATCGAGTAGACGTACTAAAGGTCAAACGTGAGGGTTAATGAACCGAGTTTGAATTACACCCTATCAGAAATTATTGTGCTACTATTTTTGGTAATGTTTGTAATGGTATCAAGTGTGTATTAAATTTTATTGTTGAGTGTTGAAAAATGAGTTGGGGTATTTTTATATTAACAAGAAAGAGATTATATTTATGTCGATATTAATCTTGAGAGAGATCTTGGGGTACTTATTGTATTGTACTTGCGATTATTAGTGAATCTACCTACTTAGGTCTAAGAAGCTGTATAGTGGTGATGAGGTATATATTGAATTGGATATGATGTCATATTAACGTCATTTATTCTACCGATAGGTCTACATTCTTATGCTCAATATTGATAAAGTTGTTGCATATTATTTCAAAATGAGGGAGGACTTTTCCGCATTCCTTAATTCGGGGAAGTCCTGGGCAATTCATAACACGCAATTCATCTGTTTGACAGTTTTGCACCTATATATCCCTGAAGGGTTAGGCAGAGGTGTACCTATAGCATTTTACGAATCTCCATCAAAGCTGTCATACAGTGATATGAATTGTTTTATGATTCTGTTAAAGTAGCCTTTTTAGGCCCCCTGGACGACTCACGTTATATTTTTTAATGTCTACTGGTAAAATTGAAAACTCCTAGTGGTGTTTAAAAGTTTGATAAATAATTAATAACAAAACCAAATGAGGATGGGGTTTTGATTCATACCTAAAAATGTCTTTAATTAAAGGTATAATTCTTGCATAGACAGCACGTACACGTATAACCTCACTAACACACTAACACGTAAAAACAACGAATCACTGAACTCCGAACGATCTAGAATTCTAACAATTTTACTATGTGTTAATATAAATTGTCTAATTTTAAGAAAATCTCCATCTATCGTCGAGTGGCAGTACCAAAGTTCAAACTGCCAAACTGAGGTGAACGACCCTTTGCGCGGGCTTATCTTCGTATTATGTACCTCTTATGACGCACGCTTGATTTATTTTTTCCTTGCAATACGTACCTCGTCAAGGAAAAATATGTATTTTTATTGCAATCATCGTTATTGTGTTTGTTTTGTGTAAAGTTTTTTAAGCATTTATTCATTTTCGAATGAGTTGTTCGAAATTTGAACGCTGCGTTCCTTGTGCAAGAAGAAATTTAAGATATGGTTGCGTTCATTGTTGCACTACCAAAATATCGCTACAAGATAACGTAAATTCACGCCTCTAGGTATATTAAAAAGGGGAAGGCAGCCCTCTATAGAAGAAACGTAAGATGATTAATAATTTATTGTCTACCAATAACAATCTTGATAGAATATAAAAAAAAAATATTTTCATTGATACAAAAAACTCGTACCACACAATAGCACTATAATAATCCCAACCCACAAAAAAACATAATTGAATGAAAAATTGCTATTGTATGTACTACATAGCTATAAAAAAGTAATTTATCGACAGTCGGCACTAGCAGGCATAGCATTTAAAAAATCATCAATAATACATAGGATAGTAATTAATCATTCGCCTTTGTATACGAAATTATCTGTGGCAGACGTTGCCAACCTTTGGTAGGACTATGACAAGCAATTGTTAATTAAAAATAGGTAGGCTGATAGATTAAAATTATTGTTAGATGACAATTAATTACCTTAGCATGCCTAATTTCGTCATTCTACTTTTCCCAAGCAAGAGGTCTAGTAGTTTGGTTGAGTATTCAGGTTATCTAGACCCCTTGAGTAACAATCAACCGATGAGCACCCTTAGACATCCAATATGTTATTATGTCCAGCAGTTAACTGAAATAATCTGCGTAAATAAATAAAAAAAAAAAAAAAAAAAACATTTAATTCAGGTCCGAGACCCATATAAAACAAAAAATAGACACAAACACAACAACACATAAATAAATAATTGAAAAGTCAGAATTACATTAAAATTATTGAATTAAACGGGATTAAATAACAGGTTAAAACTAAAAAAAGCGATCTTTGTCCGGCCGTGGCAGCAGTACATAAACTGTATGTCAGCCGGCAGTCGACGTTTTATTCATCTTTTTTTTATAAACAGGTCATAAAATATGAATGTAAACTTTGATTTTTAATTTGCCAGACTTAAATGACAGCCGTGATCGAACTTTTTATGTCAGAATTACATTATTTAGTATATCGCTCATTTGGAGAAACATCGATGTAACTGGTACTTTTTTTGTTTTTTTACGTCTATGTTTTCGTAACGTAAATACGCTTTCTAAGTGCTCTGGCATATTTTACTAATTTATGGGAAAAAATACATTTACGTCGATGTTTCTCCAAATGAGCGATACATTAGCTGTCTTTTTGGTCAAGCAAATTAAAAATCAAAGTTTACAAAGGTTCCCCATCTCTGATCAGTGTCTATTACTCATTAGATTATTGATGTGTCATTTATTATTTTATTAAAACAAAAACTATATAGTTTATACTCGCGTCCAATTATGTAGGCGTTAACGTATTTTCTCTGGCTTCCAAATATAGCAGAATACAACTTGAATGACTTGATGAGTTAAAAATAAACTGCTCATTCAGACCGAAATTCTTCAGAATCGTGGGTGCGTTTGCAGGCACACAGGCACACACACAAACACTGAAGCGGAAAATGCTTTAAATTAGTTTTAGGGCTGATTTTTCAATATTCAGAGAACTCTTATCTAAAGAATAATATGACAGTTTGTCATATTTTCTTTCCACAGCTGTCAAACCTAGCTATAAAACTTATCTATTGAAAAATTAGCCCTAAAAAGTATAAATGTTTATTTCCAACTGAAATTTATCCCAGAAATCTTAGTGAAGACAGTTAAAGGCTTTAATAATGTAAGCATTATCAGGAAAAAAACTGAAATTGTTTAAATTTATAGGTATAGTTCTAAGTAGGTGTAATACTTATTACTTATAACAACACTATCAATTTAAAGAGCTCTTAATTCGCTATCCAGTGGGAATTTTGAAAAAAATCCGGCGTTTTCATTGTCTACACTACACCATAAAAGTAACCTCTCTTCAAAACAGTTTTCTAGGTCCAGCGATTTGTGTTAGGTGTTGATGAGTCAGTCAGTGAGTTGACTTTTCTTTTTATATATGTATAATGAATAATCTAGTAGGTTGAACCTCAAGGTCTAACACACTGCCTGACAGAATACTACTCGTACATAAGTTGTCCACACTGACAGATTAATACCTCGTAAAAGTAAATACTTGTCATTACGTGTAAATATACCGTACCCCTGCTTGTACCGTTGAGCACCTACCACGACGACATGTACGAGTATGTTACAGGTGTCTTTAACAGGTGCTGATACCGTTGGCATCTCACATACACCGTGCCGCTAGAATTTAAAACGATGTTACTCAATAGAGGCAGAAAACTGTTGTTTAAATTAGCAGCAGATTATTATAATCTGCTGCTAATTTATACAAAAAGATCATGTTAGGTCAGAGTTTTGGTAACATATAACATACGTATATACATAATCAGCCTATAATGTCCCCACTGCTGGAACACAGATCTTCTCTCTGTGAGAGAGAATGGGCCACATCCGATCCGAATACGAGAAATGCCGGTCCGAAGTGACCATAGTCCTATTTGTATGAGGGGTTGCGCACTAGATCCGAACTCTATCCGTCCGAATTTAAAACATTTCCAATTCGGATTAAAGTCAGGGGTCCTAAAAAGGCCACTTTGGCAGAATCATAAAACAATTTCATATCACGCAATTTCATCTGTATGAATTTTTTGTATGGAGATTCGTAACATGCTATAGGTACACCTCTGCCTAACCCTTCAGGGATATATAGGTGTGAAACTGTCAAACAGATGAATGGCGTGTTAAGAATTGTTTTATGATTCTGCCAAAGTGGCCTTTTTAGGCCCACTGATCTTTAATTCGGATTCGTGTGTGAGTGATGAAATAATTTACACAAAGTAAAGCACCTATCTGGGTTCGAACCTTCGACCTACAACTCGTAAGTCGCGGCCGTTACTACTTGGCCACCGCCCATCACTGCTGTCTGTTTTGGTAACATAGACTGTTATATAATTAATAGTAGATTCGGTAAGGTTTCCCTCATAAAGGCAGATATTTATTAGCAAAGATATGCCTCTGGTGCGAAAAGGTGAAAGTTCTTTCTTGGACGAACTAAAAGAGCTCTACAATCTATGGCACTTCTAAACTAATATTTTATAGAGAAAAAAAATGGTTTTCTATGTTTGTTTGTCACGCTAAAACGGTTGAAGGGATTTGGATGAAATTTGGCACATGGGTAGCCCATGACCTGGATACTTTTTATCCCGATATTCCCACAGGATCGAGGCTTATGCGGGTAAAACCGCGGGGTGCAGCTAGTCTACTATTTTTTTTATCGTAGTCATATTTGACTAGGGTATTTTGTAGGTTATTGACTAAAAACCGAATAAAATAGGTTTAGTAAGGCTCTTTCTTCTTGTGTCTGTGGCATGAGGTTAACGGGAAGAGCTGCAGCCGATATAGAAACTTGGCCCGTCAGGAACGTTGACAACAGCACCCTAAATGCGTTATACACTTTCAACCACAATCTGAATCATTTTTATGATTTTGCTAATCCATTGCTTCATATGTTCGAAAAATTTGTCTGCTTAACGTAACGTAGATAACGCAATGAATGTTGTTGAACTGTCAAAATTAAAACCATTGTTAATACAGGTCCGATATGTTTGGTTAGCATGGTATTCTTATAGAAATCATCATTATTAAGCGTGTTAGGCTTCGACCAAGTAAAATAAGAATAAGCGGTCAGTCTTACCACAAGCAAATCAATGTTTTACCTAAACCAGTATCGACACAAACCCATAGAAAATACCTAAACAAAGTGTCAGTAAGTAACGAAGCGTATTTAATTCTAGCAAATAAGAAATACTGCGGTGCAGTTCGTATCCGATTAGCGTCGCCGTTATTGTTATGAGCAAAAGTAAATAAAAAAACAATAAACAGCAATCGGTCAGCGAACGATTATCGTAGCTATGCAGTTTGCTATAAAAAAATATTATGACATAGTGTATGGCCGGCCGGTCGGTGACCTAAGTGTTACGCAGGATGCACAGCGCCATCTAGTAGTGAGTTAGTAGTGAGTAGAAAAGATTTTTACTTGAAATGCTTTAAAAATAAAGAAGCAGATTCTTGACACATAATTAGTTTAGTTAATATTATTCGTGCATAGAATTAACATTACATTCAGGTGAAAATTACAAAAGTTCGGCTACTCAACGCTAGATGGCGTCACCGCCGCGCCTTTCCAACTTTTCGTTCATACCACCAAAACCGCACCTAACTTAATTGGTTTAATTGAACGAAATAATGTTTAAATATGAATAAATACGGAATAAAACAAGTTGTTTAAGCGTTATGCGTTTGCTATTACGCATTATGAAACCATATTCAAGTTAGTTAGGTAATACAGCTCGCCGTACGAAGTTGGTATCGTAATCGATCCCCACTGCTAAATCTTAGCGAATTCCAAGGTTAGGCTCGCAGTGTTGAATACAAAAAGGGTTCCTTTGAGATAAAAATTCTCCTTTCAAAGCTTTTATAAAGGTGACGTCACGAGACAGACGTATTCAAAGGGTCCAATTGGTTTTTTTTCGGCCAAGAATATTGGTGCAAAAAGATTTGAACAAAAGAAAAACTTCATTTAAAAATGCCTAAAGCCTCATTCAAACTAGGCTACATTTTTCGCGCAGAAAAAAATACAAATGATTTTTTTTTTCTAGTAAAGACTAAAACTTATCAAGGAATAGGGTAGCAGTAGTAGATAATGAAAGATATGAACGAACCCTAAAAAAAGTCCTGCATACTAGTGCAATTTTACCATTTTTTTTCCCCTTGTGACCGGCTTTTTTTGGCGGCACTGTAAAAAATATAGCGTCTGCTCTGCATCTATAAATTTTTGCACATGCCTATTTAAAAAGGCCAAGCTTGTGAAACCATAGAAAGCTGGTTAGAAAAAAGGAGTTGAGAAAGCTCGAATGTGAAGGACGATAAAAATCTGAGACGCAGTTTTGGAAAGCACTGTGGAGCTATGTAATAGGCTGAGATGAACCCCTTTATTTATAAACGTTGCTAATAGTTTAGTACTGACTAGCTTCTGCCCGCGACTTCGTCCTCTTAAAATTTCACCCTCCCTCCATTCACCCTCTTAGGAGTGGAATTTCGAAAAACACTTTCTTAATGGATACCAACTCTTCACAAAGAACACACCCTCCAAATTTCATGTCTCTAGGACCAGCGGTTTAGACCGTGCGTTGATATTACAGTCAGTCAGGACTTTGAATTTTATATATACCCCCTTACTAATAAACGTACCTATTTTATCAGATGAATAGTTACACACCGATTTCTCTCTTTCAGTCGTCAGTAATTTGACTTTCGAAAGAAGAAAACAAAACGTCGTGTAACTACACAGACGCTATACAACGTTTATTAGTAACGGGATAGATTTGAATAATTTTTGACTTTTAAACGTCTCCTAACTTTATGCAACGTTTATAAATAAACCCCTTTAATGAAAAAAGTGCAATTAACTATTATTGTTTTACCAACGAAAAAGCATGAGGAGTATGTAAGGATAGTAAAGCGTTCTGTGGTTTCTGCCTACACTCATGGGAAGAAGGCGGGAGTTCGTGTATGTATGTATGAAAAGCATGATAAAGGATGATAACCATTGCTTACCCCACAAGCGCGTGAAAATACTTAATTTAAAATAAATTAATGCATGAAAGCAGCATTTGGACAGCGTGGCAGTCAGTATTACGCAACCGAACTAATCTAGAAATGTCTAGCCGAGCTGGTAATTGTATATTTTGTATGCTACGTACACGTAGAAGCATTGAATCGATAATGTTGTATGTGGAAAAATTCTAGTGAAATCATCATTTGGAAATGTTGTTGGAAAAGACTTTTTTATTGATTTGAACGACTGTTTAAAAAAAGTGAAAGAGTAGTTTTTTTTGCAATAATTTATGAAATTACGTAAAGCTAGATTTTCTTTCATGAAAGTATAAAGTATTCTGGGTTTCGCTATAATAAATTGTCATGGTAATTGCTTAGACGTTACCAAGGTAAATGAAAAAATGTTGACTCTTTAAAGAAACATTAAAAAAAAAAAAAACTTTTGATGCGTCATGTTTGCCGCAAATAAACGTATTTTCTTTCTTTCTTTTGTTTGCTTACTTCCTAATCATCTGAAATTCCATCCATCATAAAGAAAAATAACAAAAAAACTAAACATGATGATATATATAAACCATTTGCAATCTCTTCGTCCTGCATACCAGTGTCCTTAGATAATTCAGTTACTCAGTTTCCGTACACAACTAGGGCAGGAGTTCAACTTTGACCTCGAATCCTATTGAACCTGAGATCCAAGGTCGCAGAGGTCAGATTAGGGCCGTTCGAGAGCTAGCCCAAAACGTGTCAGGCTGTGACCTGCGGTTGACCTACATAATGTTACAAGTTTGGGGTCGAATTGCACTGTTTACGTATTTTTGAGTATTGCTGATTGATTTTTTGGTATAAACTATCAATATGCTTTTTTTGGGGCCAAAGTTGGAAGAACCAGAGGGGCAATTCTCGTAATTTTCAGAACGTTCACAGTCTTATTTCAGTCTTAATCTGTCAAAATACCTCTAATTTCCCTACATTTTTTTTACATTGAATATCTTTGAGATGAGATTGCAACTAGAATTTGAACGTTTTTAATAACGGAAATTGGCCTTCTGATTCAAAGCCTAAATAAAAAGAATTTTCCAGTAAGATTTTTAAATTCAAGACTGCTGGAGAGCTTGAAACAATGAGATATCTACAAATAAATTTGTCACAGTTGTCTCATTTTTCACAATTTTATAGTGTATTTTCTGCTGCCAAGTGGTTTTTACTCTTCCAAAAGTGTTTAGCTAAAGTTTGCTGTTAACTCAGTACCAATAGCGTACAATTAACCCATTTCTCTTGGAAGCTAGCACAGTTACAAGCCCTGTTAGTCTTCAAACTACAATAAATTACCGCTGTGCGTGACTTTAAACGTTTCTCACAGCGTCATATTGTTACAACTTAGCTGTTCTGTTCATATCTTTTCCCGTTTCGAAGTCCTACGTAATATTATGTACATTTGCAAAATAATACCCATTCATTTATAACCAGCCCTTTTTAAAATCAACTTCTTTTATGTCTGGCCCCTTAAAATATCCCTGATAACTAACAAGGAAATTGCAAGACTGCTTTCTATACGCCACGTGGCCTGAAAATAGGTCATCCTTTATCTTTCGACAATTTAACTACGTCTGTCCCTCTCTTTACGTTGTTGGACAATGGGTGTGAAAGAGAGGGCTGTATTTAAAGTGTTCCCTCTGAAACTTGAAAGTGTGGTAATAGTTGGCTAGTTGACTTTTGTTACTTAGGGTCAGAGTGTCAAGATATATCCTGGCTTGTCATGCTTTTTGTGGTGACATCAGGAAGTTGCCTGTCATGATAGGAAGGCAGACCAGCAACAGCATTCCTTTTGATAGTTTTGTCTGATTTTGATGTAGTACTCGTTCATACAAGGGTGTTTAAAATGAAACATGTTGATAATTAATAGATAAGTAGGTATATTTTAAACAATGTAAAACCTGTTTCTGTAGTTGCGGTTAAAAACCGTAGTTGATAAACTTGTAAAGAGTCTTTTTATATTTATATTTATGCTAGGTATTTCATTATGATTTGAAAAATATTTTAAATTGGTCACATAAATAGGTAGAGCAATTTAAAAATTGGTAGCATATGCATAGAGTAACATAGGAATGCTTATTTTTTCTTTTATTTTTAATGATAATTTTGTATTCAATTCGTGTTTTCAACTAAAAGTTTCTAACCAACAAAATCTTCAGCAAATTCTTACAATTCATATCTATTTGAACAGCTTGACTTATGTATACTTAACGGAAATGTATTTAGCATGAAACGACGATACCAAGATACAGCTTATCGATGTTGTAGGTATGTAAACAATCGACGGGTTGTGGTTTCTGTTCTATGATTGGCGCCTACAATTGTTGGAATAAGTAGGCATTCCAATATTTTATTTATTTTATCATTATTCGTGCTTTTTTAGTTAATGTAATAAATAGCTTTAAAGCGTTGTTGTCCTTATAATATTTGAACTGGGTTGTTTAAAGAGCCATTTTTAACCGACTTCAAAAAAAGGAGGAGGTTCTCAATTCGACGGTATGTTTTTTTTTTGTGTGTTTGTTACGCGATTACTCCGCCAATTTTGGACCGATTTTCAAAATTCTTTATTGTTTGAAAGGGTATACTCCCCAGGTGGTCCCATTGTCAGCAAGTAGGAATCTGATGAGAGGATCCCATGGAAATCGAGGGAAACCCTCAAATTTTATTGGCAAACCTATAGCTATTTGGATATTTTTTTAGAGTAACTTGAGCATTTGCTCTCGGAAATCATCATTTGGTAAAGTGGAGCTGATGATGAAGACCACAGACGGCCATCGGAACTACTCAATGATAAATGTTTCGATTACTTTAATGTGGTTGCTAAGCAATTTATGCTCTTCACAATGCGTGTGGTAGTGGAGTGGAGTTCTCCAGGTTCTTACCAGGAGAACTCCTCAACAATTAACGTCCCAGCATCGGGAAAAGCAATATTTTGTAAAAGGTGATGAGCAGTTGACACTAGGCTATTGTAACTTAGATAAATTACAAACTCTCTCACTAAAAACTGAAAAATAAAAACTCTTTTACAAAAAAAAAACAACCTACTTCCAAAAAAAAAACTACAAAGTGATAAATAACTTTTATTTCGGAACTCGGTGTCAATAAACGAAAATGCAGAACCAACGACACCGACTTCCGAAATAAAAGTTATTTATCACTTTGTAGTTTATTTTTTGGAAGTCGGTTGTTTTTTTTTTTGTTTATTTTTTTTTTGTGTTTACGTATTTGGAGAATAAAGTTTTTTTTTTACTTCCTTAATTTTAATTAGATACGATAGGTATTTGAAATGTGACAGATTGGTATGAACATTTTTCTCATTACCATGCATATTTTATACGGGTGTAGTATTTTTATATTTTAGCTAAAATCAACAGACTTTGATAACTATCAATGCGCTGTAAACAATTTATAAGTTACCCAGTAATCAAAATACTTTAGATAGAACAAATGTTTGTGTTTGTGATATTATAACTTTACAAGGTAATTGGATGTAAATTAAATTTTTACTAAGAGATAATATTAAAAATCATAATAGGCAGTTACGTTTAGTTCTCTCTGGTTGTACACAAAACATAACCCTTCTTTTTGACTTAGCCGCAGTCGGGCAATAAAACATAAGGAAGGAAACATCAAACTTTTAAAAGTTTGTAAGAGCTGGTTTTAAAGCTTTTATAGGCATTTAGAGGTTGGAAATCATTTGTAGTGGTAATAACAATAACTATCAAACATTACAACAAACAATATAGGTAATGTTATGCCTGCTTAATTTCTTTATAACTCTGTGTTAAGTTATCACAATTAATTACATAATAACACTCTCCGTCGTCATAAAAAATAATGAACAACAATTTGTTATTAGGAAGTTACAAAACTGTCTAATTTTAAACATCACCATCACATAACTGAGCTTATTATTTCATTATTAAAGACTTAAAGTTACCGGGCCAATTTAAACTTTATGGGCAGACAACACCACAGTTAGCTAAACAGTTAAGGTTTGTTAAAATTCACATGCAATACTCGCTTAGCACCTCTAATTGCGTAATTATAACTTAATTAATAATTATAAGATAAATAAGTTACGTAAAAAACTTTCGAATGAATAAAAAAAAAATTGCCGAAGTTGCCGCCAAAACCGAGTTGTGAACGCGTTGAATAAAAACGTCAAACCTCTGACATCATTCCATTATTCCTATTAATTCACTGTCACAGAACACACCACAGATAACACAAGCACTAGGGCACTTAAAAAATGTTGGAATTTTCGCGTTCAGAATTATTTCGTATACACGCCGAACTCGTAAAGACCCGCTCACACCGAGATGTTGCAAGCGGGCCATCGAGGGAGCAACTAGGAAATGAATACAAGCGACGGCACACCGAGCCGCGCCTGCCACACATAACCTCTTTACACGCACTTGTGTGTGTGAAGTGCATACGTTTTGACAGCATGTGGAATTTATTTATAGGCCTATCACATCACATACATTTTGAAAAGAAAATAACATTCTAACTAACCAAAAAAGCTCATATAATTACAG
Source organism: Gortyna flavago (assembly GCA_963669345.1). Taxonomy (NCBI): domain Eukaryota; kingdom Metazoa; phylum Arthropoda; class Insecta; order Lepidoptera; family Noctuidae; genus Gortyna; species Gortyna flavago. The sequence continues at coordinate 5,482,395 of OY770152.1, read as the reverse complement.
TATCATGCAGACCTATTTCCACGGCTCTAATTAGAGTCTAATAAGACTTGAAAAAGATTATATCAGCACTGCAATTAAAATATTTTAATCAAAACTACAGATCTAAAATGACATATTAAAAATATTAGACGTAGCGGTTTGAGAGAAAAATGTTACGCGGCTAAATCACAACAACCGTTATTACATAACAGTCGGCTAGAGGGAGATGGGAATAGTTATTGTACGTGCTAAAAAAAGACAGAACATCGAGGTTGTGTAACTCAACACAGGGAAAGCTCACACGTACTTTCTTTATACATGACATGACAAACACTTGTGCGTGGCTAGTATATACGTGTGCAAGTGTGTGCGCGTCTTTACATTTTTGAATTTCAAACGAAAGAGCGTAAGTGTCGGGATGGATTTTTGAAAATGGACTCTTCTTTAATAAATATGGAGTGCAATATTGAGCGTTGAGTTGGAGGGTTTAGGGTCGAATTTTGTGACGGTCAGGGAGTGCACGGCAGCTTTTTGAAGGGGTTCAATGACACACGGTTTGGCACGTTCCTTAGGCCCGCCGATTTTTTCAAATGTACTGCGGAGTAGGTTGAAAACGCCACAAAAGACGTGATATTTCCACAGAACTGAAACTAGGGCATGCGTAGTTGCTGTCATGACTTTTTTAATCGATTTTCCTCGAAACAAGAGGAAACTTTAGACTTTTAACAAGCGGAATTTTCTCGCATCCTCATATTCCGGTATGATTCGCTCGTTGCGAGAACTGACCGAAAATGAGGACATGCGTGATAGGTAATAAATTAGCAATAATAAAGTATCGCTACCCGATGCTAGATGGCGTTGTCATAAATTTTATAACGTGTGAGAAAATTAACATTTTACGACCCTATTTTGTTTTATAGTTAATTTTAACGTCAATAAATTAATTGTTTTTTTTTTTTTGTAAGTGTGCTCATTCACGAAGTCCTATTTCAATTGTTTCGCGCAAAAATATCACACAGTCTTGTTGCAAAATTGATACAAAATTATTTATAGCAAGCAAAAGTGCATGTAGTACAATGTTGGTTGGAAGTTAATAATAAACTGAAAAATTACGATTATTTGAGAACCGGTTCGAACACACCTTTATTATTAATAATAAAAATAACTAATTAATAATTACGAAATCCTAAAAATAAATGAATCTTTGTCTCAAAATAGATGCTTTACTGTAAAATTGCTATTGCATCACAGCAGAGGAAGTGAAATAACAGTCATAATATTTATATAGCTATCCCTTTCCGGCTATATGGCGTCATCTTTGTCGCACGCGGCGAGTTCCTCGTTTGAAACGCGAGACTGAGAGGAGGGTTGCCGTCTCGCTCGCGCTACAGCGGTGTTGAATATAGCGGCTATGTTCGGGCAAGGCAACGGAGGGTATTGACCTGTCCTTGTTGTCTATGTGTGCAGCCTTGCTTTACAGTTATACCTTGTTTCCATGTATTGTACGTGCATCGTAAGGATCGTTACACACTGCATCATATTTTGTCGTAAATTATTTTAATTTTATGCTCTTATGTAAACTGTTAGTTGAATGTTTGTACAAACCACGATAATTGTTGGTGAATGATTCCATCTTTTCTTGGGTGATGGATAACTTACCTGTAAAGAGAAAATTTATTAGTTAGTTAAAATTACAGTTACATTATAATTACATTATGCAGTATGGAGATGCAAAAATAGTTTTTTTTTTTTTTTTGCAAAGGTTTTTTAAACACTACTGTTTAGTTTTGATTATATTAGGATAGATATATATGTTGGCTTTAAGTAAGTACATACTTAGCCCTTAACGTGAACGACTTTTCCAATTTTCAGTCTCTCTAAAACTATTATTTCCAAATACGCCATCAAAAACATGACCACAACCATTTATTTCCTCAACAACAACCGCTTAAAACAAATACGGAACCACACATAACAAACAAACCGAGGAAAACCTGAAAACGGCCTAACAAGTACGCTTATAAAAAAAAAGTTGCGTCAGAGCCTATAAAAAATGTCTGCCAGGCGTCAACGTTGGCATTACATCACTGTGAGCCGTTGGTGTGTGTGAGGTGTACCTACACATCACACGGCACATACGCGTGTGTATACGACGTCTCTTCACGTGGCGCGCAGATGTGTGTGTGCGGCCTAATCTTTAGAGGAATGCGGGTTTCATACAAGTACTTTTTAAAAGCTGAAAAGGGAAATTCTTTGACTGGCTCGCCTCACCACCCTTTATGTTTTTACTTTGCATTTTTTTTTTTTTTTTTTGATGCAAATGAAATGGATTGATGCGGATTCTCTTTGAGAATTTTTAGTTTAGTTTTAATTAGAGTTTCGTAATGGCTTAATTACTGACGTGGTTTGATGAAATATCCTGTGATGTTGGGTTGATTTATAATCTAAACAACTATGTCCAGTCTGATCTCAGTCTCAATGTGTCAAAAATACCTCTAATTTCCCTAATTTTTGACAAGTTTTTGACATTGATTGTCGCTGAGAAAAGATTGCGACTATATTTTGAACGTTTATAATAATAATTACGAAAATTGGCCTTCAGATCCTTCCATAGACTCAAACGTCAAAGAGTGCTAATTCTATTGAAATATGACAGTAAAGTCAAAAGTTCATACAGTTGACATTTGAGTTCCTAAGAAAATACCTCCATTTTACATAGTTTTGCCGTTTTACGTAGTCAAAGGTTCATTCGGAACGCGTTTGTCTTCATTATAGTAGTTAACTAACTGATGGATAACTTATGTAACCAATGACTCATCGATGCCAAGCCCAAATTCTTGAACTTAGAAATCGTTGGGCTTGATTTGAAGGGAGGTTTTGTTTTGTAATATCGAGGAAATTAAGTGAAATCTATTTTTGTGGGTACGAAAATATCGGAAGAAGAGTGACCTATCTTTTTCTAGAGATATTATTTATTCAGGTTCCAAACCAACATCAAGATTGGCAACCGTTGGATGCTGCAATTTTTGGTAAAACATTATTATAAAAAAAAAAAAAACACTAAAATTAACTTTTCTAATTAAGGTAAAAACGTAAAAACAACTCACTGAGGTGAAATGTGTATACCTATTCTTGGAAAGACTATGTAAGGTGTTTAAAAAATTAACCTTACAAACTTTAAGAGGTGCTTTAAACCATCGAACTGAACAACTTTCACTATGCGAGCAACTCTGAAATCACGAAAAAAAATCTGCTGTTTCGCACAAAAGTTCAATAAATAATAATTTTTCGTGATTTTGGCGTTTTTCCCATAGTGAAAGTTGTGCAGTTCGATGGTCTAACTAAAGCACCGCTTAAAGTTTGTAAGGTTATTTTTTTAACACTTTCTATAAGGATGGTCACGTCACGAGAGAAGATTCTGGGTAATATGGCTCAAAACTATACCATATAGAGATCAGAATGGTTAAGTTGACTAATAAGATTGTCATCTATTAGTAATCTAAAAATCTACCGCTACACTTGATTTATATTCTCCACTTCTCAAGCCAATCAGTTACCCTTCCCTATGTGCCATGCCAAATCAGTATCTAGCCTTATAGAACCGATATATACATACATATGTCGCGAAATATATGAATATATTCATACTAAAACTATTTGGTATTCAAGACGATAGATATAGAAGTAGGTTGAACCGGAAAATGCATCTTAGTGCAGCGAAGTAATAGTATCACTGACCGACCTTGAAAAACTCTGTTACATAGAAAATAGATTTAACTGTTCATGAATAGCTCATCACCATCTCAATCCAGAGCAGTGGCGGCCCAGTGGTATCGGCCGCGACTTACGAGTTGTAGGTCGTAGGTTCGAATCCAGACAGGCGCTTTACTTTGTGTAAATTATTTCATCACCACTGCTTTCAAAACGGTGAAGGAAAACATCGTGAGGAAACTGGCATGTCCTAGAAACAAAAATTCGAAAACAAGTGACATCTACCAACCCGCACTGGAGGAGAGCTTACAGAGAGGAGGCCTGTGTCCCAGCAGTGGGAACATTATAAGCTGATTATGATCTCGAATCCCTCATATAGACGTCCAGTTCGTCCCACCGTCTACACCTGTGTCGTCTGCAATGCCATTTGACGTTATGAGAGATCCATGCTTTAGTGGTCCTAGCCATCCCATACACTGCCGGGGCAGCGGGATTGTCCGAAAGGGTTTCCGCTGCCCCGGAACATAAAGGGCTAAGGAAGGAACACGGATGGGTTTTAGTCAGTAAGAGTCTGACACTCCCTTCCGCTCCACCCAGAGCGGGAGGGGTCATTTGATGATTTCCGATCCTAAAAAAAAAAAAAGCCATCCCATACATCCGACATGCGGCAAACATGTCCGGCCTAGTCCGGCTGGATGCATCATCATCTGCCTAGCCTTTTCCCAACTACGTTGGGGTCGGCTTCCAGTCTAACCGGATGCAGCTGGTTACCAGTATTTCACATGGCGCAACTGCCTATCTGATCTCCACAATAAAGTTACTAGATCACACGATATCCCGTGCTAAGACTGGTTGTCAGACTTTCGGGAATCTGACGACCCGTGAAGACTATCAAAGAACACGAATGACAGCCGGTCTTATCAAGGGGTATCGTATTATCCGGTAACTGGAGGACTATTGTGGAGTTCAGGTTGGCAGTCTCCATGTTCAGTAATGATAAGTGATGGTATGTGATGTGGCAGTACTTAATTAATTAAATAAATAATGGTATTCAACTTCTTGCAAATGAGATATAGAGAGGTGTTCTTCATATTTACTACATCAGTCACTTGGCCATGTTTAGTGGTCACAACATACCGGTTATTATTTGGTGGTGACTTTTCTGATGAATACTACATAATATTTACTGTCATAATTTTAATCATCAGAATGTTAGAATTGCAGAAGCTAGAGAATGCTAGATCTAGTATTAGAGTCAGTAGTCTGCGGAGCTGGGTATAGAATTTTGTTCAACAGTAGATAGACAAAACTCAAACTCAAACTCAAAGCATTTAAATCAATTAAACTATTTACAGGCAATTTTGAATTGTCAAGGAGTCGGTCAGTCAGAAAATAGCTAGTTGCCCATTCCAAAGCGTAAGTACCTATGGACAAAAAATAAAACAGGATTCCTTAGATGTCATCCTAGATCCTACATTACAACTTGATGAAGAATTGCAGATCAAAATCATAGACTTATAAAAAAAGATGGACTCCGCGCCACGCATATCGAAAGTGAAGCACAGTAAGTATGCGGGACCGCTTGCACATTTACATCACAGTATGCCGACCGACCGCCATTACGTGACACGACATCAATCGTCAATCACGGCTCACGCACACATAGATCGTTACGGTGCTTCACTTTCGATATGCGTGGCGCCGAGTCCATCTTTTTTTATAAGTCTATGACCAAAATGAATCATTCTAATAACTGGCAATGCAGAAGTCCTGTGAAGCAAATCGAAACAATGATTATAATTATGAATGAATCACTCAAAAATCACAACAGCATGCAATACACAATAGGTACAAGAAAAAAAAGTAATTAGCATAACATCGAAAACCGCAAACACCGCTAGTTATTAAAAAATAGAAGTCGGGAACCCGTTGCGAAAACCTGACCTACTACAATACACTAATACATGCACACATAAATACATACATACGTATGAGTATTACGTGAGAACTGGCAACAATGATATTAATGATTTTATGATTTAGGGCATTTGCAAACGGGCCGTTTTGCACTCGACGACTGACAAACGGGAATGATCTCGCTAGTTGATATACATAATAAGTGGCTTTTTGGGCCCCAAGTTCTGTGCTAATAAATGTGGACGCTATAATAGTAGAATTTGTTGTTTTGCTTTTACCCGCGGCTTCGCCTGCCCACAAATATCCCACGGGAACGTACTACGGGGATTAAAAGTACCCAATCCAGGTAAACAATGTATTAATTCCGTAATACAATGTTTTCATTACTCTATGGTTTACGCTTACGTTTAAAGTCGGCATGATTTTATCCGACATCTCTAACAAACATTGTCATATTTCATCCAATTTACATAAAACCTTAATGAATTATACATCTAAACCATCCTCGTGAATCACTCCGCCCATTGGTAAAACCGAATCAAAATCCGTTCGGTAGTTTTGAGTTTATCGTGTTTAGATAGACAAAAAGAAACGACGGAGGGACTTGCTTTAAAATATGAAAGCATGAAATGTTTTATTCAAATGAATGTCTTCCATTTCTAACTATCAAACTCTCAAGGAGCTTGATGAATAGTTTCAGTTATACAGGAAGATTTTTTGATCACCATCCAAATATTTACAGGTTGTTCTACCCATGAATATGAACAACTTTCACTATGGGATCAACTCCAAAGCAAAAGGCTATCAACAATTATATTTTTATCCCTTCATGCTAATATGGCAGTTCCATCCTTACGGAGATTACTCTAATTATACAAATAATACAATTCCTCAATTATATTTGACGCGCAGAATTGTTCGCGTGTAAAAAACCTAAAACTAGATATATCTATTGCAAACACGTATATATGTAAAGTTATATATTACCTGAGTCTAGCTGTCATGAGTCAGAATTGCTTGAAACAGTGTAATAATATCGTTATTAGTCTACGGTTTCGTGACTAAAATGCACATTATGGTGGAGGAAAAAAATATGTTTTATGGATAAGATAAACAATGCCTAATTTGGCCATGACACGTCTAAGTTTAGTGTCCAATTATGGGCAAGGTATTTAATAGTAGATTTCGAGAATATGTCACGAGAGGAGACAATCATGAAATCTTGAAGAGTTAAAGGTTGCTAAATTAAACGTGCATTCATCAAGAAAACTGACGTAATTACACTGTCAAAATTATGTTTTATTTTTGCTTTCTGACTATTCAATTCTCGTAATTTTATGAACGTTCACAGTCTGAGGGGCAATTCTCGTAATTTTAAGAACGTTCACAGTCTGATCTCAGTCTCAATCTGTCAAAAATACCTCTAATTTCCATACATTTTGACAAGTGTTTGACATTTGTTTGTCGCTGAGATGAGACTGCGACTAGATTTTGAACGTTTTAAATTACGAGAATTGGCCTGCTGATCTCAGTCTCAATCTGTCAAAAAAACCTTGAATTTCCCTACATTTTGACAAGTTTTTGACATTTATATTTGACTGCGACTAGATTTTGAACTTTTTAATTTACGAGAATTGGCCTTCAGATGTGTTGCAAAATATTCTTAAGGGTCAGTTTTCTTTAAATTCAGTTAAAAGAGAACCATACTGCCTACTGATAATAAATAGCATCTTAATCTTATCATCTCAACTTTAATCAGCGCTTTTGCAAACTGTGGTGATATTAGAAATAATGATTTGATAAACAAAGGGGTAATTGCATTACACGATAATAAGACAATGCCTTTAATTTTGACAATTCAACAGCATACATTGTGTTAGGTATTTACATTGTTGAGCAGACGAATTTTTCAAACCTATGAAGCAATGGATTAGGAATTTCCTTCAAAATCCGTCGAATTGTGATGGAAAATATTTTAGGGATGTGACAGTGGAAAAATGTACCCTTTACCCCGAAGTAAGTAACCATAAGCTAAATCATAAACAAATATTATTCGAACTAACACAGCCCACAATAAACATAATCTCACTAAAGGAATTCCTAGCTATGCCAGTTTACGTCAAACTCAAGTAATAACCGGCTCATGATCTGGACATAGTGAATTATTCTGCAGCAAATTATCGACGACTGTTTTGCATATTAAAGAGCCAGTAGTTGAGTTTAATAATATATTTTATGAATATTTGTATGGAACTATTAATTTAGATAGAGCTCCTGGCTTTAGATTGCAAATATAAGTACGTTGCTAGATTGAGTAGAGTTCAGTTTTATATACCCATCTTCGACCATTATCATCGCTTACTTACGTGAGATATTAGTGAAACCCATCGAGAATTAATAATGCTAATGTTTATTTGCCAAAAACAGTGCTTTACATTTCCTTATTTTGTACATTAATAGCTAAGTTTTTTTTTTGCTTTATTGTCCCACTGTTGGGCAAAGGCCTTCCCCAAGTCCTTCCAAGAACTCTTTTAAATAAATTAACATACAAAAAAAAATAAGAGCCATCGGAAGCATGTTGCTTATGAACTCCACAGTAGGTCGAACCTGTCTCGTTAGTTAATATATGAAAAGTAAAAAAAAAACTTCTTTTTTAAGAACAGAGATCTTTTTTTAAAATTGGCAACGAATATATTATGGTAGCATTAGAATTCGTAGACAGTATGCGTTTCCTTGCGGACGAGTTCGCTGCTACTATCTGGCTATCCTTGGACATATTGTCTATACTTTAACATAACTTCATCACCTCTATGTTTTCCCAGCATGATCAGTCTGTAATGATCCCACTGCTGGGACTCAGGCCTCCTCTTTGTGGGAGTGGCCCGTTGCCTATCAAGGCCCAAATGTTGCCAAAGGATGTCAAATGTTTCGGCTTTTTCGCTTCCCTAAAGATTAGCTCATCTTGCATGAGCTCTTCTCAGGTCTCATTATCAACATCATCTTGATCTTATTCCAATTTAATAAGGGTCAGTGCAGTATGTCTTCTGCTTCCAACCAATCTTTATTCACCTTCATATTCTGAGATAACTCTCTTACTCCAGAAAGTGTGAATGTGGGTGTTTAGCTGTCCCTAAAGACGTAAAGTTGGTTAAAATAAGTGTTGAGTATAAATGTGGATGACTATAAGAGTAGGGGAAGACCAAAGAAACGATGGATGGACTGTGTGAATGATGATATGGTTAGAAAGGAGGTCACTACAGAAATGACGACTCGTAGAGAAGTATGGAAGAAAAAGACATCACGCACCGAACCAAAATAAATTAGGATAAGGGGACTCAACATAACCCCAAAACATTATTCAATATTCTATTATCACTTTTAACAAACATCAATTATCATACCAATACTTGAAAATGACGCAATCAAATTGAATTGGAACTTTTCAAATTGAAACCAATTTAGTTTGATTGCATAAAATATCTGAATTCATTCCATCTGATTTCTCTTTATTTATTGAATCGAAATAATTTGCTATGCGCTTTGAGGACGTTGGTTATACTTATAGAAACACCTGTAGTATATACCTACAACTATGAATATTAAATCTCCGACAAAATATTTACGACAATGAGATAAAGACAAAATATATATACTATGGAGGGTGGTGTCCTGAGTTTGATCTCAGGATCGTTCTGTGTTATTGAGTTTTTTTTAATCAAGAATTCCTCCGAACTATCCATTAGACTAGATTTTATTTGAGCCACAGGCTCGCCTTCGCTGGTAGCTCACCGTCCGATCAGGACCAGCCAGCGGTCTACGCGGCGCGTACGTGTTCCACGCGCGCCTCAAAGAGATGTCAGCAGCAGTGGGGCCCGTCAGGGCCGAAGCCTGCCGGGTCAGCGGAATTGTCCGAAAGGGTTACCGCTGCCCCGGAACATAAAGGGCTAAGGAAGTAACACGGATGGGTAATGGGTTTTAGTCAGTAAGAGTCTGACACTCCCTTCCGCTCCACCCAGAGCGGAAGGAGTCATTAGATGATTTCCCACCCTCAAAAAAAAAGGCTCGCCTTCTTTAACACGGGACTTTAACATGACTAGCCAAATGTTGTACAGTCAGGGATTTTTTACATAAAAATAAAAGAACAAAAATAAAGTTTGTTTACAAGTTATTTTCATTAATTTAAGTTGGTTAACAATGAACTAAATTAATGTTCAACAATTTATTTCCCTGATTACCTACCATACGCTTCTGCCTATCATTTCATTGAGTACAGAAGTCATGCTATGTTAATTTTGACAACAGAATTAATAAAAAACACTGCAATTAGAACCGAGTATCAATTTCAAGATGTCACTAATTAAAACGATTAAAAGACATTTAAAACAATAAATCAATTCTTTACATGACCTTTACGGCTTTAATTTATTAAAATGTAATCAACAATTAATACTTGTTAAGTAATAATAAATGGATAAATAAAAACGTTGACAATTAATTACCTTCATTCAGAAATAATAGTGAGTACTTACTATTAATAATTGATTGATTTAATTGTAATGTGACCTATTTCTTGATTTGTAATTTTTTATTTATTTGAGGCTGACAATAGTAGCCCATAGATCTATCTTCAAAGAAAAATCATCACTTGAGAACGTCTGGACCGATTTGGTTTATTTTTTATTGTTTTCGTAATTGTCAGAAAAAGATTTGATTTTTTTTTAAAGCAGTCGCGCTGTACTCAATGTAAGGATTCATGAATCCAAGGGGCAAAAACTGGAACGGGCTGGGGCCGCTTTCAAGCGGCTTCTGCCCAACCTGAGGGGGCCAAACGCCTCCTGCCGGAGGCTTTACGCGGGGGTCGTGCGGTCCATGGCCGTATATGGCGCCCCGGTGTGGGCGCGTTCACTGCGGCTTCGAGTCGCCCACTACCTGAACGCGCCCCAAAAGGTGGTAGCCATACGGCTAATACGGAGGTACCGCACGATCTCGCGCGAGGCGGCAAGCCTCCTTGCCGGACTGCCGCCATGGGATCTGGAGGCGATGGTCCTCGCGCGCCTCTATGAGTGGCGCGCGGAGGCACTACGCCGGGGGGAAAACCCGCTTCCGCGGCAGATTGCTGCGAAGCGGACGGATCTCATGGCGGCATGGAAAGCGCGACTGTCGCAACCCAGCGCAGGGCACGCCGCGATAGCGGCGGTAAGGCCCCTCTTTGAGGAGTGGCTAGAGAGGCGTCACGGCGTCCTCACCTACCGCCTGACGCAGGTCCTCACCGGACACGGATGTTTCGGGAGGTTCCTGCACATAATCAGGCAGGAGGAAACGCCCGGGTGTCACCACTGCGAGGATCGCCCAGAGGACATGGTGGAGCACACGGTGGAGGTCTGTCCCGCTTGGGCAGAGCACCGCCGTGTCCTCGTAGAGGCGATCGGCAGCGGCGGTGACCTCTCGCGCCCGGCCCTGGTCCAAGCCATGGTCCGGGGCGAGAGGGAGTGGGAGGCAGTCACCTCCTTCTGCGAAGCAGTCATGCTAGCGAAGGAGGTGGCGGGATGGGCGAGGGAGAGAGCGGAGAGAGCCGCCCGTCCCAGCCGCCGCGGTAGACGCCCCGGGCGTCGGGAGCCGCGTGACGAATCCCGACCACCGTAGGCGCGGGCCTGCAGACGGCGAGTAATGGGTAGCTCGCCGTCCGATCAGGACCAGGCCCGTGCCGGACGGCGCGTATGTGTTCCACGCGCGCCGTCAGGGCCGAAGCCTGCCGGGGCAGCGGGATTGTCCGAAAGGGTTACCGCTGCCCCGGAATATAAAGGGCTAAGGAAGGAACACGGATGGGTTTTAGTCAGTAAGAGTCTGACACTCCCTTCCGCTCCACCCAGAGCGGGAGGGGTCATTTGATGATATCCCATCCTTAAAAAAAAAAAAAAAAGTGGCAAAAACTATGCTTTAAAGAATGACATAACACAATTTGTTTATTTATTGACATGTTTTTTTTGTTTTTCCTCACAGGCTTTGCAACTACGCATCCATTAAACCAAGGTAACATAACAGGTGAGTATTCATTCGGAAAATCCCAAACAAACTTTATGCATCACGCTTTTTTTCCTTGACGTAGTAAGCAGAAATAGTAGTAGCAAGGTGCGTGTTGTTTGTGTGAGGTCATGTACGGTAATAATGTAAATTAGAGAACGCAGTGCGTGTGCGCTGTTGTCGTTAAGATAAGTTAGTGCTCGAGAAGTTTTGTTTTGGTGACCTTAAAGAGAGATAACGAATTTTTTGTCTAATTTATTGATTTTTTGGCTAATATATTTTGGTATGAACGTAAAAGTTGCAAAACGAGTATGTGAGAATCGTACCTGGTGGCGTTCTGTAGTATCTGCCTAACCCAATGGAAAAAGGCGTGAGTTTATGTATTTAGGATATAGGTCAGTTTGATGACGATAAAAGCTATTTTCTTTTACATCGAGGCAAGAGCTATATTTTTAAGTAGGTATAGCTTCAAAGAAGAAGCATTTTAACAATGTTATCAGATCACATTTAACCTGTTAAAAAATAATAATCTAATTTATTTGTTAGAACATTCTATGTATCTCTACCTCAACCTTTCCTACAGGCCTATAAAGGGACTAGGGGGACTATAAAGGCCAAAGTTTGTGAGTGTGGGGTGTGTGTGTGTGTGTGTGTGTGTGTGTGTGTGTGTGTGTGTGTGTGTGTGTGTGTGTTTATATGATTGGCTGGACCAATTTTTATAAAATGCTGTATGGAGGTAGCTGACACCCTGGATTAACTGGGATCGACATTTACGCGGGTGAAACCGCGGAGCGCAGCTAGTCGACCATAAAGTTGCTTAAAACCCTGATCAATTTAATAAACTCTCCACCATCTATATAAATAAATAAAACAAAGTCGGATTTGTTACAACATTTACTATTATATCTCGAGAACGGCTGGACCGATTTTTATGATCTTTGATTTGTTTGTTTTGTCTCCGCCCCGAATAGCAGAATAACTATTAAAACATGGGAAAAATATACAAAAAAAAAAAATATATATAAAGATTATTCATTTTCTGATAACATTCGTTCTCAACGCCGAAGCATTACGAAGTTCGCTGGGTCAGCTAGTTTTACATATAAACCAACATTTATTATTTACAAAATATCGTTTTCACCTCGTCCAGCACATGTTCTATGTTCTATGTTATGGGTTTGGTTTCCGCACTTAGTCCTTCAGTGGACCATTGTGCGTGGGCCATGGCGGCCGTTGGCGGTTATTCCAACCAGCCCACCTCCCTCCAGAAGCTGATTAGGTCTCCTGGTCTTTTGAGAACATCTGTGTACGATCTGGGTGTCCCGAGGGTTTGTGTCCTGATCTGGGTGACGCCTGTGCACTCAAAGAGCACATGCGCAATGGTTTCATCAGCCACCATGCAAGCTCTGCACAGGGGGCTGTCCGTTATGCCTATAGTGTGAAAGTGTTTGTTTAGCGAGCAGTGTCCCGTGATGGTCCCCGTCACCAGGCGCAGGCCTTTCCTGTCCAATCGTAGTAAGCGACTGCTTAGCTTGCCATCCAGTGATGGCATAGCTTCCTTGGACTGCCTGCAGCCTGGTGACGACGTCCACCAGCTTTCTGCTTGTGTGTGGGTGTACTCCTGTAGCCACCTGCGTAGTTGGTTGAAGGGGATGGGCACGATAGGTTCCGGTCCACAGACTGGCATGCTCGATGCCCTTCTGGCCAGCTCGTCAGCTGCGTCGTTACCTAGCGATCCACTGTGTCCTTTTATCCATTGTATTGTCACTATATTGCGGTTCAATACAGTTGCCTGTTCAAGCGCATTGTGACATTCTAGTATTAGTTTCGATGTGATGCATTTTTTATCTAAGGATTGGAGGACTGAGGCGCTGTCAGAGAGTATGCGAATATGGGTGTCCGCAACTCCTCTGGCTGCTATGGCATAAGCCGCTTGTGTTATGCCCACACACTCCGCCTGGTAGACCGTGTTGCGCCTTCCCAGCGGTTTGGATATTCTTATGTTGAGGTCGTGTGAGAAGACTCCGACTCCAGTTCCGCAGTCGGTCTTTGAACCGTCAGTGTAAATTCTCAGTTCCTTCGAACCTGAGTAGTCGTACTGCTCCTCTTTAAGCACTATGTTGTAGTGCTTTTGGAAGCAGTATTGTTTCGGGGCTTTGTCGCAGGGTGATGCCATCATTGGCTGCCATTTGATCGCATTTTCTTTTAAGCGTATGTGTTTGACCCTAGAGTCTTTGCTCAGGGTTCCTGATGTAGAGAGCCTGAAGGCAGCCAAGGCCGCTTCTTCCCGCACTACAAGGTGTAGAGGCGGTAGTCCGAGCATGGTCTGTAGGGCAGCAGTGGGTGTAGTTCTCATGCAGCCGGTGATTGCCACACACGCGAACCGCTGCAGCTTTTCAAGGTCTTTTTGGGCTGTGCTCAGGTCTGTTCTGGGCCACCAGACTAGTGAGCCGTATGTGATGATTGGTCGGATAACTGTGGTGTATAGCCAGTGAGTGACCCTGGGGCTAATCCCCCAATTTTTTCCAAGCATTCGCTTGCATTGCCACAGTGATATGCTGGCTTTCGTAGTAATGTAGTTGGTGTGTTTTGCCCAATTCAGCTGTTTGTCCAAAAATCGTCCAGCACATAACGGGTCATGTAACAGACCTTGAGTTCCCAAGTTACGTCTTAACTTAACTTAACCATAGTTAGTGTACTTAGATGATTACCTATTCCATTCGGGTGCACACAAACACTGACATCTAGGCAGCCTAGCTGCATAATTTGAGTACTACGAAGGCTTTTTAACGAAAATTGGTCAATGCCGTATGTTCTAGTACTTTATAGGTATATAAATAATTATTATTCATTATATTTTAATTTTATGAGGATTTATATTTTTGCATTTAATATTATATTGGTTGCTTGGGTTTGATAATTATACTGTTTTGAGTCGTTTGAATTATGTTTTAACAGTTTCAAAGCAAGTAATAAAATAAATACTTAAAAGCGCTTGAACAGTTTATTTGTATTATTCCTCGAAAATTTATCTGATCACGTTTTTAATAACGACACTGCAAGTTTGTAAAAAAACGCCTTGTTAAAACTACACTACACTGAATAAAAATATTACGACACTACATAACGCGAAAATTCGCATAGTGTGTCAACACATAAAGTTTTTTTGCCCACAGTGTAATCACGAGACGATGAGTAGTGCGGTGCGCGACGCTCATGGTTCCCTATCTATGTGTGTGTGCATCCGTGTGACCCACTTACGAACGCGTTCGGCAAACTTCGGTCGTTTCCGTCGCCCGAACATCTGTCCGCGGGACCGCCATCTTTACTTATTGACGGCACCCGACCAATTTAAGATGACCTATCTCGACCTGTGTGTTTTAAGAATTTTCTTACGTCAAGGGGTCATTGCTATTTGGACGTTTGTAAACGACGCGTGTTACGTAAAAAAACGAACTAAATGTTTACTTGGTGCTTGTTTTCGCGCTGTTATCGTACTGTTTTGTAATCGTGTAGATAAAACTTTTTACTTCCTAACGTTATGGTGAGTTCGTAACTTTGTAGTTTGTACGCACTTGTCGAGTTTAGTTAGCTCGTACAGACACGACCTAGCCAATTCTGGTAAACGTAATCGTAGAACTATGTTGCATATCTTTTTGTGCAACATTGTTTCGTCTACGTACGAATCTATGGTTTACAATACAGCATCAATATTAAAAATATAAAAAGCAACAAGCAAACCACAGTAGCGAAAATTATGCAAAAATTTCAATAAAAATTAAGAACTTACGCAACCAAATATCGATATAAAAGTTATTTAATTAAACGATTATCAATCGGTATCGTAACATCGCATAACAGAAAGCTCGCGTGTGCATATCCGAACGTAACTTCCGCGTTCGAAATTTGATTTTTTCCCCACTCACACATAGGTACAACTTTCACCTATTCGAAAGTGGAATGATGACGTGTGTGCGTTGCTATTTTCGTTTCGGATATGCGTTCCGAAGAAAGCTTTTAAAAATAACTGTTACTTATAACTGTTTTTTTTTTAATTGTTGTTTATTTTAGTTCGATAAAAGCTCAGGGCTCGTTTGAACGAGCGTGCTGATGTAATACAGCATTGAAGTTTTCTGAGGCTTTCCTTTGTGAATGCGTTTAGCGAGCTTTCCATTCAGCCCGCAGCCGTTTACTGCTGAAACAAAACTTCTGTAATGACCATTTCAACCAAGAGGGTGTGTGTGGGTGTTTTTTTTTATTAACCTTATTTTGTCGTTAACTATGATTTTAAAGTAAAGGCAATGGTCGTTAACATACAGGAGGACGTTGATGCTGAGACACACAACTTGTAACCATGAATTCAGCACATGATTCTAGGGGTCTTTTTTTTATTTTTTTTAATGACCCCTCCCGCTCTGGGTGGAGCGGAAGGGAGTGTCAGACTCTTACTGACTAAAACCCATCCGTGTTCCTTCCTTAGCCCTTTATGTTCCGGGGCAGCGGTAACCCTTTCGGACAATCCCGCTGCCCCGGCAGGCTTCGGCCCTGTCGGGCCCCTCCTTACCTGCTGACATCTATTTGAGGCGCGCGTGGAACACATACGCGCCGTCCGGCACGGGCCTGGTCCTGATCGGACGGCGAGCTACCCATTACTCGCCGTCCGCAGGCCCGTGCCTACGGTGGCCGAGAGTCGTCACGCGGCTCCCGACGCCCGGGGCGTCTACCGCGGCGGCTGGGACGGGCGGCTCTCTCCGCTCTCTCCCTCGCCCATCCCGCCACCTCCTTCGCTAGCATGACTGCTTCGCAGAAGGAGGTGACTGCCTCCCACTCCCTCTCGCCCCGGACCATGGCTTGGACCAGGGCCGGGCGCGAGAGGTCGCCGCCGCTGCCGATCGCCTCTACGAGGACACGGCGGTGCTCTGCCCAAGCGGGACAGACCTCCACCGTGTGCACCACCGTGTCCTCTGGGCGATCCTCGCAGTGGTGACACCCGGACGTTTCCTCCCACCTGATTATGTGCAGGAACCTCCCGAAACATCCGTGTCCGGTGAGGACCTGCGTCAGGCGGTAGGTGAGGGCGCCGTGACGCCTCTCTAGCCACTCCTCAAAGAGGGGCCTTACCGCCGCTATCGCGGCGTGCCCTATTCTAGGGGTCTAACGTAGGGACTCACGCGGTCTCCACTCCAGCGGGGTAATCGCGTAACACACTATGAGTAGCAATGGGTTTCATTTGACAGTTCAACAATATTCATTGCGTTGTTCACGTTGTTGAGAAGAATTTTTTTTCGAACTTATGAAGGAACCAGCTTCTGCCCGCGACTTCTCCTCGTGAAATTTCACCCTCCCCCCATTCACCTTCTTGAGATGGAAATTAGAAACCCTTTCTTAGTGGATACGTACTCTTCACAAAGATTACACCCTCCAAATTTCATGTCTCTAGGAC
Organism: Gortyna flavago; assembly: GCA_963669345.1. Taxonomy (NCBI): domain Eukaryota; kingdom Metazoa; phylum Arthropoda; class Insecta; order Lepidoptera; family Noctuidae; genus Gortyna; species Gortyna flavago. The sequence goes on along the minus strand of OY770152.1, from coordinate 5,465,324 downwards.
CAGCGGTTTAGGCTGTGTGTGTGTGTAGGTCATTGAATTTTATATACTTACAAAGTGTAAAAAAAAAACTTTAAGCTGTGCTTTAGACCGAACTGAACAACTTTCACTATGGGACGAAATCACGAAAAATAACACAGCTGTTTCATACATTTTGGTCAAGTAACTTAACTTTAAACACACTTTAAACATTTTCGAAATGTCTTATTTAAAAAGAGATAACTGGAAATCTCTGTTTCTATGGAAACTTTAAAATCGGTCTAATTTGGCTGTAACACAATTTTTCGAAAACTTTCTTAGCTAACTTTTTAGACCTTTGTATCCTGCTTATGCGTATAAAGTTTCATTAAAATCCGTTCATTCATTTCGAAAAACAAGAGCTTGAAAGTTTGTATGAAATGCCGTACGGCGTAAACGCTCTTAAAGTTTGTAAGGTTAATTTTTTAACACCTTACATACAGGGTCCCATTAAAATAGATGGACAAATTTTAACACAGCGCTCAGTACGTCTAACCAAAGATATCCAAGCAAAAAAACAGTGATTTTATTTACGTTAGCTGATTATTGTTCTTGTAAGTTATCTAATGCGTTTTTCTCATAAATATTTATTTATTTATTTTGGTGGTCTGAATGATTACTAAAAGTTTGTCCATCTATTTTATATCGAAGAAGATATAAGATTAGCAGTATCCTTCAAAATTATTCAGATTGAGACTTATAGTGTCTTACGCAATTAAGGTGGGGAAATGGGAAAGCATAGGCTTTTGTTTACAAAGATAGCTTTAAAAAGTCTTCTTTTGGACCCTAATTTCACTATACACATATAAAATTCCGATTCAAGTACATAGATAAATTAGAAATCATCCAAAACATACAATTACGTCAGAGGTTATCACTCTCTCGAGTGGTCTGACCACAGTGTACCAGAATCTCATTATTATAAATTATTTAATAATTACAGTATCCGAACAGTTTGTTATCTTTTTTATCTGTGACACGTAAACGTCACTGTCGGTTTGTGGTTGTAAGGCTGTGCGTGTATGTATATTTATTTATGTAATAAGGTATTTACATAATGGCTCCAAGTAGGTAAGCATTTCTTTATACTATATACAGGCAAACAAGCATGCAGGCTCAAAACGGTGAAGGAAAACATCGTGAGGAAACCGGCATGTCCTAGAAATAAAAATTCGAAGACATGTGACATCTACCAACCCGCACTGGGCCCACATGGTAGTTTATGACCCACTCCCACGCACAGAGTGGAGGTGTGTGTCCCTCTACAACCCAGTTACTGGGTAACACGATACGTTTGTGGCAAGATTGGTTGTCAGATTTTCGGGCTTCTGACTACCTGTAACAACTGTCAAAGATCTACAAATGACAGCTGGGACCAACGGCTTAACGTGCACGTTTCCAAGGCACGAAGGGGTGTCAGTATGGTCACCGATCTACGGAACGACCTCGGCAAGCGTTGCTTCACCTTGAAGTTCGACCGCTGCGATAGTTATTATTTAGCCACGAGCCCCTCTTCAAAAACATTAACAACACAATTTTTTTATAATAATTTAAAAACATTAAACGCAAATAAGTACAGAGAAATCGTCAAGTAAAGTCACATTGCACATATTTCGACGGTCAGGAGCCGAAATTACTTTCACCAGTTAGATAATACACCGGTTTGCTGATCAACACTGGTGACCACTTAAATGGAAAGGGGTGCTATGGTAATTTCTACTAAAGACTTGTACATGTCATCATTCTCCTGCCCTTATCATGTAAGTGGAAATAATCCTTCAGGCGGTGAAGGGTGGAAAATAGATCATCAAAGAAGTCCGGGTGGAAAATACACATAGAATAGAGGCATATGAAACACTTTTATTAAGAGAGAAACAAAACCAAAATGTAATATAATGGTCTTTGACAAAAGCAGAGGTACACGCTCGAGGTTTGCCAGAGAGCTATGAAACGGAGTAATCTGGGTGTTAAACTTGTGGACCGGGTTAAGAATACAACAAACCATCATCATTAAAATAACTGATGTCACTTGAAAAGCTGCCACGCTTAAATGGAATAGGGCTGGATCACAGATATAGATACACCTAGATAACGCAAGAGGAACTACTTCGCGTGCCCAGCTTACGTACAAAAATCGTAAGCCGCCACTTTCGCGCTCAGTCCTGTGTACTGCTGGCTGGGTGAGCGTGAGCGCTGGCCGCTAGACCCCGGGGGTGGGGCGAGACTTGATTTTCCCCATCACTAAATAGTGCTTGTGACGTCATAGTAGGTAGTCATAAAATGGCACGCCTGGTTTTCATACAGATCGTGATACTTGCGTTATCTAGGTCTATCTATATCTGTGGGCTGGACGTCATCTGCCGCATGTCAGACGATCAGTGGGCCAAACCTACGACCCAGTGGGTCCCGCGAGCGACATCGCGGCAGGCTCAGATGGCGGGATGAGCTGGACTCCTTTAATAAAGATTGGTCCTCAGCAACTCTGGACTGACAGAGGTGGAAGGAGAGTAGGTAGGCGTTTGCCCAGCAATGGGAAATTAATGGATAATAAAAAAGCCTCAAAAACCCGTCTTAGTTAACAGCACTACTGCAGGACTAAGGGCAGCTCTTCGCATACAGAGAAGGAATGAGCATTGATCGCCACGCTTGCTTAAAATTGCGTTTTGGCAATTTCAGGAGCGTTACTCTCGAATATAATTCCGATAGATCGACATTGGTCAAACGTCAGTTGGTCGAGTTAAACGTCAGGGATTGGCTAGACTCAGTGAGTCCAGCCAATCCCAGACGTTTTACTGACATTTCCAATGTCGATCTATCGGAATTAAATTCGAGAGTAAGCACCCAGACGGGTCGTTCCCGCTCGTTAATACCCCGTCATTAACACTATTAACGACTGGGAAAGTTTTGTTCCACTCGTTAACAGTGTTGAAGAACTCGACATTTTTTTCCCAATCGTTCACCCCTCAAAACGTCGATTTGAAAAGAAGTAGATTATTATTATTATTTGTTCATTTCTAAAACACTTAACCTAATTCACATTTGTTTTAGCCACACAACGAAAACCTCTCAGGGCAGATAAAGCAAGATTCGATTTCTGCCTATACGCGATCTTAACAGGCGTGAGTATAGCCAATTATAAAGATCATTATCCCGCACATAATTATTTTGTACAATAATCAATTTGCTGTAGGTTTTTAAGTAGATACTCACAACAAAAGGTGGACCTTCACCGTCTTTTGTAAGCTGCACGCAAACCGCAGTATTTTATACAGGAATCACGAATATATTACGCATATATATGAGATGAATAAATTCTTCAATATCTTACATTGGAATAAACTTGATAATGTCCGCAATTTCATTCGAATCCTAGGGAAACTCCTTCATTTACTTGGATTAACAATATCCTTTGAGGGAATTCAGGACTTAGCCTATCAATGTGCCATTTGTGCAGGCGTAAATGCGCGGCAGAAGGTGTTAAACATCTAATAAACCTTCCCGTCAAGGATCGAAAAACCAGATTGGCTACTGGAATAGAAGGCTTCCTCCCTGAAACAAATACCAAGTAACTTTGCAGTATTTTGGAGAAATTCAAGGAGCACGAGATACTTTGAACTTGTCATACGACCTTCATCAGGCAACGTACTGTCAAAACCCGTGATGTTACTGGTATCTATACATATGCACCGGTCACTCCCGCCAGCGAAGCTGTTAGCCTCCTCTCAATATAAAACTGCAGAAAATATCTGCATAGACTTTCACATCTTACTTTTTTAAAACGTCCAGAAACCAAAATCTTTCTAAAGACTGGAATAGTCTGTTAGAAGAAAGGTCTTCTGATAAACATTGTTGTAAAAAAACCTTCCAAGAGGGTTCCGTACCACCATTCAATATTTAACACTACATATAGAATCACGTTTGTTGTATAGGAGCCCCCTTAAATATTTATTTTATTTGTTGTTATAGCAGCAACAGAAATACACATTCTGTGAAAATTTCAACTGTCTACCTATAACGGTTCATGAGATACAAACTGGTGACAGACAGACAGACGGATAGTGGAGTCTTAGTAATAGGGTCCCGTTTTAACCCTTTGGGTACGGAACCCTAAAAAAGAACATTTTTGAATATAACAATAGCACCGTAAGTCACGATGAGAGTCGCGTGTCAAACGTCGTCGGATACGCATACTAATATATTAGAGTTTGCAGGATAACGTGACAAGATGCACACACGTTTTATTTTTTATGAGTAAGAGAGAAGAGACCTTGTTTTCTAAAATGAGATGAGTGAGTGTAAGAGGGAGAGAAATCTTTGCTCTCTCCTCCATTTTGTTGATCCTTTTAAGTGTGAAACGTCCTCGGATCCGAAAATTTATATTAATTAAGGCTTGCAGGAAAACGTGACGTGACAAGATGCAGACACTTTCTATGCGTGCAAATAGAGAACGAGAGTATTATTTTTTTCTTAAACGAAATATGCTTGAATGAAGAAGAAATTAATCATATTGGGGTTTTTATGGATTCTTAGTGCATGATGTTTTTTTTGTTTTTGTCTTTTTTCAACGAACGAAGTTTACATACAGCTTTGTTTGGTAATAACAATAAAATCTAGGATTTACAACTGAAATCCTGCAAAAGTTCACTAAAGCAAAAAAGCCTCGTTTTTTTCGAAAAGCGATAGAAAATTGTGATTTGTTTTTCATCTAAAAACATCCACGAAAGCCTTCAATTTGACCCCAAGGTCAATAACTGCAATGGTTAACATTGATTGCCGTTGATTATGAAGCAACCTGAATTATCTGGTTGCTTTACGTCAAGGTTATCGGTGATAACCGTTGGTAACCAGGTCAGTTAGTGGTGGTTGCTATGAGGAGTTTCAGTACTTATTATAACTTTGGTTAGTAGATTAATTAATTAATTAAACTTACTGCCTCGTATTTTCTATTAATACCTAGGGCTGATTTTAACAGCCGCATCGGTCGATCGATCAGGTTAAGCTACGCTTGCCGCGGTTGGTCTGTGGATGGGTGCACGGAAAGCATGTTAAGCTGTCATTCGTATCCACGAATGACAGCCGGGACCACCAGCTTAACGTGCTTTGACAGTCGTTACGGGTCGTCAGAAGCCCGAAAGTCTGACAACCAGTCTTACCGAAGGGTATCGTATTACCCAGTAACTGGGTTGTGGAGGTCATATAGGCAGTCGCTCTATGTAAAAAACTGGTATTCAGCTGCATCCGATTAGACTGAAAGCCGACCTCAACATAGTTGGGGAAAGGCTAGGCAGATGATGATGACTAAGGGCTGATTGTAAGTCAGAAATCTTTTATCCGTGGAATAAAGTTGACGTCTGACAGTTCTAGTATAAAACTTTTGCTTCCGCAACTAATTTGCCTTACACATCAAATCTACGGGTTTGTATGAAAGTGCGCGCATGTAGCGACTCGACAGCTGGGAGACTTTTTTATCCGTGGGTTTGTCGTCTTTGGTGTCTTAAAACAAGCACACAGGCCACAACCGTCCCTTCGAAATCCATCTTGATGAATGCGGTTATCCATGTTGATGAGTTACCTTGGGTAACGTGGAAGTCTTTAAACAGACACCGGAGCCAGGTTAGCCGAAGCAAGGAAAACCTGTTCAGATGTAGATTCATAGACGACTCCGCCTTATAGTGTAGATGTGGCGCTGTTCCACAAACGATGGGACACCTAATATCATGCCCTGCTTGGCCTGTCAGCTGCACGTTACAGGAACTGGTGGATGCTGGTGATGGCGCCAAACAAGTAGCCGAACACAAAGTAAAACGTAGATTCGATCCCAGACGGGCTCTTTACTTTGTGTAATTATTTCATCACCATTGCTCTCCAAACGGTGAAGGAAAACATCGTGAGGAAACCGGCATGTCCTAGAACCAACAATTCGAAGGCATGTGACATTTACCAACCCGCACTGGGCTGGCGTGGTAGATTACAGCCCACTCCGTCTCGAAGAGAGGAGGCCTGTGTCCCAGCAGTGGGAAACAATGTGGGCTAATTATGATCATTGTTGCTTATATTTTACACCATATTTATATATTTTTTTAATATTTTGATAATTTTGATATGTCCATCTCCGATTAATTTCTAGAACCATACCAATGAAAACATCACTCAATTAAAATCGGCGCCATCTTTAAATCGATTCTAAAAAGTCGATTAGTAAAAGGAGTTTCGTATAATCGACGCCTGATAAAGGCATGTCATGTTGATACAACCTTAATATAAACAGCGCCAAGGCTGCGTAAACGCACGCGGTGTAGTGACGAGTGACGTCATTTGTACGATTCTTAATTTGAATTGCTAGTGTTATGTATGTACATATGTGTGACTTTTTTGTTTATGTAATAAATAACTGATAAAAGTCCTGAATACGATTCCAGGGCTATGTAATTTTTTATTAGATGTTGTATATGAACTCTGTCAGAGGGGCTTGTGGCCAAGTAATAACAGCCACACGGGTCGATCAATCTGGTTAAGCTACGCTTGCCGCGGTTGGTCCGTAGATGGATGCCCATCTTTATAAACCAAGACCCTCCGTGCCTCGGAAAAGCACGTTAAGCCATTGGTCGTCAGAAGCCCGAAAATCTGACAACCAGTCTTACCAAGGGGTATCGTATTACCCAGTAACTGGTTTGTGGAGGTCAGATAGGCAGTCGTTTCATGTAAAATACAGTAAGGTATTCAGCTTCATCCGGTTAGACTGGAAGCCGACCCTAAAATAGTTGGGAAAAGGCTCGGCAGATTGATTTTTGATACGAACTCTGTCAGCTCGGCTTTTAGGCGACTAAAATCAATTCTATTTTACTGTAAATTTTGACATTCAAAAGTGCCTATTTGAAATAACGTCTTTGACTTTGACTTAGGCTGCAAAAGCAGTGAAGCTAAGCTACCAAACTTTGTGTCTATTTTCACCAGAGCTTAGTAGAGTAGCGGAGCAGGTAAAACATGCTATAAAGATGCGTTTTTGTTGTTGGTAGATGGATATTTTTCTTTTATTTTTATTGAATGAGCCCGCTCTTGACCTCGATCACGCCTGATGGAAAGCGATGAATGGTCTATGATGGAACGAGCGTGCCCAGAAGATGCCTAAGGCTCTGGAACTCCCACGCATCGAAGAAACACAGCAGGCTGCTTGACGCCGGACTTCGGTGGGGGTGTGGTCGCAAACCAGGCGGGCGTTAGCCCTACCAGCGCAAGGGAAGAATTGGCCAGTCACATAAGGTGTTGGTTGTGACTGTCCAGGATGCGCCGAGGGCCCGAGCCCTCAGCCCTCAACTGAACCGATCAGTTGAGTATCCAATCAATCAATCTCAATCAATATTTTTAGGGTTCCGTACCGTACCGTAAGGGTAAAACGGGAACCTATTACTAAGACTCTGCTGTCCGTCCGTCCGTCCGTCTGCCACCAGGCTTTATCTTATGAACCGTGATAGCTAGACAGTTGACATTTTTAAAGAATGTGTATTTCTGTTGCCGCTATAACAAAAAATACTAAAAACAGAATAAAATAAATATTGAAGGGGGCTCCCATACAACAAACGTGATTTTTTTTGCCGTTATTTTATATGTAGTGTTAATTAATATTGTATGGCAGTACGGAACCCTTCATGTGCGAGTCCCACTCGCACTTGGCCGGTTTTTTCCTGACTGAGATTACAATGCGAACTTTCTAAGAAAACGCAGGAATGGCCCGTCTGGATGAGGATGGCGCAAGAGTGTGGGGATTGCCACAAACTAAGAGAGTTCTATATGCCAAGTTGTGGGTGAAGTCGGCCTGTGTATGATTATAATGAACAAGAAGGCAATCGTACTATGAAAGTACTGTACAGAGGCCAGCACATCAAGCTACCCCAATCTGTCAAATTTCTTTGATAGATTTTCAACTTTACCACAAAGGCATAAGGTTCATATTCAATTGGGAAAATTTGACAGATTGGGGTAGGTTGATGTGCTGGCCTCTGTACAACATCAATTTGTTTGCCTTTTAGTGTTGTATTGCTAATAAGGTGCCTCGAAATCCTCGAATGCAATTTAACGTGTGAAGTTTTCACTTTTAATACTTCTCTTTCGAAGATATTTTGTTTTACCATAGACTTAAGAAAAAATATGGACTCCGCGCCACGCATATCGAAAGTGAAGCACCGTACCAATCTATGTGTGCACGATTGACGATTGACGCTGTCGTGTCACGTAATGGCGGCCGGTCGGCATACTTTGATGTAAATGTGAGCGTGAGGCGTGTTTGTACAAACGGTCCGGCGGCATACTTACTGTGCTTCACTTTCGATATGCGTGGCGCGGAGTCCATCTTTTTTTATAAGTCTATGTGTTTTACATAGAAACTCACAACTTTTTCCTATGCGGATGGGTAAGCAGAAACTAAATGCCACCTGCTTGATCCTTACATACTCCTATGCATCAAGTAAGTACCTGCCTATCGGATACCTCCGTTATCTCGGTAGGTCTTAGAAAAAATATAAATGTACTTAGTAGTTACCACTACTATAAGAAAAAATATACTAGTACCTACATTGTTCTCCATCATCATCTGCCTAACCCTTTCCCAACTTTCTTGGGGTCAGCTTCCAGCCTAACCAGATGCAGCTGAATATATCAGTATTTTACATGGGGTGACTGCCTATCTGACCTCCACAACCTAGTTACTGGGTAATACGATACCCCTTAGTAAGACTGGTTGTCAGACTTTCGGGCATCTGACTACCCGTAACGACTGTCAAAGATCTACAAATGAGAGCCGGGAAGTTCATACATCTAGTCATACACATCATATAGATATGACCTTTCTGAAGAACGTCACCAATAAGGTCATTATATGTCCTTCTAGGGCGTGATAAATGACGAGAAATTTGTTCTCCAGGGGGTCTAGAATCTTCTGCTGATTTCATGGTTATAGTTTACGCGTCGATGTCCTGCCACCTTTTATATCGTCACAGTTTTTAAGTGTGTGATGTAACGCAGAAACGCGTGGTGCCAACATGAAGTACACAACGCGTTTGCGCAACTAAAGCGCAGGGCTCCCAAGGAGGGGCCTGTCAGGGCCGAAGCCTGCCGGGGCAGCGGGATTGTCCGAAAGGTTTACCGCTACCCCGGAACATAAAGGGCTAAGAAAGTAACACGGATGGGTTTTAGTCAGTAAGAGTCTGACACTCCCTTCCGCTCCACCCAGAGCGGGAGGGGTCATTTGATTATTGCACATCCATAAAAAAAAAACGTTAGTGACAAAAAATTTTGGTAATATTCTTTATCTACACCCGTGCTATAAATCCTCTATAGAAGTTTCTGAAACAGTTAGCTTATTGCCAACATTAAAACAACCAGTGTCATAGTAACTATAATATCATCCAAACGAGTGTTATAATGTTGTACTAAACATCATTTGAGACGATAAACAGTTTATGGTAATCGCTGTTGCGATTTATTATTGAAGCAGTAGTGGTCTAGTGGTAACGGCCGCGACTTACCAGTTGTCGTGGGTTCGAACCCAGGTGCTTTACTTTGTGTAAATTATTTCATTACCACTGCTCTTAAGAACGGTGGAGGAAAAAAAATGGCATGTCCTATAACCAAAATTTCGAAGATATGTGAAATCTGCCAAAGTGGGCCCGCGTGATGGATTACGGCCCACTCCCTCTCAATGAGAGGAGGCTTGTGTCCCAGCAGTGGGAACATTATATGTTACATTATATGTTTCATTTTTCATTCTTTTACCTATTGTGGTATAGTAATTTTATTTTAGGTGCATCGTCTTCACATATTATTTTATTATATAATTAATGTATGCAAAATATTGTAAAACATTTTAAAAGAGTAACGGTGGAGTTTCTTGCCCATTCTTCTCCATACGAAAACTACCTTTTGGAAGGGGCGACTAGAATCAATTCTATTTCATTGTAATTTTTGACGTTCAAAAGTGCCTTTTATGTGCCTATTTGAAATAAATGCTTTGACTTTGACTTTATAGGCTGATTATGTTATTCAAACTATTACAGTCTAGTTTTCTTTACGAAGTTTTCCTTTACAATAAATCTAAATATCAATAATCTAGATTACATCAAGTTGTTTTCTTTTTTCTTTCTAAATTTCAATAATTTCAAACATTTGTTTTTTTTTCTTTTTCATTCACAATGTTGCCATTACAAATATTATCACTTTCTACAACCTTCACGCCATTACGCAGTGGGTACGACTCCGTGCGTATTTTCCTTGTTACAACACTGAACATATTCGAGGGAAAGCGTTGACTAATCTTTATATCAATAGTAAACAAGTTTTATATTGTTACATTGTTGAAATAGACGCATAAGGAACTGTAACAGGAACTGAGTCCTTTATTAATATTCTATTCATATTAAAGAGAGCATTAGTGGCCCAGTGGTGGTAGATAACAGCCGCGAGTCACGAGTTGTAGGCCATAGGTTCGAACCCAGTAACGCTTTAATGTGAGTAAATAATTTCATCACCATTTCTCTCAAAACGGTGAAGGAAAACATCGTGAGGAAACCAGCATGTCCTTGAACCAAAAATTCGAAGACATATGACATCTACCAACCCGCACTGGACCCGCGTGGTGGATGGCCACTTGCTCTGAGCGAGAGCCTGTGTCCCAGCAGTATAATGTTTCCACTAGGCTATGCAACTATAATGTTCTAAAATTCATCTTCTTAGCGTGTCGATAGCAATCTAAATGAACTCGGCCCAGAATTCGTCTACTTATTTGGCGCCATCACCAGCGTCCATCAGTTCCCGTAACGTGCAGCTGACAGGACACGCAGGACACGATATTATGTGTCCCATCGTTTGAGGAACAGCACCACATTTACACTCCAAGGCGGAGTCGTCTATGAATCTCTACCTGAACAGGTTTTCCTTGCTTCGGTCAACCTGGGTCCTGAGTCTGTTCAAAGACTTCCAGGTTACCCAAGGTACCTCATGTTCAGGTGGAGGTACTTATTAGGATTGTAAAACACAGCATTCTATAGTTGTCTGCCTATCTCTATGTGAAAAAAGGCGTGAGTGATTTCTGTGTGTGTATAATAAACTTCTGTCTCTCAGTGTGTGTTAAAGGTAAAATTCGTCGCGTGCCGAGCCCTGTGTGTGTTGCGCAAACGCACGTTCGCTTTTGTTTGTCTTTGACATATGCGCGTTACGTCAGTGTGCTGAGTAAACTTTTAAGTGTTATCAACTTATCAGTTTTGTAGGGAGTTGATAGAAAAATATTTCATTGTTTATTTTATTTGGGAAAAAGAAAACAATCGTACATTGTTGACAAAAAAAATCACTAAACGTAGGTGAAGTGAGCTATCTTAAATTGTAATTAAAAACGTTCAAAATCTAGTCGCAATTTTATCACAGCAACAATTAATGTTAAATATGTAGGGAAATTACAGGTATTTTTGACAGATTGAGACAAAGATCTGAGGGGCAATTCTCGTAATTTTGAGAACGTTCACAGTCTGATTTCAATCTCAATCTGTCAAAAATACCTCTATTTCCCAACATTTTTGACAAGTTTTTGACAAAGATTGTCGCTAACGTTTGTTAGAACGTTCTTGTCGCCCTCTGATGCTAGGCATTGACACTATTGACAGCTGTCATTAGTGTCAATCTAGTAGCTGTGCGTAGTCAGTCTTGAAACTTTTTGTATGTTGGATGGAAGATTTAATGAAGATGCTAGTATGTTATTTGTACTTAAGTACTTCTGTAAAGGCACAGGATATTATAACAGAATTAAATTATTTTACACAACCTTCGATTTGTTTATTACAAGCATTTACTTTGCCATTATACATAGTAATTAATTACTAATTTAAATGATTAAACGATGGCCGATGTAGGATAAAGTTATTAAGTCTCATATTCTAGACCTTTCCTCGAATTCATCACGATTTAATAGGAGTTTAGAAGTTTAGAATGAAATCTGTAATTTTGAACCATGCAGACCATGCTTGAACATCTTTCTAGAATGCGGTTCAAAGCGACCAGTAATTAATTATTGCTAGTAGGTAAAATGGCCGACGAGTATTAGGACTCTTTGAATCTCATGAATATAAATTAAAGTTAACATGTGGCCAGTGCTATAATGGAGGCAAGAAACATGTTCATATTAAAAACCAGTTAAATTAAATTAATTACAAATCCTTGGCGGCCATTTAAATTGCATTTTATGAAACAGAAAAAAAACAGCAATTTCAATTTAACCATTGAACGTATCCGAAATTAAAATTGAGCGAGAGAGTATAAAAAAACGCCAAATTCGAAATTCAAATTTCGAAATTCGCGATAGGACGGTGCGTTGTCTCAATTAAAACTTTACGTTATCTTCATTAATTGAAATATCAACTGTAACGGGTTTAAAATAAAGTTGATTATTCTTTGTACAGTCACACGGCTTGTAGCCAACTGAAAAGTATGTCACCGAGTTGAATAGCACTCGCAAGGCCGAGCTATCTATGAATGCGCGCTCAAAACCGCGGATGTGGCTACTATCAAGTACTATCAATGTTCAAAATCATCATTGTTATTACCTAGTAATAGACTGGCAACACTATTTAAAGCTAGCAACACTGTCCAGGCCGCGAAAAAGATTGGTTATTATAGTTGCAAGTTGCAACGAGAAGAAATGTTCAAGGCTGAACGAATGCGCGTTTAAAAAGACTAATGTGACGGTTTAGCTGCGTTTAGTGTTGTTTATCAATGATATTATAAGTAAAATATAATATCATTGGTATTTATGCATAAATTGATAGGCAAAGACATTTTTCTATTCAGCCTAATCGTTGATGTTCTTGGGTGTATAGGAAGATACTTCTGCGATTATTGTTCTATTTCAAAAATTTACGGGATCTGACATTTCTGAATCTGACAGTCATAAAAAACGCGAAACTTAGCTTTTTTGTATGACAGGCAATTTTAGTAGACTTTAGTGGATTTTGTTTTACTCATAGGTTGATTTGCACGGCAAATAAATAAAAGACATATAATAGACTTCTGCTGATACTATAAAAAGTGTTAGCACGCAATTTCTAAGATAATAATGCATAATAATTGTATAATAACAAATGCTTTTCTGAGTATTCTAATTAAATCATTTTATCTTAAATGCATCACAATAGAATAGGGCGTGACCAAACGATCGACGTAATTTTATTGATAGAAAATATTGGTGCAGTTAGTTCGTCGATAGATAATAGTAACAGAGTCCAAAGGATATTTTAGCGCCTAATTGACGTTGACAGTTGGTAAACATTTGTAAAAACGTCACAAAATTGAACTGAAAAAACAAGATGGCGGAGGTACTTCCAATTTTGGCCACACACTTAAAAGTCTTGTACAGAGGCCAGCACATCAAGCTACCCCAATCTGTCAAATTTTCCTAATTGAATATGAACCTTATTTCTATGCAATAAAGTTGAAAATCTATCAAAGAAATTTGACTTTATTTTGTACTTACCGTTGTTACATGAGATCTGATAGTAGATTTGAGATCTGCAGCCTAATTGCATAACACACTATCAATCACAATCTGAATGATTTTGAAGGATACTGCTAATCCATTGATTCATAATTAAGATCCAAATATAACTGCTCAACAACGTAAACAAAATGAATGTTGTTGAACTGACAAAATTAAAGCCATTGATACTGTTAGTTTGTTGCACAATTACGACGCAGGATACACCACCTAAGCGTCCTAAGCTTTGCGAAAGTCATCACCTGACAGCTAAGTCAATCGTTTGCAGAAAGCCTTACCAAATATTTTACTAGTTGCCATGCCACCACAGTCGGTTAATTTAAAGTCTATCATGCGTTTAGGCCCTAGACTAGATTCTAGAACGTTCTATCAAAGTCCATGTTTAGGCACTAAATTATCATTTATCGGACCGTTCGACCTAGAGCCACTGATTGTAGTATTGTTTCTAGCTTTTTATCTAAAATGGCGTCAGTTGAGCTTTATATACTATTGTTGATATACTATTGTTAGTTTAAATGAATGTATTTGCCCTCTTTACCAATGCATTATAGACCACTATAAGGCTATATTTTTATAAACTTTGATAGAAATTCTACATCTTTTTTCCATTGGCAAAATCTTTTTTCGTTTTCTTCGAACGTAGGTCGTCAGAATCGAGCGATTCTGAATTTGAAAGGACTTCTCAGTTTCAATGCTTAAAGTGATGTTTCCAAATTTAAAAAAGACCGCAGAAGTGGAATTTCTAGCTGCGTTCATTTATAGTGTCTGTTCTGCAGCGGTGCTTTGCAGAACAGGAGAATTGGTTTTAACAGATCAGAATTTTGAACATATTACTAAGATACCTCTGCAATTGCCTGAAATATACAGATACCCTATAGCTTAGGCTTGCAGACTTTACAGGCTCGAACAATTGCCACAATACCAACAATTGTCAGTTAAGAGAAAACAACCTTCCGTCGAATTTCAACACTTAGAATCAGAACGCTTTTACATTTTGCAATATCCCATCAAGGTGATAATGGTTTTTGTGTACTGATACCCGAAACGGGGTCAGGTGTCCGTCCTTGAGGTGTGCCAAAGAAAAACTGATGAAAATTGCCAATAAGTTATTAATTAATTTATCAAAGGTTTGAGAGGAAGGCTTAAGAAAAGATGTGTTGGATTGTGAGAGAGATGATATGGCTAGTATGTAGGCTGAAGGCAAATCCAAAACGTTCAAAATGTAGTCGCAGTCTCATCTCGGCGACATAAAAATACCAAAAACTTGTCAAAAATGTAGGGATATTAGAGGTATTTTTGACAGATTGAGACTGAGATGGACTGTGAACGTTCTTAAAATTACGAGAATTGCCCCTCTGAGATGTATAATCAGCCTATAATGTTACCAGTGATAGGACACAGCTGACACAGGCCTCTTCTCTGTGAGAGGGAGTGGGCCATAATCCACCACGCGGGCCCAGTGCGGGTTGGATAGAGAGTAGAGACGCATGATAGAAGAAACACGTGCTGCGGCGATCCTAAATAAATAATGATGAGTTATCTGTGGTTGGTAGTAAAGGGTTTGTTTCCCTGGGTTGGTAGAACCCAATGATTTGCGCTGAGGATTTGCGTAAGCTAAAACGTCAAAAGTGACACTCAAATGTCAGTTTTGACGTTTTCGCTGCAGTTGCAATGGTTCGGCCATAGAGCAGAGCAAAATAGACTTTTAAATGTTGCACGATGGAAGAGCTTACTTCTCATTGCAGGTAAACGCAAAGCTTGATTAATACAGTATGATTTTAAATGCTCCCATACATTATCTTACTTAGATTCATTAATCTAAGTACCAATAACAAATTAATGATACACTTAAATACTTAAACCTAAAACAACTAATCATTTACCGCTCGCCTTCAAAATGGCAACAACTTCAATATCGTGTTTTTCAATTAATTCTGTCAGTAATTAAAGTTTTGTGACAACTGCCCCTCCCTATAACCCTCTGCATAGAATACGGCCTGATGACGTCATCACTATAAGCGCAACGTGCGGACATGCGTACACGCACACATGTATGTGACCGTTTAAACAGTTGTTCTAAAGGAGTGTTTGAAAAGGTTTAGTACTTGACTGAAATACTAGAACTTGCGGTAGACGACCAGCTGTTGTTTTTTTTTTGGGGTAATAATTTGTTACATGCCAGTGGCAAAAGTCGGGCGTTTCGTCGGACTGTCATAAGTAATTTTGACGTTTTTACTGCTGATTGTCAGCCTAGTTTGAATTTTAACGACTTTTGATTTTTGAGTTTTAAATGACGCAATACTTTGTAAATAACCGATTTTCATTTTACAAACTTGACTTTATTACATTTTCAGTTGAAATGTATAGGAGAAAATGTTTTTCAACTATACTTAACGTTAAGTTTGTTCTTGGGATAAATTCATCTCAAATACGGCCTTCATTGTTGCATGGTCCGACACGGATTTTTTGTTTTTCCTTTATGTTTATAATATTCCTTAGACACGACACAATAAACAAATAAAGCTTTATTCCTCTGAATGGACAAACCAAATCTCTAAACTGCAGAGACGTAGATAAGCCTTAGTGGCTCATTACATCTTAAAGTGTAAGTGTTTCAAAATGAACATGCAAACAGCAGCGACAACAACCATTAAGGTGCATTTCACAGCGAGCAATAAAATAAAACAACCAATAAGGTGCGAGATCAAATATTGAGATAGAATAGTGTGGAATTACGCAACTGTTACGTGCTTTGTGGTTTTGTCCGTTATTGTTTGAAAATAGAACTGTTATATTTGAAATTTGAAACGTAGAGTATTATTTTTAAATGTTCTGTTTTAAGTGACGTCAATAATGTCGTGGCTAGCGCATGTGCTGCGATGTAGTTGCGCATGCTTGTGATGTCGCATGATTGCATCTGCATTCCCCGAAGGACTGAGCAGAGGTGTATCTTTCATTTAGTACGTGCCCACATTTCGCCTAAGTCCCATGTAACAGGGGGTGAGCCTATAACCATCAACCGGGCACAAATCCAGACTACAGGCTGCTACTGAGAAATTCCAGATGGAAAAACCTAAATACGTTTTGTCCGACCTGGGAATCGAACCCCGTACCTCATGCTCAGCAGTAGCACTTGAGACCACTAGACCAAGGAGACAGCCTAACCCTACGGAAATAACTAGTGTAATGTTATGTATGAAAGACTGTTATATATTTGAAACGTAGAGTAATAAATGTTTATTTATTTATTTTATTATTTATGTACACACAATAAAATACATTGGTATATGACATCATCTGCCTAGCCTTTTCCCAACTATGTTGGGGTCGACTTCCAGTCTAACCGGATGCTGCTGAACACCAGTATTTTACATGGAGCGACTGCCTATCTGACCTCCACAACCCAGTTACTGGGTAATACGATACCCCTTGGTAAGACTGGTTGTCAGACTTTCAGGCTTCTGACTCCGTAACGACTGTCAAAGATCCACGAATGACAGCCGGGACCAACGGCTTAACGTGCTTTTCGAGGCACGGAGGGGTCTCGGTATGTAAAGATGGTCACCCATCCACAGACCAACCGCGGCAAGCGTAGCTTAACCTGATCGATCGACTTATGCGTCTGTTATTATTTATCCATGGGCTCCTCTTATATACATATGACATAATACATATTACATTACCTGACATAATACATATTACATGACATCCTAACTATAATATTATAAATGCGAAAGTAAGTTTGTTTGTTTGTTACCTTTTCACGCCTTAACCACTGAACCGATCATTCTGAAATTTTTCATATACGTTGTCAGGTGTACAGAAACGGACATAGGGTGCCTTTCATCCCGAAAAAAAGTGCTGTTCCCGAGGAAAACAACAATAACGTTATTATGATAATAGATGGCACCACGTGTATTGTTGTTTTCCTCGGGAACAGCAATTTTTTTAGGGATGAAAGGTATCCAGGTCCTTTTCAAGGTTATGGTCAACCCATGTGCCAAATTTCATCCAAATCCGTTCAGCCGATTTAGCGTGGAAGCGTAACAAACAAACAAACTTACTTCCGCACATTAAATTTGGCACATGGGTAGACCATGACCTGGAGAAGGCCATAGACTACTTTTCATCCTGGATCGCAGACTAAGTCGCGGGCAACAGCTAGTAAATACATATTCCTCCTATATACATATTACATAATTATAATTTGAGTACAAAGGTACTAAGGTAAGGTATAAAGGTAGGTAACGTTCTTTTTTAATGACATCATTAAGGTCGTGGCTTGCGAAAATGTCCCATGTTTGGGTTGGTTAATAATTCAATTAATTTTATGGTAGTGGGTGAAAAGATTAAGAGATCATTCGCTACTGCGATCCTCTGGCGAGAACAATAAGGTTTTTTTATGAATTCGTAATGATAATGAAATCATTATTAATTATGTTGGTACTGACTGAAAGCCTGAAAAAGAAATAGCTGAAAGCTTCAGGGAAATCTGAACTAGTTTTCATTCCGACCGAAATTACTGAATTATCATCATATACGTGTTTTTGTAACAATTATAATTTAAAATAGTGTCCATGGAGTTTCTTGACGTCGCGTTCTTCTCCATAGGTACCTACTACGCTTTGGAACGGGCAACTAACCTCATAATTCTAACTGACCTATTCCATAACAATTCAAAAGTGCCTGTCAATGGTTTAATTGTAATAAATGTCTGACCTACAAAATTGGCTAACAATTATAAGCTTAGCTTTTTCCTTGATAACGCCACTTTCAAGATATACACGACTATTTTGGAAAGGCTGTTATTGAACATTGATAACATATCAAGTACTACATGCCCTAGATACTCAACATACTGGTTAGTACCTTCAAAAAACTATACATATTATAATTTAAAGTAGCTTTTCGTGTCTGTCTGTGTGGCCGCGTTATTTTTCTAAACTAGGCAACTGATTTCGATGAGGTTTTCAATCATCCTTTAAAGGTTTATTCCGGAAAGTTTGTGTGTATAATGAACTAACTTCTGCCTGCGACTTTGTCCGCGTGAAACTTGTTGTTCATTCTTACTTTTTTTCATTTTGCGCGGCTTCTAAGAGTCTTTGCGTGATGTTAAATATATAATAAGAATTGGGCTACCAAACGCAAAAATCATTTTTCTAATCCGACTGCAAGTTCCAGAGATTAACGCGATCAAATAAACAAAAAAAAAACATTTATATTAAAGTTACATAATAATAAAAATCTCAATCGCCAGTACTAGATAAAAACGATATACTGAACGCAGCATACTGCACTACACACACACATAAATTTATTATCAGCCGCTTGTAAGTCCCCCAGTAAAGCACAAACGGCGAGGTTAGTTTTAACTAGCAAAATAAGTATATATACTATGCTAGATTTGACATAGAACCACATGTGACGAAAGCTGTAGTTTAAACATAGAGCTAATAATTATCTAATACTAGCGGCCCGCCCCAGCTTCGCACGGATGCAATTTTTTTTCCCAACAATTTTTTTTTGTCTCTCCGTAAGAACCATCCTCGTACTTCAAGGAATATTATAAAAAAAGAATCAGGGAAATCGGTCCAGCCGTTCTCGAGATTTGCGCTTAGCAACACATTTAGCGATTCATTTTTATATATAAGAAAGATATAAAATTCTCATGTCACAATGTTAGTTACCATACTCCTCCGAAACGGCTTGACCGATTTTTATGAAATTTTATATGCATATTCAGTAGTTCTGAGAATAGGCTACTATCTATTTTTCATACCCCTAAGTGATAAGGGAAAACTTATGCGGGGGAAACCGCAGAGCGCAGCTAGTAAATACATAAAACAGCTGTCGGCAAAATATCTAATGTACAGGATGGCAGGGACAAACAGCAACAGCAACAGGCGCCAAACTGTAATCATGAATTCAGCATATGATTCTAAAGGTAGAAGATGATGATTAAGGGGACTACATGACCTAAAGCGCGGTCACTGTCGGACTGCATAGAAAAGAAAGAGAAGCGCGATGACACAACGCTAGTAATTTATTGCAAAATATGAAACAATTATATATTTACAAAAAATCTATTGTTTGGACAAATAAATTAAAACACTAGTGCTTTATGTTGCTGGTAAAAAAATCAGAATGATTGTATGTACAGTATGTATGGTTTTTATTGTAAAAATAAAGTTTTTAGAGGTATCTTCATATTTTTTTTTCTATCGTGTCAATTTATTTGTATTATGTTTTCAACACATTATCTACCTAGCATATATCCTGAAGAATAATATATATTTTTCTGATTTTACTGTAGTCGATCATATACTTTTATTGCTTCTAAAACTTGCGTTTTTTGAGTTTAGCTCCTGTAATGCCCTTAACAGCAAATTTTTTTTTTAATAACCGACGAAAAATTTCTACGCAGGGGGTTACCATATACTGAATCCAATGGGAACATGTCCCTGCCCCCCGTATGTGCTTTAAAAGCGACACAAAATATGCATGCATACAAGTAAGATGCATCAAGGCAGTTGAGCCAAGGTCGTCACGCAGTGGGTGCCTGAAGATGGGCGTCGTCACCGATCCACGCCTAGGAAACGCTGACGTGATGACTTGGACTCCCTGATTGATCAGAGAAGGCAACAGAGAGAGCCTAAAACAAGTTCAGAAAACTAGGGCCACGCCTATACCCAGCATTTGGGTTACAATAATTTGAATAAAATACGCTCCTTTCCGACCGGTATTAGTCAATAAAACATTAAAATAATAATAAGTCAGCCAATTATAAAAAAAAAAAAAAAATTACTTATAAATTATATTATTATTATAAATAAATAAAAATAAATTATATTTAATATGTGAATACTCCCTAAACAAAAGACATACTACACGATTTATAGTACAAACATTAACGTCAATTACAAGCCTCAGATTCAAAGCGGTCGAAACACAGCACAGTGTATGCACACACTGCTAACTAATATCATTATGTCACTCTAGCCTAACCCACTCACCCGGTCATTTGTGGTGTAGCGAGCTAGCTACATTACTACTGGATTCTAACTAGACATATAAAGCTATCTGAACGGAGCATAGTGCTTTACCACAGCTAGGCAATATCACATAACATCACACCAGGGCCCTAATTCACTATGACCACTTAACGATGTTGATGATGACTTAACGATTCCTAACTTCAATTCCAAACGACGTCAATTCCTTAGTTAATCACGACATCTGTTATTAACGTATTCTCAATGACACAATGACGTGGTTTGAACTGTCAAAATACATGTTGTTGACATTTCGATTCCTTGCCGTAAACAAGACACGATATTGACGTGGTTTGCATGTAGTAAGATTTAGCGGGAAATGATACAGTATTGGGGCCTTGTAGTGCTGTTCCTTAAAAATTTCCCCGTGAAAACTTCATCATCATCTGCCTAGCCTTTTCCCAACAATGTTGGGGTCGGCTGCCAGTCTAACCTATTTATCTAAATTATTTTACATTGCAGCTAGCTTCTCTTCCATGCGAAATGTCAAAATTAGGGGTGCCTACTGAACAGACAGCTGTGGTGCTGAGGAGTTTGTTTCGCCACTTCTTCCCAGCTAAAGTACTAGGATGTTGTGAAAGACGTGCGTTGTGGGGGACTGTCTTATGTAATTTTAGCGTTCACAACGAGCTGATCCTCAGCCTAGTTTGAATAAATTACTTGATTTTGATTTAGACGGTTGAGCTTTTTGATTACGATCTAAACCAATGAATAAACAAACAAACCTCAATTTATCTCCTTAATAAGATTACTAAACCTCACCTACTCTCTTCGACGTACTAGTCACTTAGTGCACTAGCCACCGTCTAGACTAGGCGGTCTAAACGAAGCATAGTACAACACACAGCCAGCTAATATTATCATAAGTGGCAAGTACCTACCTGAGTGCACGCTCCACGCATGCGCATACTTAAATGTGTGGTTTGCGACTTATAAGTGTTGATACTTTTCACGATAATGTTTTAGTTCTTTTTTTTTGTATTTTTATCGTGCGAATAAAATCACTGTTTATTGGACTGAAAATGTATTATTTTCTTAGGGCTGATTTTTCAATAGTCCGATAACTTTTATCGGCAGAATAAATATGGCGGTTTGACAGCTTTTGTATAGAAATTATGTCAAACTGTCATATTTATTCTTCATAAATAGGTATATAAGATATTTGAATTCTAAAACTCCAGACCTTAGTGAAACATTTTGGCAAGGATAGCCGAAAGAAATTATATTACGAACAAAGAACCTCCTTCTTTTTAGAAGTCGGTTAATAATGCAATAATTGGTATTGTTGATTATTATAAAATAGACAGACACTAACTCCTTTATTCATAAATCTTGCTTAAAGTTAAAAGACGTTTAAACGTCAAAAATGTATGTTTAACAGTCACTAATAATTAGGTACTTACTTTAACATTAAGCAACTTTTATAAATAAATCATTAGATGTCATTTATAAATAAGATAAATAATGTTAAAACTGATAATTTAAGCTAGTTTTGCAATAAAATGGCTTAACTTTAAAGTTCATGTCAACTAAGAAAAAAAAGCTATTTTAGTCACATTTAAAAACTTTTCTTTAGAAAAACTACAATATTAATAAAATATCACATTAACAGAGGCCAATTTCCCTAATTAAAAACGTCCAAAATCTAGTTGCAATCTCATATCAACGACAATCAGTGTAAAACTTGTCAATAATGTAGGGAAATTCTATTAGAATGGAATATTCTTTATTACATATCTAGATTACATAAATAATTCAAAATAATAATAATTTATATAAATTACAGAATATAAAACACATCTGATAACTGATTGAGACTGAGATCAGACCGTCCATTAATAGGATTAAGTTAGAATGAACATAAAACTTTGACAATTTTTTAATACTTTATAGGATTGTAATAGGTATTGTGAATTTCTATGCTCGTACTTTTTAAATTTCTGTTTGCACAAAAGTAAAAGTTATGTCCGCTCTTTTAGACTCAAAGTTATTCTTTTTATCTCTATTATGTGCATATCATTGGCAATAAATTCCGTCGAAATTTATGACCATAAACTTTTACATAAATAGAGAAATAAAACAGTTATTTAAAGCATATAAATCAGGATGATGCTGAACGAAAGTTGTCATATTTTGTACGAATATTTATGGCTTTAGTTTAGAAATGCCTTAGGCGATGATCATAACATCTGTTAAATAACTATAATTATGATATTTTCTACATGTTAACGATGGCCACAAAAACAACTAACGTACTTATCGGTGTATAAAATATTTTTTTCTAATTCAAAATATCAGACATGTTTAATACTATAATTATTAACCAGCGCTTCTATTTCTGACAAGCTCTAACTGAATCAGTATGTAATTATTTTCAAATAGCGATCCGCCCCTGCTTCGCACGCTTTTATGACTTGGCAAAACATCGAGTTTTTATTTTATTTTACCTACTTCAGTTTAATATTCATGTTTTAAACACATAAAACTTCCGGAATAAATACTCTAAACGTTGGTGAAAACTACATCCAAATTAGAAGAACAACGCGGTCCAACAAAGAGACACGAAAAGCGAATTAAATTTATAATATGTTCAGATATAGATAATGAAAAAACCTAAAATGGCGTCGAACACATGACAACATTCGCGCATAAGTATCAAAACTCGTTGGTCAAAGTACATCGAACACGCTATATGGGTCTTGGCCAGGCAACTTTTTCTTGCGCACGCGCACTTTAGTACTAAACCGACTTGCGACCTGTCACATGTTTATACTATCCTGGTGCTTTTCATATGTGTATGTATGGACATTTTAAGTAGGTTTTAGATAATTCAAACATAACATATTATATCACGCCTATATTCCCTGAAGGGGTAAACAGACCTATAAGTACACGACCCAAACTTTGCCTGTAAGGTTTAAGTCCCACGTAACAAGGGGCGAGTCTCTTGCCATCGCATCGTGTGTTGCTATTGTCTATAGTGAGGTCAAAATGAAAATCCAAGATGGCGGCAGCAATTTTTTTTGTTCGTGAATCGAACCCGGGTAGGGACTTTACTTTGCGTAAATTATTTCACCATCACTCCTCTCAAAACGTTGAAGGAAAACATCGTGAGGAAACCGGCAAGTCCTAGAACCAAAAATTCGAAGACATGTGACATCTACCAACCCGCACTGGGCCCGCGTGGTGGATTAATACAGCCCACTTCTACTCACAGAGAGGAGGCCTGTGTCCCAGCAGTGGGAACAATGTAGGCTGATTATGTTATTGTCATCAATAAGGTAATTTAATGGAGCTGTTTAAGGACTAAGCTTGCATAGCCATTTACTAATAAGCACGTAAATAGCGCTTTACATTACCTCGCCCCCTCTTGCATGACACTTAAATATACCTGGCGTTTGGGTGTAGGTACTATAGGTACATCTCTGCTCTACTCTTTGAGGAGACGAGGCGTGACATCATGTTATGTGTGTAATTATTTTAAACGGCATAAGAAGTAATTTTTTTATGCTGATTGTCTATTACTAATTTAGTGAATTGAGTAGAAATAGGTAGAATCCATTTTTTTTCTGAGCCTTAAATCCACACTTTGTACCTACAACATGATATCAAAGTGTGAAAAGTTATAGACCTTTGCTTATCTTCGTAAAAAAACAAAACAGTGTTGCTATATGACAGACAAAATCCTAAATATAACTCGGCCATATTTTTCGTGGACTAGCAACACTTCACTACGGTCTACTACGAGCTAAACAATCCATTTCCTCCAATTATATTACGAATTGCACTGGAGACTCGTCTGACATAGTAATATTTTTCATTCATATCGTTCCTTACATGTTCATGTGTGTCCCGTGTATTCGGAAATAATATAATTTCTTTGAAAATTTAAGTTTAATAGAAGTTACGAAAGCATTACTTAATCGCTAATGTTTAAGTAAATCGAATTTTCCAATATGGCTACAGACTTATGTCATGCATAATAATTATTATGGTAACTATAACGCTAGTGTTTACAATTTACATTCTCTTTGATGGTAACGTCCATGGACTTATAGTAAGTCCATGGTAACGTCATAAACAAAAGAGTGGAAAACTATTCCAAAACTGAAAAAGTCTAGCGCAATTTTTTTGTCTGTAAATTATTAACAGCCAGCTATTTCTACTGTTAATTTATTTCAGTAAAGATGACACGAAATAATTAGGCAGAATAAATACCTAAAAACATGACGAACTCAAAATGTCGCTGACAGTAAAATTATAAAATAGTTTTGATACCATTAATATTGCGTCCGGTGGTAATTCGAACCGAGTGCAGACTCGGCAATAATTAGTATTGCTGGTTGGCAAATGTGGCTATTGTGCTTGTAAATCAAGTGTTTTTATTACTGTACTATTACCCTCTTACGAATTAAGAACGTGCACGTAAATTTGGCTTAAAAATAATGTAATGTCTGCGAAATATTCGTTTTAAGCTGACAAAAAAAACGGTTATATCTCTAAATTTTTTTTAAATGTTAAATAAAATTGTCTTTAATGTATATGGTGGCAGAGACATCTGCAAACTCTAACCATTAATTCAGCACATGATTGTAGACTCCCTTGTGTAGTATTTCAAAGCATGGGAGTTCTTTTTAACAATTTTTAACAACAGGCGATCGATTTTCAGCACCAATCTCGCGAAGGACATAATTCCATTTAAAAATCGCTCCAGTTTCTCTTTTATGTTCTAAATCGGAGGGGCGCATTCATGTTTGGAACTCGTACGCCAATCATAACTTATGCTAAATGGAACTGGTTAGCAATGCCTTGTTACGCAACTGCGTTTAAAAAAAAAGAAACCAGATTCGTTCGCTTTAGGGTTTTCACTTCATTTAAATTGTGTTGAGATTTCAAGTGTGTAATTTTGAATGCGAATGTAATTAAAGATGAAAAAATGTGTGGGTAATTTATCAAAAAGAAAGTTTAAGTAATGTAAAGAATATCTAATGGTTGATGTATGATGTATGAGAAAGTGATAGGTATTTGATATGACATGTGATGGGCCAATGTTGCATTTTGTATTTGATAATTCAACTTTTTCAACGGCTTTTGTCTCGTTTTCGTAATGTATTTGGTATATCAATACAAGGTATTGGACCCAAAACACAAAAAAGACAGATGAAAATGTATCTTAACTTTCCCAGTCCACAATTTCGCATTTTGTAATCACAAACAGAATTTTGAGAATTATATCTCTTTGTTTAGTCAGCGCCATTTTTATTAATACTGGACAGGACAATGCAGATGTTAAGATCTGAATCAACTTTCTCTTGAAATTTAAAAGTCTGTTAGGCATTTTAAAGCCGTGAGTATTATTTTAAATGCTGTTACGAAATTAAAACGGGATGCCTTTTAGCAATTATTTGACTAACATTAAAACAGGTATTTAGTTACATATTTTATTATTTTCCGTTTAAAACAATATAGACAACCTATCCACACTAGCTTTTTATGTCGAAGAAATTTTTTCAGCACCAAATTTACCTTGTCTGTCCCGAAAACATTTTTTTTTTTTGCAATTACAACCCTAGAAAGCTTTCTTAACAGCGGCGGCATGCGAAACGCTCAATATGTCCTTTTCTGCGCAATATACCGAACGCGCCACGCGTGAAAGTACCGCCGAAATGTCAATTGAAATTGAAAAAAGAACAACTTTTTATCGCTAGCTGAATATCAGGGCGATCAATGTCATTAAAAAGAGAATTTAATGGCTCCAGTATTACAATGGCGTTTTGACATATTGATCGATTATCATGATTGACCATTGACATTGATTTTTGTGTGCCAATGAAGAAATGGACGTCGTAGAATGATCACCATGGCCAGAAAGGTATGGCCAGAAAGGTGGTAGGTAGGTAATATCCCAAATAGATTATTTATAGTTAGGTCATGAATAGTCTCCGCACGTTGATTCTAGTAGAGAAGAACGGGTACGAGAACCCCATGGTTACTCCCTTTATGCTCGGTCAAATAAATGTTACACAACGCCATAGGTGTGCCAGAAAATACTATCTCGAATTCTAAGCCACACACAATTTATAAACAGCTTTCAAACTGAACGCACCGCACCAATAGAAAACAGAAATATAAGGAAAACCGCAAATCACTAAACTTTGAACTAACGATTGCAGCGCCACCTATCCAGTTTAGCATTGAATCAGTCTGACGTTTCATGAATGTGTCAAGCGTTAACATTCCCTAGAAGTTACTCAACGAGGATTGAAGCTAATGATATTTTTGATGACCTAAATGACGAAGCAGAAGTCCTTAGGGCTTCTACATTAAGACAAATTAATACCTATTTGTTTAACGCTGAGAATATTATGTTACGAAGTCTTGATACTTGTAAATTTGACTGCGAGATGTAAGGAGGCTATGAGTGTAAATTGTTAGTAAAGATCCTTTTGAAATCATGATGGTATTATCCCCCTAAAATCTATGGCATATCTATTTCTATAGTAGCTTCGTTTATTTTATGAAACATGGGTGTACTAATAGGTACACCTCTGCCTAACCTCTGAGGACTACAGGCGTGATGTTACGTTTCATTTTGTTACTCTTATGAGGTAAAAGTCACAATTAATGCCAACGCAAGTCTCAAAGACGGGTTTAGCAAAATTATTCAAGTGTTAAAGATTGCAAAAATACATTTTGTGTGGGAAGAGATGCAGTTGACACATTCGTATTGTAATATTAAAAGATTAGATCTGTGATGAGTAGGGTACCAAAATTTACAAAACTTGCTTGTTTAAAAAAAAACTCACTCACGATGTCTGATGAATTAAGTAATGAAAACTGTAGTAATTAATGCCAATATCGTAAGGTATTATTTAGTACTTAGAATAAAATTTATTCAAATCAGAGCAATAATTAGTCTATAATGTTCCCACTGCTGGGACACAGGCCTCCTCACTCTAAGAGGGAGTGGGCCGTAATCCACCACGCGGGAAATCAGAACAATGATTACTAGTAAATCACCAAAATACAGCTTCATTAAATTATATCCAAGCAGCCAGTACCAAGCAGACCTCAACATAAAACCAGAGAGAAAATTCTAGAATAAAAAAAAAAGAAGTAGAGTGCATCTGGTGGTTGTCATCCCGTGCCAGTTATAAGTGACTGTGGCTCGGAACTGGGTCACTGTGGCGACCGTAAGCGTTAGGGTAACAACCTCTCAATACTTATGCCCCCTACGTATATGTAGTAACTGGCGGATAGGACATTTGATGCCGTGAATAGGATAACCTATTTCTCGCTGTGGGAAGCCAGAATATCTAAAAATGGATAGGCAACGAGAATTATAATATACCAGGCTCTATTGAAATTAAAACTTTGCTATGATAGCAGAGAAAAAGCGTACCTGTTTAATAAAAAGAAAACTAGCACACGCCGCGACGTGTCGATAAGGGAACAGAAAATACAAAAGCGACAAAAAAATCTGCTCATGCTACAAAATGCTACAAGCGTTAAAAAATACATGCATAAAATGGATATTTTTTTCACAAAAGACTATAAAATAATTACGAAATATCACGACAGAGCGACGACAACAACCGAATTTTAATTGGCCACTTTCTTATAGCTTACGCAAGACTGCTACTAGGTATATGAGAAACAATTATGTGGATATAAATATACCGGAAAAAGAAGTTTTCGGACCTCACTTTCTATATTTTTTTATATTTTTTATTATAGTTTTGTTACACGCAACCGTCTTTTTTTAATTTGCAATTCTTTCGCTAATTTTAAAGTGAGAAACGTGATGAGCTGTTCCTATGCTACATTTGCATGGATACTGTAGCTGGGTTTTATGGGGCTTGCAGATACAACAGGGCCATAACATGCTATAATTTTGTGGGAATATGGATTTGTGAAATAAACTTTTGGATTTTTCTTCTATATTTTTTTTTTTACTACTAACTCTAAAGTCTAAAATTAATTCTTTCCATTTGACTTAAATGTGTATCCACATGCAAACAGTGCTTAACGTTTTAATATCGTCGTTACATCACAAATCCAAAAGTTACCGATTTATTAGTTTTGCAAATATTACCCGTGAAAGTTATTTTTTGCTATTTTGTTTGGGGCAAACTTGGTGGATTCATTTCTGTATAAGTTATCCAATATCGGTTAACAATTTTTGTACGGTGTATGAAAATACAAGCTCTTGGAGCATGATTATTGATCGAAACCGATTATTAACTTTTGTTCAACAATAAAATCACTTTCCAATACATTAAACGTTAAAAAATAACTAACTATGGTACTTCCCTGAAATACTACTGAATAATTACTAACTACACCAACAGTTCTAGTAATGACTACTAACTTTTGGTCCAAAGTTTGCCCCAAACACCGGCCCCGCTTTATTAAGTGGAAATTACCTTTAATGCTCCCACCTGAAGTGTGCGGTTGCTGGCTTTGTTGGACGTTGGTCTGCTCCAGCTTGGTGCTAACAGAGTTCCACATATCGAACATGTTCAACATATTGGCCCAAGGCCCAACACTAGCACAATGGTAGCATAACACTTAACTTTCACACACAAACACTCGATCATCCATTTTTGTACACTGAAAATAGCAAGTGTCAAAATTGTTCAACCGTCGTACAAAATACTAAGGCTACGGCTCTGATCCCTGATTAATATTTGTATTATATTGCGTTTTTTTATTTAATAAATACTTTTTAAATTTTTATTTCTACATATAAACTTTCTCAAATTCTCAACTAATGTAAATACTATTTTTTTTTTTTATTTAAATCTACTTACGGAATTTTATATATCAGTCTAAAATTTCGATTTTAAGGTTGGGTTTTATTTGCTCGGGATGTTATTATTATTGTGTATCACTAATTTGTGTTTAATTATTGATTTTTATTAAAAACTATAGGTTTTGTGATTAAATATTGCGTATAAATTTTAATAAACTTGTGAGTTAAATGCTTTCGGAATTGTTTAATATTGTCGACGTGCTCATACGAAGTGGTTTGTGTTTAATATATGGCATTGAATGCGTTTATTTTGTGTACCGTGCATCCGTTTTTTCTTCTTCATAGTTCGTTAATAGCTGGTGTGCGTTCGCTTCCACTTGTGACCGGTTTAAGGTGTTCCGAGTTCACACTTTGCAGATAACATTTTAACGATTGAAGAACCGACACATAACCCGAACGCGGTTTTATTTTCGTTTTAAATATGGTGTTCTCCTTTTAAAACAACTGGAAATTGTGTTTTATTTTTTCAAGTTTTTCTTTGGTGGCGTTCTCGCATGCACTGAAGTGCAGTTGCAGCGTGGGGGTGTTTCAGCTACAGTGTCGAGGGGCGCGCGGGGGTCGGAAGTCGTCGTCCTCTTTGCGCATGCCCGGAATCGATCCCGCGTAGCCACTGAGGTATACCAACTAAAACACTACTTTTCTTACTCGCTATATGGCCTGCATGAATAGATATGTACTGCCTATTATGTCATTCACTTTGATGTCTGGTTACTAGGCTGTATATATAGCTGTAGGTGTTTGCCTATTGTTGACCGTTTCTTTATTGAGTGTTGCAACACTGGTGGAGTGTGAATGTACTTGCGTACTGGCTGGTATTTATTTTAAACTTGTTAGTGTTCTAATGAGTTTTTATTTTACTGGTTTGTATTTGGAATAGAATTCACATGTTTGTGCAATTATGGTGCAATTAGTTCTTTTAATTTACGATGCAATGTAGCTCGATTTTATTTTTTGAAGTAGAACTGTGCTATTTATTTTGAATAGTAATTAGATTTTCATATCGATTATTTTGTAATAGAAACGCCCGAGGGGGGTAGGCATCGAACTAGAGACCATTACCAAGTCTTTTCAGTGTGACTACTGACTTTTGACACTGGAACATGTCCATATACATTGCGTTGGTACAAAACCATAAACATATACATGCATGTATATCGTTATGCCTCTCATTCAAGAACCACGAGTAGTTTAAGAGTTGCGTAACATTTAAAGCTGCAGTACTATTTAAAGATAGACTAGTTTAATTTATACATTTGCAATTTCAATTAAAATGCTCTATAAATTACGCAATAATAGAGTGGGTTTTACTGTGGCTTCGCCTACGTGAAAAGTGGTGAGTATTTCAGGAGGAAAAGTAGCCTATGTTATTTGGCAGTTAAAAAGCTACGTTTTTTGTAAAGTTTCATCAAAATCGGTTCCGTAGTTTAGCAGTGATGATGTGACAAACATACAGAGAGGTTAAGTTTCGTGTTTAATAATGTTAGTGCTTAGAGTTAAGACCTAGATGTTAAGTAATGTAGGTGAAGTTAGTGAAAATGCTTTAGTCTTTACACACACATACTCTTTTTTCTTATACATATCTTTGTTTGTAATTTGATAATTGTTTAAGAGCGTTTACGACTTATAGCATTTCATACAAACCTTCAAGCCCTTGTTTTTCGAAATGAATGAACCGATTTTAATGAAACTTTACATGCAGAAGCAAATGTTCTTAACTAACTTTTTAGACCTTTGTATCCAAAGGTCTAAAAAGTTAGTTAAGAACATTTTCAAAAAATAGTGTTACAGCCAAATTAGACCAATTTTAAAGTCTCCATAGAAACAGAGATTTCCAGTTATCTTTTTTTAAATAAGACATTTTGAAAATGTTCTTTATTAATTTTTGAGACCTTTGTCAATTTGAAGGATATTGCTAATTTAATCCATTGCTTCATATGTTCGAGCTGAACTGTCAAAATGAAACCCATTGTTACTGATAGTGTGTTACGCAATTTTCTCGCTGTTTAAAAACAGAAAATTCGTTATTGAGAAACTTGCGCTGAAAATAATTAAATTTTCTGTTTTTAGACCGAAATTAATAAGGACTCTTAATATCACTTCGAAATTACAAAGTTCGTGGAATACGAAATAATTAGAGCTTCTTGGTGATGCTATTTAAAGGTTAGATTGGAAGGCGTCCCCAAAATAACTAGGAAAATGCTAGACAGACGATAAAAAGGCGTTGAAGTTCTAAGCTGCTATATTTTTAGGTATTAATGTTGTTCCTAAAGCTATTCGTTCAAGTGTTTAATGGCCGAACACCCAGAAATGCTCAGTGAGCCCAATGGGTGGCTAAATGGTTTTTGAATGAATAAAAATTAATAAAATGTTAAAATGAATTTAATCATTATTTGTTGTTGTCGTTGTTTGTTGTTGTTTATTGTGTGTTTATTTGTTGTACACTAACCAATTTTGATGAACAACAGGACGACTAGAATCAATTATATCTTTTTGTCAATTTTGATGTTCAAAAGTGCCTCTTATGAGTTGTGTCTATTTCAAAAATATGATTTGACTTTAACTCTCCTCATTCAAAAGCCAGATGAAAAAGCATGATAAAAAGCTAAGAAAAACTCTTTTAAACTACAAATAAGCCAATATTAATGCCCGGTTCCTGAATTTAGTATTTGAAGTTGAAATCTTGTCAAAGTCTATTTTAGCATAACTTATGGACTATGGTGACTTCAATGTAGCCCACGAAATTCAAAATGTCTGTGCAAAGATCACGTTAATGAAAGAAACATCAAAATTGGTTCATTAGTTTTTGAGAAAATCGCGGACATACAAGCATACATACATACGGGACGAATACAGAAGCTTCTTTTTTGAAGTCGGTTAATAATCGTAAGAAATTTTGAATTTTGCGGGTTTTTACATTAACTAACGCTAAAGTGGTTCTACCATCGCGTGTAGAACCTGGATGAGCCTGGCACAGGTGAGTGGGGATTGTGTCACAAGAAAAGCGAGACTTATGCCCGCAGTCAGTGAGGTCGGGCTGGTGATGGTGATGATGATGAACGCTAAAGTGGAGTTTGACAGTTCTCGACTTCAAATTCTCAATTCAGAAATCGTATGTATGAAAAACAGGAGAACAGGACAAAAACAGTGTAAGTATTCATTTGTTTTTGCATTGCCCGCCATAAAACATTAATAAAAGGACAACTGATTGTCTTTAACTCGAAATGTGAAAGAAAAT
Organism: Gortyna flavago; assembly: GCA_963669345.1. Lineage (NCBI taxonomy): Eukaryota > Metazoa > Arthropoda > Insecta > Lepidoptera > Noctuidae > Gortyna > Gortyna flavago. Next base: position 5,432,676 of record OY770152.1, on the reverse strand, counting down.
AAAAAACCCGAAATTCTACGAAAACGTTAATCATGGCCGATGCGTGCACGACACATTAACGTTACGCAAGATAACGTTACGTATGCTCATGCGCCGATGAAAGTCACCGGTTTTGGAGGTGGAGATGTAAGTCATAAGCGGTAGCGGGTGTGAGAGTGACGCTTGTGAAGTGAAATGGGCGTTTTGATTTTGAGACGGGCTATTTTTAGAGTGTTTGGGAAAGAGTTACTTCGGTGGCTGTTAATGGTTAGGAAATGATGAGAGCGTCGCCCTTTTTTCTTTTTTAAATAATGACCAGAACAATAATGAAGATTGTAATCTCCAGTGTTCTTTATTTGCAAGTAGTTTTGAAAATGGTTTGATTTTTATGCAAGAAGCGATGGAACCAGACTCAACTTAATGTTAGGCTGCAGAATGATCATTCCTGGTTGAAAAAGGACACAGAAAACGAAAGTGAGCAAAAAATATTCAAAAATTTGTTCATTTAAGTTCAGTTATTGTTTGGTTACAGTGTCCATTATGAATGAAAACATGAAATTGGTTAATAACCGAGTATAATATAAGTGAATGTGGTTTTATTTGCGTTGATCGTGAAGATAACATTGTTTTGCAAGATATTACTTACTTAGATTGTTTAATTGCGATTTTGCAAGTGAATGCAAACGAACGGGTGAATGAAAGGTATTTAAATATGATATTTTTGTTACATAAACACGAGGCTTGGAAAGCACGTTAAGCCGTTGGTCCCGGCTGTCATTCGTAATTCTTTGACAGTCTTACGGGATGTCAGAAACGTCTTACCAAGAGGTATAACGGTAACTGGGTTGTGTAAAATATTAAGCAGCACCCGGTTAGACTGGAAGCCGACCCCAACATAGGCTAGGCAGTTGATGATGATTTTTGTTACATAAATGAAGACTTGTTGTTGTATACTGGGTGAATAATTATTGGAATGTGTTATGAATAATGTATGTGTGAAACTAAACTGTGTATTGCTCGAAAAGGATTATTCATAATTTAAATGGTAATTTTTGAAATAACTGTCTTTTAACAAAAAAGTTACTATACTTAATTCATACGTGACTATTTAACAATTAAAAGCATTTCTAAATTATTAACTTGTTGAGTTGCGTAAGATAAGTGAAAATTATTTTGAACCTTTCCTAAATGTCGGAGATAATTTGCAAATCATTATGCAAATTTTTAACAAGCTGTTTTCTTAAATAATTAACTTTTTAATTTTAAACGACTACCGTTTCTTTATCACAATAAAAAATTGCATACGTACGTGTGCATTTATGTAATGAAGTAAAAGAAAAGAAAAACATATTTTTAGGTCCTAAAACAGAATTAAGTAACATTACTTACCTATATTTCAACTTCACAATGAACAAAAGTCATCAAATTATGAATTGTAGATTTATTATATTTAATATCATAATTAGGTACCCCTCGATCGGCAAAAACATGTTTTTCTAAAAATACAGTTTCAACCGCTGTCAGTTAACGCCTTAAACCACACCAGACTCAAGTGAAAGTAAGAACTGCCAAAATCTCGCGTGAAAGTCGAGAGTTGATCGATGCCATAATTATTATTACCATTATAAGAGATATGCTAAAAGCAAGCCGGATGTAGGAATCGAGTATCGATATAAAAAATCTAGACATATATCAAAATATTAAGTGAGAGGATTTTTTTTATGATCATGAATGTTTGAGCTGTGTTTAAAAAGTGTTAAATTTTTTATCATTTTACGGTTTTTTGTTATGGTTGATTTTGTTTTGGTGATATTTTTTTAAATTATATCATGTCAAAATATTCAATTAGTCGTAAAAAAAATGTATTCGTATAAATTAAAACAAAAATGTCTGACACATTGTCGTTGTTCACACAAAAAAAAAAACAACTGTCTAAAAGAAATTATAGCATTTCTAAAGGACTTTCTTTCCTGTTCGACATTCAAAAATTTCCCACTAAAAGCTTCAGAACACATCCCAACACCACGACTCTTTTCAAAAATAGAATCCTTAAAAAGACATCCTGCCAGTTATCAACTTCCGTTGTCCTAAGTGGCAAATGGCGCAATATTTTCTTTTAACTTTAGCAGCATTAGAAAGTGCATGAGTAAGAAAGCCAAGCCTTTTAAGAAATACAACGACACTAGCATTAGGAAATACGTCGTTTTGGCTATTTTTGCTCACTAACTTAACACAACCGTTAGTCTCCTTTCTCATTTTCACGAGTCTTTGACTGCAAAGAGTTCTTACACAGATAAGAACTTTTTGTTTACAATGTCTGAAAAAGGAATGAATGTAGACTGGCTCTATGGTGTCAGACAGTGACAATTTTGAATGGTTTAGAAAACGAACTATTGAAAATAATAGCACTGATGATTAAAATTATGATCTTGTCGATATCTTAGGGTTGTTTTGAGGATCTTGGCTCAGACTGGATGTGGAAGGTGGAGGACAGGGTGTTGTGAGGAGAGGCCTACGTCCAGCAGTGTACTACAATAGGCTGAGTTGATTGATTGATTGAGAATCTACGCATCATCATAAATCTTTATGAATTCTTCTTCTTGTTAATAACTAACGAAGCGTATTAATTGTTTAACAGACGTAGGTTACACGAATAAAATAATGTTAACTTAACCAAGTCTATTAATAGCTCCAACTTAAACAAAAGTTTCCCGAACAGACACTTACTTGAAGCTAACTTAGTCAGCTTATCAATATTTCATTGACGAAAATACTATTTCTGGGACTAAGTTACGTTAAGATAAAAATACTCAAGCATTACTGAAAACATGTTTCCACCAATAAAATTTTAAGTACCTAATACTTGAGTCTTGAGTGAGGTTATACGGGCCTAAGTTAAGTTAGGTAAGTTAAAGGCACAGTCGTATTCAACATATGTTTCTATCTGCGTTTAGTAGTTCATTCAAGGCTAGATGTAGCAATAAGTCATTGGGACTTGAGATTGCAATGAGACTTACAATAGGCAGGTTTCTATTTTATTTAAAGCTTTAAAACTATTTTTAGAAAGCTTTTTTTCGTTAGTAAATGTAAAATCTTACTAATCCCTTATAAGTGACTGTAAATTAACAATAATCACTTTTACAACTCAAAAAATTATTATCTTTTTGGCGATGCTTGGTCCTCCAGCAACGCCAAAATGGCCTCACAGCACAGCTACTTTCCCTGCACTGACATTTTTTTTCATTTTGTGCAAAACAAGGATCTTAAAGGGCTTGAAATACTTCAATTTCAAAAACTATGAAACATACTACTTTTGTAACTTGAAACTTACCCTGTTAGTGTTTGTTAATAATATCATTAAATTGACGAACGGTTTAAATTAATCAAGAAAAAGCAATAGCGCTAGAACATCCTAAGCTCAAATATTATTACCAAAAACTCTAAAATACTTCACAAACTACCCAAGTACTCGCTGGGATGAGAACAAAAAGTATTTATCTAGCAATATTAATGAACAATTATAGGTACGGAGATCTGACTGGCCTCGGCTCACGCAAGCCACAAAACCAGCTACTTGTAGTCTTGTGTTTGAAATAAATACGTAGCAACGACCTGTGACAAGGATAAAGGATTTATGCAAGATTTTTGAAAAGTTTTAGAGTCCCTGGGAAAAAGTTTCTATTAGGGTGGGTGGTTAGAAGTACTTTTAGAGTTAATTAAAAGACCAAATTTTACTACATTTTAATGTATATTTCACTTTCATCAATTTATTTAGTTAAGCTAGCATTCTTAGTTTCCGAGACTATTAGGTAGGTTTGTAGAACAATGGCTCTCGAGTGTATATCCAGGATTCATTAAAAAAAAAGTATATCACCTACATACGATGCATATGTCACTTCAGGCAGTTGTTTAGTAGCAAGTCTGAAATTGCCAACCCGTCTTGAGCAAGGGTAGTGATCAATGCTCGTGCCTTTTCTAAATGAGAAGAGCCCTTTGCCCTACAATGGGACAGTAATAGGCTGGTATTAAGTATTATAAATTATTATTATACCACATGTTCTGAAAAACATGAAGCTTACTTAACGCTCTAAATGCAAAATTTGGGAAAAATATTTTCGAGTACATGGTAATACTAGGTATTATGAGGTGGCTCCGGAAAAGGATGCTTGGACGGATTAGTGGAAAAGTGTAGGATAAAAGTCTTTTTTTTTTTCATTGTCGATTCCCTACATAGAATCATTTTCATGACATAATTATGTTCGTCAGATAGTATCGAATGCAGCGAGACTCATTCACTATACTCTGTAAAAGGTTATGAGTCCGTATAATACATAGTACATTGATAGCTAAGGTTACGTCTTATATTATACTGATACCTAAGATCTAAATTTAATTTAATTAATATCCTAACGTTTGCTAACTCATAGCTAAATGGTCTTTGAGACTTAATTTTGACCTAATATTTTAGTGGGTACTATAGCAAAAATTCGGGTACAAAAAAAATTGCTTGATACGAAGATATTCTTGCAATGTCATATTAAACACAAATAAACACATTCATTATTAAATAAAAAAAAGCAAAATTAATAAGTAACCAAAAGTGTCTAACTCACATGTTAAAATATCTATTAAAAACACTCACTAATATCTATCAACAAAAACTAAAATTGATAACTTAGTTTATCAACAAACTCAGAGCATGACCCATTAAGTCTAAAAGATAAACAAATAAAGCTAAATCCATCAAAAGATTATTATTTAATAATTAATCAAACATCTCACAATCCGTTTAACATCGACCCAAATTAAGTACAAACAAAAATAAAGCAAGATAACACAACAATTATCTTAAAAACAAATATTCATAAAAAGTGCCCTTCAGCCCCCGAAAGAGAAAAATGATATTTCCCAAGAGTTTCCTAACGTCTGCTGTCTCTTTCCAACGCAAGGTCGAATTCTTTGTGTCTCGCTCGCACAGTATGCAATACAAGATCTCATGCAACAAGAGACCTTGATAAATTGCAAGTTTCGTGATAGGATAGATAATGATTGTTATACGGGTAATTATTATACGGGCCTTTGCCATAAAAAAATAATTTAAAAAAATCGAACGCATTTTTTTTTGTCTATGGTTAAACTTTTTTGCGTGTTCGTATTTCAAAATCAGCGATGCTTTGGTTTTGTAATTGTTTCGGGGATAATTTACTTTTTAATTCTGTGAATTAAAAGTAATTTATGCAACCCTTACAATACAGATACAATGGGATTTTAATTAGACATAATATTGGCCATAGCAGAAATATCAAAAGAAAAACCTATTTCGTATCGACGGACGAACAATTTTCTATGTAGATATAATTATAAAAGTGACTACTCACATCCAACGTAATGCATTTGTTAAACAATCCAAAAAGTTCACAACACGAGTCCAAAATGCAATAAGCACAGGCTATTAAAAAGTTTGTTTAAATATGGAACACAAAGTCGAAGCGAGAAAAGCGCGGGAATTTTGACGTTTGGTTTTTTTTCCAAAATGTAAGTACGCGGTGCCAAAAAGTTTGGGCGTAGAGCGGCCGTGCGCGCGCGGTTTGCAAGTCAAACTGAATTTTGTAAGCGCAGGCGAATGGCGCACGGCGTGCAGGACTGTGAAGGTGTCGGCCCCAGCATTTAATTTGACGACATTTAACCATCGGCCTGTCTTGCCGGTATAAATAGAGGCTGTTGATGCTAAGCCTGTGCCGGTTAGGTTTTATTAAAGTTAGTGCTAAGTTGAAAAATGAACGAGGATTTTTGGCAGCATTTCTAGAAAGTTCGATTCGAAATTCCAATTTTTAAAGGGAAAGGAGAATTTGATGTTTAACTTTGACAATTAAAGTATTAAAAAAAACCTTTCAAATTTTTTGACAGTTAAAAGAAAAAAATTGGGTTCAAATTGCCAGTGAAAATCAAAAACTTTATCTAACATTAAATCCCAGTAGGCTCACTAAACACAACTACGAGAATAACACAGACTATTTCTGTCTGTCCTACGAGTATTAAGAAGCATTAAGGACGACTGTCAACAAAGTTTATAACTGTAAACTAATCTATTTTTTTCTAAAACAAAACGTCACTACACGTCATGTTTATGTCACATTTAAATACTTTAAGAAAAAATGTGTTGAAATAATTCTGAAAAAAATATTATCAATCATTGTCACAGTCATAGGATTGGCTAAGGAATTTATTTTACTGCCAAAGAACTATGTTCTGTAAATAATATTGTCACTTAATAGATAATAAAATGGCCCCCAAGTAATAAAAATAAAACCAGCTTTACACCTTTCTACATGTAAAACTGTCTACGGTCTTTCCTTTACACAACATTTTACAATTTCCTGAGGCAGAATATAGCACCTTTCCAATATCCACAAACCCACCAACAAAAAAATCGAATTTCAAACTTTAGTAAAGTCAAATAAAAAAAATCCAAAATGGCCGCTCCTGTCACGCTTATAAAAACGTCCACGCACAAAGTATCACAGAGTACACAAAGTATCATCTTCAAATCAATATAAAAAGTAGGTCATTCTAAAATCTAAAATGACAATCAACCCTTCACTGAGGATTTTTACTCGAAATTTTAACCCTTTTGTTGCTTGTTGCACCCCCAGAATGACAGGACATGTAAAGTCCATTGAACAGAAAAAAACCGGACAGGGCAGGGGTTACAGAAGTTTTTAGGGTTCTGTTTGCGAATAAAAAATTCTGAAGGGTTTTGTTGGGTCGAGGTACGGTGTGAGAGGACAAAAAATGGTGGTTAGGACATGTCTATCACTAAAAGCTATTTTTCTGTTTCAGATTCAGGTTTTCCTATACCTACACCATTTTCTTCATGAGTTAGGAAAAAAGTTAAGGAAATCTATCTTACTTTAGGTGTAATATAAAGTTTTGGTAAAAGCGGCAACGATTTTCTGGTGCACAAAAGAACGGTATATTAACATAGTGGTAAAATTGAAACATTAATTTTCTGTACCTAACTTTCTTTTCTATTCATGGTTTTTTATCAGTGCCTACCTATAGCATGTTCCATTTCTTGTCTTCTTTCGTGACTAAATTACAAATAATGGTAAAAACAAACTCATACAATCGTATCACTTGCTTCTTACAGTTAAAAAAGGTTATTCAAAGCTAATTATAAAATTGATTAACTTGCACATAACATACAATTAACATTTTTGCTAAACAAGTAACATAGTGTGAATCAAATGACGAGGAAAATGTAAAAAACAACCAAATGCGTCACGAAAAAAAATCCGTTTTAAAAAGTCACGTGCATCTTCAAATGCTTACATGGTATACTTAATTACAACTGAGGCAAGAAAAGAAACATTACTACAAAAAATACTGTACAAAGACTAAATATCGTCGGACATAGCGTTCTGCGACCACACCAACTCCAAAAAATAACATCACTTTCAATTACGTTCATCATAATGCAAAAAAAAAACATGCAGAACCGTCTTCGCAAATCTCACTCACATGGTGTATTTTGAAAAACAAGTTCAAAAATACTCAAAGGAGGGGTAACTTGAAAAACATGTCTACATCATGAAAAGAATGGCACATTACCATATTATTAAAGTGCGTCCGTCTCTTTGATAAAGACGAGTTGGTCAATGTATTACCGATATTCAGATACATCTGGTTAGACTGGAAACTGTCCGCCCAACAGTCTTGAGAAAGGTCTAGAACGAATTCACAAAAAAAAATAGACTACGAATAAAAATACCTACATGAAAAGTGTTCACATAATGGCGAGAGACAAAAAAATACATGATTACAGAATTCTTAATTGAAAAGTGACGTTTAGTGTCCGCCATTTTGAATTTCCTGTGACGTTATGTGACTTAGTGACACATTCACACGACACGGCTCGTCTACACTACACCTCATTTGTTGAACATGCATAATAGGTACCTACGTGGACATACATGCGTGAAAAGCATAAGATAGCACATTAATGTACTATAGCGACAACTCTGCCTAACCTTTCGGGGCAAACGGGCGTGATGTTGTCTATTAAGTTTATAAGACTTTTTAAATAGAATAACTGCATTCAAACAGTAAAAAAAAACGAGAGTACCTAAAGCAAATCGGATATGTGGGAAACTTCATGTATTTTACATGTTTTTTTTTTAAACTTCATAAATGATTTATACTGTATTACATTTCATTATGTACCTACTTATCAATTATACAAAACATCGAGATTATTTTATTACATGTAAGTTTAATATGAATGTACTATATACACATAACCCTTTCGGAATAAATTTTCTAATTGATGGTGAAAACCGTAATAAAGTCCGTTTCGCAGTTTAGAAGAAACAAGTGGTCACAGAAAGACACGAAAAGCGACTTTAATTTATAAGTATAGATTATAAAATTTTATTTTATTTAAGATTAATATTTACACAATCTGCAATAATATAAAAAAGAGGTAATAGAATTAAAGAGCTTCAATAAATTCGACCGCTGTCATCGCGCATCGCTGTCAACCGATTTTTTTTTAATTGCAGTTTGGGCCCACTCTTGACCTCGATCACGCCTGATGGAAAGTGATGGATGAAGTCTATGATGGAACGAGCGTGCCCAGAAGATGCCTAAGGCACTGGAACTCCCACGCATCGACCAAAAACACAGCAGGCTGCTTGACGCCGGACTCCGGTGAGAGGATGGTCGCAAACCAGGGAAGAATTAGCTAGTCGTTGGACGTGACTGTCCAGGATGCGTCGAGCGCTCGGTTCAGTTGAGTAACTGGCGGAACAAACTGAACGAGGAGGCTTCTTCATGCATCCCAAAAACCGGTTTTAAATTTAATTTTTACATCTATGAACCAACTCCATCTAGTCTCAACTATGTACGTCTGCCTACCACCCATTCCCAGGTTCAAATTTCACTCAAAAGAATACCCTCCCGCACCTCAAACTCCTACCATGAACGCTAGTAGGTAGGTAATAGGTACTTCCAAAAGATACAGTAACCTAATTTCGTCCTTATCGCACTGATAACGCGTATCAAAGTAACTTGGTCAATGTACGATATAAATAGATTTGTGTTTTTGTTAAGAATTAGGTGCTTTTTGAAAATGTTATGTGCGTGGACGAAGACTGGGGAGTAACATTTGGGAGAAGCGTCAAGGTAGCCCGCGAAACTAAAATTTTATCAAGTTTTTTAAGGCGGGACGAGCTGGATATATCCCGCCAAAACTGGAAGGAAGGCGAAAGATGAAAGGAGTGGAAAGGCCAGGAGTGGGATAGCGTAAGCTAGTTAAAAACGTGGATCAGGTTGTAAATAAATAGATAGACGCGCGAATACATATGTATATGTACATGTAAGTATAATCATTTATTATCATCACTGAGTTCAATCTCATATACTGAGCTGCAAATTGAATTTCGAATTTCGCAGGCTACCCTAGCGCTACCATAAACAGTTTTTTAATCTGTGCACACTGGATACATTTCAAATTCAAACTGCCATAGGTAGTGCTATTCTTCTATTATATTACGTCAAATTGCGAATAAAAAAATATGTATTAATTGTCGAAAATTTTGCGCGATAATTAACACACCAATCGAATATGAAATAATTTTATTTAAATTAACGTAATTACTGTAATACCTACGAGACTGTTTCATAAACACGTGTGCGATATCAAATTGCGCTGAGTTTGCTTTCTGAAATTATTGAATCTAAATTAAAATTGTGAGCGCAGGTATTTTTTAGGGTTCCGTACGTAAAAGGAAAAACGGAACCCTTAATCTAATAAGGGTTCCGTTTTTCACTTCGTTCTCCGTCTGTTTGTCCGTTAGTCAAGACCCTTTTCCTCAGGAATGCGTAGAGTTATCAAGTTGAAATTAATATAAAATACCCAGGGATGCAATTCCTTGAAGCAGTGACAAAATCAAACTTCTAAGTCAACGCAATCAAAAGATACGGGCGTTAATGTTCCGAATTCAATACCTTTATGGTACTTCCCGTTGACCTAGAATCATGAAATTTGGCAAGAAGCAATATCATGTAGCACAAGTAAAGAAAAACATCCGAAAACCGTAAATTTGTAGTTACATTACAAAAAAAAAAAAAACTATTTAAATACCTACAAACTTGTACGGAGCCCGCGTGCGCGACTCCGATTCGCAGTTGACTTTTTTTTTTCAGTTTAACAAGACAGTGTTGTTGCTAGGTCATTAAGAATTGCTGTAAGTTAGGATTATAATGCTACCGTGTATGATTTTGATAAAATATGGTAGACTTTATGGACTTTGAATATTGGCTTTACAACAAAAAAGATTTTTCAATGAAGCTAGCATAGAAAAAAAAATCTCTCGACATAAACGATGAAACTTGATGCCTGGCTGTAGTTAGCTCATCTTCATCAGCCTACAGTGGCAGTCCACTGCTGGACATAGGCCTCTCGAATTGCACGCCATTCAACCCGATTCTCGGCAACTCTCATCCAGCTGCTACCAGCCAAGCTACAAAAATCGTCGCTCCAATAGCCTGAGGGCATCCTCGGCAAGGTGGAGCGACGACCACAAGCTCGGTCTCTGCTCACGAGCTCATCTACCCCAACGGTCATCAGTTCTGCGGCTAATATGGCCGGTTATAATAATAATAATTTAAGAGGGTTTACGCCGTACGGCATTTCATACAAACTTTCAAGCCCTTGTTTTTCGAAATGAATGAACGGATTTTAATGAAACTTTATACGCATAAGCAGGATACAAAGTTCTAAAAAGTTATCAGAAAACATTTTCGAAAAATTGTGTTACAGCCAAATTAGACCGATTTTAAAGTCTCCATAGAAACAGAGATTTCCAGTTATCTTTTTTTAAATAAGACATTTCGAAAATGTTTTCTGATAACTTTTTAGACCTTTATATCCTGCTTATGCGTATGAAGTTTCATTAAAATCGGTTCATTCATTTCGAAAAACAACGGCTTGTAAGTTTGTATGAAAAGCCATACGGCGTAAACGCTCTTAATGGTGTCAACATTTCATTAAAATTTCCTAAGGGGCCTCTGCGAGTTGGCTTCGGCCCCTCGAAGTTTCGTCGCCTTCTAAAGGACGGTCCCGAGATATGAAAAAGATAATAGTTTATTTATTTCAGATTCTAGTACATAGTTTCAATTCAACTCATACATTATAATTACAAAATATAATATTAAATTCAAAACAAATAAAAACCTAAACTAAAATTGTGATCAAATAAATAGAAAAAATAAGTAATTAAAATTTAAAAAAAAAATGTCAGAATCATAAAAAAAAATGTCAAATATAAAATTGAATAATTGTAATTTTTTTTATAAAAATGTGCAAACATAATAACACAAAATACAATTATTACAAAAAAAAATCTATGGTATGGGGCATTTTACTTTTTTTTTATGTTATCTCATAGCTGATGGATAAATCCGAACCAAAATACAATTACAAACCTTATTAAATTCCTACGGAATCCTACCTTTTAACCTTCAATGACAGATCCGCTTACAGTAGTTGAAAAATTTAAAATTTAACTTAGCCCCAAACTCAGACCAAATAAAAAACCAAGACAGAGAGCTGTCAACAGTAAAGTGAAGCCGGTTTCGTAAACATGTGTCCACTTAGTGAGGTGTAGTTTGATTGTAAATGTGTGCGTGTGAGCGTGTATGCACAGAGCGGAGGTGTAGTTTTGGCATGCTTCACTGTATCGTTCTCAGCGCTGTCTTGGTTTTTTATTTAGTCTGAGGTCCCAAATGAATAAATCTCAAAAAAATATTTACAGATTTATCGACGTGCAACATGTTATATATTATATTTAGTACATATATGAATCTAAATCCCTGTGTTCAAATTTTGCGTCGGATATTTGCTGCTCCATACATTTTGGCTGCGTAGATATTGCACGATTCTATGAAACATTTGTTTGTTGTTGAAAACTGACCAATATTGTCTACGCTTGAGGGTCTAATCATATGCTAAATTCATGGTTTCATTTTACGCGTCGATGTTCCTGCATTATGAATTTATAAGGAAGTAATCTTATTTATGACTCATCATGATTCCATTTTAATCAAATCAGTATCTAATCTAATTTTTGAAAGCGCTCACACATCATAGATTTATTCATTCAGTAGTGCGATTCTGTAACTGTAACCATCTCACCGTGAAAACTTACGTGAAGTGAGCGTGGAGTGAGCTACGAGTATCATTAGTGTCAATCCCTATAGCATCAGATGGAATGACAGCTCACTTCACGCAAGTTTTCACGGTGAGATTTTTACAGAATCGACATGCTGATCTAAGGAGTTATTGTGTAAACTGAAGCTTGCTTCTGCAGTCTTGAAAAACAGTGTGTGATACTTGATACCATTGCTGATGGCTGCAAGTGTCTCAGCTTACCTGAAAAGGAAATAAATATTGTTAATTACTACATCCACATCATCTGCCTAGCGTTTTCCCAACTATGTTGGGGTTGGGGTCAGCTTCCAGTCTAATCAGATGCAGCTGAGTACCAGTATTTTACATGGAGCGACTACTTAGCTGACTCTCCACAACCCAGGTACTGGGTGTTACGATATCCCTTGGTAAGACTGGTTGTCAGACTTTCGGGCTTCTGACGGACCGTAACGACTGTCAAAGATTTTCGAATGACAGCCGGGACCAACGGCTTAACGTGCTTTCCGAGGCACGGAGGGGTATGTAAAGATGGACACCCATCCATGGACCAACCGTGGCAAGCGTAGCTTAACTTACTTAGCCACAAGCCCCTCTGGGTGCCTGCCAGGGTTGCGGGCTGACAGAGTTACCATGGCCCCGGCGCAGGCAACTGAAGGAACACGGGTGGGTGTTATTCAGTAAAAGTCTGACACGCCCTCCCGCTCCTCCCAGAGCGGGAGAAGTTATATGATAATTTCTGTAATAAGATAATAAGTAAAACTACCTATTTCCTATTCCCTCATTTTACGACTACAAAATAATGAATGATATATGATATAATAATAATGAAATTTTTTTTAGTCATGCCGTGTTGTGTTTCAAATAAAAGGGCTTAATTAGCACATTTCAAAAATATATATATTACTGAAGTACGCCCCAAAATAATGAAAAAAAAAATTTGTTTAAAAACTAAAACCCGACTACTGAAAAGGATGAAACAAGAAAAGTAGGTATGTGGTTTTTTTTTTTTGGGGGTAGATAAACTTTTTTCATAATGTCGCGTTATGCTGTTATTTTGTATTCAAATTTTCGATAGTGATAAAAATTATATAGCACAATTACTGATAGCGAAAGACTTGAAGTCTAGACGCATAACCTACATTTTGATAACAATGTATCTGCTATGTATAGCTTTTATCATCTGAAGAAGCCGATTGGAAGCCGTTGGGGTCGACTTCTTGTCTTGAACAGCCCCTGTATACAGAATATTTCAATAACTAATCGATTGCAAATAAAATGACGTCAACTTCGATTCAAAATCTATGAGGCTATTCATCACTTGCCTAACCGTTTCTCAACTATGTTGGGGTCGGCTTCCAGTCTAACCTGATGCAGCGGGATACCAGTATTTTACATGGAGCGACTGCCTATCTGACCTCCACAACCCAGTTACTGGGTAATACGATACCCCTTGGTAAGACTGGTTGTCAAGCTTTCGGGCTTCTGACTACCCGTAACGACTGTCAAAGATCCACGAATGACAGCCGAGACCTACGGCTTAACGTGCTTTCCGAGGCACGGCCCCTCCGTGCCTCGGAAAGCACGTTAAGCCGTAGGTCTCTCGGTATGTAAAGGTGGTCACCCATCCACAGACCAACCGCGGAAAGTGTAGCTTAACCTGATCGATCGACCTGTGCGGCTGTTATTATGTTGCCAAAAAATATATTACGCGATGACAGGGACATCGAAGCTTAACCTGTTGCCATGAATTCAACACATCATGAACCTGAAGACACCATCAGCCTATAGCAGTCCACTGCTGGACATAGGCCTCTCCTATTGCACGCCATTCAACTCGTATTTGGCAACACTCATCCAGCTGCTACCAGGCGCTCTGCGAATATCGTCGCTCCCCCTAGCCTGAGGGCGTCCTACCATAAGTTTGCCGACTCGCGGTCTCCACTCAAGAATACGTCGTTCGTGATCCTGAACACCCCTGAGTTGAAGTAATTGTTTAAAAATAAATTTATGTTCCTTACATTTTGACCACGTAGGTACTGTACTTTTCTACAAAACAGCTAATTTTATTTTGATAATCATTTGCTGTATTCATGGTTCCAATTTTGCGCGTAGCTGCCTGTATAGAAGATGGACATACCTATCCCGAAGCGACTGCCATCTGACCACCCCTATTGGTAGGACTTTGTTGTTTCGTTAATATTCCCGCGGTTTCACCCGCAAAAGTGTCGATCCCGTGGGACTATCGGGATAAAAACTATCCTATGTCCTTTCCCGGGACTCAAACTATCTCTGTACCAAATTTCATCTAAATCGGTTCAGGAGGTAACAGACAGACAGACAGACACACTTTCGGATTTAATGATATTAGTATGGATGTCAGAACGATTGTCAACTATTTCGACCTGTCATAAATAATTGCAACAGCTGCTATTAAAACGGTTTTATTATAATTATTTTACATTCATTGTTAAGTGACATCTCTAAAGTAAAATGACATCTGAATTTCTGATACAAAATGACATAAGTTTGCACTTATGCTTTTAAAAATATTTATGTGAAGGGAAACTGTTTTAAATTATAATGTTAACTGCCTCGTTGGTCCAGTGGTGGCAAGCGCTAGTGCTGAAGTGCATGAAGTCCTGGATTCAATTCCCAGGTTGGGCAAAGTGTTATTGGGTTTTTGCATCAGGAATTTCACATTAGTATACCGGACTCTGGATTTGTGCCCGGTTGATGGCAATAAGCCAAGGATACACTAGGGGACAAATGTCGTGCAACACGTGTCGCCAGCGACGTTGGGTGAAGTGGTGCGACGTTGCCGGACTTCGCTCAACAAAGCTAAAGCAAAGCCAAGCCATGTCGAGCGAAGTCCGGCAACGTCGCACCACTTCACCCGACGTTGCTGGCGACACGTGTCGTAGGACATTTGTCCCCTAGTGTATCCTTGGCAATAGGCTCGCCCCCTATTACATGGGACTTAACTGGTGAAATGTGTGTTTATTAATTAATGTCTCTTAATGCCTAACCCTAACTCCTTTGCCTAACCCTTCGAGAATTATGATTATGTTGTGATGATGAGGGGCCCGTGGCTAAATAATAACAGCCACACGGTCGATCGATCAGGTTAAGCTAAGCTTACCGCGGTTGGTCTGTGGATGGGTGACCATTTTTACATACCGAGACCTCTCCATACCTCGGAAAGCACGTTCAGCCGTTGGTCCCGGCTGTCATTCGTGGATCTTTGACAGTCGATACTGGTCGTCAGAAGCCCGAGTCTGACAACCAGTCTTACTAAGGGTTATCGTATTACCCAGTAACTGGATTGTAGAGGTCAGATAGGCAGTCGCTCCATGTGAAATACTTGTATTCAGCTGGATCAGGTTAGACTGGAAGCCGACCCCAACATAGTTGGGAAAAGGCTAGGCAGATGATGTTATGTTGTGATGATATTATTCGTTGCTAGATATTTTGTTTAGCGGGGCCGTCCAGCTGAACTAACCACAGTCACAGTCATTTAATGAGAGATCCTAAAAAAAATATTTCACCTGTAAGTTGCCAAGACTTAAATTACGCTTTTCACTGTTAATAAGTTATCAGATCCAATTTACCGCCAAGCCCCTAACTGTACCAGGCCTAACGCTACAAACCTGACATTTTCGTCAAAATGGCGATTAATCAGTAAGTCTTTCTTCAATACTGTCGATTTTTCTAGGATGGGAAAGAAGTTTCCATGGTAGGCTTTGCCCGCCCTTGCCCCCCCTAGACGCCCATGGCTTTTGCAAATGATCAATAATAATTATTCATGAAGTTAGCTTAAAATAAAAAGAGTTATGGGCAGTGTGTGGTGTGGGTGCTGGCAGTTTACTTTAAATGAACTTTATTTTGACGTGTCGATTGACGATAGTTTTTGTTTTTTTTTTGTACGATTCAGCAATAAAAAAAAAATTATCTATTAGTCAGTCGAGGCTATCCAGTAAACATGGTAGATTCTTTTTATTAGTAGTTTGTTTTTGGCGCGGATGCAATGTGTAGCAGTGTCAGTTTGCTTAGATGACGTCATAATTGCAACCGCAACATCGAATCGTAACGTCAAATTCAAAAATTCGAACTCCGAACCCTAACACGTATCTTATTGTTAGAAAAAAATTAACGACAGTCAAAGACCTTACACAAGAGAGGTTTTAACACAAAACAAACACGCTATGGCACTCCCAACTGGTTTCTTTATAGAACCTAAAGCTAACGGATCGGTGCATCCCGGATTCTACGCACACATCAACACGTTTCCCACGTACGACACACCAATGCGACATCAGCTGAGTCAAAAGTGTGTCAGTAGCTAGCGGTCCCGTTGAACGGTACCCGGCAAAAAACTGATGTCGCTACTCGATAAGAGATGGCGCTGTACTACCGTAACATTGGTAATTATTGTTTCATTTGTTTTGTAACTACGCTACTGATGGGCAAAATATGTCTATTTGTACCGTTTCACGTTTCTATGTGGGTTTTTGTGGGCTCTAGTGCTTTCGATTACTCATAATGATATTTAGGTGAAACTGATAAAATACTCCGTTCTGGACATAATTCGCTGAATCAATGATAGAGGTTTGTCTTTGCACTTAGTCGTGCAATTATGACGGCTATTTAAAATAATGGAACAACGAAAAATAAAATTAAATAAACAGTTACTCAGCCTTACCGCTAGATGTCATTGAACGTCGAGCGACTTTTACCAGCTGGTAGTACAATTATCAAGTGAATGAGCCTAATTGAAATGATTAAACAACTCCGGGTGTCCTATTACTGTTACTAAAGATTATAGCCTGAGAAAGGGTATAAACACAAAACTACCGTTGCAGCTGCTGGTTCATAAATGTGTCAAACTAGTACCGCCTTTTCTTAATAGATGTCGCTAGTTTATATGTATAAATAATTTAAGCTCTTGGAAGTGCCGGCAATTTATATTTTAAATAGTATTATCGTAAAATGTCTAAATATCTTGACGATAAAACGTAGCTGTATAATTATCATGTTTCGATGGTTATTATTATTACCGTTAGGGTATTTTGTTAGATGGACGCAGTTATTAGTGGGATAAATCATTGGCTAGAGGAACCTATTAAATTTTAAGTTTCTTTACGCCAGGGACTGCTTAGAAGTATACGTAGTTTCGGCATTTACCTCAAAATACTTTCAAGTGACTATCAACCATAGACAAAAATTTAAATCACATGATCCCGCTAAAAACGAACGTCTAGTTTAATGCGTATTTACATAAATACACGTTATATTATTGCTATTCACGGCGAAGGTGGTGTGACGATCTGATGAAGTTTGCAGGGCAACATAGCCAGAGATCGCACAAGACAGGGAGGTTTGGCAGAAAAACGGGGAGGCCTTTGCCGAGAAATGGGACAATACAACAAGTCGCTCTATTCTGTAAAAATCTCGCTGTGAAAACTTAGGTGAACTGTCAATAGTGTCAATTCCTAGCATCAGAGGGGCAATTCTCGTAATTTTAAGAACGTTCACAGTCTGATCTCAGTCTCAATCTGTCAAAAACCGGCTACCAGTCTAACCGTATGCAGCTGAATACCAGTATTTTACATAGAATGACTGCCTATCTGATATCCACAACCAAGTTACTGGGTAATACGATACCCCTTGGTAAGACTGGTTGTCAGACTTTCGGGCTTCTGACGACCCGTAACGATTGTCAAAGATCCACGAAGGAGAGCCGGGACCAACGGCTTAACGTGCTTTCCGAGAAACGGAGGGGTCTCGATATGTCCTACTTACGTAATGGATGTCAGACCTTAGGGCTCTGGCTCTACGGGTAATAATGACTGTCAACGATCCACGAATGACAGCCGGGACCAACGGCTTAACGTGCTTTCCGAGGCACGGAGGGGTCTCGATATGTAAAGATGGTCACCCATCCACAGACCAACCGCGGCAAACATACCTAACTTTATCGATGGACCTGTGCGGCTGTTATTATTTAGCCACGAGCCCCTCTACAGTAATTCACAGACTATAGCAGAGTAATTGCGTAACACACTAACAGAAACAATGGGTTTCATTCTGGTCGTAGGTTCGAACCCAGACAGGCATTCGAACACAGAGAGGAGCCCTGTGTCCCAGCAGTGGGAACATTATAGGCTGATTGTGTTTTGTTATCTGGCAGATAAAACGTGATTTTCCTTTATTTAGTACTAACTTTTGCCTGTGGCTTTGCCCGCATGGGGTCCGAAGGGAACGTACCTACTACGAGACAAAAAGTTTCCTTTGCTTTACCCAGGTCTATCCGTCAAACAGACAGACAGAATTCATCATCATCATCAACCTACAGCAGTCCACTGCTGGACATCCTCTCCTATTGCTCGCGATTCAACTCGATTTTCAGCAACTCTTATCCAGCTGCTACCAGCCATCCTGCGAAGATTGTCGCTCCACCTAGCCTGAGGACGTCCCACCTTACGTTTACCGATTCGCGGTCTCCACTCAAGAACACGTCTACCCCAACGGTCATCGGTTCTACGACTAACATGGCCGGCCCACAACAGAGCGACAGAGTTACTTTTGCATTTATTATGTATGGTTGTACAGACGCCAGCACATCAAGCTAACCGAAACTCAAATTTTCCCAATCAACTTTGAACCTTATGCTGTAGCGATAAAATTGAAAATCTATTAAAGAAGTTTGACAGATTGCAGTAGCTTGATGTGCTGGCGTCTGTACTAAAGCTTGTACATCTGCCTATCTGTTCGACGAATGTCGTAATAATTATGTAAAAGGGTCAATGACCGATATAACTCAGCCTGGCTAGATTTCAGAAGCTAATCGTTACAAACAAACGTAAACCTACAAATCGCTCCTAACTGAACTATTAAGTAATCTGTGCCACTAACCTAATAAAATTCGAGGATAGATCAATACGCGGTATGCGTTTGAACTTTTGACTGGGTTTACTCACGGTTGTGCTCGTGTTTTGTTATTTTTCGTGATATAGTATTTTGCAGAAACTACAGCATAACGTCTCCTGCTGCGATCGTCACTGATCCTTACACTCTCACTTCCTCCGCTTCGTTTACGTTCCATACATCCTTATCAATTCTAGAAATGACAGTAATGAGGGTTTTTGAAAAATGACGTTTACTAGATGGCAGCACTGAGACGGTCAGGTCCGGCCACCTGTCACAAGTGTCAAAGAAAGCGCCTATAATTTCTTCAGTCGTGACTGAATGATGAACGAACGAATGAAACGAATGGTGATTGACATCATATATTTTATATTGGAAGACCTCTTGTCAAAGTGGCGCCAACTGGTGTCGCGAATTTTCATGAAAACCCTCATTTATTCACACTAACTTTTTTGATGATGATGCGTCATGTTCGTGAACGGGCGCTGTCAGTTGAGGCTGGTCATCACTTAGCTGCCTCGGCTTATTTTTAATTATTTTATTTTTGGATTGTTGTTTTGTTACTATTTGCTGTACTCTGGACGTTTTTAACACGTACGTCTTTTTTTATTTTATTACATCGTTCTCACATATAATTTTAAATCCAACATTAATGATGTAACTAATCATCATCATCTGCCTAGCCTTTTCCCAACTATGTTGGGGTCGGCTTCCAGTCTAACCGGGTGCAGCTAGATACCAGTATTTTACATGAAGCGACTACCTATCTGACCTCCACAACTCAGTTACAGGATAATACGATACCCCTTGGTAAGACTGGTTGTCAAACTTTCGGGCTTCTGACAACCCGTCAAAGATCCACGAATGAGACTCCGGGACCAATGGCTTACGTGCTTTCCACCCACCCTTTAAAACACACCTTTTAAACCAAAAAATACGTCGCCATTGCAAATTAAATTCCATTCCTAGAACGACAAAATAGATACGAATGGTTATAATGAAAAAATAAATTGTCAAAAAAAAAATCTGTGTCGCTGTTTTGGTTGAAAATGGATTTTCCCGGAAGGTTCCGGATTGAAAGCTTTAGAAAAATGTTTTTACATAGGTAACAGGAGTAGTAACGAATCTGTCTAAAAATAAAACATTGGCATTCTATCATCTACCAACCCGCACTGGGTCCGCGTGGTGGATTTCGGCCCACTTCCTCTCATCGGGAGGCCTGTGTGCTAGCAGTGGCTGATTATGCACTCTGGCTTTGACGTTTTAAGGTTTAGGTCTGAATTCCTGACGCTGACGTCGTCGGTCGCGAACGTCGGTCGCGCGTGTGAATATACAATTGTGTTCTTTAAAGCACCATACTGCGACGCTGAAGTCAGCGGCGCGTATGTTGGTACTGACCGTACGCGACGAAAAAAAAAATCACCTGTTTCATACATTTTGCTCAAGTAGGTATTGACCTTTTTTTTTTGTTTTTTCAGAGTTAGTCCCAGTGAAAGTTGTTCAAATTCATGGGTAGAACACCCTGTTAAAATTCGGAACCGGTAAAAAAAATCGTCCTGTATTTGATTTTATACGGCATACAATACATACTTCAATTTAATGTCCTTACTGCCGAAACCGTATACTTAAGGAGGATATCCGATCTTTCAGTAAGCTTATGTTCATATTGTACATAGGACAGGTATATAAGCAGGCTAGCCACTCGCAAATACCTTGAATAGACTTTGACGATCAAATTGTGTAACGTAATGGCTATATTAATTAAAGGGACTCTTTATGTACGGGTAGAGAAACCTTGTAAAACGGAAATAAATAGGTCTTCCAAATAAATTGCTAAGGTAGATTGAAGCAGTATGTATTTAATTGACCAAGCTTTGCAGACAAATTAGTGAAGTAAACAAGGGCTCGTGGCTAAATAATAACAGCCGCACGGGTCGATCTTTAAAGGTAAGCAACGCTTGCCGAGGTTAGTCTGTGGATGGTTGACCATCCCTTATATACCCATGCCTCGGACAGCACGTTAAGCAGTTGGTCCCGGCTGCCATCTTTAATAGTAATTACGGGTAGTCAGAAGTCCAAAAGTCTGGTAACCAGTCTTGCCAAATATATCGTGTTACCCAGTAACTGGGTTGTGGAAGTCAGATAGGGAGTCGCTCCATGTAAATTACTGGTATTCAGCCATATTCGGTTAGACTGGAAGCCGACCCCAACACAGTTAGGCCGATATGAGGGTAGGCAGATGATAATGGCAGATGAATTAGTGAAAAATAAATGGTGTTTCTTTTTCGAAAAGACTACTTTAAATGGCAACATTTTACATTATTTTTGGTAACGCCTGTTTCCAAGCTGACAATCTCAGTGTAGTCAACCACAGGAGTCTATCTTTATAGCCAGACATTATGGTAAAACTAACTCTCTGAGTTAGCAAATGTAGGGTAGTGCCTGAAATAATCGTTAGATGGACTTTCCTCAAAGGCTAAATTTACGACTTAGCAACTTTTTGTATTTTTAGTCTATCGTGGACATCTCTGACATCGTTGAAGGAAAAAATCATGAGGAAACGTAGACATATAATGAACTAGCAGCGCCCCGCAGTTTTGTCGATCCCGTGGGAATATCGGGATAAAAGCATTCTACGTGTTATTCTAAATCTATCAAAATCCGTTCAGTAGTTTTTGCGTGAAAGAGTAACAAACATCGGATGGATGTTTCCATCCTTACAAAATTTCGCGTTTATAATATTACTAGCTGCGCCCCGTGGTTTCACCCGCATAAGTGTCGATCCCGCGGGAATATCGGGATAAAAAAACATCCAATGTGTTATTTTGATGTTTAGGCTATATTACTGTAAAGTCTCATCAAAATCCGTTCAGTAGTTTGTACGTGAAAGAGTAACAAAAATCCATCCATCCATCCATCCATCCTCACAAACTTTCGCATTTATAATATTTAGTAGGATTAGTAATTAATATAAGTCTGATATCGCCGATCCACACTTAGCAGGCATGATGGTCAAGAAGAGGCAAAAATTTTGTTAGGACAAAAGCTTTTTATACAGACATAGACCTTTTTATAGACATAGGCCTCCCCCAAGCACCGCCACTTCTACTCGTTCTGTGCTTCTAGCATCCAGCGGTCCACCTTGTAGGACGCCTTCCAAGGCTACGTCTTCCGGTACGCGGTCGCCACTCCAGAACCTTTCGGCCCCATCGGCCATCTGTTCTGCGAGCAATGTGCCCTGTCCACTACCACTAAAGTTTGACAATTCTTCAGGCTATATCGGTTACCTTCTTGGTTCTCCTACGGATCTCTTCATTTCTGATTCGTTCGCATAGGGAAACTCCAAGCATAGCCATCTCCATCGCCCTTTGTCCTGCGATGGGGCAGTAATCCAGCCTATTACTGCTATTATTTCAACATTTAGTTGACCTGTCCCAACAGAAGACATGTTTACCCTAAAGATAGTGACGACAGTATGTTGTTATGAGCAGACAGGACGCTGTCTTAATAAAATCATTATCAGACTGCCCCGTTGGTCTCGTGGCCGCAAGTACGACAGCTTAGCGTGGTGTTGTGAGTTCGATTCCCAGGTCGGACAAAGTGTTATTGGGGTTTCCATCAGGAGTTTCTTAGTAACAGCCCGGAGTCTGGAAGTTGATGGTGTGATATCTCCTGCGCCGAAGGACATGGGCCGCCGTCAAATAATCAGTAAGGTACAGTCACTTCCCATAACACAAGGAATTTACAAGGAACGACCTACAAAAGACCGCAGGGAAAACCCGTTAAGCTACGCTTGCCGCGGTTGGTCTGTGGATGGGTGACCATCTTTACATACCGAGACCCCTCCGTGCCTCGGAAAGCACGTTAAGCCGTTGGCCCCGGCTGTCATTCGTGGATCTTTGACAGTCGTTACGGGTTAGCCAGAAGCACGAAAGTCTGACAACCAGTCTTACCAAGGGGTATCGTATTACCCAGTAACTGGGTTGTGGAGGTCAGATAGGCAGTCGCTCCATGTAAAATACTGGTATTCAGCTGCATCCGGTTAGACTGGAAGCCGACCCCAACATAGTTGGGAAAGTAGTAACTGCATGCTATAACGTCAATTTCAATTCAAAATCGATAAAATTAGTACAAGTTGGCAGCTTCGATAGACTATTGTCAATCCTACTAACCTACTATTATTATAAATATAACAGTTTATCTGTTTGTCAATATACATTTTCTTCTCGCTCTGACACAGCTAGAAGGCGTCGCGGCAGACCTCGTAGAAGATGGCGGGACGAGCTGGAGATAACGAACGAGCAGTGGTCCACTTTAGCCCTGGATCTAAAGAGCTAGAAGTCTTGGGGAGAGGCCTTTGCCCAGCAGTGGGATGATGCAAACTAACATTAACCAGTAACAGTCTGTTTGGATGTTTGTTACTCAATCACGCAAAAATGGCTGATCGGATTTAGATGCAATTTGCATATAGAAAGAAGTTTTACTTTATTATACAGCCTGTTGCTTGTTCATACAATGTTCGTGATTGATCTCTTTGGTGATGGGAACTTTCACTAACAATATCCACATTCCAAATTCAAATCACTTTTAGTCCCTAGGGATTAAAGAGCTATTTTAGTCCATGTTTACGAAGAATACACTAGCTCTTTTTTAATAGATGTGATAAAAAATATCATACCAATATTATTATAAGCCTGTGTTGCCTCACTGCAGGGAAAGACCTCCCTTCTCTCTTTCCACTTTTCTCGGTCTACTGCGATTGTGGGCCAATCCTATAATAAGGAGTCCAGCTCTTTTTTTTTTTCTACCTAGCCATTATCAACCGCTTTATAATCTGTCCTGTCTCCTGTCTTTATCATGTTTATATCAATGAAAAGAGACAGAAATATACTATTATAAGTTAAACTGTAAGATATATATTTGGGATTATCAATAAAACAAATGACGGTCCTAAAAATAGAATGAAAATTGGAAAGCACTTGGTTTCCTAATAAAGCATACAACCCGAATCTCTTCAAAGTGAGAGTGAATAGGCTTCTTCTGGGTAAGCTCACTCCATCGTCGACTCTGTCTCTGTCACCTCTGACCTAGACTAGAGTCAAGAGCGAATCCATTTCAAATAAAAAAAAAAAAAAAAAAAAAAGCAGTCAACAGTCACACAATAACGGCTGTCCACATACAGAGCGTTTTTTTGACACCTGACATCAAACAATGGTTAAAATGACAGATTTTCATGACATCTATTATAATATGACGGAAACCTCTTAAGCCAAAGCTTTAGTAGCATAATCTTGGAAAATAATCAGTAACGGTGAAGGAAAACATCGTAAGGAAAGCAATACCTAACCGCCTCCAGCGTTGTGATCAATGATAGTTGCCGCCCTGTTTTAAAATAGACATTTCCGCTGCAGTAGAACAGTTTACAGCCTGATATAAATAGTCAAAAAGATAGTGCCATGAACAAAGCAATGAGAAACAATAACGGGCTTGTTTTATAACCCAAAAGGCAGGATTTTTGCGTAATCAATACAGCGCACATAGACTAGGATAGCCACAGTGCAACATATATAGAGGGACGTTGACAGGCCCAAATAAGAAAAAGCAGTCTTAAATTCACGAAAGCAAAAAAATCTATGACATTTATCAATTTTTACATACTTAATTTACTGCATAAAGCAAAAGTGGTGCATAAATTGGAAGACAGCTGATTTATCGTATATTAAAGGGGTATCGTATAAACCAGTAACTGGGTTGAGGAGGTCAGATAGGCAGTCGCTTCATGTAAAATACTGGTATCCAGCTGCATCTGCTTAGACTGGAAGCTGATCCCAACATAGTTGGGAAAAGGCTAGGCAGGTGATGATAGGGTTCTGAATTTTAGGACCGTCTGACAAAGAGGCTATTAACAAATAGCAGTTCTGACTTCAAAGTCCCCAGAGATTTAAGAAAACTCAAAATCGCGACATTTTGAAAGAAAAAAGCGTTATTTGGGACACGCACGCGGAAATGCAAACAGTAAAAAAGGAGCATTAAAAATACCAAAAAAAAAAGGACCAAAATCTAGGACACTTATCTATCATACTTAAATAGCTGCATAAAACAAAAATGGTGCATATACCTGACGCAGTGGTGGTTGCGACGGTTGTAACAGCAGTATTCGTTGTTGATGTGGATTCCCCTGAAGTACTTGCGTTCGTCATCTCAACTATCCTGTCCACGGCTATACGATTCCCTGGCAATATCCCCGAGCTTTCTGCCGGCTCCTGTACAGCATCAGAATCATCGACCACTTGAGGACTCGAAGCCTGGCTTAAATCATTCGCGACTATAACGTTGACTGTCGTCAAGGATTCCAGATCTCCAGAGTTTTCACCAGCTACATGGGAATTATCTATGTATACAGCTGCTGAGCGAGCTCCTAGAGTTTCCATGACACTCTCAGCTAACGATCTGGTTGATAACTCATCGATATCGATGTCCTGTTTGATATCTATGATGATCTGGTGTCTCTTTGTCCCACTTCCTGAAGGGCTCTGCACTTGGTGTACACTCACTTGCGCTTCAGTTCCCGGCTGTGATATATGATGTTGGATAACGTGAGTCAGCTGACCTTCCAAGGAACCGTCCCGTCCCGCCATCTTGTCCTTCCTTATCGCAAAAACAGACTTAATTCTCGATACCTCACATCGATATCCACACAACACTAACAGATGAAAGTTCAGACTTATCAGAGTCAGTCGAGAAATTATTAAAATTATTGCACGAAGCTAATCTAGAGAAGGATTACGAACTAATGAACACAGGTATCACTGCTAGGTATCGTCCTTGAACACTCTGATGATACTGGATTGTTTAGGTACACTGCGGCATTGCACCGCGCAGATGCATTAAAACTAGGTCAGGGGTGAACGTCCTACCGAAAAATGGATCTAGTTATAGGTACGTTAATTGTGCGTTAGAAATAGATTACTTTAATGGCAGTGTGTGGTTTTGAGGCACTATGTGACGTTCACATATTTGAGTTTGTTTTGGTTTGTTAGACACAGTGACACATTGTCCTAATTTCACGAGCGACGTAGACGCGCGTTGCCCGCCGTAGCCACTGCCAGGCCTACGAAAGCGTAGCGCTACGCCGTCGCCGCGTAGGCCCGGTGCACAGCACACTTCCGTGTATTCATCTCGGGATTTTTCTTGAGATTTTTTTTGTTGGTGGTACGACGTATGTTTTTGTTGTTGTATACTGATTTTGTTAGTGTTATTATTACAATTTGTTTTATGTCTAAATAATGTCAAATATCATCATTTAGAGTTTTCTTATGTTAATACGAGTTAACGGTTTATCGTAGAATTTTAAAAAAATTACAGATTTTTCTAATTTTCTCTTTGCTTATAAGATTGATTAAAATTATATTTTAACTTACAGTTTGGTCAACGTTGTCTGTCTGTATCCAATAACGGGGTAATCCTAAAGTAAAGTAAAGTTGTATCGATTATTTCTCCCATTTTCCTAAATTGTTATATCAGCAGATTACGTTATTTTTGTAACTCGTGTACTCCGAAACTGAGCATTCTCATTACAACGTAAACTCAGGCGATCCCATAGATTTTCTTATCAAACTATTGATTCCTTATCTCAATACCACCAAATATCTCGGGACTTATCCCTCAATTCTCACCCCGTGCGTACTGTCCTCCATTGGCGGCACGTGCCGACGCATGCGCGGTACACCTCCATCTTCTCTCTCCCTCTCACAGCATATATCCGTCCCTCTCTACGCGCTTCGATCGTTCAGAATGGTGAAAAAGCATATAATCGAATTTATGTTGGTTGTAGTACAGTCGGGATAAAAATCGGGATAGTGCCTCGAAATGGCCTTGACGCGTGAACTCCTAATATTTCCAAGGTTTGCCTGAAAAAAGGGAAATTCTATGTTTTTTTTTTAATCAAAATGAAAAAATTTTTTTTTTTGCTTTATGCATTTTTCTTTTTGTTTAGGAAATGATGTTTCTTAAAAAAAATAAGGCATCGCATCGTTTGCACGACTGATCTGGATAAC
Source organism: Gortyna flavago (assembly GCA_963669345.1). NCBI lineage: Eukaryota > Metazoa > Arthropoda > Insecta > Lepidoptera > Noctuidae > Gortyna > Gortyna flavago. The sequence goes on along the minus strand of OY770152.1, from coordinate 5,405,505 downwards.
TATGCGATAGCTGTAGTCTAGACAAACGTCAATAACGTTCATTCATTCACTCACTCTCTATTTCAATATCAACAGCTAATCTTTATATTCGAGGCTACAAAATTTATAGAAAGCCGTTCACATAACCATAGTTATTCCAGCAAAATTTTGATAAAAGTTCGTGTAAATAGGTATAGTCTATATTTTTGAAGATTGAAATTCGAAATTTTGAATAACTATATTTTCGGTAGGGTGATATCCTTATGCGTTCGCATCACCAACAAGATAATGTTAACAGAAGCAGAAGAAGAATATATGTACGATTTTCGAATCTCTAATTCGAAGCCGAATTTTCTAACAAAAAAAAAAAAATCCCCGAAAACATTTCTTACAGCTTTTTCTGCTGACCCTACCAAAGCTTCATTACATAAGCGGACTGATGACAGCCAAACAAGGAAAGTCGAAGTAAACATACGCAAGGAACTTCATTTTGTTTTTAAACAAATCCTGGACGACGCGTTGTACGCATAATTTATACAAAGTGAAGCACCTGGAGTGGAGACCGCGTATCGGCAAGCGTAGTGTGGGATTCCCCCCAGCTAGATGGACGGACGACCCAAAGAAGGTGGCTGGGACGGACTGGATGCTGAAGGCGGAGGACAGGGTGTTATGACGCGGCCTGGGAGGGGCAGATCCAGCAGTGGACTGCAATAGGCTGAGTTGATTGATTTTTAAAGCACTTTAATTTTTGTTTTTTTTTTTTATGAAACCCTTTACCATGTTTGTAAATATGTGAGCACCATGTATCTATCAGATAATTAATTTATATGTCATGGTTTCATTTTTAATTCTTTTACTTATTGTGGTATAGTAATTTTATGTTAGGTGCATCGTCTTCACATATTATTAAGTATTATATAATTAATGTATGCAAAGCATTGTAAATCATTTTGAAAGAGTAACGGTGGAGTTTCTTGTCCATTCTTCTCCATACGAAAACTACCTTTTGGAAGGGGCGACTAGAATCAATTCTATTTTATTGTAACTTTTGACGTTCAAAAGTGCCTTTTATGTGCCTATTTGAAATAAATGCTTTGCCTTTGACTTTGACTTAGAACCTACGACCTACAACTTGTAATTCGCGGCCGTTAATACTGGGCCACCACTGATCGCAAACATCACTTTAATAGTCAATTTAGAAATTAATTAAATTCATTGTAGTACCAAATTGGGTGGAATTTGCAAGACTTTCGCAACCGACTTCCAAAAAAAGCACTTACGTAACGTAAGACTGGTTGTCAGTCTTTCGAGCTTCGACCAGTAACGACTGTCAGATTCACGAATGACAGCCGGGATCAACGGCTTAACGTGCTTTCCGAGGCACGGAGAGCAACTGTATTGTGAAGGTCAGATACGCAGTCGCTCCATTTAAAACACTGATTATGTAAAGCTGCATCTGGTTTGACTGGAAGCCGACCCCAACTTAGTTAAGAAAATGGCTAAGCAAATTAGCTGAAGCAGTGGTGGCTCAGTGGAGAGGGCGGTGACTTACAAGTTGGAGGTCATAGGTTCGAACCCAGTCAGGCAATTTAAGCATAATCAGCCTATAATGTTCCCACTGCTGGGACACAAGCCTCCTCTCTTCGAGAGGGAGTGGGCTGTAATCTAACACGCGGGCCTAGTGCGGGTTGGTAGATTTCACATCTCTTCGAATTTACAGGCTGGAATCGGCAGACAATTTACTTTGTGTGAATTATTTTATCACCACCTGCTCTCAAAACGGCGAAGGAAAACATCGTGAGGAAACCGGCATGTCCTTCAACCAAAAATTCGAAGACATGTGATGTGACTCATCAATCCGTACTGGGCCCGCGTGCTGTATTACAGCCCACTCCCTCTCACATAGAGGAGGCCTGTTTCCCAGCTGTGGAAACATATTTATGCTAAATTGATTGATGGTAGATAATGCCTTACTGGAAAAGCTGTTTTTTTTTTGTCTCACACGAAACAGTCCTGACAGTTTGCGTTCTATAAATCTCAAAATTACCTATTCTCTCTCTCTGTAATTGATAAATCCCCGAACACGACTGACGTATTCCAAAAATAGCTCAAATGTTGTGCCCTCTCTCCCTTACATTATAATACCCGGTTACCCAGACAACCGTAACGTATCGTCGAACCTGCGAACCTGAAGCGAAGTACATAAGAAATCAATATAATGTCTCTTTACGCGATTAACATTATATTTCGTGGTTCAAAGGATTTATGGGAGTTTGATTGAATAGGCTTTCAAGGGAACTTCCTTTTGTTTAATAAATTGTTCCGTCGATTTTAATTGATTTGAGGTTTTTGGTCTTAGATTGAGAGCTTTGAAGGAACCAATCTGTAATCATATAATATTATTATATTTAATAATTTATGTACACACATTTATTAACAGACAAGAGAAAAAAAGATCAGAAAAATGGGTACAAAGGAACTTATTTCTATAGAAATCTATTCCATCATATCTGCGATAGGAAAGTAGATAAAGAGATTAGACATCGTGTGTAAGAGTAAAAGAGAAAATAACATAGGTACATAACTAATAATAATGTAATACAAATAATATGAGAATATACTTACATAAACAGAGTTAGTTTTCAAAGACCAGCCAAATTTAGGGGTAAAAATAAATAATTTAAAACAGACCATCAAACTGAACAATTTTGTCTATAGAACTAACATCGTAATCGCGAATGAAAATTCAGCCGTCCCATACGTTTAGGTCGAGTAGGTATTGAAATTTTCAATGGGACAATTGATAAATTTTTCGCAATTACGATATTGGTCCCATGGCGAAAGTTATCAGTTTGATGGTCTGCACCACACCCTTAAATTTGGCTGTCTTTGAAAACTAACCCAGTATACAAATAAACATACTATACAGAGGGGGCTATATTGAATAGGGTCAAATTAAATTATGACGTTTCGTCTTCCAGTCTTTGGTCGCCACTCGGTCACTGCCTTAATCCACCTGTCATCACAGTACAATCATTTACCAATGCACCATGCAAATTTTTCCTGAACTACATATTTAGCTGGTGCTACATAATGATAAATACGGTGAAGGATAACATCGTGAGGAGACCGGCATGTCCTATTAGAACGAAAAACTCTAAGACTTATTGTGACATCTGCCAACCCGCACTGGGCCCGCGTGGTAGATTATAGCCCACTCCCTCTCGAGGAGAGGAGGCCTGTGTCCCAGCAGTGGGAACAATATATCCTGATTTAGCGCTTTTAATTGCCCAAGACGAGATACAAAGTGGTTTATTCCTTTCCAGAAACCAGAATTTTTATTGCCTCGTAATATGAAAATAAATGCCATATCTCTTGCAAGACGCTGTGTTTGACAGTTTGATAAAAATAGCACTCAGACAAAATATTATTCCCATGAATGAATTCTCTCTCTTTGTAAAATATTATCTTGAATTGAATAAGTTATTCAACCTCGTTAAATAACTAGGGTTGCAGGGCAAAGAACCGGAGTTACCGACGTAGCTTGCAGAGTAAGCAAGCTGAAGAGGCAGTGGGCTGGCCATGTTTGTCGAAAGACCGATGGAGCAGACGAGTCCTGGAGTGAAGACCGCGTATCGGCAAGCGTAGTGTGGGACGCCCCCCAGCTAGATGGACCGACGATGTTAAAATGGTGGCTGGGAGAAACTGGAATCGGAAGGCGGAAGACAGGGTATTGTTGCGCAGCCTGGGTGAGGCTTATGTCCAGTAGACTGCGGTAGGCTGACTCGATTGATGAGCGCAAAGACCCTTTATTCTACTGAGAAGGCCTAATGGATTCTTTTATAGACAGTCAATCAATGGTGAAGAGGCATAGACCTTTAATCAGTCTACCTAGGCTTTCCCCAACTATGTTGGGGTCGGCTTCTAGTCTAACCGGGTGCAGCTAAATAGCAGTATTTTACAATAAGCGAATACCTATCTGACCTCCACAACCCAGTTACTGGGTAACACGATACCTTGCTAAGACTGCTGGTGGTCAGACTTTCCGGCTCCGGACTACCTAGGCTATGACGACTGTCAAAGATCTACGAATGACAGCCGGGACCAACAGCTTAGCGTGCTTTCCGAAGCACGGAGGGGTCTCGGTATGTAAAGATGGTCACCCATCCACAAACCGACCTTGTCAAGCGTAGCTTAATCTTCAATCGACCCGTGCAGCTGTTATCATTTAGCCACAAGCCGGTCCATTGCAGGCATTGTCCTACAAGTAGCACAAATAAATGAAAACAAACGATTTCTAGAATTTCAGCTAGTTTTAAAAATAAGTCGTAATCCCAGACTATTGCGAATTTAATTTTGCCATCTTTTAAAGTATTTTAAACCAAACAGATGCTGGCTGCAAAGACAGTTATTTCAACTTCAATTTAATTCTGATTTTGTATCAGTGACTTTTATTGCTGTAGCTATTTGGTTCATTATCGGTTGCAGTCAGAAGTTAAATAACTCTGAAAGACTTATATTTTCAAATTACTTTTTATCAAGAAAAGGGCTTAGAAAAGTTATCAGCCAGTTCTTTGAAAGGAGGTTCTATAACTATGCAGCCTATCTATTTAGGTTCAAGCTGTGACTTAGGTACCCTAGGGTGTCCTAGTGTGCGTGTTTGTGTCCTGTTTATGTGTGCGTGGGCCGCTATGCGGCGAAGGCTCAAGGCTGAAAGTTGAACCCACATTGCGGACGAGCAAAGCGTTATTGAAGCTTTTTTTGAAGCGATGGTGAAGAGGTGTGGTTGGGAGCAAGCAATGGATTTTGATGTTATCTTTTGTGGGATATTTTGTCGTGTGTCTTTGTTTCTGTGACATGAAGTATTAACCGTTTTATAAGTATTTTCTTATTTTTAATCGACGAAAAAGGAGGAGGTTCTCAAGTCGACGCGTATCTTTGAAACCGCATAAGTTTTTACAATGTGCTCTTATTTTGTCGAATCTTTTATGTGTTTTGAAAGACCAAAAATAGATGAGCAAGGAATTTACTTCTCATATTGGTTTTGTTAGTGAATACCATACATAAATAACCTTGAACCTACTGCATCATTACTAACATTTCTATATTAATGTCTACTTTGACACACCCTCGATTATCACACGCGACTGCATCATTATTATGTGTTATAGTTAACTTGTGATCAGAGTGGCCCGTGGCTAAATAAAAACAGCCGCACAGGTCGATCGATCAGGTTAAGCTACACTTGCCGCGGTTGGTCTGTGGATGGGTGACCATCTTTGCATACCGAAATCCCTCCGTGCCTCGGAAAGCACGTTAAGCGGTTGGTCCCGGCTGTCATTCGTGGATCTTTGACAGTAGTTACGGGTAGTCAGAAGCCCGAAAGTCTGACAACCAGTCTTACCAAGGGGTATCGTATTACCCAGTAACTGGGTTGTGGAGGTCAGATAGGCAGTCGCTCCATGTAAAATACTGTCATTCAGCGGCATCCGGTTAGACTGGACACCGACCCCAACATAGTTGGGAAAAGGCTGGGCAGATGATGATGACTCATAAGTTCATAACATTATAATTCGGGTAAATAAATAAAAAAAAACAAGCTGAGCTGAGTCCTCATGAAAAAAAAATTGTTATTGCAGTTATCTTGTAAAACTGTGATTAGTATGTTGTACCTAAATGAGAATAGAGGTAAATAGGTCGTGGACACGTAAAGCGTCGTCGTTCAAATATGGCATTTAGCAAAAATAGCACGAACGACTACAGAATGAAGTACTAAATGTAAGCTTTCATATGAAATGTTCATATGCCTATGGCATTAAGTCCGCCGTACATTTTTGTGCTTGAAGTATTAAATAAATAAATGTATTTCGTCTCTGTTATTTGAACGTCCATTTTGACCAATAACTCACTCCATTTTGACTCAAACGGACGAAAATATTCCAACCTCATTGGGAGTTATATTATGTTCGAGCCGTTTTTGGTTGCAGTGTGGGGTCCGAGCGCTCACTTGGTTTTTCGAGATATCGCCAAGCAGTTAGACGACTCTTCAGGTGACCAGAGGGTTGGCCTATTTCTTGGCCAAAGAATTAGCATCGCCATACAACGTGGCAATGCTGCCAGCCTTTTGGGCACTGTTTATTATTTATTTATTTACACATAATGCCATAGGCATTTTCTACCAGTCAACCTTTGGGTGATGCAGAGACAAACAATTGTAGGTGCAATCATGAAATTTGAGGAATAAGTATTCATACAAATGTACATATTATTATTTTAAATGTTAGCTTATATTATATAAATATTTTTAATGAAAAATACTAATCAAATTTGTAATTTATTATTTATTTATTCAGTAGTACACATACATTTTATACATTTAAGTTGGTGACAATATAAACAAGTAGAGTTTTACCGTGAAGAAAATCATCGACGACATTGTTTAGAGAATTAACCACTGAGTGGTAAGTACTTAGGTAAAAAGTAACAACAAAAAAAAAAAAATAAGTTCAACGGTTAAAAGCGAAATAATTGTCCCCCCATAAGAGACGGTTCTCCTTACCTCCATAAATGGACATGATGAAAATCTGTCATTTTCATTAGTATTTGACATTAAGGTGTCAAAAAAAAAAACGCTCATTATTTGGACATTACGGCCGCATTTCGCGGTCACCGCTCTTCTAGGAACTTAGCTAATTCATGACGTCATGGGTAGGCAGCTCACTATAACATTCTCCTCGTTAAGAGAATGCATGCCCACACCCAAGGAGACTAGTTTTACATTTTTTAAATCGTTTACATATTCTCATGTAATTTTCACGTGACTAAACTCCGAATAAACAGCACAGAATGATTTATTCCGGTCTGAGCTGTGCATACTAATTAGTTACGGGATTTTTACTAGTAATACAACTACTTATAGATTTTTTGTGATGTCGTCTCGCCCCACCCCCGGGGCCTAGCGCTCTCGCTCACCCAGCCAGCAGCTGTACTATTCTGTAAACATCTCACCGTGAAAACTTAGGTGAAGTGAGCTTAACGTGAGCTGTCATTCCACCTGATGCTAAGGATTGACACTAGTGACAACTCACTTTAAGCTCACTTCACCTAAGTTATCACGGTGAGATTTTTACAGAATAGAGCGGCGGTACACAGGACTGAGCGCGAAAGTGGCGGCTTACGATTTTTGTACGTAAGCTGGGCACGCGAAGTAGTTGCTCTTGCGTTATCTAAGTAGGTGTATCTGTATCTAAATTCGCAATCTGTAACCATGGATTTCAGCACATGATTGTAGACTTCCTTTTTTTTTGGATGGTAAATTATCAAATAACTTCTCCCGCTCTGGGCGGAGCGGGAGGGCGTCAGACTTTTGCTGAGTAAAACCCACCCGTGTTCCTTCAGTTGCCTGTGCACGGCATCTCTTTCGAACTACCCGCGACCCTTGCAGGCGTCGGCCCTAGCGGACCCCGTCAGTTAGTGCTGACAAGTCTTTGAGGCGCGCGTGTAACACAACGCGCCATCAACCCAGGCCTGGCCTGGCCTGGCCGTCCAGTAAGTACCAGTCCTGGGACAATGGACACATTACTCGCCGCCCGCAAGCCGCGCCTACGGTGGCCAGGAATCGGATGTCGATTCCCGATGCCTAGGGCGTCTCCTGCGGCGACCAGGGGCGTGAAGGCGCAAAGATTGCCTGTCCCTCACGCGCTCTACCTCCTCCTTCGCGAGCATTACTGCTTTGCAGAAGGAGGCGACGGCTGGAATAGGGCCAGACGCGATCGCCGCCTTGAGGACGCGGCAATGCTCATTGCTGACTCCCTAGTGTAGTCATTTTTCGTTTGTCTTTGACCATAAATTGAGAGATACTCTAATAAGCGGTCAAATGACATCATCATCTGCCTAGCCTTTTTGCAACTATGTAGGGGCCGGCTTCCAGTGTAACCGGATGCAGCTGAATACCAGTACTTTACACGGAGCGACTGCCTGTCTGACAGCCACAACCCAGTTACTGGATAATACGATACCCCTTGGTAAGAGTGGGTGTTAGACTTTTGGGTTTCTGACTACCCGTAACGATTGTCAAAGATCCAGGAATGACAGCCAGGACTTTCCGAGGCACGGAGGAGTCTTGGTATGTAAAGGTGGTCACCCATACACAGACCAACAGCGGCAAGCGTAGCTTAACCTGATCGATTGACCTATGCGGCTGTTATTAGTAAGCCACGAGCCCTTGAAAAAAATGAAACGTGTCGTAGTCAAAAGATTAGCTAGTCAGCAATGTCGAGGGTACGCCGTACCTACTGAAGTAGGTATCTCCATTGGTGGAAGTTCTTTTTTTTTCGTACTCTCTGGATTCAGTTTCAAAGACTAAGTACTCAATTTTAAACAATAATATCATCAAAACAATTAGTTACTTATAATTAAAACTGCAATAGGTCTGTATATTTAAATAAAAAGAAAAATAATAAAATATTTCCTTCAAAATTCCGTTACTTACCATAAAAAAGGATTACTTACTGCAAATTTTCAACCATTTAAAACAAAAGTAACACCACTTGTTTAATAGAAAAAAAAGCTTTAAAAACAGTAAAAGCGAGTTAGCGTACTCTGGTGACTGATAGCGGTACTAAATTGCAAATATAAAAGTAAAACCTCACGTGCGCCTCCTAACGGGAAATAGCCGAACTGCGTTCATTGAACCCACTTCAGGCATTCGTTGCGCAACTTTCGACTCACGAATTCGAAGTTCGTATTTTGAACCGTGGCGCGAATTTTTAAATTTGTCGCCTGAATATAGGTTGCCATTTGTAATTTGTATGGATCTCTTCTCTTTTTAACGGTATTTTTTTGGTTGTTATTTTTTGGTTACTTATGTATTTTGGGGAGCAAGGTCGTTAATATGTTGACGTAACAGTTACAATAAAATGTTGATGGCCTTTACGCATTCTTTTGCCGCCTCCTGCATTTTAGAGGCATGCTCTGTCACCCGCTTTATATAACTTATCGTAATATGACTGCATATTACAAACATTTTGTTTGTTGTTAACTTTCGACAAAACTGCAACTTGAATTCGAATTCCGAACCATTGACCCAATTACCCCGTCATCCGCCATGTTCTTCTTCAAAATTTTTAAACAAAAAACCAGCTATTTTAAAATATTTCAATAGAATATTATGACACGGCAAATATATATAACGGGCTTGTAGTAAATACTTTTTATTAAGCGGTGGCCGAACACCGGTCGGGGTCAACGACCGCATTCGGCACCGATTCTCAGTGATCGGACATTAATGAATGATTAAATTGCAGTGAATTGCGATTATTGCTATAAAAACATAGACGTCATAAAAGTCAAAAAGAGCGAGCGAAAACGAAATAATAGCGAGGACGGGCGATGCGATGCGACGCGGTGGGTGTTTGGGGGGTTTTAACAAGAAATTTTATGCGAACGAAGTCGCGGGCAGTAGCTAGTATTTAATATATCTATTGTATTAATCATTTCTACTGTAAGAAAAAACCTGTCTTTGTAACAATGCCTTTTATGAATGAACATAACCAATAACGAAATACATAATAGTTAGTTAGTAAAATTACCTTTGCTTGTAAAATAAAATAATACTGTTTCAATTTTGAATAAAGAACGCAGTCTGATTGACATTTGAATAGTGCCAAATTATGTGTATGTGTTAACCATAGAGTCACTAATATTTCACATCCTAGTGAAGTGCGTAATAAAAAATACGCAAAAGTATGCGCTTATTCATCCTTCTGCTTTTTATTTGAGGTTATTTTTATTTGGCCACTGAATGAAGGATTAAAAGTAACTCACACTGGCAAAAATGTTGTGCAAAAATATTTTGTGCAAAATAATTAATGGTTCCTCCCTCACACTATACAATAATATTCACAACATTTCAGTGTCGATTAAACTTGTAAGCCAAAGTAGAATCTTGTGTAAACTTGTGCAGTTTTATTTGGTAGAGTTATTTCAGTGTCCTTATGACATAAACTTGTGCAGTTTTATTTAGTACAATTATTTCAGTGTCCTTATGAGATGAGGATACAGGTCTGGACTAGGCAACATCGATCCTGAATTCTAAAATAACATAAAAATCAACTGTTTTTATCCAACAAAGCTTTTTTTCACCTGGCAGCAAACTTAATGAAGCAACAAAAAGTTAACAAAGCGATGTCCTAGTTTATTTGTAGCCATAAAGTCCCAAAAGTCTAGACTTTAGACTGGTCTATATCTTTACATCTACCTTTCGAAATTCGAACTGACCGGTGCATATTCGTTAAAAGTCATTGAACTCACGTAGTTTTAAAAACTTGTTCTTTTTTTCACCGTTGGTGAAACTGAGTTGAAAGGAGTTTTGATATCTACTCAAGATAATGGGGAGGTGGTTTCAATTGCAATTTTAGCACTTACCTATAGTCGGACTTTTAATTCGCTGCAGTAAAATGACAGCTTATGTGTGACTTAAATGACTGAAATTGGCGTTTTTTTGTTTTTTCGCGGCCATCAACCAAATCTTGTTTACTAGTACAGAATAGTGTAACAAACGAAACTTATTTGACATGCATATTTCTAAACGCAGTCCGAAATGAGTTATTAAGAAGTGTCATTTTACTGCAGCTAATTAAAAGTCGGAGTATAAGAAGGTAGGTACAATGTTTTTCTTGAGAAGATTAGCCGGTTAACAAAATTGGTAGCCAGTATAGTCCAGAGAGCGAAGCACGTACTTGCATAGGACGTAAAAAAAACCCTCTTCTTTTGCAAAAGCTACGTCTGGCGAACTCATGGCTCCTAGCACCGCTGCCAGCCCTGCTGACCGGCTCATATTTGATCATAGAATGAGCTAGTCTTCTGCCTAGGTATACTAAAGTCGTCAAAACGCGAGAAGACTGTTGAACTGTCAAAATCATAGAAATGGATACCTAGTGCATCTCTACGGCGTAAACCTATCACTAGGTTTATGCGATTTTTGACCATTCCCGTATTTTTAGGAACGTTCACATTTTAATCTCAGTCTCCATCTGTCAAAATTATCTCTTAATTCCCAAAATTTTTGACAAGTTTTTGACATTGATTGTCGCTGAGATGAGATTGCGACTAGATTGTGAACGTTTTTAATTACGAGAATTGGCCTTCTGATAGTTAGCCTTGGATAATATCAAAATAGTTATAAGAATACCAAAGAATTTTCAGGGTTTATGAATACAAAAAAAATATCTACACGGACTGATTTTTCAGTAGGCAGATAAGCTCTACTCTACAAAACATAAGAAAATCATTTCAGAAAGCAGTACAAAAAAAAATAATAATTTTATCACAGACTAAAAATAAAAAAAAACATAACCCTTCATCGCTCATGTACTCGTAACATGGCATAACAGAAAAACAACAGACCATAAATTAAAATCCACTAAGCGCGCGCGACACGCAATTGTCATTTACCTTTTTTTTCAAGCAAAGGCGTTCTGTATACAGCCGGTCCCACGGCGTCGCATGCACGGAACGCGTCCATATAACGGACGCATGCACACAGTTACACAGTATGTGGGTGAGCCTAACTGCGATCACCGTTAGACTACGTCACTGCTAGAGGGGGGCGTTGTCGATGGTTTGTCTGTGGCTATGGTTCTTTTTTTTTACATGGCAGACATGTACTTGCTAACATATGTAATGGTTAGTGTCGGAGACATTGACTGTGACCTAGATGGTTCAGCGAGAAATGAACTAAGATTGAATCTTTAGATTCTTCTTTTTCTATAAAAAGTTTGTAAACATGGAGGAAACACCTCCATTTGATGAGATAACCGTGCTAAACGATGATCCGAAGATGACGTGAAAAGTAAAAAAAAAAAATTCACAAACATAGTTTGAACGTAACGCCAATCATATTATCATTTATTGAACAACAGTTGAACAACAATCCATCATCAAAACAAGGAACTAACCTAAGCTAACATTAAAACACCACACAAAAACTTCAACATAAACTATCGACCCCAAAAGCCTTATCGATACAAACAGAGTTTCACATCACTAGTACAGAGTACCGTACGCTACGTCACAAAGAAAGGGATTGCGGCTTACGGTACACAGGGCCGAGCACCGCCCTACTGTCGCTTTTCTGACACTGGCCGCACAGAATGCACGTCGATGGCGAATAGCGCGCAGCCTCTGTGGATGCTGGCTTTTTCAATATGTATTCGTTTTTTTTTTTAGAATTCATTTTAATAACGAACTTTTATGGTGATGCACCTTTTTTTAGTTAGGTACCGCTGATTTTATTCGGGAAATTTTATAAGTCAGGAGTTTCCTGCTGCTGAAAAATTTCGCTGTACTAGAAGCATTTAGGAGTTGTATGAATTAATCTCAGACCAAATAACAAACCCAGACAGAGCGCTAAGAACGATGCAGTGAGGCATGCCAAAATTACGTCTCCGCTCTGTGCATACACGCCCACACGCACACATTTACAACTATTTACAATCAAACTACGTCTCACTAAGTGCACACATATTTACGAAACCGGCTTCACTTTACTGTTGACAGCTCTCTGTCTTGGTTTTTTATTTGGTCTAAGGAATTAATAGCAACTGATTAAAATATTTATAGTAGAATGCTTATTTTGAGAGAAGCTTAACTGTGAAGTCCGTACACAAGGTCAATGCCCCCAATTGTCGCTTTTTGGTACCGGCCTCGTAGATGGCGTATTTAAATGCGGATTTTGATTACCACAAAACCATTTATTTTGTGTCGTTGCAACATGTCTTTATCTTCCATACTTCTAACCATATCATCATTCACACAGTCCATCCACCGTTTCATTGGTCTTCCCCTTCTCTTATAGGCATCGACATTCATACAAAATATTTTCCTGCAAAGGAAAATGTGCGTCTGTTCTACACACATAAGTAATATAATAATTACTTACGAATAAAAGACTGATCTGGATAAATACAGGCCTGAAGTTTCTATCAATCCATTCTAAGTCGAAGATAAATTGATTGTGAATGAAAACCAATTCCTAGAGTGAAAACAGCATCAGCACTCTAATTTCGTAAAACACTACCTATCAGTCAGAATCTGAACCATTTTGAAGGATTTTTCGAATCCATTGCTTCATATGTTTGAAAAATTTGTCGACTCAATAACGTAAGTAACGCAGTGAATGTTGTTAAAACTGTCAAAATGAAAGCACCCAATTACCCCGCAGATAATACCTATAAACTAGATAGATAGATGGAATACTCTTTATTATGTACACCATATGAATTACAGACATAAATAGAGAAACTGTACAAAGGGTGACACAATGGGCGGTCTATAAGAGATCACAAGGGCCAGAGAAAACAGCTTCAAGAGTAAGAGATACAATCAGAAAGGCAGTCTTCAATCTCCAGTTTTCATCTGATAATAGTCCCTAGTGTAGTCTTAGGAAGGTTCAAAAATGGCAAGACAAAACGGTCGCCCTTCACCACTTCCTCGTGCTTTAGTTGGGAAGAAGAATTTGCGCAAAAAAACTAGCCAGCAGCACAGCTGTCGGCTCCGTTAGAAGAACTTGATTCTATACAATCTATTAAGTAATTAATTCTCCAGTAAACAGTCTCCAGTTTCCATCTGATAATTGGCCCTGACTCCGTACATGGACATCAGAAGGAACAGAGAAAACTCATTCAAGAGTGAAAGACCGGTCAGACAGGCAAGCACAGACAAAGACAGCCCTCAGTCTCCAGCTGACAATAATCCCTGACCTCATACAGCGAAAGTTCAGGAACCCCATCCCGAAACAGTGACGTCACCACAATATAGACCAGGTGCACGAGTCGCCATGCAGTCTAGGACACGAATAAACGACCCAATTTGCATACAACGTGACTATGTTAAGATTCAACCAAGGGAATGTAAGGAGGATGGCAGCAAATAACAGTTTTAGAACTGTTAACATTGGAAAGTTGGGCACGAATGTTGGTGGAGTTGGCAAAACTGTTGGTGTAAAGCTTAAGTCGTCATCAGAGAGTATGATTGGACTTACAAATATAGCATAATCAGCCTATTATCAACTATTATGTTCCCACTGCTGGGACAAAGGCCTCCTCTCTGTGAGAGGGAATTGGCCATAAATGCCATAATCCACCAGGCGGGCCCAGTGCGGGTTGGTAGATGTCACATGTCTTCGAATTTTTAGTTCTAGGACATGCCGGTTTCCTCACGATGTTTTCCTTCGCTGTTTTTGAGTGATGATGAAATAATTTACAAATTAAAGTGCCTGTCGAGGTTCGAATCTACGACTTACAACTCGTAAGTCGCGGCCATTACCACTGGGCCGCCATCACATTGAACTTAGAAATATGAAGAAGCCTAATCGTTGTAACAGAAATCGCTATGCAATCACTTGGAGTCTGAAGCTGCGCCTCCTTGGTGCGCCGGGTGCGGGCCAGCCCCTACATTATATTGCGGTGTATCGCGAGCAGACTGGACTGCTTGTATCTGAATCACTGCTGCAAACTTTCCACATCGGTGTTGAGCTTTTAGCAGGGATTCGCAGGAACATTATTGCAGTGATGTTTAGATACTCCTTCATCTATCACCCTTCATCAATGTGTATGCTGATAATAATGACAATAATTATCTACAGGCAAGAGCGATCCTAATATGAACACAGGCAAATTAAATATGCAACAGTCTTAGTAATCGTGTCATTTACCAAGATAGGCTATTGGACTCAATGACCTACGCAACTAGCCGACTTTATAACCATTGCGTCTTTGGTATACAACAATTCAAACAAAGTTAGTGGCCCAGCAATGTATAGTGTTCAAGAGCTTACGTGATTAAAATTCATAGACGAACTTATTTGCTATTTCGATGGCGTAGGACAACCATAGACGAAAGTTCTAGACTGCCATTATTGGAATCTAGGTCAGTCACGTTACCTAAATTACATAGCAACCTAGCTTAGTATTTTTGTCATAGTTTTAGTTTAGGACTTCAGCTTTAAGTATTTTTGTCAATTTTCATAAATTTTGATTCTTATCAGGGACTTACAGGAAAATTGAATTTTCACTAAAATCTATTTCGATGACGTCATAATTTTAATTATGATAATTATTGCTGAACTGCCAATTAAATCCACATTATATAAAAATGGATTTTGATAAAAAATCTTCAGTTTTTTTTTTCCACTGAAAACATGCAAACTTAGTAGAAAGTGACAGATACCCAAAATTTGAATTTCTAAACGTGGGCCTATCGTATGAAATTCAAATTTTACCTTTGTTACTCACGACTTCTGTTTCCGTCAACAGAACGGAAAAGTGCATTCACCTCTGTGAACTCGGTAAATACAACATTGTCGAATTTCAGCGTAAAAAAATACTATTTCCAATGACAAATATTCAAAATTCTACTGAGTTAGTAAAATTCTTCATAAATTATGCTCAAATCAGATTTAAAATTAGAACACAGAAATTAGAAAAAAATCAAACCAAAGAGTTCCCAAACTCTTTAGTGATTTGTTGCCACTATTTTTAATCTGTTGCAAAAGTTACTTTTTAAATACTCACCTCTTATTGTACTCGGCATTTTGTCAAAAATCCTTTGCTGGATACCACTCTCAAACAATTAAGAAAACACCACAGTTGCCACAATAAAATAATGTATTATCCGTTTTCAGACATTTTCACTTGAATAAACACAGTTTGCACAAGTTCACGGCACAAGATACTGCACAATTTAAAAAGGTTAGTTTGGCGCCAAGAGAGCTGTCAATGTCAAAATTCCCGCGCGTTTGGATACCCGTCGGTACGTCCTAGAGATGTGGTGTAGCGGTGGGTTGTGCTTTTTTCGTTGCGGCGCGCGCTCGAGACTCGGGCTAACTGTATTTTTTTTCGTGATGCGAACAGTAACGGTGTTAAGGCCGGTTCTTCACTCACATCTTCTTCTGCCATCGAACGACGATGATTTTGGACGCGTGGCTAATTCGATTTACGGTCAATTTTGATTGCTGCCAATGATCGGAGATTTCCGGTTTTTGAGGAGTTTTTTGCACATGGGTTGTTGGCATCGTAAAATCTGTGATAGGCTGCAGTTATTTTGCATGGGGAGAAATAATAAAATGTCTAATGGTAAATGATTGAAAAATTGCCATTCAATCGGAAAAGGTGAATTTTATGCTCCTCTCTCTGAGTTTATTGCCCCTGAGTCTTAAAAGCCTTAACAGTTTTGCAGGCAATAATTTCAATTTTGCATTTATCAATTTCCATTTGAAGAAACATTGAAAAAAGTATTTTCTGCAAACATTTTTGATAAGTCCTCATCATCTTCCTATCTTTGTCTAACGTAAGGTACAATAAATTTTCTTTTTCTGTTCTTCACTGTCAACCGTTACGCTATCATTCACTCCCTTTTCTTTCATATCACACAATCCATCCATCTTTTCTCAATTTGTTGACTAGGAATTGTTGCCGTAGCGTCTCTTTAGTCTTTCTTATTACGTCATGATCAAATGGCCATCGTATTCCACCAGTTTCAAATCAGAGAACCACCAATTGGAAATCAATCTGAAACAATCTTATTTCTACCAGAAAAATGCTATTGCTCAAGTTCCTCTAGTGGACTTTTTGACAGTTTCAGTTGATAAAAGTTGCAGCAAGTAGACTTGCGGTTGAGTTTTGTATTCGAAGTCAGTTGCGGACATTCAAGCGCAAGAGAAGTAGGTAATGGTCGTTGGGCATTAAAAGATTCCTATTTGATCGCATTTTGAATATGACTAGATAGCCTTACTGACTACTCTGTACTCGGTTAGAGTTATTTATTTATTTATTTCAGGCGACGAGTTATTCCGTTCTGCATACCTACCACGAGCTCTTAACGCGATCCACTTTAGGACCTAAACTGAACTGTTCTGCTAATTCGTACCATGACGTCAGTTTAACGATTCAATTTAGGCCGTGACATCTGGATACCTACCACGAGCTCTTAACGCTCATTCACTTTCAACGATCCAAATGCCGCTGAGTGTATTGGACGTCATGGTACGACTGTGAACGATGCAGTTTAAGAACCTAAACTGAAATGTCTTGCTTTTGAATCGTTTTTAAATAGATCATGGTAGGCCTCCTGATCTCCTGAAACCCCCTACGCAGGCCCATAGATAAATACCAAATAATATTTTTATTATAAAATAGTACTTCACTAGCTTGTTCTTGCGCTGTTCTGTGGTACCAACGTCCTGCGGCCAGAACTCTTCTTCCATGACGACGGGCAGATAAAAATTCGGTACGCATACCACGAACGCCTTGAAGTTGACGTTGCGGTGCGACTCCAGTAACTGCACCCTCGGCGTGTAGGGTGTAACCTAGCGTCTTCTGGCTCACGTACTCCACGATGGCCTCCGCCTTAAAAGCCAACCTCAAGAACATAATTTCTGCCGAAAGGGGTACACTGCTGCTCCCCCAAGTGTCGTCACATTACATAATCAGCCTATAATGTTCCCACTGTTGGGACACGGGGCCACCTCTCAGTGAGAGAGAGTCGCCCGTAATCCAGCACGTGGCCCAAGCCGAGAGTCCAATGTGAGCGAAAAATTCCCGAATTCTAGTTATATTACAAAGCAGCCTATATTCTTAAGGTGCTCCCTTTTATGATCTCCCCATTTCATTCCTACTAGTAGGGGCTTGTGGCTAAGAAATAACAGCCGCACGGGTCGATCGATAAGGTTAAGCTACGCTTGCCGCGGTTGGTCCGTAGATGGGTGACCATCTTTACATACCAAGACCCCTCCGTGCCTCGGAAAGCACGTTAAGCCGTTGGTCCCGGCTGTCATTCATGGATCTTTGACAGTCGTTACGGGTTGTCAGAAGCCCGAAAGTCTGACAACCAGTCTTACCAAGGGGGTATCGTATTACCCAATAACTGGGTTGTGGAGGTCAGATAGGCAGTCGCTCCATGTACAATACTGGTTTCAGCTGCATCATGTTAGACTGGAAGCCGACCCCAACATAGTTGGGAAAAGGCTAGATGATGGTGACTGAGAAACAGTCCTCCTCTCTGTGAGAACGGGGTAGGTAATTGCACGCAATTACTACATAGTAATTTTAATTTTATCTTACATTCTCATGAAAGTGTTATAAAAGTTCCTAGTGAATTTAATATTTCAAAGCTTTAATAAGAGCTTTTTACAAGAGTCATTCGGAAGTCGAAGTTCTCATAATCGTTAATATTTTGATCATCGGATATCAAATAAAACTGCTGTCATTTACATGTACAGTTACAAATATTGACAGAAAACTATTAACAGAATTATATATTAGAAGATTCTGTTCATTGAACGAGACTTGTACTGTCCATGGAGTTTCTTGTCCGTTCTTCTCCATAGGTACCTACTACGCTTTGGAATGGGCAACTAGCTTCATCATGCTGACTGACAATTAAAAAGGATTCATTCCGTAGTGCCTGTAATTGGTTTATTTGAAATAAATGCTTTGAGTTTGAATGCTGACTAATTTATGTTTTTATGATGGCATTTAACAACCGCAATCGTAGTATTTTTGGAAAAGTAGCAATTTCAATCAATATCTAGCAGATACTCTGCTCAAGCTGAAGTGGCAGTGGACTGGCCATGTTTGTCGAAGGACCGATGGCCGGTAAGGCAGACGAATCTAACTCCCTAATTGCGCAACACGCTTTCAATCAAAATCTGAATCATTTTGAAGAATATTGCTTTATCCATTGCTTCAAATTTTCGAAAAATTTGTCTGCTCAACAACGTAAATAACGCAATGAATATTGTTGAATTACTGTCAAAATGAAAGCCATTCTTACTGTTAGCGTGTTTCGCAATTACCCCGCTCGAGTGGGGACCGCGTATCGGCAAACGTGTGGGACGCTCCCCAGCTAGATGGACCGAAAGCTGGCTGGGACAGACTGGATGCGGAAGGCGGGTGTTGTGGCCCAGCCTGGGAAAGGCCTATGTCCAGCAGTGGACTGCGATAGGCTGAATGATTGATTGATTGACATTATCTGTGCTACTATAGCTATACCAACATAGAAGTAATTAATAAGACTCTCTGCTAACTCGTAAACTTTTTATTGCAACTTTAACTGTATACAATTGTACTGTATATATTGTACTGTATATATTGGTCGTAATACTATAACGATTACTCAGTCATTGGCTGATCATGTCAATAGAATGAAAAGAAATGTTATGTTCATTCAATGGGAAATAGTAGACTTGAGACGTAATTTGTTTGAAAATGAATAAACAACTAAGTATGAGGTCCTGCGTGGTAAATTTCGTAACACACTATCAGTAAGTAGCAATGGCTTTAATTTCGACAGTTCAACAACATTTATTGCGTTATTTACTTCATTTTTCGAACATAATGGATTAATTAGCAATATCGTTTCTGGCTGCGTCAGCGAATGATATCCGCGTTGCTGAATTTTGGGCCAAACAAATTTAACAAAAAATAAAACAATATTTTAGCCATCGACACGCTAGGAAGCATTATCCTTCAAAATGATGTGAGTTTATGTATGTATGTTTAATTTATTGTCGTGTATATAGGCTATAGGGTACATAATGGCTACATCGTAACTGCCTTTTTCGGACACAAAGCTCATGAGCCACAAACACTCAGAAGAAATCCATCCCGGAACAAACGCCAATTTGTAAGTCATACTGTCATACGGGACTTAGACCCCGGCATTGCACACCCGCCTGCAGACATAGCCAATGTTTTGTTATTAATTACTAGCTGCTGCCCAAGGGGCCCGTGGCTAAATAATAACAGCCGCACAGGTCGATCGATCAGGTTAGCTTAACCTGATCGATCGACCTGTGCGGCTCGACCCGAGTCTGACAACCAGTCTTACTAAGGGGTATCGTATTACCCAGTAACTGGGTTTTGGAGGTCAGATAGGCAGTCGCTCCATGTAAAATACTGGTATTCAGCTGCATCCGGTTAGACTAGCAGCCGACCCCAACATAGTTGGGAAAAGGCTAGGCAGATAATGATGACTACTTCTGCCCGCGACTTCGTCCGGGTGGATGTCGGAAATGATCCCACGGGAACCTGCTAATACCGAGATAAACAGTATCCTACTACCAGCGCCCCGCGGCTTAACCCTCATAAGTGTCGATCCCGTAAGAATATCGGGATAAAAAGCCTTTAAATTAATCCAGGGTGTCAGCTACCTCCATTCAAAATTTTATCAAAATTGATCCAGCCGTTTCAGCGTGATGAAGTAACAAACATATAAACACGCACACTGACAAACTTTCGCCTTTATATTACGAGAGTGTGATCATCCAAATCCATTCGGTCGCTAATTATAGCGTGAAAGATAACAGAGAGATAATAAACGCAAATAATATTTTTTTATTATTAAACAGGTTTTTCTGATACTAAATGTCGCTGTCACTGTTGGCCTGCATCATCCCACAGTCCCACTACTGGGAAAAGGGACCACTTGTCGTTTGTTTTCTCCAGCTCGTCCCGCCATCTTCTAAGAGGTGTTGCTGTAATGCCTATTTTAGCCCACAGCTCATTTGGCATACGGAAAACGTGGCCACCCCAGTCCTATTTCAGCTTAGCGGTTTTTTGATAATTCTAAATATCTAACTTAAAAATAATAATAATTAATTTTAATATTATCCTCATTCATATGAAATACTCTAGCGCCGCCATATTGGCGACGAATCACTAACATCGATTTAAATAAAATAAATACATAAATAAATAATAACTCAAAATACGGGTTATGAACTTGAGTATATTTCCAATTCCTTAAATCTCTTTAAAAGAGGCATATACTCGTATGTCGCAGATGGATTGTAGAATCCGCTGTTTTACAGAACAGCGCCGTTACGTAAAACAGCTGAACAACGTTTCACAAAACTGCTACCGACGTTTAGACGTAATGCAGACCGACTTATCTGTTTCTATCCATCTGCGACATATACACAAAAATTTCAATAACCATGTGAAATTTTAAAATCATCCCTGTGAAATCCGTTCAGTGGTTAAGACGTGAAAAATTAACAGACAGACAGATTGACTTTCAAAGGTAAACAAATGTATGGGGTCTGGGCCCACCCTTCAATAATAACATTTGATATACCGTTGGCTAGCGCTTCTAAGCGGAATATTTTACTAACTTACAGTTTTGTATGGAGATTCGTAAAATGCTATAGGTACACCTCTGCCTAACCCTTCAGGGATATATAGGTGTGAAACTGTCAAACAGATGAATTGCGTGATATGAATCGTTTTATGATTCTGCCAGTGGCATTTTTTGGCCCCCTGGGCATCAATGACATTAATTACATCATTAAAAAAACCCGCAGGTGCCACGAATGGTTAATATCTCCAAACTCCTAGGTATCAAATCAAAGATTGGTGTGAGCGCAAGTTCCTACAGTTCGCCGTCCGGTCAAGCAAGAGCAATAATATTGTGTTATCGCGTTTCTTCCAACTTGGTTTCGATTAATCAATACATTTGTCGCAGCAAACTGGTTAAATTAGCCGTTTAGTTAACCGCCTAGCCTTTTAACTAAATGGCGGCCGTTCAACTAACGGCCTGAATGATATTCAATTACAGTTTAGGTTGGAAGTCTGTAACCAATCACGCGCGAGCCGAATTGTTCGCAGCCACTAAGCCAGGACACCCCGACCATTTGGGTTAGGTTAGGTTAGAACTGTGATCAACCAACAAGAGAGCGAAGCGAGGCGAGCACTATTTCTAAAGGCCAGGCGGTTAACTAAACGGCTAATTTAACCAGTTGGCTGCGACGTACACGATACGGTTGTTTTTTTTTAACTTTGCTCCACACTAGGAATTTCTCCTGTATTGTGGGTACGTTTACAAACATTTAAACTCACATACACTAACAGCCAGACCCGGAACAACTACTTGTAGGTTACACAAATATTGGAATACTGACGATTTTTGGGATATCGCAAAAGAAGATCTTGCCATGAGGACACATATCCTACTTGTAGACGCATAAAATCTAAAAAGTGATTTAATTTGATTATTAATTAATCATAAATGCTTGTATTTTGAACGTATGATTAACTATTGATGAGATCTGAGTAAAAAAACATCCGAAAATAATTCTAACCTGTCTACTAATGGGTCAATGTTCCATTAAGCATGGGATTTGTTCAGTGCGGGAATCGAACCCTCGACATGCAGCGCAACAGTCCACTGCGCTGTAGCTTTGCTTCCAATCGTATAGATGCTCACACCACTCCGTCACTCCAGTCTCCACTCACTCCAAGCTAGTAACTATGCAAGAAATCCTTAGTGGTGGCCGAAGTTACGGGCGATTGCTACTCCATATCACACACCTACGGACCTACGATTAGTTAGGGGCCTGACCTAAGAATGAATAAATGACACCACGATGTAACAGTTGTCCCAGCTTCCAATGAGTTTTAGCTCGTCGAAAAAAGGTAATTAATCAGGAGTAGGGTTCAATCCGAAGTATCGTATTAATTTCGGACAGCCCCGTATGTATGTTGACGGACTTAGAGAGGAGAGTCCCAGCAACCAATTAAAATTATGACTAATAATTTAAGAGAATTTAGCGAATTAGCAAAGGTGGGTCTTTTTTTATTTTAATTACGTGACTGCACATAACACCAAGCACGGCCTATAGTTACAGTAGGCACTCCGTTACCCAAAGTTTTTTCAACTCTTGCCGCTTTAAAACTTCAAAACTAACGTTACAGAGTTAATTTGAATTTTTACAAGCATTTTAACTACGTGTGATTTTAAAAAAATCCCACCAAAATTCACAATCTTTTGGCTAGTCAGTTGTTTCTTCCCGCGTAAACAAATCTCTTGGAGGTCGTTGAACCCAACGGTACCGTGCAACTTGTCCGAACCGGTTGGTCGACGTTGCTGTGACGTCATTTTTAGTTCGACTACTTGATCATAGATGGCGGTAGTGAAGATAGTTTTTGCTGAATTTTCTTTCCGGAAGAGAATTACAAGATGCCTTAAACAAATAAAATTGACGGCTGTAGGTTTAATTAGGGAAGCCCATATTCAGCTATGGAGTCTTATAGGGTTGTATTACTATTTAATAAGTATGTATTTGAGTTTAATTTTTTTGGCAGGACGTGACTCAAAATTTGCGGGTATTACGAAAATTCAACCACTCAAGTAACAAAGGCAATAATATAACCATAG
This sequence comes from Gortyna flavago, assembly GCA_963669345.1. Classification (NCBI taxonomy): domain Eukaryota; kingdom Metazoa; phylum Arthropoda; class Insecta; order Lepidoptera; family Noctuidae; genus Gortyna; species Gortyna flavago. The sequence continues at coordinate 5,382,312 of OY770152.1, read as the reverse complement.
GTCTGGTTATAAATATTTACTTTTAAGTTAAATTAAATGCTACTTGATTTGATGCTGACTCCAGGTGCTTTTGCTACAGGCTTCGAACTATGCTAAGATTATTTTATTCATAAATATTATGACTTTGCTTGTAGCCTCTTATATGTATAATTCCCAAGGAGAGCGGGTAGCCACAACCTGTTAATAAAATAATTCCGTTTTAACTTTAACACCGCACTCTTTTTTGTTTAACAATGTCTTTTGCCATCTGTTATCGAGTAGCAGAACTAAACCACAAAACCATGTTTTGAACACTATTAGCGACATCTAGTTCATGTTTTAGTAAACTTAACTCTGCCATCTCTTATCCATTCTCCTAAACCTTTTACGCTCACTTTTTATCTGTTGCCAAATTTAGTCACGAGATGATATTGTTTCAAATTACTGGCCACAATACGATCGGTCACTTTGTATTGCTGCTAAGGTTTCGTTTTCGTATCGGCTATTCATTTCTATTAATTTACGATAAAACCGTTACAAAGTGAATGTTGTGTTCAATGTGACTTCAGTACTGTATTGGTGAGTTATTAATTATTAAAATTATGTAGTACATGCAAAAATCATAATAATTGATTGTTTTTGTCATAAAATGATCGATTAACTAGCAATAACAGCAACAGTTTTGCTGTTTGCAATAATTTTCATTGTTCTATCAAAGTAAATACCTACTAGATACAATATGAGAGTACCTACTAGAATAAATCCAGATAAAATGTAGTCCAATAACTGCAGGAAATCGAATGTAGATTACATTTAAATGTCGCGTCGTCTGCAAATTGATGAGTATTGAATTGAATCAGTCGAGCGTTCGTTTTTAAGACAGCTGCCGCCGGGTTACCGGTTAAACTACATAATTAGATTAGTAGACCAAAAACATAACTTAGTTTTGATAATAATCATCATAAAAGAGGAAAAATTTATGTATTTGTTTAAAAGTATGGGTTATACTTCGGAACTAATCAGATTCCGAAAATTCTTTTACTAAATTATTGCCGAGTGTCAGGAGAATGTAAACACTATCGTTATGTAGATGTTTTAGACAAGAAATTTCACGCGAACGATGTCGCGGGTAGAAGCTAGTTATTTATTTATACAGTTATGAGTGGTAGGTACTACTTACAGTAACGTATTAATTTACTCTGCAACCGTCAAATCTGTTGATAAATTTGCGCTTCTTTTCTGTGTGCACGCTGTGGGGAGCTAACTTTTTTTTCTGTTCCTATTAGCTAGGTAGGTAGGTACTTCACTAAATTACCTACCTACTAGCTATTGACAGGTAGCTACCAAATGGCGACAAAGAAAGGGCATCGTGTCACTATGATTAATAGTCCCGTTGCACAGACTATAAATAGTTGCCCGTTGTTGTTCCCGTAATAATCTTCGAATAAATAGGTAGAAGGACCTTGGTACCTACCTACGGTTTTTGTAGATACTTTCATTACTTTACATTTTTTTATATCAAGATACCTTTTAACTTAACCAACAATTAGACTTTCGGTTAGATTCAAGCAAAAGTACCTACTTAACTAGTAGCGTTAGTAGGTATGTAAGTACTATACTCCGACTTTTAATTAGCTGCAGTAAAATGACACTTCTTAGTAACTCATTTCGGACTGCGTTTAGAGATATGCATGTCAAATAAGTTTAGTCTGTTACACTATTCTGTACTAGAAAAACAAGATTTGGTTGATAGCCGCGAAAAAACAAAAAGACGCCAATTTCAGTCAGTAACACATAAGCTGTCATTTTAGTGCAGCTAATTAAAAGTTCGACTATAGCTATAGTTAGGGTTACCGTTTATAGTACTAGTAGGTAGGCTTCTTTTTAAAAATATCGTTCGTTTAGTCACGGTAATGGTATCTATTACTTACCGTCAATGATTTCAAAAGTAATAAATAAGTCAATGATTACCGTGGTTAAGTTCTTCCACCATTTTTTTTTAACTGGCTGTAAAAGAAAGTTATGCGTTCGCCGATTTTTGTATGCCACTCAATGGGAAGTTTTTCAATTTGCAACATCTACAGGTATGGATGCATCATGCATGCTTTCCCTAGAAATAAATTTTTCTAAATTCTGGCAATACTTAGGCAAAACCCTTTGGTGTTGCAAGTGTCTATCGGCAGTTAGGTTACGTATCCCATGAAATGAGCTAAGGAAGGCCTGATTACCAAATTGTGGTACTTACACAAAAAAAAGTGTATGAATGAACAGTTTCTGTAAATACCTACCCAATAGATGTCATCATGTGATGTCATGTCATGATGTGTGATGATGACATAAAACTCAACTTAAATCGATCAAAACACCTAGGTACTTTTTTCCACAGAAAAAGCGTCTTTTTTAAAGTAGGCGAGTACACCCGTCCCAAATAAAAACCTCTCTGAATAAACTCCGCATTGCGTATTAAGCGAGTACTCTCTAAAGTCCTACAGAAAGGACACTAGATGTAATAGGACGGTCCTTCGCCCGTTTTGAGGTCATAGCTAATCTTACTTTATCGATCAGCAAGGTGTTTTGATGTTCGGCTAAAAAAATACACGATTTCAAGGAGAAAATGTGTCAGTTTTGGGACTTAGCGGTCGGTTGTGTGGTGTTTCCCAGTAAATGGGTTGTAAAGTAAAGGTCACTTAGAATGTTGCTCGATGTAAAAAAAAAAACTGGTAGATATTAGCTGCATAATTTATGCGGGGTAATTGCGTAAGAGACGGACAGTAGGAATTGTTTTAATCAACATTCATTGCGTTATTTACTTCGCGAAACAGATACATTTTTCGAACATAAATGAAGCAATGGATTAGCAACAACCTTCAAAATGATTCAGGTTGTGTGTTACGCAACCCACATACTGAGTTGGGAAGAGGCTAGGCAGATGATGAAGTGGCGATAAGATCAATAAATGTAAGGTAAATAAATAAATAGACTAGGTCCGTATAATAAAAACGATTCATAGACTTCTTGGACTTAGCAGTTTTCTTAAAGCCTTTTGCTTTAATAAGTAAGTTTTTTATTGCTTGCTAGACATAGGTGGACCGTAGACGAGCACTTCGGCAAAAAAAAGAAGAAAACTTTGGTAGAAGGCAAGGAATAAACCTGAATCCTTGTGGAACCTACAAAATAAAATAAAACCTAACCTATTATTGTTCATATGTCTGAAGAATACTTCTTCTCGTCAACTATAATCTGATTTTTAATTTGCTAGACCAAAATGACAGCTGCGATGATTGTGAAATTGTCAACATAAAAAAAAATGTCGATCTCAGCTCACAACAGCAGCATCTGCAGTCACTTTATTCTAGCAAATTAACCCCATCATTCATAAATGTTGTGATGAGTGATCGTTTAGAAATAAATCTTACAATCAGAGTGTAGATCATCGTACTGGCTACCGCGTATGAATTTGCCGCTAGAGGCGCTAGTGTAACGTGAGGTCTACGAAATATCAAAAATGTCACTGTTCGTGCGTAGGCTACGCAGGTTATTTCTAATTAGAATAATGTTGTGAATATTTTGCAATCCCTGAGATTAAGTAGGTAGGTAGTACCTATGGCAAATATGAGTTACGGGTCAATGAATGTCAGTGCTTTAAAAGCGCAGCTTAAGGAACAGAGGTGCAAAATTAAGCGGGCTGAAAGAACAGCTAGCTAATTCAAAGGTTAGTTTATTCACTGTTTGCAAAAACATTTTTTTTGTTTTTTTTTTATATTTGTTTTCACGCCCGTAATAACAAACTTGGAGAGCTTATACTTCAGGACCTTAACCTTGGAGCGGTTTCGCACTGCATCCGATCCGAATCCGAGAAATGCCGGTCCAAGTGACCATAGTCCTATTTGTATGAGGGGTTGCGTACTAGATTCGAACTCTATCCGTCCGAATTTAGAATATTCCCAATTCGGATTGAAGTCGGATCTATAAATGATAAAGGAGATGTTTCAAAATGGGCCAGGTCTATGTACAGTAACTCAAAAAATAGAGAAAAATCCATAGAATCCAGGAAAAATACAGATAATTCAATTAAATGTATACTGTTCTGGTAGTGAATTGATACTTATCAATTATTTTTATCGACTTTCAACATGGCGTCTCACCGATTTAGTTACTCTGTGCTTAAAAACAAGGACAATTAACCATTGATCATAGAAATAGAACTGTTAGCTGTCACAAAAGTGTCACTTCAGTCACTTTCGTCTCGTCGTCGGTCGTGATTGTGTTCGTTTTGTTTTGAGTTTCTGGAGTTCTTTTTAACAACCTCGCTTTCGTTTTTTGGATTTAATACCGTTTCTTTCCCATCTGTTTACCTTGCTTTCGTTTTTGGACTGTTACCCGGCTTGTGTTGTAAGGACTTCGACTTTCTTGTGTGGTTTCCTCCACAGAAATAAACATGTCAAACGTCATTAATCAATCAAAATGACAGTTTACCGCCATGACGGGTTTTTGTTGTGTGTTGCAATTTCAAGTGTAATTTCTTGTGTTTACCAGCAAAACAAGCCATTTTAAAGTAATTGGACAGTTGAGAACTGTTTTAAATGAATTTTCCTATTTTTTTGTATAGTGTACAAGGACCTGGCCCAGGCTCCATACATTTTGAAACATCTCCTTTATTTTTGTAAGTAGGTTTGCACAAACACTACGTCTTTAATTCGGATCGGCACCCTAATTGCGTAACACATTTTGTTTCTTATTGCGATTCCGAACTTAAGCCAACTCCAGTCGTAATCGATATCATAGATCGGTATTGCGTAACTTCTTAAGATCCAAATGAAGTACAATCGTATAGAGATGTACATACAAAAAGGCCACAGTTGGCTTCAATTAAAAGTTTCGTTTTATCATAAATGAATTATTTGTTTCCGAATTAATATGCTATAATTTAATTTAGTTTTAATTACAACTGATGATCTACTAACGCTTACAAATGAAAATGTGCAATGTTTGCCGAAAAATTAAAAACCAATTTTTAAAACACTTTCTACCAAAAACTACCATATTTGAAATACGTAACAAAACGTATTTGCATCTGAAATTTTTGTAGATTCTAGTTCTGTGGCAAAAGTTGCATCTGACATTTTTGTAGATTTTAGTTCTGTGGCAAAAGTTAACTTCTTTTTCCGCCGTTGAAAAACTTTTATTGTAAATTGTAATGTTATCTGAATTATGTAAGTTATTATCAATTTCTTACTGTAAGATGAATTTAAGTGGTTATAAATATAAAGAGAGTGTTTGTTGAGTTTGTTTTTTTAAATGAAGTATGTTTCATGCTATTACATTAGTTCTGTTGATCTATTTTTTCAGAAATGCCTGCAACCAAAAGTTTCAGAGCGGCAGTAGGAGCTGCTGCTCCGATTTATGGAACTAATTTGCCAAGGGATCCTGGGCAAGACTAACAACAGAGCAGTTAGCAAAAGGAAAAACATTGCAGCCCGCCTCAACAGCGAGGGCGCGGGCTGCAATAAATCCCTGCTAATCCTGCAAAAAAAGCGAGGAGTAAGTAAGGAACAATTTATTTATTTATTTATCCATCCATTTATTTCAGGCATCAAGGCCCATATAAACACATACAATACAATATTAATATAAGTAACTTAAAAATACTATAAATACATACAACATTATACTAAAAAAACTAACACTAACATACACGAAGTGTCTGCGTCGTGTTTCGCTGACTGGTGTGATGTAGCTGGCCACGAAACCGGCGGTACACAACACCCACAATAATAATTATACTTGTGAGAGTGTGTGAAAAGGTGCATGTCCGTACGACGACATTTAATATCAATATACAATTCCAGTCTATGCTGCTTTTACTGTAAATTTACAACTTGACATTAATTTATTATGGCAACAAGTACGAGTCTTATTTTAGGCTGGTAGGCCTGTGCCTAGTGCATGTGGTATGAGACTTTGATTACAGAAATTAGATGAAATTATTGTCAGGGAATCAAGTCAATTTTGGACAGTGAAAGTTCATTAGTGGCATACCACCCTTACTAATTAATACTAATACCACAGCTAATACTGCTAACAAATGTGCAATTTTAAAGTAAGCATTTTTTTTTAGATTATTGTTTCAATATTAATATTTTTACTTTGCTAGTATTGGAACAAGCAAAAATATAATGCCCGAAAGAAGTCATTGGGGCTCCAACAGCAAGCTTTGGCAATGGGAGGGGGTCCTCTGCCTCCCAAATTGGCCTCCCAGCTGTGGTGATGGTGACACGACCAGCTGGTGCAACAAGAGGGAGAGGAGGCAGAAGAAGAGGTACATACATTTAACCTTATATTAAATCTATGTTAGATTACTAACTGCTGCAGTAATTACAAATCAACATAATGATGTCGCGATGCTAGTTGTTATGCTGCATAAATCTTAGCTGTTGTAAACAGTATGTTATAATGACATGTCTTTACATCTATACATATCATAAATTGAAGTAGCTTTTCACATTTGTTTGTTGAACCGTGTTGTTCTTCTAAACTATGCAATGGATTTTGATGCAGTCTTCATCATCATTGAGAGCATTCATTATGGAAGGTTTATGTGTTACGCATTAATATTTAACATAATAATAATATAGACTGACTCGTTGATCTAGTGATTGCAACTACTGCCGAGCATGAGGTCTTGGGTTTGATTCACAGGGCCGGGCAGTGTTAAGTGGGTTGCTAGTTACATCATTATATAATCATACTTGTTTTGAACAAGAGCATGACACCTTTCTTTATTGTTGATTTAAACAGTTGTGTTTTATTTTCAGAAAGTAATGCTGTAGTCTATAAATGGATGAGAGAATGAAAAATAAAAGCTGGCGCCAACAAGTCAATGTATGTGACATTTACTCTCAGAAAAGATGACTGCCCACCTGTTAAACTCAGAGATGACAATGACTGCCACATGGGACATCAGCTAAGTACCTTGGCGTACATCTCGACAGGAAACAAACATGGAAATATCACAAAGAAAAAACTAAACGAGTTTAACATCCTACTCCGAAAACTAAACTGACTCTTGGGAAGAACATCACATGGATCACTGGAAAACAAAGTTCTCACCTACAAAGCAGTATTAAAACCTATGTGGACATACGAAGTTTAGCTTTGGGGCTCTGCAAAGAACTCAAATGTGGAAATTCTCCAGCGACTTCAAAATAAAGTACTTTATTGAATAAAGCCTGAACAATTTTGAGAGACAGATTCTTCGATGGAAGAATGGACCTCAGCAGTCAATATCCGCACAAAAAATCTGCTATTGCTTTACAACCGTTTGCAAGATAAACAAGGCAAAAAAAGTTTATCTGCTGGCCTACTCCAATTGTCTCAGGATGCTTCGCTGAGACCATGTATGTGTTACCTATTTATTTTATAGATTGGTAAGTTACAATGTTACCAAAAAAATAATCAAAATTTAATTATTATTATTTCAGATCATCGTGTGACGCCTGCCGCTATGGATTGGGTGGTCCAGTTGGAGGGGAGGAGGCTGGTGACTGACCAGGGCATTGCTGCAGCCCTGCAGAAGCTGAATGTGACCCTCCATGATATGCGGGTGGCGATGGAGGCGGTTGCACAGAGCCTGTAGGGCATATCTAGACTCATAGCTCTGCATCTAAACTTTTATCTTATGTATGTTTTATATATGTTTATCTACACCCATGCTATAAATTCCTCTATAAGTCTCTGAAACAGCTTATTGCCAACATTAAAACAACAGTATCATACTAACCATGATATCATCCAAACGTGTTATAATGTTGTACTAAATTTCACTATGCAACTTCTTGTCAAAAAAAGAACATTGTCAAGTACGCGCGTTTCCCTACCACAGCGCCGTATTTAAAAAAAAAAACATAAAGGTTATTCAAATTCACGTCGTATCTCGCCATTTTTGTTGGTTAGTAGTATTGCAAAAATGTATTACTTTGTTGTTTACAAAAATGAGTGATACAAGCTTTGATTTCTAATGCAGCAATAAATAATTGTATTATTATCTCTACATAGTATGTTTGTATTAGATACTAAGCAAGTAAACTTTCCATGAATTTACATAGTTCTTACAAGCACCCTATGGTTTCAGAACCTTTTAAGGATTCATATCATATGTGTAGATATGTGTTATGTGGGTGTGTGTGGTGGTGTTGGGTGTGTGGAGGGGCCCGTGGCTAAATAATAACAGCCGCACAGGTCGATCGATCAGGTTAAGCTACGCTTGCCGCGGTTGGTCTGTGGATGGGTGACCGTCTTTACATATCGAGACCCCTCCGTGCCTCGGAAAGCACGTTAATTCGTTGGTCCCGGCTGTCATTTGTGGATCTTTGACAGTCGTTACGGGTAGTCAGAAGCCTGACAACCAGTCTTACCAAGACTGGTTGTCAGGCTTCTGACTACCCGTAACAGAAAGTCTGACAACCAGTCTTACCAAAGGGTATTGTATTACCCAGTAACTGGGTTGTGGAGGTCAGATAGGCAGTCGCTCCATGTAAAATACTGGTATTCAGCTGCATCCGGTTAGACTGGAAGCCGACCCCAACATAGTTGGGAAAAGGCTAGGCAGATGATAATGATGATCATATGTGTAGATAAAGTCTTGTATGCAACTGTACATAATTAGGTATTAAAGCACTCATGTGATACTATTATTACACTCGGCTTCGCCTCGTGTGATAACCCACATTCGTATTTTAATACCCATTACTTTACAGTAGTTGCATAAATAACTAATATGTACCTTATGTTATAGCGATAAAGTTGAAAATTAATTAAAGAAATTATACAGATTGTAGTAGCTTGATGTGCTGGCGTCTGTACAACATTAAAAAAAATTTGGTGAGGTCGGCGTTTCCTATCTGACTACTCTGAGAAGATAGGCCGAAACAAACAGAGGTCACAGTCTCTTTTAAAGTGCAGACGCAAATCTTGGTCAGAGCATGTAGATTGAAGTCTGAAATGGACTTTTGATATACAACCACACAGATTGAGTGGACCCACAGAATACAATATAATGCAGGAGAGGTCCAGTCAGTGCACGTATTTGTCAGTAATCGTGCAGCACAACACAACTTGTTATCTAACTATGTTAAAATATATTTTGTTTTCAGAATCGGAACCTATTGTTTTTATTTTAATTACCTATCCTATCTATGCAAACAGTAGGTATAATTAGTCACAACAATATTATTATTAGGTACTTAAGATCAGTACATTCGGTCTATGTAGAAGCGTAAAGGCGCGGGCCCACCGCGGCGCATGCTGTGCACGGGCACGCGGCGTATTTTAGCTGCGTGTATTAATTTGTTTGAAAACGTGGGTCTACGTTTCCACACGAAGACTCACGACTATATATAGCGTGCCAAGGCGCACGGAGAGGCTACGCACGTGCCACTGCTATCCACGGACACGGGTTTCACTGCGAGAAAATGCGCTGCGATAAGCGAGCTGTACGTAGTCGTGGGTCGTATTCGTGTATTCCAGTGGAAACGTAGACACACGTCGACAGCGTTGAGCTATGTAACCGCCTATTCGAGCAAGTCACGCATGTATCAATGACGTCAATTCATGCGTAGCCTCTCCGTGGGTTGCAGTTGACACAACCACATACATTTTCTTACAAAGTGAAGCTTAATACACGTGCGTAGCCTCTCCGTACGCCGCGGTGCCGTACGCCGCGGTGGGCCCGCGCCTTTATGCTTGGAGTAACTTATTACTTTTAAAGTTAGTACTTCCCGTTAAAAATGGCAAAGCGGAAGCTACGATTGAGTACTGTTTATTTGAGAATTATGTTACGCAAGTAATACTGAACTAATAAATCCATAGTAATTTAGATCTAAATCATGAACATTTATCGATACCAGAATTACCAGAGGGCAGAAACTGGACACGTCCTTTGTGAACTTATACTTTATTGTCGCTAGTGTATAAGCTTTCAGCAGCTAAGTGTATGTTTGAGTATTGCCTGGGAGGGATAGAATAAATAGAAAATGAACATAAAAAATATGTGATTTAGGATTTATTTATTTATTTAAACATTAGCTTATTATTATGATGTATAATTACTTAATAAAATATTTCCTTCGTTCGTTTCGTTTTACTAGATGTCTCTGTGGACACTAGTAGGTTCCATGCGAAGCAGTCGCCAGTGCGAGTAAGGGGCCCTCGGGAATGGACGAATGACTTCTTGTCATCGGACCATTGGCCTTCCTAATACCTATTTCCTTATGACATGGATGGCCTTGACACAAACTGCCTTTGCAGTGAACACTAAGCAGTCACTGTAATGTGTCCTTGCATACCGAACCAAAATCAATGCAACCTAAACCCTACGACTACGCCGTAACCTGTCTACGACACCTTGTCTACCCTCATCAGCAGAGACATGCCCTTTGTGAGGAAGATATATGTGTCGCGAGATTTATATATTGTAGTCAATGGGGAAGCGTGCATTATTGACTAAATTGTGCAAGACTACACAAGCATTTGCAAATCTTCTTGCTTTCACAGAAGAATAATGCTATACCCTATGAGCCAATAAGCACAGCCAGCGAGTCTTCAAAACTTCAATGCAGCGTTCGACTACAATGCGAGTCTGGACATGACACTGCGTGTAGTACTCCTCTGGCGACTCCGATGCAGCACGAAAGATAGGCGTCATCAGAAACCACCTTTGGGCGTACCCGGAGTCTCCTGAAAATGAAAAAAATATAGTGGATAAATTATTATGTTAGTTTAAAGATGCATCTGTTTTGATTTTATTTACATAATCAGCCTATAATGTTCCCACTGCTGCGACACAGGTCTCCTCTTACTGAGAATGGGCCGCAATCCACCACGCAGGCCCAGTGCGGGTTGGTAGATGTCACATGTCTTCGAATTTTTGGTCCTAGGACATGGCGGTTTTTTCACGATGTTATCCTTCACCATTTTGAGAGCAGTGGTGATGAAATAATTTACACAAAGTAAAGTGCCTGTCTGAGTTCGAACCTGTGACCAACAGCTCGTAAGTCGCGGCCAGTACCACTGGGCCATACTCTCTATTCATTTTTTATAAGACAATAGTTATTTTATATTATACTTTTTTAAGTAAATAATATTTTTTTTTGTTACCTAGTAGCCAGCACACTTCACCTTGATGATGTAAGCGGTGCATAAAATTATGAATAGGCCACTGGTTCCAAATACGGGAATCATGGCTGGCCCCCCCAAATGACGCATCAATATATTGAATGCAGCATCACAAACCTGAAAGTATTGTCAATGTTTTAATTACTTTTTATATATTAGTAGGTGAGTTTTGGTGCTGAGTGCAACTATAGTCCTATTACTTCTACCATAAGTTTTAATATAAATATAGATAATTTAAACACTGATCTAATATATTTGTTGGTGGAATTCAAATTTTAATTAGATTAGTAACAACAAGATTATTATTAGGTACTTACAATCAGTACATTCAGGCTATGGCTATAACCAGTTTTCAGTTAAAATAAGTTTCCTAATTTTCATCCACCCTGGATTATAGCAACATATTGTGTACCATCAATGCATCCACCACACCGAGAAATTGAAATATATCCATAAATCTGAAACAAAACAATTAGATCAATTTAATCATCATCTGCCTAGCCTTTTCCCTATGTTGGGGTCGGCTTCCAGTCTAACCGGATGCAGCTGAATACCAGTATTTTACATGGAGCGACTGCCTATCTGACCTCCACAACCCAGTTACTGGGTAATACGATACCCCTTGGTAAGACTGGTTGTCAGACTTTCGGGCTTCTGACTACCCGTAACGACTGTCAAAGATCCACAAATGACAGCCGGGACCTACGGCTCCGAGGCACGGGGGGTCTCGATATGTAAAGACGGTCATTCATCCACAGACCAACCGTGGCAAGCGTAGCTTAACCTGATCGATCCACCTGTGCGGCTGTTATTATTTAGCCACGGGCCCCTCGCCACGCCACCACGGCCACGGGGGTTATTAATTAGATTAATTTAATAAATAATTCAAATGATATTAATATTGAAAGAACATTTTTTGTGTTAAACCAATAGAAACAAAGGCAAATTATAGTCATAGATCTTTAAGCCTTGTATGTTTAATACTCTTGTACCCATGGTTATACACTTTCATACTCACTCCGTTTTTACAGCATCCTTCTCTTCCTGTATCAAAGGAAATTTAATATATTTCTTTTTTAAATAGCTGTTGTTGAGAACGTCTGTAACCTAAAACAAAGAGAAAATGATGTCAGTAAAGATTGTTAGTACTATTATATAGAAATAGTTAGTAGTAGCACTTACTTTGCATAGACAATTGTGTAATGTTTGTGACAGCCCCAGATGGTAATATGCACCAATATTTTTCTGAAATGCCCCATTGGCATAAAATGCTACTGCTGCTAAGACCTGTAAAATTATGTTATTAAATTAAACACAGTTTTTGAAGACACTTGCTTAGACTTTGTAATAACTTGATTTTAACAGTGTCCTAAGTGTCCATGGAGTTTCTTGTCCGTATTTCTGCATTAGAATCTATGTTTTGGAACGGGCAACTAGCTTTAACTTTCTGACAAACTGACTCCTTGTCATTTAAAAAGTGCCTGTTTGGTTTTATTGAAATATAATGCTTGTATTGACCAACCTTTAAATATATATGATATGACAGAAAAGTTACCTTTAGGTCCGGACGTGTAGCAGATTTACGTCGTGGTTTCAGAAATGGAAATACTTCCTTAGCCTAGCCTAAAGTGGGCCACGAAGTTATTCGTTGGAAAATCGAGCGTTGCTGGGACTCCTCAAAAGTCTGCGGCTTATCATAAACCCGTCTTTGAGACGTTGATCTTCCGCAATATGCAACAAATAACCTTGTGACATTGTGGAAGCTGAAACAATAATAAAACTAAATTAGGAGATAGCCAAAAGTGATTTTTATTAGCACTACTTACGTGCGGCTGCCTAGGATATTGCCGGTATCTAAAATACCAAAAATATAGATTTAATGTTGCAGTTCTACACAAACACACATTCACAATTTATCTAAAAGGTGTTCGCTCACCTAATTTCGTAATAATTATGGAGATTTTATGAGTAAATCCCAAATTAATGTACAAAGAAAAATGAATGCGGGCAGTATGTTGCCTTCGGTATCGGAATCAAATTTCTAGTTGGTTTGAAACCAACTGACAGCTGTCAAAATGATTACGCAATTCGAATAATAGCCTTTATAAGCACAAATCGTTCATTCTTTATCGTTTCATTCCAATGAGAAATTGGTATCAGACGATAGTTAAGTTACGCAATACGAAAAGCGTAAAATGAAGCCAACTGTGGTGGAAACTAAGCCGATCAGTCTGAATCATTTCCAGATAATGTGTTACGCAATTAGGCTGCGGATGTAGTGCGAAACCGCTCTTACTCGACAGCAGCGGCGCCAACTGGTGAGCACACAACCGATAGAGGATACTTAGTCAGGATAGCCCTCATTCGCAATGGATACTTACTGTCGAATTGTCAAAATGTCAAAATTGACATTACAATAAGTACTTAATACTAATACGCCTATCTACTTAGCAGTTAAAAAATACCTTGCAAAATGTCCCGTGTTTTGCCGCCATTAGTGTCTTTTATTAGCTCCCAGAATAATAGCGTAGGTGGTACTATTAATATCCGAAAACGACTACCTCCCACTCATCAGCTTCCGAGCTTTTATTAAACAAGTTGGATAACTTTCTAGGGAAAACATGGAAATATAACTCATCTGATGTGTTTAAATTCATTCATTCATTCATTCTGTTTATAATTTGATTGACGTCATTGAGATAGTTTCATCATTCATTCATCACATGTAGTCAAAGTACTTTTAATTCTCTTTGATCTTATAGTACTATCTTTGCTAAGTAACAGTTTGACATCACCTATAGAGGGTAACCCTTTTTTTTTTTTTTTTTTTTTTTTTTAAGGATGGGAAATCATCCAATGACCCCTCCCGCTCTGGGTGGAGCGGAAGGGAGTGTCAGACTCTTACTGACTAAAACCCATCCGTGTTCCTTCCTTAGCCCTTTATGTTCCGGGGCAGCGGTAACCCTTTCGGACAATCCCGCTGCCCCGGCAGATAGAGGGTAACCCTAAGGTTACCATTTCAAAATTTTAAAAGTCCTGGCAAAAAGCCGAACATTTTATTTGTATTGTTTCTTTTTTCAGTTTTAATTGTACTTACTTTTCTATTTTATAAAAAATCCCTTACGTTGAAAAGTCCGGAAAAATTGCTATTCCGGACAAAGTCTGGACGGGGGGTCAAAAAGCCGGACATGTCCTGAGGTTGCGCTAAAGAGGGTTGAAACACTAGGGCCATGGGGTCCGAGTGCAGTGAGAGAGAGAGAGAGTCGACTCTTTACGTGACCAGAGGGGCTGGCCTATTTTTTGGCCAAAGAATCAGCATTACCATACAACGTGGCAATGCTGCCAGCCTTTTGGGCACGTTTCCTGTTGACAGCGATGCGGACGAATTTTTTGATGCCCTTTGATTAGTTCCCCTCCCCTTTTTATATAGGTACTTGTACATATTATTATTTTAAGACTGTTAGCTTTTTAAATTATGTAAATATTTGAATCTAATCAAAATTCCCTAAGTAAATTCATGGTTACAATTTGCGCGGAGATGTCTATCGGTATTCATTCGTAAAGACGCCAGCACATCAAGCTACCCGAAACTGTCAAAATTCCCAATCAACTTTGAACCTTATTTTTTTGCGATAAAGTTGACAATCTATTAAATAAATTTGACAGATGGTAGTAGCGTGATGTAATGGCGTCTGTACATACAGACTCACCTACTCTGGCTAGCTCAGGCCAGCAGATAAATGCAAAGCCGAATGCCCGTCGGAAATGCAAAATACCTGTGGCGGTACCACGGCACTGTCTATGTGTGGTATCTCGGTGTTAATTAACTCATGTAGGTTTAAAGAATGTGCGGATGCGGAAGTCAGACTAAATACTAAAATACCGAATCGGTCTGGCCTTTTCCGAACTATATATGTTGAAGTCCGGCTTCTATTACCTATATCTAACCAGCGGGGTAATAACAGTAGGAATGGCTTTAATTTTGACAGTTTAACAACATTCATTGCATTATTTACGTTGTTGAGCTGACAATTTTTTCGAACATACTTAGGAAGCAATGGATTAGCAATATGATTCAGATTTTGATTGAAAGTGCGTTACGCATTTAAGGTGCAGATGCAGCTGAATACCAGTATTTAACATGGAGCGACTGCCTATCTGACCTCCACAACCCAGTTACTGGGTAACACGATACCCCTTGGCTTACCAAGGGGTATCGTCCACCACCAACCAGTCTTAACTGCGGTTGTCAGACTTTTGGGATTCTGACTACCAGAAACAACTGTCAAATATCTTCGAATGGCAGCCGGGACCAAAGACTTACCATGCTGTCCGAGTCACGGAGGGTAATGGATGGTCACCCAGGTCACCCATCCACGAACTGACCGCGGCAAGCGTAGCTTAACTTTTAATCGACCCGTGTAGCTGTTATTATTTAGCCACGCCATGAGCCTCACGAGCAAAGTTAAAAATAACATTTAAAAACCACCCTTTCACTCATAGTGTTTTCCAGTTAAAACTCTTAAAACGTAAATAAAACAGTTTTTTATTTAATTTAATGGCTGATTTTTCAATCGACAGATAATTTTTATTCGTGGAATAAAATTGACGTCTGACAGTTTTTGTATGGAAGAACTGTCAAAAATTCAAAATTATTTCTCCCATAAAATTATCTGGCGTTGGAAAAATCAGCCCTAAAAAAAACCAATTCGAAATCAACTAACAATCGGCGTAATGAAATCCCGCCAATAATCCATAACAAAAAGAATACAGTATAACCTGACTTACCTATTTGAGTAAAAAGAATTACCAAGTACGTGGCGGGAGGCGAAACGGGAAAAGTATGAATGACTCTGTCACTCCTACTGCGGGAGTACTGCTGTCCTTTTCTCACTTCTCACTCGCTTCAGACGTGTGACATCCCGTGGGCTTTGACTGCGGTCTAGGGCTGTGCGAAAGCGATTAAAATAATAATATTTCTTGTTATTTTAAAGGTGGTGTTTTCGTAATGAAATTGCTTTTTAGGTACCTACTCATTTTTGGGGCCTGTGGCTAAAATAATAACAGCCGCACGGCCGCAAGGATCGATCTTCAAGGTTAAGCAATACTTGCTGAGGTCGGTCCGTGGAAGGGTGAACGACCATCCATTATTTACCAAAACCCCTCCGAAAGCACGTTAACCCGTTGGTCCAGCTACGAATCTTTCAAAGCTGTTGCAGGTAGTCAGAAGCCAGAAGCGGATAGTCAGAAGGTAGTCTTACCAAGGGGTATTGTGTTACCCAATAACTGGGTTGTGTAATATTGGTATTCGGCTGCATCTGCGGGGACACACTAACAGTCGCAATGGCTTCGATTTTGACAGTTCAACAATATTCATTGCTTTATTTAAGTATGTACGTTGTTGAGCAGACACATTTTTCAAAATGATTGAGATTGTCATCGAAAGAGTGTTACGCTATTAGGGTGCCGGTTAGACTGGAAGCAGATGGTGATGTTTTGGGGCCGAGAAATTAAAACTATATATCCATACTACCTTCTTCAATCACCTTTCGTCTGCACCGTATAAATGCGAAAGCAATTCTTTCTCCTTTCTTTTTCTCTTGTCTGTGTCTGTTACATTTTTGACGTGATTACGTCTTTTAAATTGCTTCCACAGAGGGAGGCGAGTAAAAAAAAATATGATAACAAAATCGGGGGATACAGTTTTTTGTTGCAGTTTCATACCTATAATCTCCATCCTAAATTCCATTACACCATTGGATAGCTAAAGGATCAAAGAATTAATTACGCCAAGCGAGGACTGTAACGCATCGCGCGCGGTGGAGGGAGAAGCGACGCCATTTTTTTTGCGAAGCCACAGACAAAAGCTGGAAAAACTATAAATACTCCTCATCATGTCCTGTTCCTTAATCTCTTAAAGACACCTTCTCTTCCCTCATATGGGCATGAACTCAGCAAAGTGGAAACGGGGCTGACTGCCCCGAATCAGCTAAACGTGCATTTATATCAGGCCAGTTTTAGGCTATTACAATTCACAAGATTGACGCTATTGCCTCCCTCGAAGATTTCTGGGCTGATACTATTTATATTTCCACTTTCCACCGCTATGCTTGACGCTAAGAAGAAGAATAGGTACCCCTCTGACTATGATTCTCTGACTGGTCCAGTATTAATGAGCATTACAAATCCACTTTTGTCAAAAAGTTCCTCTTTGTTTAACCACTTATTTCATTAAGGTCGGCAAGTCCTTAGGGAGGCATTAAAGTATCCTCCACAAGTCTGCGCTGCACCCTGGGCAGTTCACCTTGCTGAATATTCTTTATACAAGCTCTTCAGAGCGAAGATCGTGACTCAAATTGTGAATGTGCGCCAAATATGTCGGCCCTGAGGCCCTACACCAAGTGAAATTCTATCAGCGATATCAACTCAGCCTATCGCAGTCCACTGTTGGACATAGGCCTCTCTCAGGCTGCGCCACAACACCCTGTCCTCCGCCTTCCACATTCAGTCTGTCCCAGCCACCTTTTTGATGGTCGATCCATCTAGGTTGGAGGCGTCCTACCTACACTGCGCTTGCCGATACGCGGTTTCCACTCCAGAACTCATCTGCTCCAACAGCCATCGGTCCTTCGATAAATATGACCAGCCTACTGCCACTTCAGCTTGCTATACTCTGCAAGCTAAGTCGGTAACCACGGTTCTTTTCTAGGTAATTCTTGATCTTATCTTTCCCAGAAACTCCGAGCAAAACCCGTTCCAGTGTCAACGTTTCGGCACCACTATGTCATAACGGGCAGGACGCCCTGGTTGAAGACCTTAGTCGCAATAGCGAAAACTCAAAAATATATTGGATTGACAAGCAACCGAAAAGCGTATGTCAATCCTGTTGAAGGTCGTTGTAGAAATACGAAACGCTTTGAAAGCTCACTTGTCTTGTGAAAAGATAAAGTTTGTGATAGAAAAAAAAAAGAACTGGCTCGAGAATCGATTCTGTCCACATTGTTGATAATACTAAACTATTGTTTTTTCACCTGATCCTCATAATTATTATAGTTTGTGTCTATAAAAGTGGAATGAACTTAAACTCAACGGTTACCTACCTACCAATATTTTGCGGTTTTCCTCATAGCTTCCGGTGATTTGGAATCTGCTTTTTAACATTGCGTTTAAGTTCTTTTGACACAGTTTTTACCATATAATTTTACTGTTTATCTAGCCTGTAATATCTCACTGCTGGGCAAACGCCTCCCTCTCCCGTTTCCACACTGTGTTCATTTTAGTAACCATAATAATTTTGTCAGCCTTTGTCTAGCCCGTGGCCCTTGCAATTTGCAACCAACGCTGCCCACTTTCATGCTTCCAATCCTTGGACGCTACTAGGTTAAAAGCGTTACATCATCTCGCCTTTCCAGGTATCCAGCCTGTCCAAGTCCATTTGAGTTTAATTACATTGTTTTCCAGCATCAATGATCGTAGTCTTCGGATCTAGACATTTGGAACTTGCTACCAAATTCAGCTCAGCTTTATGCCAAACATAGAACGCTCCGTGGGTCCCTGTACAACTCGACACGATCAATCACAATCTGAATCATTTTGAACGATATTGCTAATTCACTGCTTCATACGTTCGAAAATGTGTCTACACAACAACTTAAATAATGTAATGAATGTTGTTGAACTTTCAAAATTGAAGCCATTGTTACTGTTAGTGTATTTCGTAATTACCCCACTGTACCTAAACAACCTCCAGCGTGAGTGTCCACCGTAAGAGTCACTAGCTTCCGCCCGCGGCTTCGCCCGAAAGGTATGTCGATAAAAACTATCCTATGTCCTTCCCCGGGATGCAATCTATCTCTCTGCCAAATTTTATCGAAATCTGTTCAGTGGTTTAGGCGTGAAAAGGTAACATACAGACAGACAGAGTTACTTTGAATTTATAATATTAGTATGGATGATGAGCAAAAATACTGCTAGGGGTTTGATATCTAACTTGAACTCAAAATTCCTCAAGTTTAGTGCAGCTCTTAGGCTTAACTCTTTTCTAGCCTCCTTGCTACATCGTACTTCCAAAACACCAGCCGACCCACTCAGTAACACGTAACGGACGGCGCCCACGAGCAACTTTTGTCTCAACAACTAATTTGTTTCTCGCATCAACTGGCATCAAGTCTACCGGTTTGTATGAAAGTGCTGTCTTCGTCGCGTCGCTACATGCGCCCCCTACACAAATCTAATAAATAAATTTTAAAATAAACAACAACAAGCAGCCCTGCCGGCCGCCGCCCTCTCGCATAAAATCAATATTAATGGAGGTCGCTTCACCTCTAGATGTAGCATGCCTCTCACTTTATCAACATTACTACTGCATATCGAGTATCGATTGCTTTTGTTTGGAAAACGATTTTAATCGATACATTAGAGATGGGTTTAATACCAGACGGATAGTAGATGGACAGTTTACGGTAACGCGGAGGTTGATTAAGGATTGTTTTCCAATTTTAAATTCAAATTGTTGATGTTCGAATTTTTTTTTTTATAACGGACCCTGCTAAGATATTATGAGATGACAAGATACAAAGAAGTAAAATAAATAACTAATATTATAAAAAGGTAAAAATTGTTGTAAAAACTACCAGTCGGATTTGAAATTTTTTGATAGCCTAATTCTTGAGGAAGGCTATTTAACATCACGCTATCGACCCATAAGAGCCGAAAAATTGTCAAAAAATCAGAAAGAACGCTAGGCGAAAACTAAATAACAGCGCGGGCAAATCACACATTGGGAAGTCTTAACAGTAAGATAAGAATAGACTAATCTACACTTATAAATATTATAAAGAAGTAAAAGGACATCACACATTAAGCACAAAAAGCTAAGGTGCATTGAAGAATTGAAGACACCGACTAGAAGAATCATCAAAAGTCACATAGAAATGCCGGAGATGCAGTACATTTATGCATATAACTTCGTACATAAGAATAATAACCTAATGTTTTTATATACCAAAACCTTCCTGAAAGTATGTCTGGTTCATTCGTTTTTGAGAAAATCGCGGACATACATACATACTTACGGGTCGAATACAGAACCTCCGTTTTTGAAGTAGGTTATAAATATGATTGACGCGCAGCGCCCCACGGTTTCACCCGCATACGTTTTCATATCGTGGGAATATCGGGATAAAAAGTATATGTGTTAATCCTAGTTATAAACTATCTGCGTGCCAAATTTTATCATCCAAATCCGTGCAGAAGTTTTTGCGTGAAAGAGTAACAAACATCGTTCCATCCATCCATCCATCCTCACAAACTTTCGCGTTTATAATATTAGTATTAAAAGTATTTAATAGTATTAAAGTATTAATATTAGTATTAATGTAAAAAGTATTAAGTAGTGTAAAAGTGTTTGTGCAAACCTACTTGCTTGCTTGTGCTTTCCGAGGCACGGAGGGGTCTTGGTATGTAAAGATGGTCACCCATCCAAGGACCGACCGCGGCAAGTGTAGCTTAACCTGGTCGATCGACCCGTGCGGCTGTTATTACTTGCCACAAGCCCCTACAAACCTACTTACAGAAATTAAATCATTTATCACATTTACCTACTCCCCAATTGTATGTATTTAATAAACCAAAAGAATCCGTAATCTGACTCAAATCACAATAACCCGAAGCGTCAATAATAATAATTTATAAAAGATTAAAAGTGTGATGTCAAAGATTCCAGTTTTAAGGAATTCAAAAAGTAGTTATTTTTAGAAAAAAATAATTTTTACGTTCAACTGTATTCAAAATCCTTCGACATTGATTGTACAACATTGTGGGGTGACTATGTTTTTTTATATTATTGGGACCGTCCTGCGGAGTAATTGCGTAACACACTAAGAGCCAGCGCACACCAGCGACTTTTTGTTGACCGATAGTTTGATCGTTCAGGGAATTAGTATAGAGCTAAATTGAAGTGCACGCATTTGGCGATTAAAAATCGTTGATAGCTCCATACTAATTCACGAACGATCAAACTATCAAACTAGCGGTCAACAAAAAGTCTTACAGTAGGAATGGCTTTCATTTTGAGAGTTCAACAACATTCATTGCGTTATTTACGTAGGTGAGCAGACAAATTTTTCGAACATATGAAGCAATGGATTAGCAATAATTTGATTTGAGATTGATAGTGTGTTACGCAATTAGGGTGCAGTTTATTATATAAGGTGATCTTATTATTATTATTTATCGTATTGGATTGAGCTATACGAGAATAAATGTAGCCCATATCATGGTATTTTTTTTGTTAGTGTTAGGTAGTTAGTCTTTGGCCTGACTCCGCAGGGTGCATGAAGGTCCTTTTAACGCAGCGCAAGGTCAAAAACGTATATATCTATGATAAATTACTTTATTATAAGTAAGTACCTAATCATTTCTTATTAAGTCTGCGTTATTACAGTTCATAATTAATTACGCCGTGGTTTCTTAACGATATTGTAAATGTTTTTGCTTAGACTAGGATATTATGACACCCTTGTGGCTGTGAAATTAAAGTAAAATGTTAGCAGCTTTAATCTATATAAACTAATAATAAAGCTGAAGAGTTTGTTTGTGTGTTTGAACGCGGTTATCTCTGGAACTACCAGTCGGATAGCCTAATTCTTGAGGAAGGCTATAGGCTATTTAACATCACGCTAGGACCCGTTGGAAACGAGTAAAAAAATAAAAGCCATTACTACTGATAATGTGTTACGCAACTACATAATAAATCATCATTATCAACATCATGATAAAAAGACATAAATAACTACGACCATTCCGGTTTTAAAATAAATAAACAAAGCGAACCTACCTTAAAAACTCCCATTTTAAGAATTCACCTAATTGTTCTCACCAACATGGTCACCGCACCGGTACAGTCGGCGACAGCTGCATCAGAATATCCTATTACATGCAAAAAACACACCCTACTTTGAAGTTATTAGTTAAATTTATTGTACACTACAAATGTAACTTGTAGTTATAAAACTTTACGACGATTGCTCATTTAAAAGTGACAGTTAAACAAAAAGATCTTAATTGTTTTACACCGTTTAATGAAATTATAATTAGCTGACTTAAAAAGGAGAAGGTAAGTTTTGTAATAGTCAATCACAATCTGAATCATTTTAAAGGATATGTCTCATCCATTGCTTCATATGTTCAAAAAATTTGTCAGCTCAATAACGTAAATAACGCAATGAATGTTAATAACTGCCAAAATGGAAGCAATACCTCGCTGGATATTTATAAGTGAAATGTGGGTGTACTATAGATACCTACACCTCTGCTTAACCCTCTCTGGGTAAGTATTACAGGCGTAATGTTATGTAAAGTCTATTCAAACTTGTTTCAAATTAATATTATTTCAAGTTAAACAAATAACAACTTTATTTTAATGGGAATAAAGTTGATTTCAGAGTGAGTAGCACTATTGAAAAAGTTATAAAAATGTTTGAAGTTGTAACGTAAACTGAACTTTATTGTGTGGGTTTTAAAGTTATTTTTCCTTATACTTATATTTGTTTACATGTTTGCCAAATAAATATAAATCGCGAATGCAGTAGGTATAGGTTCTGTTATACAGGAAGATTTTTTAATCACCATCCAAATTTTTACAGTGTGTTCTACTCATGATTATACACCACCCCATGATTATAGAACAGCCTGTAAAATTTTGGATGATGATAAAAAAATCTTCCTGAATAGGTGCTTTATCGCGAATGATGAATCTGAAAGTAATGTTGTAGCTTGTAACCAATTTTGACAAACTTCAATAGTTTTTATTTTGTTAACTTGAACTACTCTTATTTCCTTAAAAGTACTTACTTTTAATATTACTCTGCATACTAGTTCTTATATCTGTGAGTACAATACTGTTTTTTTTTTTGCCATTAATGTCTTGGGTGACCATCTTTACATACTTCCGCGCCTCGGAAAGCACGCCCGGCTGACATTCGTGGATCTTTGACAGCCGTTACGGGTCGTCAGAAGCCCGAAAGTCTGACAAACAGTCTTACCAAGGGGTATCTCGCCTTATCGTATTACCCAGTAACTGGGTTGTGCAGGTCAGATAGGCAGTCGCTCTTTGTAAAATACTGGTATTCAGCTGCATCTGGTTAGACTGGAAGCCGACCCTAACATAGTTGGGAAAAGGCTAGGCAGATGATGATGATGCTGCCATGCTGGGCAAAGTCCTCCCTACTCTCTTTTCATCTCTTAGTCCAGACCAAGAGCTGCCAAGGATCAATCTTTATTAACCGGTTGAATACAGAAACAATTAAAAAGCCATTGTGTCTCGCGTGGATCCACGTACTCTATCAAGGGTTAAGTCCAGCTCATCCCGCCATCTCTATCTGGGCCTGCCGCGATGTCGTGTGCCAAACTTCAGTTGTTAAGCTTCTCAAGTTCTGAGTTGAGCTGCACGATTTCTGACAAATGCGTGCACTGACTGAATCCGCTCAATCTGTGTAGTTCTTTCCTCAAAAGACCATTACAGACCCAATCTACATGGTCTTCACAATGATCTGACCGAGATTTGTCTGGACTTTAAAAGAGACTGTGACCTCTGAGTTTGTTTCGGATATTCTTCTCAGAATGGTCAGATAGGAAACGCCGACCGCGACCTCATCTAATTTAAAAATAATATGATTAACGTGTAAAAGTGTTTGTACAAACCTACTTACAGAAAATAAATCATCATCATTCACTTGTTCCAAATTTTTTTTTGAATTTACGACATTTAGCTACGGTTCGGATATTTCGTAGCCCACAACCGTAAAATGGCTCTAATAAAATTATCCCATAAAATATTTGATTAACATACACCCTACAGCTTAAAAAACCGGCCAAGTGCGAGTTGAACTCGCACACGAAGGGTTCCGTATCACCATACAATATTTAACACCATATATAAAATAACGGAAAAAGAAATCACGTTTATTGTATGGGAGCCCCCCCTTAAATATATATTTTATTCTGTTTTTGGTATTTGTTGTTATAGCGGCAACAGAAATACACATTCTGTAAAAAAATCAACTGTTTAGCTATTACGGTTCTTGAGAAACAGCCGGGTGACAGACAGACAGACAGACTTTTAACCCTTTGGGTACGGAACCCTAAAAAAACATCTCTTTAAAATAATACAGGCCGTATTATTTTATCTTTCGATATACCTCTTTAGGTGATCCTTTTGGCTTTTTCTAAGGCACAAGTTTAGATTACTCAGCCCAACCAGTTCGTCGTAATGATATTTAATTACGATACCAGAACAAAACCGCTACAGATAAATGAAAAGTAAACTCAAAACTGGTTTAAAAATTTCTCCGATGATCCACAAAAAATATTAACTTGTTGATACCAATGCAATAATACTAGCATCTTTGTCAACTTCCGTCGAATATGTCCCATTTTAACCCGATCTAGATTAGAAAGGATAACGAGAAGTAAGACAGTTCTTGTAAGCTGGCCGGGCTGGCCGCCATTACCTCACGGGAGCATTGACCTCGCATATGTGGTGATGGTGACCGCTTGCTGTCAAGTCGGCGAATCAATCTGCCATCGATATTATTGATACTTAGACTTTATAATCTGTGCCTTGGTACAGGGATCTAGATTATCTGTGGTTCATTTTATACATAGAATTTTTTGGCGGCATTATTTGGAATTCGACTGTCTCTTCAGATTTTCCTTATCCTGGCTTAATAGAAAAGAATGGCTGGTTAATTATGTACACAATGCTGGTGTCAGCACAGCTTCTACGTTCTTCATGGATTCCATACTTACAATGTTTCTCCTAAAAAAACTACTTGTCCAAATGATATCCCTGTTGTACGGGAATCAATCCATTTCTATGTTTCCGACCATTATATCCGTGGCGTTGGAAGACGACAGCATAGGCTCCTGTGCCACCCGCCTAAGTGGCGCTCTCGTCGAGCTGGCAATAGCCCCACTGCTAGAGCAATTACTCTAATCAATGAGTTCCTTAAATGTATTTCAGATTCCAGACTCGCAAAGTACAATCGCAAAAAGTAATTGTATAGTTTATAGTTTCTAAGTTGATGTAAGGTTGTTCCTGTTTGCAAATTTATGGTCTTACTTCTTTTTTTTTTATTAGTCTTAAGGTTTTTAATTGACTGGTTGGTTAGGTCTGTAATGTAATTTAAAATTAGTGTACTTAAGTAATTAGCATATATATGTATAAGCGATTTGGTGTAAACTATAGGATTATATTTAATGAATGAATCACAACATCTGTATTTCTTGAAATGCTAGCAGAAGCGTATAATAATTGTGCACCCTCGTTTCGCCAGTTATGTTTCAGTCCCCGGCCGTGTGCCGATTTTTCATTATCTATGAAAAAATAGGAATCAAAGAACTCTATCAGTTGCTTTTAAAGTATTTGAAGGTTATTGTCAGCTGTCTATCATTGACTTATTCGCCTTCTACGAGTATCATCTAAGTTAAAAAATGAGCAATATTCTATACTGAGTATTCTATGCGGGTAGTATCTATGGCTATGTATTTTCTATGACTCTAAGTTAAAATTTTTGGAAACCACGTTTTGTTTGTTTACGTCAATATTTTCAATTTTATTTCTCTGTCTCGTTTATTGTTACAGATCTTTGCTCAATCGCTGCCCTAAAAACAACTGTTTCGAAATTAAATGGCTACCGCACCCACCCCCATTCGTAAGTGAAGTTATAAAGACAAACATAACGCTAGCTTCCTCGCTGGGTAAACAGGAAGGCCCGTATGTCTACAAAGGTCCTTACCGCGTTTTTTTTTTATTTATGGTTACCTACCTTCTTTCTTGTTTTATTAGGTAAACAGGGAGGCAGGTTTTATTTTGACGAAGCTGAAGGCTTTCTATGGTTTCTGCCTACCCCCATGGGAATAAGCCGTGACTTTATGTAAGTATGTATAGGTACGTATGTGTAGTTTTATTATTGATCCTAAATTCTTAACTGGAACTAACCTAAAGTCAACCTTACACGAAGTTTATGACATAAAATCAATATTAAAACCGATTGCAAGCCCAGAATTTCGCGAAATTCAAGATTATAGCCAAACAAACAACTTTTGATTATACCGGGAATTGAACCTGGAGTTTCCGTGTTTTCTCCTAATATTACTGCATAACATCAGCAAGTTACATAACATTCTCTATCGAACTACGAGTAGCATAAATAAGCATAATTAGCCTTTGGCTATAATGTTTCCACTGCTGGAACACAGGCCTCCTCTTGGTGAGAGGGAGTGGGCCGTAATCCACCACGCGGGCCCAGTGCGGGATGGCGGAAGTCACATATCTTCGAATTTTTGGTTCTAGGCCATGCCGGTTTCCTCACGATGTTATCCTTCACCATTTTGCGAGCAGTGCTGATGAAATAATTTACACAAAGTAAACTATTAGTTCTATTGAACCACATATTTCTGCTCAATCCGCTTTAGTATTATTACGAGTTTTGAATAGTAAATCGCTCGTATGATTACATTTCATTGTTCCACGCCGAGCGCAAAAGGGGACTATACGCCATTCTGTGCCCACTAAACAGGTAGACACAACCGTACCGGTGAAAAGAGACAAAACCATAGCGATTGCCCACCGCTACATTTTAACGCGAACGTTTAGACAGACGGGACTTTCTTTCACATCGTACGGCCAATCAATACAATAACAATCAAACAACCTGTCACGCCAACATACGCAAATACACATACAAACGACTCAAAACGATGCCACCGTCGCATTGGACGTGAAAAAATAGCCTAAAAACATGTGCGATAAGTGTATATAGTGTGTTTTAACTACAGGACGCTACATCGGTTAGGCTTTGAGCGCACGGGGACGCGACGCGTTGTAATCTGCGATCAAAATGGAAGCCGTCGGCCATCTTAGGTCTGCCGCGAGCGAGAGAGCGGTCCGCTTCGGGAATTTGGGAAATTGGTGTTTTTTTCTGTTGTAAAGAGAGCAGTATATATAAGAGGTCGGTAGGCAGAGGACAGGGCGGGCTAGCGGGGGGAGTCTCGGCACGGGTAAAGCGGTGTGAAGGGAAAGAACTGCGGTCGGTCCGCGCGGCGTTAAATGTCCTGCGATAGGTCTCGAGATATTTCGCTCGTAAATCAATGTCACTTCGATTATAATCTGATGCGAATACGAAGTTTCGAATTTATGTGTATAATTGTTTTGTATAAATTCTTGAGGTATTTGCTTAGGCTACGAAATGATATGCTGTAATGTATGGCGTATTTAAAATCTGTAGTTTTAACTAAATATTAAACCACCTAAACAAATAAATACCCCCAAACACCACGCGCCGACTGTTTGCTTTGCTTCAATGATCGATAAAACAAATCGCATTATTGCAAATTAATTTATTAATAGGTTAGATAAACAAAGTGCAATCGACTCGGCTAGGAAGTTAGAGATTTGCTAGTATACCAGCACCTAGTTTAAATATACCATAGGTACAATAACACGGTAGTAACATTCGTTATGCAAAACCGACAATATTCCAACATAATCAAATGTTTAATACGGCGTGCGACTGCGAAACGGTGCGTTATCGCATTGTATTGGTGTGCAGGTAGGACTCGCGACGTATCTCGGGACGGGCGTCCGTTCTGCTCACGTCGTGTGTACCGGCCACCTATCTTTCATTGCACGTACGCGCGACGCGCGGGGGGGTGGGCGCCGCGCGGCATACGCGGGGCCATCTTGCTAGTGATCGTCGAATTGCTCGCGTCTCCGACACACAAATCGGTTTTAATTCGCACTAATTAACAGTTAAACACAATAAAAACAATATAAATAAGTGTCGTAACACATCTAATTAGTGTATTGAACGTTGTGATCTGAAACATTGTTGACATAAATTGTGTGTTGTTGTTTTATGTGTGTGTGCATTCCAACTGTCTAGGTGAGTAGTCAGTAGTCTCTTTGTGCGCGACGACAATTATCATTCTGATCGATTCGGCCGGCGCGGGGGTGTGCAGTCGGGCCGTTTTATATCTTTTGTTGTTTTGTAAATCAATAATTTTAGTGGCGGCTAGCTGTGTCCCTTGCGTTCTTAACACAATATTCGTGTAACGGCGAGGTGTTGCCGTGAGTTCTGCAACAGTTATTTATTAAATCGTGCTTCTTTATCGTGCATCGATTGAGTACTAAGCGGAGCGAAAGTTTGTTCTCTATTACTGTTATAACTCGAGAGTTGAAGTGATCACCATAATCAGGTATACTATGCTTACGATAACATTCATTTGTTTTTATTTGTATTCGAAATTAAAATGTTTCCATTCGTCTGTTTTCTTTAAATTAATGCCAGGTGTGTGCAAAGTGATTGGTAAATCACTCCGAACCGTTGCAACATCTAATA
The DNA here is from genome assembly GCA_963669345.1 of Gortyna flavago. Classification (NCBI taxonomy): domain Eukaryota; kingdom Metazoa; phylum Arthropoda; class Insecta; order Lepidoptera; family Noctuidae; genus Gortyna; species Gortyna flavago. The sequence continues at coordinate 5,353,759 of OY770152.1, read as the reverse complement.
TTAGACATTATACCAGTTTTTATTTCTTGTGCAAACAGTTTAAAGTATGCAATTAATAGTTTTATAAAAAGTGTGTGTTAGCTTGACAACGCTTCGATATTTTCAAGTGCTCTTTAGATAAGGTTTAGCTTCGTATTAGGTCATCACTCCGTACCTTGTTAGTTATATTATTTCGTGTTTAGCTATAGCAGTACACAAGTCATTCAAAGGTGATTGTGTGAGACTGAGGAGCGTTTCAGATAACTTTTAAAAAGGTACGCTAAACCGGCTTGCTTTGTGCTAAATAATCGATTTAAAACGTGAAAAAAGCAAGAGTTTGCTGTCAATGTTTTCTTTTTATTATACTTGCCTCCCTAGCCGTACTTCTCTAAAAACTATTATTCTTATCTACCGTCATAGCTGTTGATAGTACTTACTCGTATTCATTTAAATAGTGTTGTTATTTACCTTGTAAAATACTTAGGTATAGGAAGTCCTATCTAGGAAACTCACTATGATTAACTAAATAAACATGACTAAAAACATTACGAAATAAAAATACCTACTCAGGTACAGGTAAGTATATCTGCATTACTTTAAAATCTCAAATTATTCAAAATGATCACATAAATAAATAAATCAACACGGTACTTATCACGAATTAATAAAAAAAAAATATTCAGAAAAGAGGTTTACTCAAAAAAGTTTTTAATGAATGATAATAGTGAAACAAGGTCAATAACATCACCATTCAGTCATAATAACGTGGTTTCACGGAAGATTATAATATTATATATAAGTAGGTAAGTATACATATCTCTACAATACGTAATAATTATAACATGATAAACTCGTTGAATCATAGAGATAACAAGAAAATGTAAATTAAAACAATAACAATCAGGATTCATGTGAATACGAACGCACAGCCAAATATAAAAAAAAAGTTTTGAGCTTGAGCATATTTAAAATTCGAACGCGTCCACCGTAATGGCGGATACAAGCACATCGAGCATGAAATAATTGCATTCGTTCACGACCGCGCCTTGTGAACGGCCTCTCCGGCATATTAGCTAGACATACCCATGTACTTTAGAGTTACTGCCTATCGTTATTACCCGAATACGTGAAATTGTGTGAACGCGATCCCCGAGTGAGCGGTGCGCTGCGCTCATCTCGACTTTGTCGCGTTGCATTCCATTCCTCTCCTCAGACAAGTCGGGTCATCGTTGTGTTTTTTTTTACGAACATTGGCTCGAGGTGCTCTCAACTCAACCGCTTATTATGCGACCGACGGAAAGCGTCAGTCTCCAACTTGTGTAAATGTAATTACCTATGTCGTCCATAAATTGTTAGGGTTACCATTTAAATGCTGATTCATCAGTCGTTATGGTTCGCGAGATTTTTATCGCTCCGGTCTGGTCAACGTTTTTCGACAATAAATGATCGTTTGTTTTGTACGCATTGAAAAAGTGTTCCAGTATATTTATTAGGTAGTTAATTTTTGTCCACTATTACTGACAGTCCACTGCTGGGCAAGCGTTTCTCTATTAGAGACATTAACTTATAAGGTTATTAAGTTTCCATCGCATAAATTAAAATTCTGATGAACTCATTAAGTATCTAGAAAAATTACCTTCTCCAAGTTAAATAATGCTTATGGCATATATCCCTATGATTAAATAATATTTTATCTCTATTTATCTACTAAATAAAACATACATAAAATAATTTGCTTATGTTATGAATATACAAATATAGTTAACAAACTGATGTGCCCAGCACTCCAACTACACACACAACGAAAACTGTGCCCATCACACAAAGTTTACACGAGCCACACAATAATATCGAAACACAGTGTTGCTAGTTGGAAAACGGGCAACGAAAGGCCTTGTCCCCGATTGCGATACTGTTACTGCTATAAAAGACATGTAAAGATCGATGCGATCTATGATTAACTCATACACTCATACGCGTTTGTTAATATTGAACACTGTTCTCGATTAATCTTAAAACGAACGATTGATTGTGGAAACCTTGGCGTACCTTGTTGGACGGATGTCCAATGTTTACGTTCATAAAAGTAGATTTAGCCAGAAAACACACTGGGAGCTTCTGTTTCTGGAATCGTTATTTCCAAAATGGTGGGCCATAGCACCACTTGTTATGACACCAATCTCAGTCGAGGAAATATAGTGGCGAAGCCCTGGCTCTAAACCTACCTTAACGATCCTTGCTTTTAACAAAAAAATCTTCGGATATTTAATTTAGTATTTTGAGACTTTCTTTGTGACAAACAGACATAAATACCTAAACCATAACAAATAGTACACATGACATACATAGATGACATACTGCTTCATCTACATCGGTGAAAATCTTCATCATTGTCTTGCCCTTCTCCTATATTTTTTGGGGTTTGGGGGAGCACGTTTTCTTCCATACAAATCTATCCCTACCATCATCTGTTTCTAACCATATCTTCGTTCACTCAATCCATCCATCGTTTCTATGACTTTCCTCTATTCTTTTAACTTTTCTCGCGACTTGTCGCTCACTCCATTTATATGTATGGCGTTCCTTCACTACCTTAACCGATTCGCGGTCCTCACTCAAAGACTGGTTTGTTCCAGCGGCCATCGGTCCTTCCATCTGATGGGAGATAGCGCCTTTTGTCTCTAAGCCATTTTATGCACACGAACATAACAAAACCTGCCAAGTCAAAGGCCTGCCTTCCGTCTTTCCATTTATTTCGGTCTATTGCATTCTGAGGCGAATCCTTAAGCAAACAGAATAAGTCGTTCCCCTCATCTCCCTCTATGCTCCGGAAGAGAATATGAGGTTCTTTCAGCCCCCAAAATTTTTTGTATTACCTAACGTTACGCCCAGGCAGACCTCTGGATACAGCTTCATTTTAAATGATTTTCGGCAAAAAGTTGTCGATAACTCAGTCAAGATTCTTGTCATATAAAGACATTTTAAACAAGCAAGCAAGTGTTTGTTAAATATTATTTGTACAAGTGAGTATTGTTTACAAAGAAGAGACTTCAAAGCGGTACATTTGTTGAGTCATTCTAATACTGTTTTTGTTACTTAATTAAGTTCTTTAGGCATTATCATCGGAGTGTCGATCAAACGAACAAGTTTTACAGAAATGTAGTGTGTGTGTAATGTGTAATCGTTCCGAAAAGTAGAGGCTTTTACAATAAATTATTATTGTGCCTTTAAAGACAAAATGACAGTTGTGTAAATAACTCTGGCAAATGCTAGTCAATTTTAGATGATTGGTATCAAAGAGAGAGATTGGTATAAATTGGAGATTGAGAGTCTACGAGCTCTGTAAAAGAATGGCGACCAATTCCATGGATAAACAAAAGTCATTCAGCCAGTCAGGGGTCAAATCAAAAGATGGCGTACTTTACCAGTCAATCCGCACTACCAGTTTAATTGATATTACCTGAACTAAAACCCCATAAAATTAAGACCAATTTGAGCATAAAACTCAACACATCTTGCTATGTTAGCAACTCTAGAGCTAGAAATAATCTCTTCACACCACTTTCTCAAACACGATAAAACAATTTAATCGTCTAATGCTCCAATTCTACAGAAGAGGTCCCTGAAAGCAGTTTTATAAGCCATCAATGGACGTAAGAGCGTGTCCAAAGTAAACCATTGTGCAGCCGTTTAAAAAAAAGTAATTTGAATCGTTCCATTCATAAAAGACTCCTTGTAAAGTAACAGTTTAAACCTTTTTTTTTATTATTTTCTTGTCAATGGTGTAACTGGAAAAGTGTTACTTATTACAGTAGAGTTTAAGCAGAATGTCGGTAACACAACAGGGGGCCTAAAAAGGCCACTTTGGCAGAAACATAAAACAATTCATATCACGCAATTTCATCTGTATGACAGTTTTGCATAGAGATTCGTAAAATGCTACAGGTACACCTCTGCCTAACCCTTCAGGGATATACAGGTGTGAAATTGTCAAACAGATGAATTGCGTGATATGAATTGTTTTATATGATTCTGCCAAAGTGGCCTTTTTAAGCCCCCAGATAGCGGGAGAATCAGTCAATTTTCTCAGTCTGGTGCAATTTTGTAGGTCTTCATCGGTCATCTACCCTAGTGTCTACCTTACATCCTCTTTACCTTAGCCTTCCTATCCTAACACCATGCTAATAGGTTTGAGAGGTCCTCTAAAAATGCTGTAATCTTTCAAAAGACATTTTGCCATGCTCAAGTAATGGAAATACAAAAGGTTTTGGATTATAAAATGATTCAAAAACTCGTTTCACAAACAAAACGTTAACCGAATCAACGCTTTCCTAAAAGGGTATAATATAATTGAATTTAAAATACCTAGTTTCCTCAGAAGAGTAAGGAATGTGGACATTTCACCAGACGTGGAATGCACTTCACAAAAAGTATCGCCAGCCTGTATTGTTAGCGTTTCGACCAATTTGTAGGACTCTGTTATTGAAATTATTGTAACTTAATGGTTTGAAAGTTTCATCCTATCCCGCATTTACCTACTAAGTTAAAAATGTTACTTGGCACGTACTTTAGCAAAGATAATAATATGTTTCCGTCTCTATCTGATAGGAATAACGCTTAGCCAAAGTATTTTACGTGTTAAGTGACGTATATCAATCTCGGCCTTACATACAAGCATAATCAGCCTATAACGTTCCTAATGCTGGGACACAGGCCTCTGTAGAAGGAATGTGCCGTAATCCACCACGCGGGTCCATTACGGGTTTGTAGATTTCTCATGTCTTCGAAATAAGACATGCCAGTTTTCTTACGATGTCCTTCACAGTTTTTGAGAGCAATGGTGATGAAATAAATTATACAAAGTAATGCACCTGCCTGGGTTTGAACCCACGACTTAACTACAATCACAAGCTTTGAAAAATCAAATCAAGCAGAAATTAAATACTTCAAATAAAACATTTACACAGTCATGAACTCATGACTCATGCATTCATTTGCCTTTCACATAAGCTACACGCGATAATTACATTTAAATTCGTACGATTTAGAACGATATTTTTCTGCATAGCAATATTGTGCTATTAAGCGCTATAAAAGTGTTTCTGGGAACTAAGATTGCACAAGCTAACTCTTTCACATGAGCGTTTGCGCTTACGATGCAAATGACAAATTTTGTAGCGTGTCCTGAGAAACAAGTAACTCCCAGAGCAGTTCGGACATAATAATATGGATTTATTAATTTATTTGATACCTTTCCAGAAGAATCCAGTTTAATAATCGTGCTTAATTAATACTAACTGATTAAAAATTCACGTAGTCAATGTTGAACACTGATCTCTCCCATAAATTAAAAAGAAATAAAAGCTTTTTTGTCAAAAATATTACAAGTGTTTTACATTGGTATGGCCCCAAACCAGACAAGCGTGTGTCTAAGGAACTCAATATCCCTTCAACTGTCAAGAAATCTCCAAAGATCGGTAACAATAGAAAAAGTAATTGTGTCTCATTCATTAGTGACAGTTGAGCTATTTTGGGGGGTTTAATATAAAAACTAAAACAAAAAACTAAGTAAATAATCATAGACTTATAAAAAAAGATGGACTCCGCGCCACGCATATCGAAAGTGAAGCACAGTAAGTATGCCGGGACCGCTTGTACAAACACGCCTCACGCTCACATTTACATCATAGTATGTCGACCGGCCGCCTTTACGCGACACGACAGCGTCAATCGTCAATCACGCACACATAGATCGGTACGGTGCTTCACTTTCGATATGCGTGGCGCGGAGTCCATCTTTTTTTTGAAAGTCTATGTAAATAATAAAATAAAAATGTGTCTATTCCGGCTCCAAAACTCGATCACTAATAGTAAAGTTGCAGCCTTTTAGCCTCGTCCTTCCTCATTCCGGTATCATCCTCCCAAGTCCCTATAATAATTGGGAAGTTTCCTCTTACTCCATTCTTTGAATTTTCCCACCAAACGAGCTGGTGGCATAAGATAGTAGATAGATAGAGTAGAGTAGAGGTAGATAGAGTAATTAGAACTTGTAGAATTTAAATGTAAAACATGCCTCCCGAAACTGATCAACATGCGACGCTCGATTTGGATTGGTCGCATTTTTCTGTCCAAGAATTTAAATGATAATTATACCAATTTATTACAAGAAAGGTTTGATACAGTTATAGCAGTTTTTAAAGCTGTAAATGTCTATTCCCACATTATTAGTATAATGACCTGTCCTTTAGGTGACATTAAAACAGACTGTTAATATATACAAATACTTGTCCTCTTTCTAGAATGGAACACATTTAGCCCTTATATTAGTCTAAACATTTACACAAAGAAAGTCCAAAGATTTCCCCCGACCATTTGAAGAATTTCTCAAACAAATACTGACGTGTTGACTGACAGATTCGATTCGATCTTTCGTGATACTGTAATGTGTTTCATATTAAAATCTTATTGCATTAAGAAAGATTTTATGATGTCAATATGTCAGTGACATCATGGCTCCTAGGCGTTTCAGATACCTAGAGATGATTTTTGTATTTATCTAAATTCTGTTTATGGTTAATAACGGCTTCGCAATTATTGTAATACGTAATGGTATCTATGCAAAATTGCACAACGCAGTTGGGCTAGTTTTACTTAAAAGTTCAATTTTATTTTCACGATATACTTTACCATCTGCATCATTATCATTATCAGCATCATATCAGCTAAAAACCGTCCACACCTGGAAAACCTTCAAAGATGCTTGGCTTGACAAAATCATTTAACCAAGGTCAAGCTCGTCCTGCCATCTGTTCTTCTCCAAGGTCTGCTTCGATTTCGTCGGACGTTTTCGTTGAGCATTGTGGTAGTGGTAGATTTGACCCACGACTCTTCGATATGCAAACGTGTCCGGCCCAGGCAAATAACAAATCAAATCGATAAATGCGAGTTACAGGCTACCAATGGAGTTAAGAAGCACATTAAAAATGCATACCTATACTGCAGTAATAAACAAATATCAGTTAGTATTGTTAAATGCAGTTCACCACAATGCAATGAGACGCAACGCAAGCCGGCATTCAACTGCGACCTACATTTGCATGCCAGTACATGGTACGTTTCACTTTTTAGAAATCACATTTTAATATCAAAGATTTAGTGTGCTGTTGTGCAGTTTTTGTTCCGAATCTTTGGATTTTTTGATGAAATTTTGTAGAGGTCATGAAGCTGTTAATATCTAAAAGAGACTGAAAAAATCAGAAATTGACCCGTTTAATTCACATTAAGTACCTACTTATCAAATGAATATATTTAATCGAAGTACGTAGTACAAAATCGGGATTTCTAAGTTAGAAAACGACAAGCCGCGCCCAACGGTTTTACCCGCATAGGTCTCGATCCCGTGGGAATATCGGGATAAAAAGTATCCTATGTCCTTTCCCGGGACTCAAACTATCTCTATATCAAATTTCATCTAAATCGGTTTAGCGGTTTAAGCGTGAAGAGGTAACAGACATACACTTTCGCATTTATAAAATTAAGTACTATGTATGTAAAGGAGAGTCATTTATATTATTACAGTGTTAAGTGAATTGTCTCGTTGATCTACTGGTCGCGAGCACGAGGTCCTGGATTCGATTCCCAGACCGGACAAATTGTGTTTTCTATCTAGAGTTTCTCAATAGTAGCCAGGAGTCTGGATTTGTGCCTGGTTGATGGCAATAGGGCCCTATTTACTACATGAAACTTGAACATAACTGGCGAAATGCAGGTACCATAGGCCTGACCTTGCGTGGATATCAGGCGCGTTGGTCATGTTATGTCTCTCTTTTATTTGTAACAAAAACTTAGACAGACAAAACATAGAAAGACCACCTGAGCGAACCCAATGTGCTTCGCCATTTATAAATAAAACAACCATTTGGTCGTAATAAAGTCAAGATGACACATTAATTCATCACATGTATTTTGGGCATCAAAAGGAAACGGTCGGAATCGTATGATCAACTACTTTTGAATGTCTGATGCAGGAAATCGCATCAAAGCTAAGTACATCCTGCGGCTTGTGTTAGTATTGCAAATAAAGCCGTTTTAACATAAATATGGCTTCTTATGATTTAAAAGTAAAAGATAGCGTGTTTGGATGAACATCGATTTGTAGATTGGGGCCGAAAGATTTTTATAACAATACGGCTGTATTATCGAGGGTTAGGCAAAGGTGTATAGGTACCTATAGAACACCCACATTTCTCCAGCACCATGTAATAGGGGGCGAGCCTATTGCCATCTACTGGGCCCAAATCCGGACTCCGCGCTGCTAACCAGAAATTCCAAATGGAAAAATCCAATAACACTTTGCTCAACACGGAAATCGAACTCAGGTTCTCATGCTCAGCAGTAGTTCTTGCGACCACTAGACCAGCGAAGCAGTCACTAGACGAAAAATCTAATAATTAGGCCAAAATCACAAACCAATACTTCTCAAAAAGCAAGAAAAGGTCTAAAGAAAACAGACCATTTGGTCTTAGATGTTTACATAATCATCATTAGATGTAAATATTATGTAGATTTATTTGTCATCGATGATATCATAAAAAGGGCCTTTAAAATAGAGCTCTACTTATTGGCCATTTAAGATCAAACTCCAACTTGAATCATAACTAAAATTCGAACTCAAAGCATTTAGAGAAGGAATGGGCCGTCACGCGGGCCCAGTGCGTGTTGGTAGATCTATGTCATTATGTCTTCGAATTTTTGGTTCTGGGACATGTCGGTTACCTTTCGATGTTTTCCTTCACCGTTTTGAGAGCAGTGTTGATAAAATTATTTGCACAAAGAAAAGCGCCTGAACTCAAAGCATTTATTTCAAACTAACTGCCCCCGCGGTGTCACCCGCATACGTTTCCCGTGGGAATATCGGGATAAAAACTATCCTATGTACTTTCCCGGGACTTACACACACTCACACACTCTCTACATCTAAATCGGTTCAGCGGTTTAAGCGTGAAGAGGTAACAGACAGACAGACACACTTTCGCATTTATGATATTAGTATGGATTAACCAATTACGGGCACTTTTGAATTGTCAAGGAGTCGGTCAGTAAGAAAGATGAAGCTAGTTGCCCATTCCAAAAAAGGTTTCTTATAAGAATATAAGAATGCAACGGACAAGAAACTCTAAAGACACTTTTCAATCAAAATATTGTTACAAAAACTGCAATATTACAACAATTGCCTGCCAACAATAACGATTTGCTAAACCTAGGAAATCAAGCCGAGAACTTATGAAGCCACAGTAACGGCAGCTATGCCAATGAGCCCAATGAAGCGGTTCCTAAAGACATTAGTCACTCACTGCAGTACCAACTTAACAATATAAAGTGCGACTGTCATGCTGAATTAGCAGAGAGCACTGTAACAGATTTTAACCACGTACTCTATGAGTCATCGTTATTAGATTACTTGCTTCTGCCCGCGACTTCGTCCGCGTGAAATTACTTGTTCTCACGACCCACCCCGTCGCATGGCATCGCCGGTTATTACTTCGTTTTCACTTAGTGTTCTTTCTGCTCGTCTCCTTCGGGTTCTAGCGTGATGTTAAGCAGTCTATAGCCTTCCACAAGAATTGGGCTATCAAATGCAAAAATAATTTTTAAATCCGACTTTTACTTCCAGAAAAAACCGCGTTCAAACAAACTCTTCAGCTTTATTATTAGTACAAGCAGCGCGGTTTCACCCGCGTTAGTTTCGATCCCGTGGAAATATATGTATAAAAAGTATGTGTCCTATGTGTTAATCCTGGTTGTAAACTATCTGTGTGCCAAATTTCATCCAAATCCGTTTAGTAGTTTTTGTGTGATTGAGTAACAACTGCACTTTATTGTGTAGGAATTAAAGTTACTTTTCCATAAACTCATATTTGTTCACATTTTTGGAAAATAAGTCGTGAATGCAGTACATCATTTATCTTACCTTTGCCTTGACTTATTGCTGAAGTCCTAATTCTCCTATACCTTTCTGGATTCTGCAAGTGGATGGCTAAGAGCTTATTATAGCGCTAGTAAAAACTGTGCGGTCACCTATTCCGTTTCCCTCCAATTATGAAGTCATTGACATTATCGTCCATGGTAGCACTTTATTCTGAGGTCCGTATTATGCGGCGAATGATTGTATTTGGTCGTTCAATACTTGCCTTCCACTATTTTTGTTGATCTCGTAAATCATCGACTGTTAAAATTGTTACAATAATAGACATTCTGTGAGTTGTCTTTGACCTCCATAGTCTCTTAATTAAGGCTAAATAGTCATGTTAGCCTGCGAAATTCAATTTTTTTTACGTTTTTTGCAAGTTGCAGGTCATTATCAGGTTCTATGTTGATCTAAATATGATTCGCGGCCTTAACTAATATTTATTTATAGAAATATAATCATAAAAATCATCAATACAACTCTCTTAACTTCATATTACCTTATTGAATGATGACTATGTCATGAAATCATGACATTTGAGTCGACTCAAGGAATTGTTTTGCTGCTCCCTAATCTCGTAACACACTGTCAAGGATATTGCTAATCCATCCGTACTATCCCATACTAATATTATAAATTCGAAAGTAACTGTCTATCTGTCTGTATGTTACCTTTTCACGCCTAAACCACTGAACGGATTTCGATAAAATTTGGCAGAGAGATAGATTGCATCCCGGGGAAGGACATAGGATAGTTTTTATCGACATACCTCGCGGGTGAAGCCGCGTGCGGAAGCTAGTTGTTTCATATGTTTAAAAAAATTGTTAGCTCAACAACTATATCACGGCGCGATTTCCCTCTCACAGAGAGGAGGCTTGTGTCCCAGCAGTGGGAATCACGCAATGAATGTTGTTGAACTGTCAAAAAAAAGCCATCCCTACTTTTAGTGTGTTACACAAATGCCCCGCTGATTGTAATGATTATAATCATTTAGAGCCATATTTGTTACGGTCGCGAATTATGCAAATTGCAAAAAACGTAAGTAAATTTGAATTTATGGCTACCTTAGCGCATCAACCCTAATCAAGCTATATGAATAAGTCAGCCTATTTATACTATTTATGACACACACATTAAAAAAAAAACGGTCCACAATTGACGGAAAAACCGGTGAACATCCTACATAAAAAAAACATAGAGTCTCGAACATTATAACCTCCTCCTTTTTGGAAGTCGGTTAAAAATAATAAACTCACAATCTATATCTACCCACAATTTCGCAATAACGCGGAAACGGTACAATAACTTGCTTATTTGGCAGAATTATATCCATGACACAAGACAGTCTGAGTCATCATTTGTAAGACCTTTTTTGTTTTGAAGAATTGGCATTATCAGTAACAGTGAATTTAGCTTTGTGACCGAATAATGAGAGATTCAATCTTTTATTAGAATTTGAAAGTAAACAGTTTTAATGACATTTGTGCTTAGATCATTCTTGTAAGAATAATGTTTTAGATGATTTTGTATTGTTTGCTGATTCGTCAATGGAATGGCTTAGGTATAATACAGAAAGAAGGAGAAAGCAAATAAAATAAATCAAATCAAAGCCATACAGACAGGAACTTGGTGACAATGTGTCATGCTTGGTGGAGTAACTAAGGGCGCGTACATACACATAACGATCCGTTGTACAGGTCCGTTATTTGATGGCGTACTTATATAGTTGTATGGGCGAGTTCACACACAATACAGTATTCCGGATCCAGTAACCGACAAAATGCAGCAGTCCGTTCCGTTATAAAGGATCCTGTAAAAACGGACGTTCTATGTGTTATAGTGTAGTCCAGAAAATTGACAAATTGACTTTGTAATGTAGGCATCAAGCTTCAGAAAAGTAACCGCGTTGATTTGCTAGGAGCATGTTACACTGCATGCAGCGAATCACCTAGCTGTGAGGGCTCGTACACAAATAGGTCCGTTTTAACGGATCAAAATTGGCCCTAGTGACATGGTTACTGAATCCGGAATACTGTTTTGTGTGTGAACTCGGTCATACAAAAGCCATCAAATAACGGACCTGTAAAACGGATCGATGTGTGTTCGTACACACATCGATCCGTTTTACAGGTCCGTAAAAATTTTCATACGTTTTTTTGCAATTTTCAGGTCAGTGTCAGGTCGTATCTTGATCAAAATTTGATTGGCAACTATCACAGGTACTTAATTAGAATCATTAATAAATTTTTCTAAGTTAGATTTGTACCATAAGAACAAATCTCATGGAAAAGATAAATGGTACAAATCTAACTTAGAAAGATGTATTAGTGATTCTAATGATTATAATTCTGTAAATACGTACCTGTTACAGTCGCAAATCAAATTTTGATCACGATGCAATCTGACACTGACCTGCAATTTGCAAAAAACATAAGAAAATTTGAATTTCGCGGTCTACTACTGCGCATTCACCTTAAAGACATCTCTTTTTTGCGCTTATTATGAGTCTGTGAAGGTGTTAATTTCCAAGTATCTACATCATTAGCTCCATACTAATCATAAACCGTTAGTTTATCGCGATTGAGTAACAAACATCGATAATCTGCTATCTCTTTCACACTTGTTAAAAAATGTTTATAGGAAAGAAAAGAATTCCATTTTATTCTATTGAGTGAAACACTAAAATATCAGTCAGTCGAGCGAATGCTTTGCATTAGTAATTAGGTATCCAATAGGGAGAACAGTACAACCTCTGAGTTAACCTTTCCGAATATTTCTGACTTAGGGCTGGTTTTTCAATCGACAAATATTTTTTATTCATGGAATAAAATTGACGTCTGACAGATTTTGTATGGAAGACCTGTCAAACATTCGAAATTATTCCTCGGAAAAAATTTAGCGTTGGAAAAATCAGATCTTAAATTGGTATAATCCACTGTTTTTGTTTCGCTGACCTGTTGGCTTACCTTCAATAGTTAAAAACCGGTCAAGTGCGAGTTGGACTCGCACACGAAGGGTTCCGTACCACCATACAATATTTAACACATAATACAAAATAACGGCAAAAAAATCACGTTTGTTGTATGGGAGCTTCCCTTAAATATTTGTTTCATACTTTAGTATTTTTTGTTAGCGGCAACAGAAATACACATTCTGTGATAATTTCAACTGTCTAGCTATCACGGTTCATGTAATACAGCCTGACAGATGGACGGACAGTGGAGTCTTAGTAATAGGGTCCCGTTTTTACCCTTTGGGTACGGAACCCTTAAAAGGGATGAGAAGAGAGCTTAGTACAAAACTTCCTATCCTACTAATCCTACTTCCTACTATCCTACTAATATTATAAACGCGAAAGTTTGTGAGGATGGATGTTTGTTACTCTTTCACGCAAAAACTTCTGAACGGATTTGGATGAAATTTGGCAAACGTATAGTTTATAACGAGGAACCACATAACACATAAGGATGGAGGATTAACATATAGGATACTTTTTATTTCGATATTCCTAAAGGATCGAAAGTTATGCGTGTGAAACCGCGGGGCCCTGCTAGTTTCAGAAGATATTTTTTGCTATAGGTACAACCAGGGCCTATAGGGACCTATAGGGCTCTGTCCAACCCTTTCGGGCATTAAAAGCGTAATGTTACCTTCATTATTTAGTAAGTGTATCGTGGATCCACGCGAGATATAATGGTTTTTTTATTGTTTCTGGATTTACGGCATTCAACTAGTTAAAACCTCTTTTAGCAGTTAAAACCTCTTTTAGCATAACTTTTGTAGCCTCCAACCACCATCAAACGACTTACAACTTTAAAATATTTGGAGCTCTCACAAACCGCACCAATAAGTCTCGTAACCAAGACAAGTTATTATAAAACATGTCACGAGTGTTCAAGTTAATAAAAGGAACCGTATGGACACTACAGACGGATCGCGAGGTGCCTCCAAGGTCAGACTACCTGCCCAGATAAAAATATAACTTGGAACCTTTATTGGTACGGTGATAAAGACATTTTGGTGAGATGTTGATGTAAATTGTGATGGTAAAATTTTGATTGGTGGGAAATAGTAAAAGAAACTATACAGTGTGGTAAGTGGCAGGGAATTCAGCACATGATTCCAGACCCCTAGAGTAGAAACTTTTCGTAGGTTATAAAAAAATATCTGCTGTGTCATACAAAAGTGCAAAACATAAGCACTGCACTGGTATTGCACTTTTGTATGAAATAGCAGATTTTTTTTTAATAATCGATGGTATATTTTAACGCAGGTGGTTCAGAATCATGTACTATCGCGGACACTCCCGCCTGACCATCACTAAGTTAATTTTTAAGAAGCGCTCTCTAGTAAGTGCGCCAATGTGAAATAGTTCGTTCGTAAGATTCACAAAAGGAGTACACGTGATGCGTTCATGCGTCACTAAGCTGCGTAGTGCAGGTTACAACTAATTACGTTATCGCAATCCATGGTAACATGTTGCGTGTCGACGTTCCTGCCACCCTGTAAAATCCCAACACATTGCTTCAGAGACGCTCCCCAGCTTTCTCTTTTGAAATTAAAAATACTAAGTACCTCATTCAAAAAATAAAGAAAATGTTGCAAATCTCTGGTAATTTATGATGACCCGGCACAATTAATACCTTGACCTGACACTGAATCAAAACGACGCACAATAGGAAAAAATACGCACACACACACACTGCACAGATCACACATATTCCAACTTACCAGAGGGGAAATTCCAGTCTGATCTCAGTCGCAATATGTCAAAAATACCTCCAATTTCCCTACATTTTTGACAACTTTTTGACATTGATTGTCGCGAAGATGAGATTGCGACTAGATATTGAACGTTTTTAATTACGGTGATTGGTCAAATCGACACTTGAAATCACCTGTCTAGTCTCCACTCTGGAATTCGTACCCCGAGCTGTCTAGTTTGTGGCTAACTGGTAAATAATACTTTGTCACAATAAGTATATCCTAAATCTTTAAAAATGTAATCGTTCTACAAAATAATACTTTTACCGCGCCGCCGACTTTTTACAATCCATACTAATATTATAAATTCGATAGTAACTCTGTCTGTCTGTATTTTACCTTTTCACGCCTTAACCACTGAACGGATTTTGTCAAAATTTGGCAGAGAGATAGATTGCATCCCGGGCAAGGACATAGGATAGTTTTTATCGACATACCTCGCGGGCGGAAGCTAGTAACCTATAAAAATATAGTAAGACTTCAAACGTTTTTAACACAGTGCTAATCAATTTCTTCATATAGTCCTTACTATAAATCTAACGAGCAATAACTTGGTCATGAACATAATTTCCTTGTACGACTCGCAATGAAAAAGGTCATCCAATGATAAATGATGCCATAAATATAACATACATGTTAAACTTCAGCCATTCATGTAGTTGTAAATGAAATGAAAACAGAACTTCCAGTCTACGCAATAGCTAACTACCCTTCCAGAAGTCAAAACGCGCCTGACATAGGTACTTGATATAGAGCTAATGAATTCTGCGGGGTAGGTAATAATGTAACACACTAACAGCAGGAATGGATTTCATTTTGACAGTTCAACAAAATTCATTGCGTTATTTGCGTTGGTAAGCAGACAATTTTTTCGAACATGTAAAGCAATGGTTTAGAAATATCCATTGAACAGTCTTCGGGATGCTTTCCCAGTCAGTCCTTTTCCTCTCCTTGTTTTAAATCCGCCGCCACATGCACTCGCCCATTGCTGTGAGCGCGACAAGGACAACGCATCGCTACCGCCATCTAACGGCGTGAAGTCAAAATGGCAGTTCGAACTCAACGCGAAGACCGGACGGCAACAAAATCGCGCGCGCGGTGAAAAAACACCAAAATATCGTGAAATACGACTGCTAGTGATACAGTGTGGTGATCTCCTGGCTCCCATCATCCTGTGAATACCTGACCTCTTTCAATTTAAATCCTTTAGCCTGTTTCTGAGTAGGAAACATCAAAAGCGTCCTTGGCAATGCGCAATACTCAATTATCCATCAAAATGATTCAGATTGGGATAGTATGTTTCGCAATTAGGATGCTGGCTTCTCTCTTAATCCATCCAATTTAGCGATAAGTGTCATCCTATGTAAAATTCCTACATTTATATCGTTAATTTTTATGGTGTACATAATAAAGAATATTCTGTTCTAATCTGAGCAGACAATAGACTAGGTGTTGCGGAAGGTTAGCAGGTATTTTGTACGTAATAAAATAGTACTAGCAGAAAACTATTATAGATTTTTTATGGGCTAGTAAGCCTAATATTGAATTATGAAGGCGATGGTACCAAAGAAGAAAGTCTCCAGAATTACCCACTGCTTTAATAATGCAAATCCATAATAATATTCATAAAAGGCCCTTCGGATTCACTTGAATACCATTAACCAATCAAAACACGTTATGGCTGTTCCCAACGCTGACCCTCGTTTATGTGCAGGAAGTTTTTTAGATGCCAGTGAACTATTTCATAATTCTGGAATGGACTGAACATAATATAAGTCGTCTGGGCACAGAACGAAGATGATTTTTCATTTAAAAAGTGTCCATGGCGTTTCTTGCTCGTTCTGCTCAACAGGTGCCTTCTACGCTTTGGAATGGGCGACTCTTTGACAATTTATTCAAAAGTGTCTGTAATTGGTTAAATTAGAACAAATGCTTTGGAGTTTGACTGAATTTGGCTAGACTAGTATTTTGCGGAAATCGCACTAACGTTTTTTAAATGGCCAGTATTTTTATGGTACATTTTAATATTGTACTAATAAGACCTATTTATAGAATGAACCTTCTCCGTGTTAACTTTGTGATGCTGCCGCAGACGTATAAATAATGTTAGACATTTTAATTGTTCTTATTACGGCTAATTGCAATACTTTTACCTATTTTTCATTCCATCCCTTTATGTTTATTGATGATAATGTTTATTATGATGTGTGGAGGTCCAGGTGGGGTCTAATTAGTATTTAAATAGAAACAGTGGTCACGCGATCATCCCACATGACCAGAGGGCCTAGAGAAGAAGTAATCGCTTTCAAAGCGACTTTCTACGACGACTTTCAACAGGATTGAAGCTTATGTCAGTCCCATACATTTTTAACAGACTTTAAAAAGGCGATTATAGGCTGATTCTGACTGAAAAAAAAGTTAACAGCGTTCGCAATCGCTGTTAACAAAACTTTATTTTAACATCTGTCTCCACACTTCCGCAGCACATATTTTAACTCCTGCCTCTTTGTACAGACGCCAGCACATCAAGCTACTACAATCTGTAAAATTTCTTTAATAGATTTTCAACTTTAACGCTAAAGCGTAAGGTTCAAAGTTGATTGGGAAAATTTGACAGTTTCGGGTAGCTTGATGTGCTGGCGTCTGTACCTATTGATCGTGATAGGTTAGTGTTGCCTTTCCCAGCTCTTTGTTCCTTCCAATTTCGCGTTCGTTTGCAACATCTAACACTCCTTTGCATGTTTCGTATTCAAAAAGTACTTTTATGGCATGTGGAATTCGTTTGACACGCCTATGTTCTTTGTGGAGGCATTTGTTTTATTGTTTGTCTAGTAAGTAAACTCCATTCACTTCAATATTTATGTAGTGTCTCATCTGTAGATTATCATCATCATTCTCCTGTCCCTTTATTTTGTTTAGCCTATACTGTCTTACTGCTGGGCAAAGGCGTCCCCCAAGTCCTTCCAGGAACTCTTCCCGCGCTATCTCGAACCAGCCTTCGTGGTACGCGTCCAGGTATTTCCTGTCATTATCCCAATTTATTTGTGGTAGCCGCAACTTGTTTTTTTCTTCTATTAGTCGCTATCTCGGTATGTAAAGATGACAACATATACATAGACTTATAAAAAAAGATGGACTCCGCGCCACGCATATCGAAAGTGAAGCACCGTACCGATCTACGTGTCGTGCGTGATTGACGATTGACGCTGTCGTGTCACGTAATGGCGGCCGGTCGGCATACTATGATGTAAATGTGAGCGTGAGGGTTGTTTGTACAAGCGGGGCGGGGATACTTACTGTGCTTCACTTTCGATATGCGTGGCGCGGATTTCATCTTTTTTTATAAGTCTATGAGCATATAATTATGACAGTTTACTCTCATGTCGCCCGTTATTTTTTAAATTCCATGTAATTATATTAAATAGAATTTAAAAAAAATTGCCTATTGGCAGAGCAAAATGCTACTTAAGAATTTTCTAACAGAAAAAGCCTACCCGGTTCGAAACCATGACCCTATGTTCAGCAGCCGCGCTTGCCACAACTGGACCAACAAGTCGTCATCTTTATCTTCTCCCAATATAATTGGGGTCAGCGCAACACATCAACTAGACCAAAAATTCTGATAGTTAATTACTTGCAAGAGTTAAATAAACGTTAACAGCTCAATAATCTCATCAACACCAACCGCTCCAGCATATTTAGCTAGTTTTATTAGCTACGATAAATAATTCAAGTGGTCGTGTGAACTCGCGACCTTTCGCTAGTGTAGACTGTGGTCTAGTCTAAATATAACGAGACTGATTCGCCCACGGCTTTATACCTGTGGCAGTTATTTAAGGTGGCACTAGTCGATATTTTTTCCATACAAATTTCGGAAGAGTTTACTCCACTGTTTGACATTGTGTATCCAAAGTTAAACATGATATCGTTTTGTTTTATCCTATTATTAATTTTGTTTCTACGGAAACAGAATACTAAAATAAAAAGCCAATAAAAGTTATGAACCAACAAAAATTTATTCTTCTTGCTATTTTTAACGTAACTTTGGGTGTAAATAAGAAATAAAAGAACTGTAAAATCTTCAAAACAAAGCTCAATTATTGAAGAGTTTAATAAACTTTATAATTTAATTGACTTATGCAGTAGTTTTTCATAAAACTGTATTTTCCAAAACACTTTTCGAATTTTTTTACGCGTCTTTCAGTTCGGAGCGGTGTTTCTGTGCATGAGAACTAGACGTTGTGCGTGTAGACTAGCGTCTAACTGCCATCACTGATACTATCTCTGTCGACACGAAGCTAGCTGAAACAGCGTGCTTTTTAGCCATGACCACCAGTAAGTTCGAGCTCGCGACTAGTTCCACCTTAAGTACTATGATATTCAGGTAACGACACTCGACAGGCCTCGATAGACGCTCCTCTCAGGTAGCAAAGGTTGGCTGAATGTTTGTGGCTTGTTAATTTTCATTGTACACACGGCTACACATCAAGCTATACATTTCCAGTTTTAGCAGACCTCGCATTGTTTAAGTTTTTCTTATAATCAGAAGTCAGCTTATACTGGTTATGTATAGCTTGATGTGTAGCCGTGTGTACACAGTGAAATTAAATTACCTGACGAAACTCCGCGGACGTGACGGATACCGATATCTAATGAAGATAAAACCCAAAAAAAAAGGGAATATTTAAATATCATTAGGCTGATCTGTACCTATCGTAAGCACAATCAGTCTATAATCTTCTCACTGCTCTGACACGGACCTCCTCTCTGTGAGAGGGGGGTGTACACACGGCTACACATCAAGTTATACATTTTCAGTTTTAGCTGACTTCGCATTGTATATTTTTTTCGTACAATCAGAAGAAGCTTAATACTGGCTGGTATAGCTTGATGTGTAGCAGTGTGTACCTATCATATTCTAAGCGAACATATTTCTTTCTTTTCGTAACATAAACATGTTACATCGTAAAGTGCAGCATCAGCGTTGTTCTCCAATATGTCGATGCGACATTACTTCATGCCGCGGTCAGGGCTGCACTACAGAATTCATCCTACGATATACTGATATATTACTTGTATTATTGGTACAGGATATTGTTTCTATTTCTGTATATTTTCTACGATGTAAGTATTTTAAAATAAAATTTATTTAAATATATTGCCTTGTCAGAATTTCTCGTAACTTCATAACAATTTTTACTTGAGTTCATCTTATGCAGTCTCTGGTGGCTTCTAAGTTTTGATTGAAAATTCAAAGATAGGTCACCTTTATCACGTTTTAATTTAACATAAAATAACATCACGCCTGTTATCCCCGAAAGGTTTGGCAGAGGTGCTTAACTCCCATATTTTTGATTGTTTTAAATGTTGTTGATTGGTGAAGATACCTCTGAATTTCTCCTACGTACTCGTAAAAAATTGATAAGTAATTTTGGGATGTCTTCATGCTACTAAAAACAGCATCTTTTGATGCTGAACCAGAGGGGCAATTCCCGTACTTTTAAGCTGTCAAAATACCTCTAATTTCCCTACATGTTTACAAAGTTTTTGACATTGATTCGCTGAGATGAAATTGCGACTACATTTTGAACGTTATTAATTACATACAATTGGCCTCAAGATGATTGATTTGAACTTATATTAACAAAAGTGTTGGATACTATGATAATTTACCTATCATTTACAGCAAAGTGCTGTGATAAATCACATTCTTGGCCAAAGATTCTTCCTACGGAACTTTTAATATAAATATGGTGAGCTATGCACTAATCCTTTGTATGTAGAATAACTTATAAAGGATTGCCTTTGCCCGCGTTTCGTCGTCGTGAATTTTTTTGTTCCCGCGACCCACCCCGTCGCATCGCATCGCCTGCCCGTACTATTATTTCGTTGTCGCTTATCGTTCTTTGTTACCTTTTTCTTTTTGCTTGGCTCCTGGGGTCTTAGCGTGATATTAATAGCCTATATAGCCTTCCTCAAAAATTCGGTTATCAAATGCAAAAAGATTATTTCAAATCCGACTGTTAGTTCCAAAGATTAGCTTGTTCAAACAAACTCTTCAGCTTTATTATTATTCCCTGTATACTAGTAAGTATACAGGGAGTTTTTTAATCACCATCCAAATTTTTACAGTGTGTTCTACTCATGATTATGAAAAACTTTCACTATGGGACCAACTCTGAAATCTCTCGAAAAAAAATCTGTTGTTTCATACAAAAGTTCAAGACCAAAATGTATGAAACAGCAGATTTTTTTTTCGTGATTTCAGTTTTGTTCGTATTCATGGGTAGAACACCCTGTAAAAATTTGGATGGTGATAAAAAAATCTTCCTGTATATAATATGTAGAATAATGTGTAGATTTAACGAACCGTGTAGAAAAATATGATAATATTAATAAAAAAGTAGGTAGGTATATTATTACAGCAAACTGCTGTAATAAATCACATTCTTCGTGGCTAAAGATTCTTTCTACGGAACTTTTTAAATGTGAAGAGCTATGCACCAATCCATTGTACCTATGTATCTTATAAAGGATTTACAACAAAATGGGTCACTGAAATATTCGTAGCCGTATCGACAAGCTGTCAGTGTATGCCATTGCGCCATTCGGATGCAGTATTTTGCTACATTGTAGTATTGCGTTTATGTACTGTTTATACATAATGTACTAACATTTTGTTACTATCTGAAAAGGCTAGGAGGCGAACGATCGAAGCGGATATATAGATCTAATCACTCTGTCTAAAAGATAAATGTACTGTTGGTGATCATAAACACTAACTCTCTGATGTGTCGTTACGGAGTTTCGGCCCTATCTAGCGTAACATACTTACAATCACAATTTGAATCATTTTGACGGATATTGCTAATCCATTGCTTCATATGTTTGAAAAATTTGTCTGCTCAACAACGTAAATAACGCAATGAATGTTTTGGAACTGTCAAAATTAAAGCCATTGCTACTCATAGTGTGTACGCAATTACCTGCTTGCAATGTTCCCACTGCTGGGTCACAATACCCCTCACTATACTTCAGTGGGAGTGAGCCGTAATAGTGGAGTTGGTGGATGTCGCATGTTTCTATTTGAGGCGGAGGTTTCTTGAAAATGGTCAAAAAGTTGGTTTTTAAAGAAGTGTATCTTTTAAACCGTAAATATATTTGACCAAAAAAAAATTTACATATTTACAAGTCTCATTTTAATACAGTGATGGAACTCAAATTATAGTTAAACATACATTAATGCATCAAAAAAATCTTCAAATACACATCTGACATTTCTTTAAAAGCAGTTTATCCGTTCATTAACAATTTTAATTATAAATAAAAAATTACCATTAAATTGCTTGTTTCATATTTTGCAATAAATTACCAGCGTTGTGTCATCGCACTTCTCTTTCTTTTCTATACAGTCCGATAGTGACCGCGCTTTAGGTCATGTAGTTATCACCTATCGGCCTACCTCAATCCATGAATAATAATCATGAATAAGGTTTCATTGGTTTGCTTAAGACCATGTTGTTTACTTTGTCGCTGTTAAAAGGCATATTCAGAAGCAGCATTCTCTTTTAGGCCAATATTGCGCTCGGACTGCCCTATGACCGTTTATGTTATCCTAGAACCAAAAATTCGTAGTCAGGTGATATTTACGCGAACTGAGCCCGTGCGGTGGATTACAGCCCACTCCCTCTTTCAGAGGTCTGTGTCCCAGCAGTGGACGGTTACGATTAATTAAATGATAATGACAAGTTAATCTGCCTAGCCTTTTCCCAACTATGTTGGGGTCAACTTTCAGTCTAACCGGGTTTGAGGTTCTGATTACCCGTAATGACTGTCAAGTATCTACGAATGACAGCCGTGCTTGCCGAGTCAAGGTACGGTTCGTAGCCGACCGCATACAGCAGCAGCAGACGACGTGACGTTGCGACATGTCCTAGCGACACGTCTGCTGCAGTATGCAGTCGGCTAACAACTCGTACCTTCACGGAGGGGTCTCGATATGTGTAATAATATAGATGGTCACTTAGCCACGAGCCCTTCATGATGATGACAAATCTCAATGGCATTTTCTGATCAAGCCTCTGGAGATCTAGTAGGTACTAGTGATAGTGATAGAAAAACACATCGGATTATGCATACAATTAACAAAGTATCCACATAGTAATGTATTGCCATTATTGATAACAGGTAAACAACCTACTTATATCAGCTTGTCTTTAAGATTACCATATTCCAAGTTTTCCTCAATAATTCTTGGATTTTGGATTGATAAACAGCTGTTTTTCTTTCCTTCTCAGAATATTCAAACCGACGACGTGTAAATGATTTAGATTCGTCATATCTATTTTTGATTCGATGTATCTCCGGTCGATTCAGGAATTGTATGAGAGTGTATTGAACTAAAGAATATGGGTATCCTTACATAACTCTGTTACTGTTAGCCTACATCATCCCACTGCTGGGCAAAGGCCTCTCCCCATGACTTCTAGCTCTTTAGATCCAGGGCTAAAGTGCACCACTGGTCGTTTGTTTTCTCCAGCTCGCCCCGCCATCTTCTACGGGGTCTTACGCGACGCCTTCTAGCTGTGTCATGGCTCCACGTAGTGGTTATTTTAGCTCTTTAGCAGACAAGGCCAGCCCGGTCCCACTTCAGCTTAGCAGCTTTTTGAGTACCGGCAGTTATCTGTGTTTTGAAGCGCAGTGTGGTGTTGCGAATATGGTCTGTCAATTTGACTCGCCTATTATAAAAAGCAACGGTTCTGAGTCAATGTAAGCTTTGACATGTCTCCCGGATTCTATCAAATCCCAAGCAAAATTCGGCACAATTCGTGACTTAGCTCGTCTACGTCTGCCTACATACTAAAACAAACATAAGACTAACAAATAAAACGATGTAAACAGGAATTGTCGCAGTGAAATGAAAGATTATTAAATCAATTCTCTGGCGGATTGGCAGGCATCCAGCTACGTTTGGCGCAAACTTTGCCAGAAGTGGACTGTTGTGCTATATAGTCGTGTGTGCTGACATGGATGTGTCATAAGTCGGTTCTTGTAGGTTTGAAAGCCGGTAGAACTTGGTGCGTTATGTCATGATTTGGGAGTCGGCAGAAACTAAAAAGCACATGTCATTACGAAAAGCCAGTCCGTTGATTTCCTTTTTATGCAGGTTTGGATTAAAGTGTATGTAGCACTTAGCCTTTGTGCAAAAAAACATCAATAAAGTCGTAATCACTTCTTCATTTTGCGCTTTGAACGCTTTTAAGGTATCTACTAAACGTTTAGTTTGGAGTACGGCTTACGAAGGCTATTTCGCTAAAAGACTACCATTGTCCATAGTTTCCTATGTAATTATTCGAGTTTTAAGTTAGCTTGCTGCGAATGTCGGCAGTTTAACTGC
Organism: Gortyna flavago; assembly: GCA_963669345.1. Lineage (NCBI taxonomy): Eukaryota > Metazoa > Arthropoda > Insecta > Lepidoptera > Noctuidae > Gortyna > Gortyna flavago. The sequence goes on along the minus strand of OY770152.1, from coordinate 5,329,652 downwards.
GAAATGTAGGCGAAAAAGACGAATTTTCAGTTTTAAATTGAGTGTTACGTTGCATATATAGCCAATACAGGCTCGGCCTGACTCCCAGCCGACAATCGACTACACGAGGTTATGTCAGAGGTGCGACTGCTATTAGTAGACAAAGGGACGGGGTGCGTCAGTGACGCGCACGGTAAACTGTTTGCCAAAGCACCAGCAAATGTTTAACCTAATACTCAAAATGGCTTCCAACATCGCGCCTCGAAGGGTTAGGCAGAGGTGTACCTTTCGTAACACTCATATTTCGCCATCAAGAATTATTTTCATATACTGTAACCAATATTTTGTAACATTAGTTTGATTTAAAAGAGCGTCTGTGGCGTTTCTTTCCCATAGGATTCTACTATGCTTTGGAATGGGCAACTAGCTTCATCTTTCTGACTGGTCGACCCCTTGAAAATTCAAAAGTTTCATACCTAATTGGTTTAATTTAAGTTTAAAGTGTGGATGGTAGGTATGGATGTTAGTAAAAGGATTAACGATTTAAAATACCTGAATTTTATCATAAAACTGTCCCCACACAAATTGTTTAAACGACTTCTCATCATCGATCAGTTTCTGCGTAATTGAGTCATCGGAAATGGCCGAACAATACACTGATATATATAACAAGGAAGTCGACTGCGTGGAAAATATCTCCATTAGACCTGTTACCACCACGTCATGTCGTGACGTTTTCTTTATTATGTGCTTTATTTAATTGTTTCTGTGCTCGGAAAGCGATTTCGATGATTTTGTTTCGGAATATTCACTTTCGATGTAGGTACACTGTACTATAGATGACTGCTCCGTTAGTCTCGTGGTCGCAAGCGCGACTGCTGAGCGTGGGGTCCTGAGTTCGATTTCCAGGACGGGCAAAGTTTTATTGGGCTTTCCATAGGGAATATCTTAGTAACAGCCCGGAGTTTGGAAGTCGGCGGTGTGATACCCCCGTACCTCGGAAACAACGTTAAGCCGTTGATCCTGCGCCTGATGTCTCTCTCTGGTCGTGTCGGATTGCCGTCCCATCGGACAATGAGAGTAAGACAAGAGATAGTGCACCTGTGTCTACGCACGCACTTGTGCCATTGGTTGCGATGCCCAAAACAATATCTTTGAAAACTTCATGGAAATTGTTATACCAAAATCGCGTCGCATACTCGCGCACCGTCGCGTGGAGCCTGACGCACGGTCGTTAGTATTATTATCCACACAGGTATAAACTACAGAACACTACTGTATCCTATTGTTTCGTCTAGCCCCGTATCTTTCCTCCTATTGTCTATAATGAAACTAGATTGTGATTGACATTCTACAGACTTGAATATGCAAGGAATCTTTGAAGATGAAGACAGGCAAATTGCTTGAAGCAGGCATTTTTCAATTTGCCGCTCTATCACTTGACCGGTGTCCTACTAACTGATACTTAGAACATGATTCATGTTCATGACATTATTTGACAATAGAGTAGGCTGACTATATCTATCTAATATATTAATGATTAAGCTGAAGAGTTTGTTTGTTTGAATACGCTAATCTCTGGAACCACCCAGTCGGATTTGAAATTATCTTTTTGCATTTGATAGCCCAATTCTTGAGGAAGGCTAAGAGCGCCTTCACACTAGCGTTTGTCCGACATACAGGATTGTAAATGACTCCGCAGTAACGCGGCGCATGCGTCGCGCACTTGCGGCGCTAAAGCAGCGTATGCATTTACCCTTGCAATGACGCCGCGGCAACGCGACGTCTGCACCGCGTAGTCGCGGCGTCTGCGCTGCGCATACGATTATCGAACGCCTACGCTGGACAAACGCTAGTGTGAAGGCGCTCTAAAGGAGGCTACTTGACATCACGCTAGGAATAAAAGGCGCGGAGCAAAAACAAAATGTCAGAAAGAACGCTAAGTATACATATAGCTACGGGGAATTTTATAAAAATGTGGCTATGCATTGTGTATCTTACAACTTCTACGCGAACGAAGTCGCGGACAGAAGCTAGTTGGATATATACGGAGGAGACAACAGTACGACAGTAAATTAAACTTGGCATATCGAATGAAAATAAAGAAGAAAAAAAAGCCCTTGAAGCAATTCTTGTCTAACCGAGTTGTAACAGCTGCAGCATGGAATAGGCTCCCGGAAAATCTTGTGACGGCTTCCACACTGAACTGCTTCAAGAATCGCCTGGACAGATTAATTATCTCCATGCTATACGATACACACGCATCAGCTAATTAGCTGCTAGTGCCAAATAATAATAAGTTCCCCGAATTCCCGTAGGTACGAGTAAGTAGGTAAATTTAACCTACTTCCTTTGTAGTTCAGATGACAAAACCATAATTTGGCATCTTGGAGCTGATCTGATGATGGAGCCAGATGGATAGTGGATTCAGTGGTAACTAGTAAACCCCTAGAGTTTGGGCTCATATACGATTTGTTTTGACGAGTCCAATAGATAAGTCTAGCTCTCATTGGCCAAGTGTGCAGAGCAAAGTGCAATTAAAAAACTGTTCAGCATGTTAGTTTAATGTCAAATGACAATGAACAAAATGATTCCCATAGGTAATTATTTTATTATTGAACATCAGCGGATTAATTGTAACAAATTGCTAAATTAGTCATCAACATCCGTCAGTCTTGGCTAGATCATTCCTTATGTTTGCTGAAGAGTTGCAGTTAATTATGAGCGTATACATGAATGGCCGTAGGATGATCAAAGTTTTGTTTTGTTTCTGTTTCTGAAATTTCTTGTTTCTCAGTCGTTTCGGCGCTGATTAATTTGACAGGACTCAACAAAAAATTTTCTTCTGTCCTTTTCTTAATGAAATAGAAAGAAAAAGATGAATTGAATTTTTTAGTTGAGTAATTTATTTTTAGTCAAATACTGGTCAGTGCCAGATTGTATAATGATGTCTATAATAAAACGTGTGTAAACGTGCTTTCTTTAATACTGTTGCATGAATCAGCTAAGCTGTAGGTAAGGATAATTAGAACCAAAATTATATCTTACTCTCGCATAGTATCGGCCAAAGAGGTGTTACAAGACAAGACAGAATTCGGAACACCACGCTGCGTTCCAAAACGGACATACTGGATGTAGGAAAGAAGGCTGCCAGAAGTGCCAGGCTCAAATGGGATTGTGCGGGTCACATCAGCCGTATGCACGATGACCGCTGGGCAAAAATCTTCACACAATGGGTGCCTGAAGATGGATGACGCCGCCGAGGCCGGCCCAGAAAGAGATGGCGAGATGACCTGGACGCGTACCACGAGATCTGGTTCGAGGTGGCGCGGGAAAAGAGTTCTTGGAAGGATTTGGAGGAGGCCTTTGGCCAGGATTGGGACAGTATAGGCTAACAAAAAATGTGCCTTATGGATGTCAATCATCATCATCTACAGGCCGACTTCACCTATTGCTGAGCTTCTCTTTTCACGTCCCAATCCCCACACCCCTGTGCCAACCTCATCCAGGTTCTACCCGCGATGGATGGTAACAATTTCGTCCGCCCATCTCGCCGCCGGACGACCGACATTTCTTCTCCCAGTTTTTGGACGCCACTCGACCTTGCCTTACTCCACCTTACCTTTACATTCATACGCCTTGCCAGGTGTGAAGCTAATAATTCCATGCAATTGCTGTCTTTACCACCAAATAAACTAGGATTTTGAATAAAGTGTTAAAAAACTTCTCCAAGTACAGAGGTTTTGGTTTTTAGTCATGGGCTCAAGGCGGTTTCCTTACGATATTTTCTTTCACCGTTTTGGTGATGAAATTATTCATTATAATACACAAAGTACTGGGTTCGAACCTACTTGTAAGTCACCGTTACCACTATAAAGTTTACCTTCACCATATTATTTTTACAACTACGTCATAGCCAAAAATTTTGAATGAAAACCACAGTTCGAAGTAATGAAAAGCGTCCCCTTTATGGGAAAGGAGTTTGTTTGAAAATTGCCGAACATTTGCGTTCCTAGTGCAAGCAAAAACTTTTTGTACAGACGACAGCACATCAACCTACCCGAAACTGTCAAAATTTCCCAATCAACTTTGAACCTTATACTTTAGCGATAAAGTTGAAAATCTATCAAAGAAATTTGACAGATTAGAGTAGGTTGATGTGCTGGCGTCTGTACCTTAAACGTCGACATCACCTGACTAAATCAAATGACTAAGATGACAAAGCATTAATTCACAACGGACAATGTATTAGATAAAGAGCAGTGTAATGGTATATTATAAATCATACATGATTCTTACAACTTGAGATTGATTTGACCTTGCCTGGCAAAGAACACGAACATAATTACTATTCCTACCCGCTCTTTATGCATAATTTGAATGAAATCACGAACAATAAGATATGCTGTAGAAACTGTACACAATTTAACATCATAGAGGTAATGCTGTAGTTGGCAGTAAGGGATATGGCTTTGGTTTCCTAGGTCGTTCAAATACAGAGCGTTTTTTGACACCTTAATGTCAAATACTGGTGAAAATGACGTTTTTTTTTTATTACGGAACCGTTTTCCTATGAAAACAAGCCGAGATCCATTTAGAACGTTACTTAGCACGTTTTAGGTTAAGCGTTAGTCCTGTCACTGTTACACAACTGTCAAACTACAAGTGCAAGACAGAGACGGCATAAGCATAATGTCTAAGTCAAAGCATGAGTAATGTTTATTAATCTCGGCCTAGGAAGATAGGTAATAATTATCGACTGAGTTCTATGAAAAGTAAAATATGATCAGTTGAATAATCAGAAGAAAACTTTAGACAACTCAACCGACGAGGATTAGAAGCCACGAGAAAACACTTCAACAAACTACCTAACGCTGAAGTTTAATATTTAAGACGTTACTGTTCCTTCGAAAAAATCAATAGATCCGTCAAAACGATTGACATCGCTCAAAATAAAGAGGTACAGATCAAGCTTAAGAGGAAAAGTGGTCACGGGGTCGTTAGCGTTCACTCTATACAAAGGTATTTCTTTGTAAGGAATTGTTTGATAAATGATATTACAGCAAATATTTTTGTGGCTTGCCGTAGGAGTTGACTCGTAGAAGTCGTCGAGTAAGGAAAAAGCGTCATGCTCCCTCCATGCGATTTTCTCTCTCTATTACCTTGAAAGAGTGCGTATGTGCGTAAAGAACTTAGTTCCTGACGATGGTCCTCCGACTGCATACGTTTTTTTACGATTTAATGAATATTAAATAATAATTAATTTTAGAAAAACAAAGATACCAACGTACGATAATAGCCGTGGTAGATATACGTATCACTTATATATAAATAAGTATACTGTATCGTAATTATTTAATTAGCTGCAGTAAAATGCATTTCGGACTGCGTTTATAGATTATGTCAAATAACTTTCTTTTGTTACACTATTCTGTACTAGAAAAACAAGATTTGGTTGATGGCCTCGAAAAAACAAAAAGACGCCAATTTCAGTCATTTAAGTAACACATAAGCTGTCATTTTACTGCAGCTAATTAAAAATCCGACTATAGTATCATTAGCCAAGGAGAAAACAGAAGAATACGTTAGTATGGAATGAACGCCATCATTGGCGTTCATCGGCGGTCACGTGGTCATCCACGTGACCGCGATTCCTCTAATGCTAAAATGGAAGTCGATACTAGTTCAATTCTCTGTCAACAATACTCACAAAATCTAATATATAAAATTCTCGTGTCACAGTTTTCGTTGCCATACTCCTCCGAAACGGCTTGACCGATTTTGATGAAATTTTTTGTGCTTATCCGGTATCTATGAGAATCGGCCAACATCTATTTTTCATACCCCTAAAACGAAACTTACGCGGGTGAAACCGCGGGGCGCAGCTAGTGATTATAGAATATTGACGATTCACAACCTTTTTTTTGATCTTGAAACCGGATTTGCAAAATATGGTTTACAAGCTGCACTGTGCTGTGAACATCAATCTATCTGTAGGCACAACAGTAAGCCTTTCTCTCAGTCAACTTTCACGAGGAAGTGTACCTAATAATACAGTTAGTACGTCCTATGATTATCCTTCACATTTCGAAGTAAACGGGGCCCGTGGCTAAGTAATAACAGCCGCACGGGTTGATTGATCAGGTTAAGCTACTCTTGATGCGGTCGGTCTGTGGATGGGTGCCCATCTTAACATACCTCCCCGTGCTTCGGAAATCACGTTAAGCCATTGGTTCCGGCTTCATTCTTGGATCTTTGACAGTCGCTACGGGTCGTCAGAAGCCCAAAAGTCTGACAACCAGTTTTTCCCTGGGGGTATCGTATTGCCCAGTAACTGGGTTGTGGAGGTTAGATAGGCAGTCGCTCCTTGAAAAAATTGGTATTCGGCTGCATCCGGTTAGACTGGAAGCAGACCCCAACATAGTTGGGAAAAGGCTAGGCAGATGAGATGATGATTTAGAAGTAAACGGAGCATCATTATCCTCCCCTCATCATCTCATCTCCTGCTCTAATTCGTTCGGGGTCGACGCAACATATCTTTTCATCTAATATAATCTATATTAGTCGTCATACTTAACGAAACTAATAATACTTCTGCAGCCTGTTTTACGTCATCGTCAAAAAAATGCAAATACTATTCGACGTCCCCACAGTGCGCAAGCGATCATTTTTTGTCACAATCCCTTCTTCCATCTCTCTCAAATTCAATGCCAACGAAAGAGATAGCACACGAATGCAACTAAGGACATTGACTGTATGTTTTTTCACTCGGATTGCGTCGGGAGTGTTAAAGACCTTATTAGCGTTACACAAGGTTGTTATTAGGGAAGCAGTAGTCTCGGATATGCAGATGAGGTATTTTTCTTCTAAAGGGCCTGTGCTGTTCCTTACACCTGGGCGATGCGGGTGTGCGTCCATTGTTATTTTAGGCGACACTCGCTCGTTCGGGACACAATAAACAGATTGATTGTGAATGTCGGATCCGATTGCGAATAAGGATACATACATAGGACAGGATACATTTTTGCATGAATTTTGATGTAGAAATTTCTGGATAAATGTATGCGCTTGGATTACGTACCGGTTTAATTCAAAAGGAGATTATGAGGACGAAATGCCATTTCGTTTCAAACATTCAATTCTGTATATCTGCACTGCAGGTGATGGTCGTTCTCGAATGCAATGTTATTCAAATTCTCTCTGATTGCCAGCCCTGTGTCTATCAAATAGATTGTTAGGACTTCTCTCTTTCGGTTGCTGTTATTGACTCTGAGGCTAATAACCTCTATGGTTCTTTTTTTTTCTATCTGCGAGCGGAGGTAGGAAACGAGAAACCACTTTCTTTCCTACTCTCGTTTTTCATGCGATACAGGAGTTTATATATTTGTTCTATAACAATTCGGCTGTTGGATAGCGTTTTATATTGAGTTCTTACTAATCTCATGTCACCGTCTTTAGAAACTAGGAGTTTTATTAAAAGGAGGATTTAGTTTACCCTTCCTATCAATCATTATTCTCTCCTTATCTCTCTATAGAGGAAGATGGTGTCCAATTAACATTGGCTTTCTCTATGGACCTTTTAATTTAAATCAAACCAATGAGCGGCGAACATCCTACATCAAGTCGTCACAAACCTAACGAGAACGTTTCGTCTGTCCGTCTGCCAACAAATAGAACTTACATAAATACATTCCATGTATAGTAAAATAGTCCTCCATAGCATGAAAACAGTTTAAATATATTTATACTGTGATCTATAAACGTTACTTCGCCCGTACTTTGACTTAGACATGTTCCCGTCTCTATCATGCACTTGTAGTTTGACAGTTGTGCGACAGTGACAGGAATAACGACTAGCCAAAGTATGTGCTAAGTAAAGTTTATAGATCTTGGCCTTAGACCGTCATCCTCTTCCAGCTCTTGTCCCATGTCACTTGGTGACGGCGCAACACGTTTTCTTCTTTCATTCTCCCCGTCAACCGTCACGCTATCATTCATTCCCTTCTCATTCATATCATTCCTGGGCCTTAGAATTAGACCTTAATCATGTTGAATTTTCCAGTCCATAAAAAGGCAAGATGTCTCGCGTGATCTCCAAAAAAATTATCAATGTACTTACAGACATAGGCACGAATGAAAGTCATTCAATGACATACTTAGTACAATATGAATCCACGATGCAGAACCGAAATGACATACATTATGTCCGTCTGTATTAGTCACTAGACTAGAAAAAAGACCGATGTTTTGTTAATGTTTTGTGAGTGAGATGACGTCGCAGAGACGATAGAGTTAAATCGGCTAGTGTGCCAAAGTGTTTGTTGATAAAACCATTATGTTTGTCATCATATTAGCTAGATTCCGTTTACTACTCGTTTATCACATAGCAACCCGGAGTCTCGATTTGTGCCCGGTTGATAGCAATAGTTGAGAAGAGTAGAAGAATAGTTGAGGAGATTCGCAGGAGAACCAAGGTAACCGACATAGCCCGAAGAATTGCCAAGTATTAAGTGGTAGCGGGCAAGGCACATTGCTCGCAGAACAGATGGTCGATGGAGCCGAAAGGTTCTGGAGTGACGACCGCGTACCGGAAGACGTAGCGTTGGAAGGCCTCCCACAAGGTGGACCGACGACCTTGTGAAGGCCGCAGGAACCCGTTGGATGCGAGAAGCACAGTACCGGTCGAAGTGGAGGTGCTTGGGGGACGCCTATGTCCAGCAGTGGACGTCTTTCGGCTGAAATGATGATGATGATAGCAATAGGCTCGCTCCCTATTACCTGGGACTTAAACATAACTGACGAAATGTGGGTGAACTTATAGGTACCTCTGCCTTACCTTTCGGGGATTACAGGCTTGAGAATGTCCCTTTCAAAGACCAAACACGAACTGTTATAGGCCTCTCTCCCAATGACGCATGCTATCAATTAAATGGTGCACTTTATAAAATCGAGTTAGATTTTTGATCTATAAGAACGTACACTGATAAATAAGTTTGATGTCTAAATAAGTATGATGAAAGACACAATAGAAACAGAAAATAACGTAACAGACGAAAAGATTGACCAAAGAATACGAGTAGGCGAACAAAATATTCCTATGGATAAAATAAAAATAAATAATCTCAAGGCACAGAAACACGAAGTTAACGGTGATAAGAACAAGATAAATGTTACCAAAATGGACTTAAAACGCAGTTTCTAAATGTTAAGCATGGAAACTTTTACTGCTAAAAAGGGGGATACTTGTTAACTTGTAACTTCCAAACAAACTCGTTTTTAAATACTTAGCTCGAAAAACGAAAGTTTTTTGCTCTTGCATAACTGTTTCTATTTTGGTCTTAAATGTTTTTGGCTTAATTCGAAGTTTTTTTGAAGATCTAATGGCCTTGTCCAACACAAGCTTCTACCCATAGACTTGGAAAAAAAGATGGACACCGCGCCACGCATATCGAAAGTGAAGCACCGTACCGATCTATGTGTGCGTGATTGACGATCGACGCTGTCGTGTCACGTAATGGCGGCCGGTCGGCATACGCATACGCATGTAAAACGGTCTGGCATACTTACTGTGCTTCACTTTCGATATGCGTGGCGCGGAGTCCATCTTTTTTTATTAGTCAATGCTCCTACCTATAAATATATGTTCAGTTGTATACGGAAGACAACCATAGGATGATTGATAGAAATGTCTAACAATACTGATCAACCAAAAATAACTAATCGATCTGCCTAGCCTTTTCCCAGCGATGTTAGAGTCAGCTTCCAGTCTAACTGGATGCAGCTGAATACCAGTATTTTACATGGAGCGACTGCCTATCTGACGTCCACAACCCAGTTACTGGGTAATACGATATCCCTTGGTTGTCAGACTTCTGTCAAAGATCCACGAATGACAGCCGGGACCAACGGCTTAACGTGCTTGCCGAGGCACGGAGGGGTCTCGGTATGTAAAGATGGGCACCCATCTACAGACCAACCGCGGCAAGCGTAGCTTAACCTGATCGATCGACCTGTGCGACTGTTATTATTTAGCCACATGCCCTCAACCCAAAAAAAATACAAATATGACCATGACCAGTTGACCACCTAAAAAGACATAGGTGACAATCTTGATCCAGTTACATAATATGAAAACGTCTACTAAAATCCTTCAACTTCTAACCCATTCAGGTTGTTTCAAATATTGGTTAGTTGGTAGTTAACCAATCTTAAATTAGTCTCAACTTAGGCACAGTCCTAGATACCCATACTATGAAGGCCCATAGGTTAGGCAACAAGTAGAAAGTGACCGACCAGTGCAGCATAATTTGATTCCGTTTTCCCATGGTAACGTGCGGTCTTGTCGTTTTGAAATGCTCTTGCGCAGGGCTGCCTGACCGAGTTTAAATGCCAGAAGAGGTTAAGTCCCTGTTTCAGGTAATTCAAAACGTGGTGCTTTCTACTGCCTTTATTATATCATCCATAATATATGGATGATATTAAAATATTTTGATAAGGGCAACAAAATTCTTGCCCTTAATCCCAATTTATTTGGAGGGTGCTTGGATGTCTTAATGATAACTTTATTGTTAAATGTTTTAGCCTACACAATCTTGTAGTTGAATTTAATACCATTCACAAAAATTGTTGTGGCTTTAAAAACTATCGCTTGATTTGATGAGTAGAAAGGTCAGTGTTACATCATCACTTTTACTCAAATGCTTTTACTAATGCTGGATACTCATCAACTGCCTAGGTCAACAAAGATGTTTTTAGCCTGTATTGTCTCGCTTGTGTGTTGTCGGTCTGTGGATGGGTGACCATCTTTACATGCCGAGACCCCTCCGTGTCTCGGAAAGCACGTTAAGCCGTTGGCCCCGGCTGTCATTCGTGGATCTTTAACAGTCGCTACGGGTCGTCAGAAGCCCGAAAGTCTGACAACCAGTCTTACCAAGGGGTATCGTATTACTTAGTAACTGGGTTGTGGAGATCAGAAAGGCAGTCGCTCCATGTAAATAACATGTATTCAGCTGCATCCGGTTAGACTGGAAACCGACCCCAATATAGATGGGAAAAGGTTCAGTCAGATGATGATTATGTCTTACTTCAGGACAAAGACCTCGCAATTAAATCCTAACAGTGTCTTGTGATCATTTCGGCGTTTTCAACTCTTATATGCTAATTAAAGGTTAAATCACCAGTTCTAATTTATGTTAGTGTTTTGTAAGCCCTACTTGTGCCAGTGAACTGTTACTTACTGTGTGAACATGCAGATTGTGTGAGAATTGATAGGCGATTTTATTCAGAGCCACTTCTTTTGTACGTGCACATGTGCGGAAGAATTTGTAGCTAGATTGTGTTGTGCCGTTTTTGCTACATTTTCCGGTGAAGCGGTCGATTCATTTCTTTGAATTTTTGATGCTTGTTAAGGTTTTATTGTATCAGTAGTAGCGCCCCGCGGTTTCACCCGCATAAGTTTTGATCCCGTGGGAATATCGGGATAAAAACTATCCTATGTCCTTTCCCGGGACTCAAACTATCCCTAAACCAAGTTTCATGTAAATCGGTTCAGCGGTTTAAGCGTGAAGAGGTAACAGACAGACAGACACACTTTCGCATTTATAATATTAGTATGGAGGGATGGATTGATGTTAATGATCCTTTTGAAGTTTGTTTGTGTGTATCTATCTAGCTAAACTTAATCGTCTATGTATAAGACTAGTGTGCAGGAAGTGCATTAAATTAATATTTAGCAACTTCTATTTGTCTCTCTCTGCCTTGTACTATTTTACCATTTATAGAAGGATCGCTAATATCTTTCACGTTTGCACACTATATTGTCTTGAATATTACAGACTACTTAGGGTACATTTCCTTACGCTATTTTCTTTTAAAATATAAAGGCAGTATTGGAGACTCTTTTCACCACCTGACCTTCTATTTTACATTGTCTTCTTCTTTGTCTCTACACTCTTGCGCACGAATGCATGTCTCAAGTAGGTACACAAATAAACTGATTACGTCATCCACTGGTGAATGAAGTGTACGGTCTACGGGCACGGCTTCGGCTAGTCAATCAATAAACGTTGATGTGTCACCGCTGTGAGAAACAGTCCGCTAGATGGCGTAACAGTATATAACACTGCTACTTTTAAAACAATTATGTGTAAGCCAAAACCGGTTCCCATGGAGGATGGAGGCACCCTTATTATAAGGGTCCATACACCCAGTAATAATGACGAAAGCTGCGTCAGTCAATCTGCGGATGCACTCTAAATAATAAACTGACACAACTCCCAAAACCGGTTTTCCTAAATGCAACTCAAGTTGAAACTGTTAGAGATGGTTTTTCAGTGTCATCTGATTTGGAATTAGATCGTTTTGTTATCGTGATTTTGTTTTGTGTATCAAGTGATAAAAAATGCACAGATATGACTGGACCCGACTGTATTGATTTTGAATGCGTTTTTGTATTTTTGTGTGAATTTTCTGGGCAATTCATTTATACAGGGCTATACAGGATGTTAAACTAGTAATATACAAAAAAAAATTGTTCCACAAAGAACGAAGATAATAAATGTATTTACTATAACCCATTGAAGAGAACCAAGTCCCAGCTTCAATTTTTACGGCCGAGTTTTGTCTAGGGGTGCGCAAATCCTCAACGGTTGAGGATTTGCGCCCTTTATTACCACTCGTATTACTGGAGTGTTTTATAGATACATCATTTGTAGCAGTTTTATCTAAAACATAAACCTTTTATTTGGTATTGGGACAAAATGGCCACACCATTTGGTAATGTCTGTTATAAAATATGAATCCTGATAGCGCTATTTGCTTACTAAATTCTAAACCGAAAACTACACAATTACAATATTTAAAACTTCTCTTTCATGTCCAGTTCTCCATACATCTGTTTTACACGCGCCCTAAAACAAGCGTGGATTAATTCTACCCTTTATTGTACCCCTAACCACCCCTAACTATATACTTAAATTAGGGGCGAAGTTGTCACCCCAGTATACTGGTCTATCCATCAAAATAATGTAGGTATAAAATGGGTCATATTATTCTGGTTGGGCGTCAGAAAGTGTAGGCTGTGCCGCTTTATCGGGTCCCGGACAATTCGATCTCCAATGTTGAAATGCGTTCGCCATAAATACAATTGCTAGATAGGTACAGAGGTGATGTCGTCTCGTCTATTGTTGGTATCCGTTTTATGTAAAGTGCATCGTATTTGCATACTCGTAAAGTTTAAATTAGAATAGTGGTTTTGACTGCATTAACTTCTTTAAACAATTGCCATCGAACCATTTAAGAATCGATGTAAGATGAAGTTTTAATTGTTCGCAGTAATCTATAGTTTTATTAAAACGGTGACGAGTTCATATAATCTATACTTATTCAATGTCTGTACTACTGTAAACTGCCTTCATAATGTTCCAATATTTGTATCAAAAAGGTTATCCAACTAGAAAGAATACTGAAAAGACAGCGTCATCCTAGACAAAGAGTTCTTTGCACCTTTCCTCGCACACATACAAACAAACAGGAAAGCATACAAAACACTTAAAAACGTTCACTTGAAGGGTCAGTAATATAAGAAGCATTATAGTTCTACTTAAACGAACATCACTTTTCCTCGAACCGATCAAAACCCGACTCGGGGACACTAAAAGCTATACAGAATCATCCCAGGCAGGGCGTTACCCGAGTATTAATCTGCACACAAGTAAACATTACATCTCAAACCGAGTCGCCAAGAAGAAAGTATCTACACCTGTCCTTTTCGCACTTTCGTTGCTGACCGGTGTGCGAGAGGGACGGCAATCGAAGGGTCGGAATCAATACCATATGACAGGGGCCGGTGTTTTATTTTGTTGGAGACATCTTTGCGTGTGTAGCTATAGTGTTTTGCTTGTGTGAGTGGCTGGACCGCACTGTATCTAGGTAGGTGCCTAATGCTGGCTTTTCACATGTTAATTCTACGTTTTGGGATAACGCTGGCGGTGGAAACGGAGCAAGGGTTTTAGCAGCTCCCACTTTAGCATTAAGTTGAAATGTAAGTACAGTTAACTGTATAGGGTTTGAGTTAAACGAATTTCACGAGCCATTGTTCAGGTAAAGTAGTTTATTGACTGAAGTACTATTAAAAGGGCCAGTTTTACTGATCCCGTCAGAGTAAAGATACGCATTCTTTTGTATGTTGATGACTTTATTGTTTTCGTTTATTCGACGTTACTCATGAACACTGAACACAACACGCCTGTCTTTGTATTTACTCGTCCATTCTTTGGTCCAGTTTTGTCTTGCATAATTTTGTTACCAATTTTCTTATGTTGTACAGTTTAGTTGAACAAAACGGTACTATCCAGTTACTAACTCTTAGAAGATAGGTTTAATTCTAACCACTAGACAAGAGATGTCAAATTAAATTATGGTTATACTAGCGTTTGCCCCCGACTTCGTCCGCGTGAAATTTCTTGTTATCCGACCCACCTCGTCGCATCGCATCGCCTGCCCGCGGTAGATATTCGTTTTTGCTTAGCGTTACTTGTTTTCTTTTTGCTCGGCTCCTAAAAGTCTTAGCGTGATGTTAAATAACCTTTAGCCTTCCTCAAGAATTGGGCTATCAAATGCAAAAAGAATTTTTCAAATCTGACTTGTAGTGCCAGATATATGCACGTCCAAACAAACTAATTCTTTAGCTTTATTATATGTATAGTTATAGATTACTTAATTTATAAAACGTCATTGCGAAAATGACCCGAAATTTTTTAATTTTAAAACAACTTCAAGGCAATCACACTTTAGCCCAAAAAGCAGTTACCTATATCAAAAACATCAATCACATAACGTTGCTACAACAAAAAATAAAGCAAAATTAAAACAAAACAACAAAGCTTGTAAAAAGGAACATGCAAATTATAAATTCAGCTGCAAATAAAATGGTATATTATTACGAATCACAGCATTTGGTATAATTTGGCACCACTGGAATATAGGGGTAGCTCCCCTCGCGATGAAGTGATTTTATGGCCAACGTTTATGAACAGCGCTATTGTCCGGTTTTGGTTAGATTTGGTGTCAACAATGTCGGTTGAATTCAAGCTTTAATCTATTTTAACTAGTTTATGGAGATTCGAAAATATTATCTAAACAAGAATGATAAAAAATATTTTGCACCACTTATCTCGAAAAATCTAACAAATCTCTCTGGGAACAGTTTAACGCTTTAATTTTCATTCCTTAGCTTATATGAGACATAAGTGACATAACACTGTCATTTCATGTTTGTTTTATTAAGCAGAGTTCATTATCAATGACAATAAATACCTTTATTATTACTTTTTTTAAATAAAAATCGTATTGCTTCTGGCGCGCCTATACGGTACCGAAGTTCTGAAAACAATTTTATTGCGACTAGCTACCGAAGAGTTCCTCCGAATGTATGATGATCATTTTTGTCAAAATTGAGGTCGGTGGGAGGTACATGGATCGCATTAAGGTGAATCTTGATGGATCAACGTCAGTGTTGCCATAAGCCTTATATTTCAAACTATGTACTTATTTGTAGGTATAACTAGTGCACCGTACCCCGTTATTTCCCTAAGGTGGGAATATTCCCGGAAGCAACATTGCATGTAAATGTTAGGCTGTTATTATGTAGGACACATGCCCGGGGACATTAGGGTTTTACGGGGTCTATAGCCCCGGGAAATAAATAGATCAATATAATTCTATTTGGAAACACGAAGAGCATTCGATCGCCTACTAGAATAAAAAAAACAAGACCATAAATCATTAGCCTAGACGTGACGTTGGAAACTATGTTTAATCTGTTTCAAGTCTAAATAAAAGCGCTTAGTGAGTTTTAATATTTATAGACCATAAATAATTGGTAGACCAAAGGGTGTACCACAAGGTTCCATACTAGGCCCTTTGTTCTTTGTAAACTTTTGCTCTTTTTATTTACACCAATCGTTTCACCTTGATCAGGGAATACAGATAACAATAAACCTTTTAGCCTTTCCCTAACATCCGCGCAAGTCATAAAATCCAAGTGAACGAAGACTTACTTTGTACTGGAAAGCCGATAGTCATAAACCGACGCTGCTCAGTAAGGTTTTAACGACTGTGCACTTCTAGCACCGCAATAATTTGACGATGCATGGTTTATCTGAACTGAAGGCTTGAGATTGATCTTTGGACATTCCTTTGGAAGAGTCGATACTAAAATGGAGTGGGGATTTCATGGGCGTTTCTATTTTTCCACCGTAGAAAATAGTCCTTGATTGACTGATTGAGCCATAAATAAGAATACATACCCGGTACGAATTTAACTACCTAATATCTTTTCGCTCTATTTCAGTACCTATAAAATAAAATCGATTTTCGTGTGAGCTTAGCTCTTCTAAACTACACAGTGAATTTTGATGTGGTTTTCATCATCATTTAGAGCATTTATTCCGGAACGTTTATGTGTACAAGTACAGTACAGTACGTAGATATAGCACACAAATCTCGATGTTTTGACATGTCGCCACTGCACCCGTGCGAAGCAGGGGCGTGTCGGTTGTAAGATATAACTTGGGTATAGACTGGAGCATTTCTTTCTATCTCGTTTTGCCCAAACCTTTTTTGTATTTCATACGTATAGAACAGTGTTTTGTTCAGCCAGTCTTCGCTTTGGTTTCTGGCCTATTGACACAGATTCTTCAAGTGATGGGAAAACAATTGGCAAGCTGTCAAATAAAAAAATGTATAATGTTACTTTTGTGTATTTGCTATTATAAGTGCGTTTAACTTATTATAATACTGCAAGTCATTTTCAAAAATCTGACCGTAGGTATATAAAAGATGTTCAAAGAATTTCAATAATGACTGAATGAAATATGAACTAAATAATGGACGGTGGACGTGGTGTATTCGTTGTACAGAGGCCAGCACATCAAGTTACCCCAATCTGTCAAATTTCTTTGATAGATTTTCAACTTTACCACAAACAAATAAGGTTCATATTTAATTGGGATAATTTGACAGATTGGGGTAGGTTGATGTGCTGGCCTCTGTACATCACATTGACCAACGATTATGTTGAGTCCACATTATTAAAGGTCCAAAATGTTAGGTGAGAACTGTCCAATCAACCTCCTAGATTCACCCAATGAATCTAGCTTCTGCCCGCGACTTCGTCCGCTGGAAATTTCTTGTTTCTTGTTTTCGCGTTCTTCCTTACCTTTTTTTCTTTTTGCTCGGCTCCTAAGAGTCTTAACATGATGTTAAATAACCTTTAGCCTTCCTCAAGAATTGGGCTATCAAATGCAAATGGAATTTTGCAAATCCAACTGGTACTTCCAAAGATAGGCGCGTTATAACAAAAAAACTTATTAGTAAGGAAGATATAGATGTATACCCCGAAGATACTGTTTTGAAGAGATTTATACTCTCTTTTTCTATTGCTCCATGTAATATAGCACTATTTCAATCTAGAGCCTCACCTACTGAGATTCTGACCGTAATGTAGCCCCTAATTACACTTGACACGTAAAGGATCGATACCGACCGACAGTCCCCGGGACATCAGGAACGGTAGTGGTTTAAAGTTCACTAGGTTATTTCATACACTTTCAAAATTAATCTCTCGAATAGATTGTACATGTACTATCTTTTCTGTCGAATGAAAAAAAGAAACTACTTTATCAAAAGGCAGATTAGTGATTTCTGTTTATTTTAAATTAGTTCATTCTTCTCAATACTTCTGATATGTTTTTTTGGTAACTTCAAGGAAAGTAATAATCTGACTGATCTATTTTTAGAGCAAAACCAACATTTTAAAACAATCCCACTCATCCTAACCATTTAAACATAAAATTGACGTGTTGTACTTCTAACGAAATCCTAGAGTCAGCTAGAAAGGGACTGAGTTATTCCACGGTGAAGGAGTGAGGGAGAGAGTAAACAAAGGGGAGGAAAACCCCAATAAGGGTGGTTGGCATTGTGAACGATAATTTCGCTGAATAGTAGCGAAGGTAATTTTATTAGGGTGATTCTGTGTGCGTTTAATTTTTGTATGTGATTTCGGACTCGTGTTTTGCTGTCGTGAATTATTGTTTCAATTTCGTGTTTTTCTGGTATTTTAGGGTTATAATAAGTATTTCTGTATTTATTTACTTCAGTTTTTGGGATTATCCAATTGGATTTTATTATCATTTCAGCTTACTTGATAGGCGCTAATGCAAATTCGTCTACAATCATCACCATTATCTGATGATAATGGTGATGATTGTAGACGAATGGCCCAATGGAACTCTCCAACTGCACGCGATTTAGGTCGATTCTCAGACACCCTGCGAAGATCGTCTACAATAGTAAAGAGATTTATTTTACGTCGCCCAAAACAAATAACTAAGAGTTGGGTGTCAGCACTATAAATAAAAGCGATTTATTCGCTTTATTGACAAGTTCTTGCACCAGTTACAATGAGAGCATTATTCGAACAATCACTCACTAAAAACACAACAATTGGAACTTGGACATTAAACAGCGTTCTTTCCAGAATAGTCTCAATTGAATGTATCAATGTATAGTTTACTTTTGTCTTATACTAACGTACGGGTTTATTAGTTAAATGATCAAATGTTAGGTTACTGTAGATTTACTTGTGGTAATCAAATGTACAAACACGCTGTGAATGTGTGCTTGAAGATGAGTAGCGTCAGCACACACACACACAGTCATCCAACTTCGCCATTGTCTCGGACGGTACCGGGAGCTCCTGCGCTTACACATATATTCACAGCGTTTTGTACACTTGCTAACCACAAGTAAAGCGCGCGCCGTTTCGTAAGATTAAAATAGTACAAGGTGTTACGCGAAAGAGTTTTAATGTATTGTCCTGCCATCTTTATTCTGGTGACAAACTGTCTTCAAGGAATCAGTCTATCTGACTGAAAATCGCTCACTACATTTGCTGATCAGTATTTATTCAAGGACTCATCTAGCACAGCTTCTACTTCAACTTTTATTGATCCTTCGATCATATTAAGCCCTTTTATTCCCCAACGTTATAACATGATCTATCACAGATCGTGCGTGGCATTGTTAATTTTCTTTGTCTCCTCCACACTTACAAGAAGTTTCATAGATCAAATGTAGCCAATGACTTATTTTTGGTTTTCCTTTGTTTCAGATCAAAAATATTGGATGCCCCACAATGTGCTAAGTGACAAAGTGAGTGTGCTGGTGTAGTGTAGTGCAGTGACATGTCTTAGTGACCAACATGAGTGGTGGAGTGACGACGCAGGCGGGGCCCCGGCTCTGAATGATAGCTGCCGCTAAAGGTGAGAAAATCTGGCTTTGTGATTGTGTATAAGATTTTTAGGGACTGTTTCACCATCTCCTGTAATTTGTCTCAAATAGATAATTTCATACCAATTCATTTTCACATTATAATTTATCTGATTGAATGCTTGTCCGGACACTGTGAAACAGGCCCTAGCCCTCGAATTCTTAAACGATGTTTAACTATAAGAAGATTATAATAAACAGACACCTTAATGAGGGGCTCGTGTCTAAGTAATAACAGCCGCACGCGGCTTGCCCGGCTGTCGTTTGTAGATCTTTGACAGTCCTAACGGGTAGACAGAAGCCCGAAAGCCTGAGTTTTTTTTTGGCCGTAAGACTTGATTTATCAGGTTAGACTGGAAGTCGGCCCTGACATAGATGGGAATAAACTAGGCGGATGATGAGTTGAGCTACAGTACTGCATGAAAATTGAGTAGCATTTGGGAATACGGCTTTTATTTATTAAGTCCTAAATGTCTGAAATTGTGAACTGTGGACACAAAACGCGAATGATAAATGATTTTATTTCTGTAAATAGGTTTGTACAGACGCCAGCACATCAAGCTACCCGAAACTGTCAAATTTTCCCAATCAACCTTGAACCTAATGCTAATAGCGATAAAATTGAAAATCTATTAAAGAAATTTTACAGATAGTACGTACGAGTAGTAGCTTGACGTGCTGGCGTCTGTACAAACACTTAAGCCGATCGTCCACCGCCAGCTAAAATAAGTTTAGCTCGCATAGTTGAGCCAGTTTTTAATACATGTGCGTCCACCGCAAACTATGCCACATGTATGAAAAACTGGCTCAACTATGCGAGCTAAACTAAATTAACTTAGTTTAGCTGGCGGTGGACAATCAGCTTTAAACGTCAATCATATTTTTAAAAACTAGATGAGGTTTGATACATCCATACTTAATGTTATAAATTCGAAAGTAACTCTGTCTGTCTGTATGTTACCTTTTCACGCCTAAACCACTGAACGGATTTCAATAAAATTTGGCAGAGAGATAGACTGCATTCCGGGGAAGGACATACGATAGTTTTTATCGACATACCTCGCGGGCGAAGTCGCGGGCGGAAGCTAGTCGTAAATCATCTGCCTAGCCTTTTCCCAACTATGTTGGGGTCGGCTTCCAGTCTAACCGGATGCAGCTGAATACCAGTATTTTTTTTTTTATACCAGGAAGCTAGTCGTAAATAATTATCTAATAATAATTATCTAACTTATCCTTGGATTACTACCTCGGTGTGTCACACTCACAGACACAATGGCCGCTTTGCCACTTTTAGCTTTGTAGCATAATCAGCCTGTAACGTCACTGCTGGGTCACAAGCCTCTTCTCTGTTAGAGAGTGGGCCTTAATTCACCACGCGGGCCCAGTGGTGGTTGGGCATCGTTCTCCAGCCTTTATCCCAATTCATAATATATTTTTCTTCCATACCTACTTCTCTATTAGTCGTCATATCGATTTCTAGCCATATCATCTTTCACACAACTGTATATCGAGGGAAAACTGTAAAACTTATGGAAGAAAAAACTTAGAAATCTTTAAACCTCTCTTAAAATTACCATTTGATCAGTGCAGACAGCTAAATAGCAGCTAATTGATAAATTGTAATAACATGGATCCAAAAAACGTTTCCTACCGGTTGTTAAAAGGAACTAAAATGACTCATTTCCCTCATTCTACACTACGTAAATATTCTACAGTCAACAGCATGCCCATGGTATTAATTTGACTTTGATTCCGTAGCAGTAAGAGCGGCTTTTGTATTTCAAGTGTTTGACTGTACTAAGGATGTAGCCAGTACAGCTTTTTTTGTATTCCTAGAAATAGAGGATATGACGTCATATTCTAAATAGCAATGTGTTCGTATTTATTACTTATCCATTCACGATCTTATTACAACGTTCTTTTGACATGGTTTAAATTAAATGATCGAGCCAGTTTTTGTAATAAGAACGTCAAACTGACAATTTAGTCCAGTACTAATTTGTTTGAACTTTACCGTAGTCGGAAATGGAACAGTTCGTAATTCAAATGTGGCATCCATGGTTTAAACTTGGGTCTGAAGACAAACCTTGTTTTGTAATAAGACGATCCAATGCAAATCTTTGCTGTTAGTTGGCTTCTTCAAAAATGGAATCCTTTGGATGCTGGCGACATAGGACCGATCATTGTGGAGATGGTTATGGAGGACTATGATGACATTGGCTATGACTTAGCTTGATACCTGAAAAAATACATTACTAACTTCATCATCATCTACAGCCCGACTTCACCCATTTCTGGACACAGGAGGCCCGCGGGGTAATCGAGTAACACACTGTCAGTAGCAATGGGTTTCATTTTGACAGTTCAACAACATACATTGCGTTACTTACGCTGTTGAGCAGACACATTTTTCGAACTTAAGAAGCAATGGATTAGCAAAATCTTTCAAATGATTCAGGTTGCGATCTTCTTCTTCGTGTCGTTGGCACGACTATGTTTTAAATCTTTTTTTCCCAAAACTTTGCCACTTCCACGGCGTTGTCTGTGGCAGCGCAGATGTCACTTTGACTGCATGTTTTGGGACACAGAGGGCAGGATAAGAGGTGGAGCATGGTTTGTGATAGTGTGTTATGTATGCTATTAGGGTGCTGTATCTTTGCATGTGCCAATCCACACTCCTGTGCCAGCCTCATCCAAGCAACAATGTTGTCCGTCATGTCAGTCTTACTATTTCAGTCTGCCTAGCCTTTTCCCAACTACCTACGTTGGGGTAGGCTTCCAGTCCAACCGGGTACAGCTGAATACTAGTATTTTACATGGAGCTGGCTATCTGACCTCCACAACCCAGTTACTGGGTAACATGATAAACCTGGTAAGACTGGTTCAGACTTACTATTTCATATTCAAAATACCAAATTCAGCGTTTCTTATCCTTATGTACACACATGCATATGTAAATACACGTAATTCTACACACCTCTTATCAAAATATTGATTTAACGACAATTCGTGTGTTGCTAACTTGGCTTATAACCGAAATTCTAGTAATACCACAGTATAAATACTTTCAGTGGTTCATCCATACACTAATATTATAAATGCGAAAGTGGAGATTCACAGATGACTCCGCTCTGGAGACACATAAACCATAGGACACTTAATATCAAGTCCAGCGTGTCTGCACGCTACAGGAGTTGATGGACGTTACAGGTGTCAAGCTCGTAGCTAAATTCTGGAGTGACTTAAATAGAATGCCATCGACACGCTTATAAGAATTCGAAAGTAACTCTGTCGTCTGTTATCTTTTCGCGTCTTTAATCGACTGAAAGGATTTCGAAATTTTCAGACCACGACCTTAGGAAACAGGATATTGTTTATTGCAGTAGTACGTTCCCTTGAGATAATTTCCAACTTCCACGCCGACTAAGCCTAAATACTAGTCGCCCATACATTTGACAGGACCTGAAACAAGTCTTAATGTTTCTCAGTATACCTTATCATAGTACATTATAATCATTATAGATACGTACTTATGACCCGAACTGCAGTATGGCAGTTATTCCCCGACCCTAAACACGATTGCTGTGCGAAAACGCTCCATTGAACTACTGTAAGTAGTTATACTGTGGCAAAACTCAACGGATGTTAGTTAGTTCCATTCTTATTCTGCGTATAAAGTGACTGTTACGTATTCTACTACTCCTCGAGTCTCAGGAAGTCGCTACAATTAGTACAGGTTTTACTCAAGTTTATATCTGGTATAAAGTTGTTGATATACACGGTGAAGTGCGGAATTATTAAGCCCTTTTTTTCAAGAAATTTCTCAGTAACAACCCAGAGTCTGGACTTGCCTGGTTGCAAGTGGTGGCAAATGGCAATAGGCTCGCTCCTGTAGTGCTATTATGTAAAAATCTCACCGTGATAACTCAGGTGAAGTGAGCTTAAAGTGAGCTGTCATTAGTATCAATCCCTATTGCATTAAATGTAATGACAGCTCACTTCACCTAACTTCTCACGGTGAGATTCTAACATGGTGAAATTTGGCTGTACTATAAGGTAAATCTCTGCCTTACCCTTTATGAAATATTAGATATTACAAGCGTGATGTTATGTTATTTCTAAGATAAACAAAATGTGAAAGTGTCCTAGGAGCAACTCCCTGATTTGACCTTCTCTTCTTAGTGGAGTTTTTACATCCTCTAAGGCATAAACAATGTCACTTTACACCTTTTTATGCCTTTGACAGTCATTCAAGGAGATAGGCATATAAAAACTGCAGTCATAGCATAGTAGCTATAATCTGTTCCAAAAGTATATGAGGAAAATGTAAACAAACCCAGTTCTTATTTATTATTATTGTAGTTAGAGTGGGTAAATTGCTAACATAAATTCAAATTATTATATTATGATGACAACCGTATGAACGTAAACGAGGCACGGAGGCAAAAGGTGTATGCAAGGATCGTAGCATGTTGCGTTCTGTAGTTTCTGCCTACCCCCATTGGAACGAGGCGTGAGTTTATGTGTGTGTATGCATGTATTCCTTTGTCCTTATCTGACCTCATCATCTGCCTAGCCTTTTTCCAACTATGTTAGGGTCGGCTTCCAGTCTCATCGTATGCAGCTGAATACCAGTATTTTACATGGAGCGACTGCCTATCTGACCTCCACAACCCAGTTACTGGGTAATACGATATCCCTTGGTAAGACTGGTTGTCATACTTTCGGGCTTCTGACGACCCGTAACGACTGTCAAAGATCCATGAATGACAGCCGGGACCAATGGCTTAACATTCTTTCCGAGGCACGGAGGGGTCTTGGTATGTGAAGATGGTCACCCATCCACGGACCAACCGCGGCAAGCGTAACTTAATCTGATCGATCGACCCGTGCGGCTGTTATTACTTAGCCACAAGCCCCTCTGTCCTTATCTGACCTATTATTATTTCAATGTAACTTCATTTTTATGACAACCAAAGTTCAGTGCAGGTCATCCAAAAATACATTTCTGAATAAGTCAAGAAGTCGGTTTTTCTATTTTTTTGTACTCTGAGAGGCCATGTAAAGGTTGACACGGTAATTTTATTAGTTTAGACTCCCACGTTTGATGGCGCTATCAAACGGAGGACAGAGAATGACGTTAATGACATTCGTGGGTCAATTAGGAATACGTCACAGTCACCGTGTAGGTGTGGAGGTCGCTGTCTCGCAATAGTCACAAAAACAGATGGTGTTGATTTGATTACAGTACAGTTCATCAGTAAGAAAGCCAAAATAAAAATTGCGCTACTCCCAAGATTGGGTAATTCATTATCAATCGCAATTTGAATCATTTTGAAGGTTATTGCTAATCCATCGCTTCATATGTTCGAATAATTCGTCTGCTTAACAACGTAAATAACGCAATGAATGTTGTTGAACTGTAAAAATTAAAGCCTTTCCTATTGTTAGTGTGTTACGCAAAAGTGACGTCACACAGGTGGTGGATATCCATCAAAGTTGGTAGCCTCTATACAGGTATGAGGAACAGGGTGTAAAGTTCACTCATCCTCCATAGAAAAGGGAGGATCCTCCGAAAAGACGGGTGTCGTGTCTGGTGGGGAACTGCCTGATGATTCATGTCGGGCCGTAGTATACAATATGCTAGTGGCGCGGTAAATTCTGCTTGAGAGTATCAGGATTTTGCGTGGCGTTGCAAATGTCGCAGCCAACTGGTTAAATTAGCCGTTCAGTTAACCGCCTAGCCTTTTAACTAAACGGCGGCCATTCAACTAACGGCCTGAATGATATTCAATTACAGTTTAGGTTAGAAGTCTGTAACCAATCACGCGCGAGCCGAATTGGTCGCAGTAACTAAGCCAGGGCACCCCGACCAAATGGGTTAGGTTTTGTTAGAACTGTGATCAACCGCATGCGAGCCGAGAGAGCGAAGCGAGGCGAGCACTACTTCTAAAGGCTAGGCAGTTAATTGAACGGCTAATTTAACCAAGTAGCTGCGACACAGATACCGCTACACCTCTATTGCGACTTTGCGAGTCTTCATCGCATTCAGATATTGTGTTTACAAATAACTTGCTAGTGGTGACACCGTCTTTGATTCTGAAGCTAGTTGAGGGTTCTTGGGCACGAGCTCTTAACGAATCACGAAACTTCTTTTCCGTTGCATGCCCACATAATATCTGAAGGCCAATTCTCGCAATTTTTAGAACGTTCACAGTCTGATCTGTCTCAATCTGTCAAAAATACTTACCTCTAATTTCCCTACATTTTTGACAAGTTTTTGACATTGCTTGTCGCGAAGATGAGATTGCGACTAGATTTTGAACGCTTTTAATTACGAGAATTGGCCTTCAGTGCTTTGCGCAAGACATACTCCTTTGATTTCTTATCATCATCTGCCTAAGCTTTTTTCAACTATGTTGAATGTTAGGTTCTATCTCTTTTAACAACACTCATAACGCCTTCATCTTCTCTTACTATGCAATTGTTTGTATAATTTAAGGCAACCTTCATTTTGAATAACAATCATAGGTTAATTAGTGTAAGGACACACGACACGATGTGGGTGGAGTTCGTGTCATACCCAGTAAAGATAATTATGTGTATTTATAAATCGTGGAAGATGATATAGCTTTTTTTTTATAAAAAAAAAAGTTGCTAGTTTTTATTCTTAAACAAAGCACACAATTAGACCTCTGGGGTCTGTCTTAGCATGCCATTGGCCTGAGATTTGATCACCGCGCTAGTTATAATCGAATTGAGTTAAGCTATAATCGAATTGAAGGCTGAAGCTAGACAGGGAATAAAAAAATTTCAATCATGATGAGTGACACTAGACCTAAATAAATAAACAATATTGATGTGTTGAACGATTGGCTGAGGAATGACCTAAAGTGCGGTCACTATCGGACTGCATAGAAAAGAAAGAGAAGCGCGATGACACAACGCTGGTAATTTATTGCAAAATATGAAACAATCATCTATTTACAAACTACTTAATAATAAATAATCCATCACTGAATGCAGTTTGGCATTAGCAATTTAATGGTATATTTTTAATTAAAATAAAAATTGTTAATGAAGGGATAAACTGCTTTTAAAGAAATGTCAGAGGTGTATTTGAAGATTTTTTGATGCATTAATGTACGTTTAATTATGATTTAAGTTCCATCACTGTTTTAAAATAAGACTTGAAAATATGACTATTTTTTTGGTCAAAATTATTTACAGTTTAAGAGATAAACTGCTTTAAAAACCAACTTTTTGACCATTTTCAAGAAACCTCCGCTTTAAAGCTACAGTGCGGTTTGAAAGAAGATGTAGTGCCAAAAATTTTAAAGAGTACCTATGCTTAGTTGCTTTGGTCTTGTAGAGATGAATGAATGACTAATAAGAGGTATTACACGGCAGATGTGGGTGGAAACGCCAGGGACACCCTAGGAGGATATATACCTATACTCTGACTTTTAATTAGCTGCAGTAAAATGACACTTCATAATAACTCATTTCGGACTGCGTTTAGAGATATGCATGTCAAATAAGTTTCGTTTGTTACACTATTCTGTACAAGAAAAACAAGATTAGGTTGATGGTCGCGAAAAATCAAAAAGACGCCAATTTCAGTCATATAAGTAACACATAAGCTGTCATTTTACTGCAGCTAATTAAAAGTGCGACTATAGACAATACCTTATTGGTGATCTTCTCCAGAAAGGTCAGGTACGGTAAAACTAGCATATTTTTAAAGCATACTTAGCCTATAATGTTCCCACTGGCCTCGTCTCTGTGAGAGAGTGGGCCGTAATCCACCAGGCGCGCCCAGTGCGGGTTGGTAGATGTCACATGTCTTTGTATTTTTGGTTCTAGAATATGCTGGTTTCCTCATGATGGTTTAATAGGGAAATGTTAGTATGAATCTTAAAAGTTTTCATCGTGGCTTACATACTCATTCACAGAACAAAATGATTTGTCTATATGCCATTTGAATAACGCTGTTTTAAAACGATTGATTAGTTCCCTCTATGATTTTGGTAATATAGTTAATCTGTCATGGTTTATTTTTAACCAACTTAAATAGGAGAAGGTTTTCCTGTTACAAAAAAAAAACAGTCTAAACTGTTTTTTTTTTGTATATGTATAAGAACATAATTATGTTACGCTACATCTCCGGCAGTTGTAGAAAAGACAAAAACTTTTTTTTACATAAAAAACAACCCACTTTCAGAAAACACTGCAATGTGAGACAACGACTTTGCTGAACGGATTTGGTTAGACATGACAAAAATAACTTTAAACTCGGAAGTCGGTGGCAAAAAACGAAAATGCGGAACCAACGTCACTGACTTCCGAAGTTAAAGTTATTTTTGTCTTGTCTAACTAATTCCGTTCAGCAATTTATGCATGATAGAATAGAAACCCAGACTGAAATGACAAATCCAAAGCCAAACTGCTGGTACTAAAAAAATCGCCGTTCAAATAATGTACTGCACATATTGTACAGACGCCAGCACATCAAGCTACTACAATCTGTCAAATTTCTTTGATAGATTTTCAACTTTATCGCTAAACCATAAGGTTCAAAGTTGATTGGGAAAATTTGACAGTTTCGGGTAGGTTGATGTGCTGGCGTCTGTATATCTAAGTAATATTCATATTCGATGCGGTTATCGATTTTGTGCCATCTGAAGTAGTGTTAGGGCTTAGAATTCACAGTCGAGCTTGATAAACTATAATTATGTATTTGAGGACAATTTTTGTGTGATTGAGATTTTGGAAAACAGCGTAATTGCGTAACACACTAAGGGCGAATTTCACCAAACTTTTACGCCTAAAATAAGTCTTATGCTGAGACGTTTAAATGTTTGACAGTTCTTCCACATACTAGAACTGTCAGACGTCCCATCTGGGTATGCCCCTCTCGGCAAACACCTCTGCCTACCCCTTCGGGCTATACAAGCGTGAAATCGTAGTCAATCTTCGTCTTGCGAGCCTTTTTTGTCAAAACCTGATCAAGGTCCCAGTGATCAGGGATGAAAACTTCACCGGTCACTACATAAAATATACTTTTGTCGCTGACTATAGCTCAGTTGTCACACTTCTGACAGCCAAATTCAAACCATACACTCAAACAGATTTCCTCAACACACAACGTAACTGTATATAATCAATATTTTGCAATGAATATTACATAGCTAATAACACCAACAACCAGCGTTTACCTAAAAATAGAAAAGAAATCACTATTGAACAATGTTTTAGTTAGTTTACCCGAACAAAGAAAAACAAACCTTAACACTTAAGTGTTAGGGTTTAAAATACGCTGTGTGGTGGTAGGGTTTCGTTGACAAGCAATTAAAAGATAATAATCATAACAGGCAACATTGAATGCGATATGCGATAGTCTTTTGTTTTTTTATGGACATAACCTGGATTTTAAGTGGTCATAAATACTCAAAGGAGTGTTTGTAACCTCACTAATCCGATAGAAGTGATATCTTGGAGCAGCTGGTCCTTTTCTCAGAGGAGAGAGCAGTGGGGAGTATTCCCGTTTGAGCACTATTTTTAGAGCACCTATGTATGGAGCACCAAATGTATTCCCATTGGCCCGGTGGTAACGGCCGTCGGCCGCGACTTACGAGTTGTAGGTCGTAAGTTCGAACCCAGACAGGCGTTAACTTTAAGTATTGTAGAGATCGAGGTCAAGAGCTGGACAATTTTGCAAAAAAAAAAGTTAAACAATTAAATAACTTCCTCTACGGCGACTTTCCATTTTAGTAGATCTTCAACATTTTTTCTCAATAACTGATTTCATTCTAGTCTAGACTGGGTTATTTTAGTAATTTCTTTCGACATTCATGGAATAGACGAGTGATTGTGTAACTATTTGTAGATCGTGCAAATTACTAATTTACCGGTAAAACCACTTTATCGACACTAGTATATTCTTCTCAAGTTTGTCCCGTTGGTTTTTATCAGTTTAGAAATCGTGGCTTCTGTGCAAAAAAACATAAAATGATGAACCTTTCCAGATTGCTTCAAAAATCTATATGAGAGTGTTATAAATCGTGACTGATAGACTGATGGACAACGTACTGCGTTAAATGGGCATCCATTGTAAAAAATTCACATTGACAGTGCTTATAGGATGGTTTTCATCTGTTTTCAAAGGGCTTTGAAGATCTGTGGCATACCCACTGTCCCGCCATTTTGAAAACGGCCACACCTGTACTTATCCAAGAAAGATCAGATACTCGTAGTTTTAATAGTTCCTTGTCGCTAACCAACAGGCATATCAAATCGTTTTCTAATACTCAACATTTGTAACCGGCGGGCGTAATATTACGTAAATGTATGTACGAGTAGGTACTACATACAACCTTTGTACTAAAACTTTACACTATGTACACACGGCTACACATCAAGCTATACATTTCCAGTTTTAGCTGACCTCGCATTGTATTGGTTTTTCGTACAATCAGAAGTCAGCTTATACTGGTTATAGCTTGATGTGTAGCCGTGTGTACACGTCCTTATTCCGTTTTGTTTCTCACTGCAAATCATAATCATCATCATTTCAGCTGAAAAACGTCCACTGCTGGACATAGGCCTCCCCCAAGCACCAGCATTTTGACCGGTTCTGTGCTTCTCGCATACATCCATACTATATCCTTATACCAAAATTATAAATGCGAAAGTGTGTCTGTCTGTCTGTATGTTACCTCTTCACGCTTAAACCGCTGAACCGATTTAGATGAAATTTAGTATAGAGATAGTTTGAGTCCCGGGAAAGGACAGGATAGTTTTTATCCCGATATTCCCATGTGAAACTTATGCGGGTGAAATCGCGGGGCGCTGCTAGTACACCATATATGTATAAATAAAAGATATAGAAATGTCGAAACTTAGTTAAAAATTACTTTATCATTGGTACAACCTCTGTACCGTACACTACTCTGTGAAGTCCTTATTCCGTATCGTTTCTCACGGCGTATTAAATCGTTTTCTAATTCTAACCAGTTGTTAAACACGACTGATCCGAGCTGGGTAAGAGTTGAGACAATGAGGGGTCACTGACCTGGCGACCGGCGTGACCAGCGGCGGTAATCATTAGCTGTGGACAGATGCGTGGATAGGTAGAATGTGGGTGATGCCTCTGTGAGGACGAGGACTGTGCGAATTTTTATTTGGGATGTTGTATAGTCTTTTCCAAAATTATCTAATGAAAATGTAAACGGAAAAACGTATTTTGTGCCAATTTGTAGTGCAACTAACAAATTGGGTGCTTTGATTTAATTATTTCAAATAATTTGAATGTTTAATTAAACAATACGCAAAATACTAACTTTAAATCACTTTTATGAGGTTTTTAATTTGATACCTTAATTTTTTATGTATTGTTCAATTTAATTATGGTATTTAAAAAAAATACTGTTGGAAAATATGGTTAGTGATTTAAGGTTGAAACCATTCTAAATACAGATGAATGTGTTACTAATTCCCTTTAGTGAGTGATTCCGTAAGAATTTATCATGAACAGGGGTTGTTTACACTTTCGTCAGATACTTTTGGAACAGACCATAGATCTAGGCGAGTTAAGACTGTTTTTTTTACACTGTCTTTAAAAATAAATTATCAGCAGTGGAAACTTGTTTACTTAACTGGCTGCATAGATATTGATCACTTATCAATATTGAAATGGCTTTTTAGCACGAAGCCTGCCTTGTAAGTCGTGTTACTTTTTAAATGTTGTATTTGACATGATAATTTTGTGCGTATAGCTACAGCAGGTAGGTGTAAATTGATTGTCAAGTCATCATGATGTTGTAAAAAAAAAAAAAATTAAGTTAGGCTCTCTTTATTACAGTCTCCGTAGACATCATTTAGATTTTCTTTAACCAAACGCTCTAATCACTTAAACTACCAGTTGGATTTGATCAATTATTTTTGCATTTGATAGCACAATTCTCTATTTTACATCACGCTACGACACGTAGGAGCCGAGTAAAAAAAAAGGTCAGAGAACGCTACGCTAAACGAAATAATGTTGCGGGCGGACGATGCGATGTAACAAGTTAGTAAAGAACATTTTCGAAATGTCTTATTCAAAAAAAGATAACTGGAAATCTGTTTCTATGGAAAATTTAAAATCGGTCGAATTTGGCGGTAACACTATTTTTTTTAAATGTTCTTAACTAACTTTTTAGACCTTTGTATCCTGCTTATGCGTACGAAGTTGTATTAAAATCGGTTCATTCATTTCGAAAAACAAGAGCTTGAAAGTTTTTATTAAATGCCGTACGTGGTAAACGCTCTTAAGTCTCATAACAAGTAGATTAACTGGGCACAAATCCCGACTCCGGGCTCCAGGCTACAAACTTTTTACTATCTGGTGTAATTGTAAATAAACCTAGTACCTACCTAACGGTGACTAATTGATTATCGCCAATAGCAGCTTGTTAGTACTTATAACTGACACTTAAACATGTCCTGTGCGATTATAGTATTTATGTACTTGCTCGATTAATATTCGATAAATCGAACTTAGATTATTCTATGTAATGTCTGTTCCAAAAGTATCTGGTGAAAGTGTAAACAAAAGTTGATTTAAATAATCCTGTACAGGTTAAATTATTACGCAATCACTCTCTAAAGGGAATCAAAGTCAAAGTTTTTTATTTGTTAAACATAGGTGTAAAAAATAGGTGTTTGAAATAGAATAGGTACAGAGATCTCTATGATTTGCTGATAACGGCGTACAAATATCAAGTAGGACGCATACGAAATTACAATCATCACAAACACATTCATCAACCTCACCAGTTTTCCAACAATTACGGTTTGAATAACATGATTAAGGGCTGATTTTTCAATAGTCAGATAACTTTAATCAGAAAAATAATTGTGACAGCTTGATTATTTTCTCTACAAAAACTGTCAATTGAAAAATCAGCCCTAAATTGTAAACAATCAAGGACGAACATTTACAAATTAAAAACATGTTTAAATTTATTTACAATTGCGCTTTGAAGTATTCAAATAATTAAAACAAAGCACTCAATTTGTAAGTGACACAACAAATCAGCATCCACAGGTACGTTTGCTGATCCATTTGCTTACATTTTCATCACATACTTGTGGAACAGATTATTCAGCTGCATCCGGTTATACTGAAAGCCGACCCCAACATAATTGGGAAAAGGCTAGGCATATGATGACTTGTGGAACAGACATTACATAGAATAATCTAAATAAATAAAGGAAAAAAAAAGAAATCAAGTTAAGCACTTGATATAAATGAAAGGAAACACTATTTTCTGTGTAGTTTACTACAGTTTACAGCTAGTAAATCGCACATGCGCGAAAGCACCGGAATCTAACGGTAGAGTTTAGTTGATAAGGTCGATCTCGACCCTTATGCCTTTTGAAGGTGACATTTTAATTTCAATAATGCTCATTGCTCTCAGTACACCACATATTTATCTTTAACTGCAAGGTCGTGGTCTGTGTGCAAAATAAATATTATTCATTCTTTTTTTATAAAATATTGTCCACTAGCTGCTCCCCGCGGTTTCACCCGCATAAGTCTCGATCGCGTAGGTGGGATAAAAAGCAGCAGTTTTGTCGTGAAAGCGTAACAAACAAACATACAAAAATCTAATATTTTCTCTTTATAATATTAGTTTAGATGTGTAATTAGAAGCTATTGCGATTGCAAATAGTAAGAGAATTTTAAGCACCTAGATTTGAATAGCATAATTAGCCTATAATGTTCCCGCTGCTGGGACAAAAGCTTCCTTTCCTTTCTCGGTGGGAGGGAGTGAGCCGTAATCCACCACGCGGGCCCAGTGCGGGTTGGTAGATGTTACATGTCTTAGAAATTTTGGTTCTAGGACATGCCGGTTTCCACACGATGTTTTCCTTCACCGTTTTGAGAGCAGTGGTGATGAAATAATTAACAAAAAGTAAAGCGGCATTCTAGGTTCGAACCTGCGACCTACAACTCGTAATTCGCGGCCGTTACCACTGAGCCACCACTACTCTGATTTAAATACATCATCATTTAATACTAATAGAGACAAAAATGCGCAAATCACTTTTCTCCGCCCCTAGGCACTTTACAAATTAGTCTCATCTGTTCACCCACTTAATCTTTGCCACGAACAAGACAGACGGGCCCTGTATTGTACTAATGGTAACCAAATTCGGTTAGCATGAGTTATAGAGAAATTCAGGCGAGTGGGTGTCATGGCGGCTCAGTTACAACATGGACATGTCTTATTTGTGTCAACTGACCCGAGGTACAGTATACGTGCCCGAGGCCAGCATGTCGATTCTGTAAAAATCTCACCGTGAAAACTTGCGTGGAGTGAGCTGTCATTCCATCTGATGCTATAGGGATTGACACATTTGACACTAATGACAGCTCATATCACGCTCACTTCACCTAAGTTTTCACGGTGAGATGGTTACAGAATCGCACTGCTGAGCTGTATAACGTTCGTGAATCGTTAGTCTGTTAAACTTGCGTTTATTGTACCTAGCACATTGATTGTATTAGGTATACGGATAGGGAAAACGGGGTCAAGTTGAATTAGCCAGCTAAACTCTGCAGATTTGTTTGATACCTATATCTAGAAAGATTTGATGTTTTTTTTTGGAGGTCAAAGATGTTGTGTTGTTACTTGAAGTATGAGTTGAGAAAATCTGTTTTTTTATTTTATTTTATCGTGTTTAGACATCGATTCCTATCACGTCTGTGAAGTTTACACAAAAATATTTTTTTTTTAACTGATAATTCAAGTGACTACCGTACCTGCGGTCCATGACCCCACAAAAATTATATCAAATTGATATATTTTTTGTTTTAACGTGTTTAGATATAATACCCATTACGTCTGCGGAGTTTCGCTAGCTAATTTAATTTGACACTGTATTTTAACGATCATTAATAGTATAGGCATGTATTATTTGTGTCGTTTGACCTGCGGCTTGAGAGCTGTATTGAGTACAAAAGGCTTTGTACTTAAATCAGTGTGGGCTGGGTAAACCTATGAAAACTATAGTAAAAGTGCGCAGTTCTGTACATCCCCACCCTATTTCAAGTTAAACAAATATCAACTCTATTTCAATGACCATTAAGTTAATTTCAGAGTGACTAGCACTATTGAAAAAGTTATAAAAATGTTTGAAGTTGTAACGTAAACTGAACTTTATTGTGTAGGATTTAAATTATTTTTTCCATAAACTCATATTTGTTTACATTTTTGGCAAATAAATCGCGGATGCAGATTACGCCCTCTAAAATGTAGATTTTTTAAAGTATTAAATCCTCAACTCCGTTACTTGATATGCTGTGATGCTGTGATGACAGTTGCTAAGAATGTGCTATCTCTTTCTGCTTGTGTGACGAAAGATGCGATGAGACCACGGTATTACGTCAGAGCGTCAGACTAACCATTCACTTTATACAAACAGCACCATAATTTACGACAAAACATGTACAGACGGCCAGCACATCAAGCTACTACAATCTGTCAAATTTCTTTGATAGATTTTCAACTTTATCGCTAAAGTGTAAGGTTCAAAGTTGATTGGAAAAATTTGACAGTTTCGGGTAGGTTGATGTGCTGGCGTCTGTACAATGCGTCTGCTAACCGTGGTCATGAATCACATTATCCCCCGAATTCTGAAACGTTGATACGATGGCATTAAACTCGCCCCCAATTTATTTATCCATTTATTGATTTCAGGCATCAAGGCCCATAAAAACATACAACACAATATTAATATAACTTAAAAATACTATTAATACATACTTACAACATTATACTAAAAACTAACGCGCACGAAGTGTCTGCGTCGTGTTTCGCTGACTGGTGTCATGTAGCTGGTGTGTGTATTACAAAGGACAGGCGAAATGTAGGTGTATAAAACTCCTGTGCCTTCCATAGAAAAGAAGACAGATAGAAAATACCTTTATTAGTGATAAACATGACGCAGATAAAAACAATATAGTTGGGGGAAAATATGCGTCACATCCACGCAAAACGGCCATCGCTCAGCATAATGATAAAGGCCCTATGTGAGACAGAGCTCCAGCGCAAAGCGCAAAGGAAAAAAAATTGCAAAGGTAAGGCTCAGTTGTCTTGCAAGCCTTACCCAAGAAATGCATGTTGTCTGTGGTCAGGCACAACTCGCCAACTCGGCACATGATGCAGTTGACCTCCAGATTGTCAAACATACATAATCTGCATTCGCTAATTATTTGCCAAAAATGTAAACAAATATGAGTTGCGTTAGAGTAAGGAAAAATAACTTTAATTTCTACTCAATAAAGTTCAGTTTACGCTACAACTTCAAATATTTTTATAACTTTTTCAATAGTGCTTGCTACTCACATTGAAATCTTTAAATAAAGTTGATATTTGTTTAACTTAAATTAACATACATTTGAAACATTAGTTTGAATAGACTTTACATATATAAACTCACGCCGTCTTCCCAAGGGGTAAGCAGAAATTTTAGAATGCCATTTGCTACGATCCTTGCATACTGCCTTTACCTCGTTTACGTTAATACATCCGGTCATACACGCACGCTGGTTACGAATATGACGCACCTGACCTTTATGAAGAACATCACCAATAAGGTCACTAAATTATGTCCTTCTAAGGTGTCGGGGTCCTGGCGAAATATGGATGTAGTAAACGCCTCTGCCTTCTTCTTAGAGCTATACAGGCGTGATGTTATGCAATCGTCTTGCGAGCCTTTCCCAAAATATGCATGTTGTCTGTGGTCAGGAACAACTCTACAGATGCGGTTGACCTCTAAATTATCAAAGCCTGATCAAGGTCTGGCTAAATAATAACAGCCGCACAGGTCGGTCGATAAGGTTAAGCTATGCTTGCCGATGTTCGTCTGTGGATGGGTGACCTTTACATACCCCTCCGTGCCTCGGAAAGCACGTCAAGCCGTTGGTCCCGGCTGTCATTCGTGGATCTTTGACAGTCGTTACGGGTAGTCCGAAGCCCGAAAGTCTGACAACCAGTCTTACCAATGGGGTATCGTATTACCCAGTAACTGGGTTGTGAAGATCAGATAGGCAGTCGCTCCATGTAAAATACTTGTATTCAGCTGCATCCGGTTAGACTGGAAGCCGACCCCAACATATTTGGGAAAAGGCTAGGCAGATGATGATGATGATGATCAAGGTCTGATTTGGACAGAATCTTGCTCAACTCTAGTGTTGCTGTAGCAGTTTCTTCCTTATCCCAAGCCAGATGAACTGGACCTCAAAAAACCTTGTCAGTTGTCGCAACTTGGAAGGTACCTGTGTTTGAGCAGTGGACTGTGATGCTTTGAATTGTTGTCTTTCTTACTGAAACTTAAAAGTTCAAAGAGACGCTGCTTGCGCTGACAAATTAATGACATAGCTTAAATGTCAATAGTACATTTCTCGTCTAATGTCCACGTTTATTCTTTGAATTTTTTTAATGATTTAGTTCGCTCTATTGCTTCACCAACGTGAGAAATATACAGACAGCTCTACAAAGTGTTGAAAAAAACATTAAAAGGTGAAGAGCGCTTTCATTATTTAATTAAAATAAAATTATCCTGCCTTTATATCTTGATACAATTATTATGTGTTTATTAATAGCTCATGTAAGATGATTATTATAAATTATGATAGCTTTTAATGTACTGTTATAACTTGTGTCACCTGCCTTATACCTGGAAAGGTCTTTTTAATAAAGTCGACTGTCCACTGCTACGGAGAGGTTTGCCACGTTAGCTGCGCGGTTAATTTTTTTGCCAGGCATGCATTCGCACCTACAGTCCTTTCACAGTTAATTACCTCTGATATTGCATCAATGTCAAAATCACAATGCTCTTTACAGTCTTTCTAATAAGTTGCTGTTGAATTGCTGCTGTCAGAGGTAAAACAACTGAACGGACTGTACGTTCCCGCCTTTATTTTCATACAAAGTGAAGCACATCAAGCCATATAAAGCTAAAAAACAGCACACATGGTATGCACGCTGTGTTTGATGAGATAAAGTTTATAATTGATTGTGCAGAACGTTCTGCACCCTAAAATAATTGCGAAACTAATTATCAATCTCAATCTGAATCATTTCGAAGGA
Source organism: Gortyna flavago (assembly GCA_963669345.1). Lineage (NCBI taxonomy): Eukaryota > Metazoa > Arthropoda > Insecta > Lepidoptera > Noctuidae > Gortyna > Gortyna flavago. Next base: position 5,292,201 of record OY770152.1, on the reverse strand, counting down.
TATTGCTAATCAATTGCTTCATATGTTCGAAAAATGTGTCTGCTCATCAACGTAAATAACGCAATGAATGTTGAACTGTCAAAAATTAAACCCATTGCTACTGATAGTGATGAGATCTATTGCTTTTACTGAACTGCATGTGTTGTAGTGGCGCGTGGTGGAGCCAAACTGGGGACATTGGTTCAGATACATTATCAAGTATAGCATACCTATGGGCGTAGCTTAGCCGAGAGCGCTGTGGAGCAGATCCTTAATACATACATACAAAGAAAGGTGTCATAAGCCTTATAGTTACGATGGAAGTGTGTAGGTAATTAAGTGAGTGGTTACAGTTCTCGATGAGTCATTATGTCCTACTTATCCTTTTAGCGATAAAAAGAGATGGAGTTAATTGATAAATGTTAATGAAAGGACTAAGGAGGTGTTACTCGTACTTTGTTGCGTGTTGCCTATTTCGCGCTGTAGAATGAACCCTTATTTATTGATAAGTCTAATAAAAAAATACTGAATGTATCGTTGTGCGACTTTATTGACGTGAAAATATCAAGGTCACGGTCGAAGTAATACGTTTACAGACTGGTGTAACCATAATTTAAAAACATGAGTTGAAATTTTTCGTCGGTTACCAAAAAATATGCTATATATACATATATATATAGCTGTTCCGTAGAAAAGTGTGTAATACCTACGCGGTCCAAATGTATGAAACAACAATATTTTTTTCAACGCAATCATCCATGGTTACAGTTTGCGACTCAATGCCCCTGCCAACCTGTATACAATACTAGTTGACCCGGCGAACTTCGTACCGCCATTGAAATCAGTCAATCCGTTCTCGAGATATAAAAAAAAAACTGTTTCATAAGTACAAAATGTATGAGAAAATGTTTTATCTTTTTTTTTTTGTCGTGAATTTTTACCATGTTTTAATAGTTATTCTGCTATTCGGGGCGAAGACAAATCCAACAAATCAAAAATCATCAAAATCGGTCCAGCCTTTCTTGAGTTATAAATCGTGTAATTAACCCGACTTTGTTTACTACATACAAGAAGATCACGCCTGTATTCCCCAAAGGGCTTAGCAGAGGTGTAAAGTTGTAGAATGTAGTACACATTTGACATTTCGCCAGCTAAGATATTCCTGCACCATCATTGTCATTTCAGCCGTAAGACATCCACTGCTGGACATAAGCCTCCCCCAAGCATCGCCACTTTGACCGGTTTTGTGCTTCTAGCAATGCGATGCCAACCAAAAATGCACTAAGATCATCATCATCTGCCTAGCCTTTCCCAACTATGTTAGGGTCGGCTTCCAGTCTAACCGTTTGCAGCTGAATACTATAGTATTTTACACGGAGCGACCCTTTCTGGCGAGCCTTTCTGGCCTTCACAACCCACGAAAAACATAATTAAGATATTTTACTTATTATTTACCGTCGCTATGACGTCAAATTCCTGACCTAGGTCAACTGACATACATACCTACTTATATATTGATGCTATACAGAGGTGTTCCTCCCTTCAGGGGGAGTTGCCCCCTATCAGCTGTTCGGGGGTATGAATCAGTACGGGGGAGGGGTGGGGGTTTCCTTATTGCATTATCCTTGTATGTAACCTTGGGGGTGCAATGAATGAATTTTTTTTTTGCTGAAAAGTTATGTTGTCCGTGTCAGCAGATTTTACTACCGGCATTTTTTTTATTTTCGGAGTTGTTTTGGGGGTAGGTAGAATTTCAGGCATTGTTATTATATTTTGAGGGTAGGCAGATCACCAGGGATTGTCAATTTCGACTTTGTATAGTGTGCAGACTTTGGTTCATATTTGGTTTGGGTCGTCTCGCTTGATAAGAATGAGAGGACCAACGGCTTAACGAGCCCTCCGAGTAACGTAGGAGTAGGTATGTATGTAAAGATGGTCAGTTGGTCACCCATCCACGAACCGACCGCGGCAATCGTTGCTTAACCTGATCGATGGACCCGTGCGGCTGTTATTGCTTACAATAAGCCACGAGCCCCTCGAGCAAAATAATCTACATAAAGTTTATTTATACTACCATAATATTCTAATTTTCAAGTCCGACCACACACATGAATGTAAAGTACTCATATGAACTGAGAACTTCCTACTCTATTGTCTATGATATTTTACGGTCGATAAACTTTCTGATAACATCTTCACACATACATAAAGTTGGAGAAACTAATTGTTAAGCAAATTGGCTGCTAACTTAAATTGTCTGTAAATTTAAATCACAATATATACATATACATAACTATAATTATATAGACTAAAATGCGGCAAATTGATGTAGGGAGTCAGTTTGCGTAATATATAATAAATTTCCCTGTTCGGTCAGGTATTTCATCATTTACGAGCACACTACAATAAAAAACATAATATTATTATGTATATTACGAACAATGTAAATAAGATTGTATCAGCAGAACTGGTCGGTAATTGATGGATTTTCAGTAAATATTGTAGTTATACGTAACATCACGCGTGCTTGGGGCCAAAGGGGTAAAAATGCGGCCAATTACGAGTCGGACGCGCAGGGTTCCGTACCATCATCAGCCTAGCCCATTCCCAACTATGTTGGAGTTGGCTTCCAGTCTAACCGGATGCAGCTAAAGTATTTTACATGGAGCGACTGCCTATCTGACCTCCACAACCTAGTTACTGGGTAATACGATATCCCTTGGTTAAGACTGGTTGTTAGACTTTCGGGCTTCTGACGACCCGTAACAACGACTGTCAAAGATCAACGAATGACAGCCAGTCGGGACCTCTGCTTAACCTGCTTTCCGATGCACGGAGGGATCTCAGTATTCCCACAAGGCAAAAAACACCCCTCTTGTACCCCCTTCAATTTTTATCTTTTTTTTATTTTAATATTTTTTTTGAAAACACTGTAAATTTCAACTGTCTACCTATTACAGTTCATGAGATACAGTCCCCATGGTTTGGGTTCGGAACCTCAAAATGTGACACATTTTTCTGTCTGGCACTCATTTGCCAAGTGTGCGGGGTAACGTGCAATAAAAAAACATAATCCTCCTTTTGGCGCAGTCGGGTAAAAAGGAACTTCGCTCCAAAACCCGTGCAATTAAATTTTTATCAATCTCTGACCACGGTTTCCACAGTAAAACATAGTTGTAATACAAGGTAAAGCGTCGTAAGTCACGGCTAATAAAATGATGGGTTAGCGGTTAATGCGCGACAACTATAGCGAATGCGTTTACGGTTATAGTGTGTGTTAAACTTAATGGCATTACGGTTTCTGAGCATGTTATTATTACGGTTTTACCTATTATGTTTAGATGTTTGAATTCAAGTAGCGTTGGTTTTTGTGGTGTTGTTTTTTTTTAAACCGACGTTAGTGCAAACGCCAGCACATGAAGCTACTACACAATCTGTCAAATTTATTTAATAGATTTTCAACTTTATCGCTAAATTATAAGGTTCAAAGTTGATTAGGAAAATTTGACAGTTTCGGGTAGCTTGATGTGCTGAGGTCTGTACCTATAATGTTTGTGTCTTGAGCCGGGCCATAAAGAATTGGCGAAACGACCTGCATCCTAATTGCGAAGGTAACACACTGTCAATCTCAATCCGAATAATTTTGAAGAATATTGCTAATCCACTGCTTCATAATGTTCATAATTATGTCTGCTGAACAACGTAAATAACGCAATGAATGTTCTTGAACTGTCAAAGCCATTGCTACTGGAAGTGTCTGTAAAGTCGGATATCTTTTATCCCTGGAATTTTCATTCACTGCCTGGAATTAAATTGACGTCAAAAAAAACTGTCAAAAATTCGCGAGCGCTGGTTAAAAAAAATTAAAATAAAAATACCAAGAACATTGCCCCACTTGGAGATTGAACCGTGGTCCCCACTCTCAGCATTCGCACTTGCGACCACTAGACCTAGGAGTCGTATTTGCCTTGTAAATATAATACGAAACCAACCATAACATGATTCCCTTGCCAATTAATAAATATTTCACTAGGCCGCGTGGGAGCGGTACGGTTTCATTAAAAAATAACCTCCATTCAGACGCGGGGGGATTCCACCCCCATTGATGTTATATGTACTTACCCTCGCGGGAGCGTGGGTACTACACACAATACGTTTCATTGATTATAATACTAATACTAATAATTTTAGTTTTAGTTTTTTATATTTTAATGAAGTGTGGGACTTATCAAGTTAAAAGCATTTCTTGTCAATATCTTGGTTAGCAGCAGATCATAAGATGCAGAGCCTAAGGCTGCTTTTCCACCAGAGATGTGCTATGCTGCGAGGGTGTGAAAGCTAAGCTACAAATCTATGCGAGCATCGCATAGTTGTAGTAGAGCGAGTAAGATGTAAGATCTATGAAGATATAGGGGTAGCTGTTCGAGGAAGATGCGCAGCTCGAAATATGCGATGCATCGATAATAGGGGAGGCACGGGGAGTACTCTGCTCTGCACATAGCTATACCACACGCGCATCCATATTCCATAGCTCCCATCCATTGCACGAATCCTTCCGTATAAAAAAAAACATAGCTTAGTTCAATCCGTTTCCACCAGTGGTGCTATGCTATGTGGACCAATGAATATGATTGGTGGATATCAATCGCATCCATAGCAACATAGCACATCTGTGATGGAAAAGCAGCCTTAGGCCCTTATTGACGTGGAGTAAAGTTATGGAGGATATTGTTGCCATAACTGGTAGAACCTGGCTGAGGCTGGCAAAGCGTGCAGATTGGCAGAGGAAAAAATAGGCCTCTCGCATATGCTCTGCAGTGGGTGAAGATGTAGATGATTATGAAATTTATGCGAAACTTTAACCACAAAATAAATATCGTTTAACTTACCTAACTCCAGGATGTAACTTTATGTGTAGTTTAGTACAAAACCATAAATATTATACTTCTAAGTTGTGATCGTTTCTTTTCTTAAAGTCAAGGTGTTTAAAAAAGGAAGGCCTCAAAATGGCTGAAAATTAGACTTTATGAACGTCAAAAATGTTTTTATTTTTCATTTGATAAAAAGTGGCATTTAACAAACTCCTTAGCAACGCACCCCTCATCTAGTCCCAAAAACAAGCAGAGTCGGGACACATAGCTAGTAAAATAAACACAGATAACGCAGGTGACCTTGACCTCGTTACTTAAACGTATTCAAACCGTACCAAAATTATTTTATAAAATCAATAACAGGTTTCTGATATTGTGTATTATGTCACCGTATAATTATGAACATCGTTAGCTTATAACACCACATATTATGTAGGTATATGAAACTTGAAGTCACGATATTCTTGCTTGAATGTCTTCGAGATGACTTGTTGTCAAGTAGCAATAATTGTTATGATCTAAATTATCTACGAAAAGGGATACTCTGGCCCCGAATTTTCGAAAATTCGGCCCACTTGACGGACTTACTTGGTGACCTTTTAAGGTTTTGTAAGCTAAGTTTTTTCTGTTAAAGATATAACCTATATAGTCTTAATAACATAGAAATATGAAATATATCTATGCTTAATAAGTATGGTTTTATTTGTGCCTCCACCAACTCGCATCAATTTTGATGCTGGAATCCATAATCTCAGATAATATACATGTCTTTTTTGATTGCTGATTTTTGAGTGACCATATTCTTATGTAAAATAAATTTTGGTTGCAATCGAATTTAAACTTTGTCATAATTATATTGAGTTTATTGTCCCTAAACAAGATAATTATCTCAAGATTTTGAATTCATCTGAACTTAGCACCTTTTTCTTTGTGACCAACCGGTGCACGGTGTACAAAGATTATTCTACGTTTCTCGTGGGCTTGTTCAATAAAAATGTAAAGCATAAGTGTCATCCATAGACTTATAAAAAAAGATGGACTCCGCGCCACGCATATCGAAAGTGAAGCACAGTAAGTATGCCGGGACCGCTTGTATGTACAAACACGCCTCACGCTCACATTTACATCATAGTATGCTGACCAGCCGCCATTACGTGACACGACAGCGTCAATCACGCACACATAGATCGGTACGGTGCGCGGTGCTGCACTTTCGATATGCGTGGCGCGGAGTCCATCTTTTTTTATGTCTATGGTGTCATCATCATATATTATTCTCATCGTTTCCCTTCTCCCGCCAATAGTGATAATTTAGATAGGTTACTTTTAGCACATTACAAAACTGATCTAAAGTTTACCTACCTATCTATAACTTTATTTTGTGCTTTTAGGTTTATCAATCATAATCGGGTCTCATGATAAATGATTGGTTCGTTTGAATATGTCATAACTTCAAGTGTGTCCTTCTGGTGTTTCAGGCGTGTTATGGACAAGGAAGGCGGGGATGGCGGCGACGCGGCGGGCAAGCAGCCCCCCGACGGCCTGCTCGATGCCGCTAACCTATTTGGTGGTAAGTTGCTATATTATCATAAGTTAAACTGAATGGTTACCTACTTTAAGACAGGGCAGTGAGATTGCCCACCGAGCAGCACAGAGAGCCATGGAGCGACCCATGCTTGGCATAACCCTATCAGACCGAGTGCGTAACACTGAGATCCGTCGTCGTCAAAAGATCAGCCGGTCGATTCTGTTAGAATCTCACCGTGAGAAGTTAGGTGAAGTGAGCTGTCATTCCATCTGATGCTATAGGGATTTACACTAATGACAGCTCACTCCACGCTCACTTCACCTAAGTTTTCACGGTGAGATGGTTCCAGAATCGCACTGCTGTTTTAAGTCATCACTTTTTGTTCATGAACAGTCTTTGAGACCTCTCTTTTAGGCTGGCCGCATACGTACGGTTTCCTGATCAGGAATTCAGATTCGGAGACCCTGAATGCACGCATTTCATACAAAATTGTCTATAGGCGCATACGTCGCTTAGCGCGCGTTGCGTAGCGTGCGCGGACATGATTCTGAAACCCATAAAAAAAATTGCTGTTCCAAACATTTTCACCGCGTACCGCATTTGTACCGTGCACTTGTCTATGGATTTTTTTTTTTTTTATAACCGACGAAAAATTTCTACGCTAGGGGGGGGGGGTCTAGAATCATGTGCTGAATTTATGATTACAGTTTGCGCGTAGATCCCTGCCATCGTGTATAAGCAGCATACTACTATCTGTCTATCTAGCATAGCCATACTCTTCCGCATAAAATTTAACAACAGCTTCTACCACTCCTACAAGAATTCTCACACTTCTATTGGCATTCCACGAATTGTTACACATTGGACACCCCACTAATTCTGCCTAGAGACAGTTGGCGGAGAATCCGTTCTCATACTCGCACAGAATTTATTAACATCTCGGGTATTTCCAGGTGATTACCATATTGATCTGGGAATCCAAGAATAGGCTGTATCGATTTGTGGGGTTTGTGCGGGTGGAAAGTTATGGGAAATGGGAGTAGTTATTATGTTACGGGGATGTGATTGGTTTGTATTTTGTGGGGTAAACTGACAGTTTTAGATTTGTCGAAGATGCAAGCTGAGATTTAGGCTTCGATTCTGACTTCTTTTTTTATCACAATAATATTATTACGCTCGCAAAAGGGGTATGTAAGGATCGTAGCACGTTTCGTTCTATTGGTTGTGCTTACCCTCACGGGAAGAAGGCGTGAGCTTATGTATGTGTATGTGTAATATGCTCGGGTTAGACCACTACCAGTTTTCCAACGATCACAAGTCTCCACAATGACTTTATTACTTCCGAAAGTAATAAACATGTCACTTCTATCAACTATCTGACATGTTATTTTGTGGTCTCAAGTCTTTCAATTAATATTGATGGGTTTTGTCTAGCTCCGATTAGATTTACCGATCCAAGTTGTTATGGCATCGTTCATGTAGGAAATGATACTCAAATATTTCTTCTCTCGTATCGAAATGATCTAATAAAGAAGTTTGACTCCGCTCGTTTGTGCTGCCTTGCCTGGGATGGTCTGTACTAGTAGTATCATCAAGCGGGGTAGTAACGTAACACACTATCAGTAGCAATGGGTTTCATGTTGACAGTTCAAAAACATTCATTGCGTTATTTACGTTCTTGAGCAGACAATTATTTTTTAACATAATTATGGTTGAATGGAATAGCAATATCCTTCAAAATGATTCAGATTGTGATCGATAGTGTATTACCCAATTAGGGTGTCATCATTTCAGCCGAAAGACGTCCACTGCTGGACATAGGCCTCCCCCAAGCACCTCCACTGTGCTTCTCGTATCCAACGGGTTCCTGCGGCCTTCACAGGGTCGTCGTTCCACCTTGTGGGAGGCCTTCCAACGCTACGTCTTCCGGTACGCGGTCGCCACTCCAGAACCTTTCGGCCCCATCGGCTATCTGTTCTGCAAGCAATGTGCCCTGCCCACTGCCACTTAAGTGTGGCAATTCTTCGGGCTATGTCGGTTACCTTGGTGCTCCTGCGAATCTCATTTCCGATTCGATCACGCAGGGAAACCCCAAGCGTAGCCCTCTCCATTGCCCTTTGGGTGACTTTAAGCATTCTAATAAGGCCCATTGTGAGCGATCACGTTTCAGTGCCATATGTCATCACTGGCAACACGCACTGGTCAAAGACTTTCGTCTTGAGACACTGCGGAATGAGGGACGAGAAGATATTGCGTAGCTTCCCGAATACTGCCCAGCCGAGTCAAGATTTACGAATTACGGCCTTATTTGCGGTTCTTTGTTAGGCATCCAGCCATGTATCAAACGCCAGATAGGTTCACAAGTTCTTCCCAACCAATGCGGCAAGTTATGTCGCCCACACTTGCCAAACGCATCATCATCTGCTTAGCCTTTTCCTGACTATTTTGAGATTGGCTTCCAGTCTAACTGGATGTAGCTGACCATAGCTTGGCAGACCTTGGATTTTTTGTGGCTCTAAATGAGTTGAACTATTTTCACTTGGGTTCGATTGGCTTTAAACTGTTGCACAAGCCTCAGTGATCATCATTGATAGCTTCTCCTTTTTATACCACGCTTCCCAGGTCTGTGCGAGTTTAATCCTGGGCTTTTCCTGCGGTTCTTTGTAAGCCAATTATCAATTACAACCTTGTTCCACCAACAAATATAGGCCTACTGCCCTTTGAATACTTCTTGTAAGCGTGTCCATGGCAATCTAAATGTAAACTAAATGGAGTCGACCCAAAATTCGCCTACGAGTTGGCTCATACTCCCCTGGTAAAAGTAAAACCGGAAATTCGATGCCGAGTAGTAACGTAAATTCGGCGACTCACTTTTAGAAGCGTAAATTCCGCTTCATCCCACCTTTAAACACCCACGTCATTATGGCATACTATACAGTTATAGTCAGCCAACTTTTCCATACATAACGCGAGTTGGCAATAAGTGGCATCCGATCATTGGTCGGCACTTTCCGGTCAATAATAACTTTGTCTTTTGTTAGTGCCTCCAACAACATGCATTGTCGTTAAACCGTCGAGAAACATCACTTCGTAGGGCTGTGCTCTAGAGATTTTATAGACCACGTTTAACGTGGTGTTATCCATTCTATTACATCATCACCATAACGTGCCACGTTATGGTGATGATGTAATAGAATGGATAAGAGTACATTAGAAGCATGTTAGACCTTCATCATTCTCTTGCCCTTGGCGTAAGAATAATCAGCCTATAATGTTCCCACTGCTGGGGCACAGGCCTCTTCTCTATGAGAGAGACTCTGGACTGGGTCGTAGTCGACTGCGCGGTTTTTTTTTTTAGGATACTAAATCATCAATCACCTCTGGGTGGAGCGGAAGGAAGTGTCAGACTCTTACTGACTAAAAGCCATCCGTGTTCCTTCCTTAGCCCTTTATGTTCCGGGGTAGCGGTAACCCCTTTCGGACAATCCCGCTGCCCCGGCAGGCTTCGGCTTTTGGTTCTAGGACATGCCGGTTTCCTCACGATGTTTTCCTTCACCGTTTTAGGACCAGTAGTGAAGAAATGATTTACACAATATAAAGCACCTGTCTGGGTTCGAACCTGACTCGTAAGTCGGGGCTGCTACCACTGAGCGACCACTGTTTTGTCATCAATCGGGCACAAATGCAGACTCCGGTCTGCTAATGAGAAAATAAAATTTCGTCCAAGCCGGGAATCGCACTTAGGACCTCATGCTAATCAGTAGCGCTTGTGAACATTAGACCATCGAGGCAGTCTAGATAAAATAACATCCCCCTATAGCTTGCAACTTAGTTTATTCAATTCACTCCATATTCTAAATCAACATTAGAAACATGTGAACCACCTCTAATCTACAAACTCAATCAACCTCTTTGAGACAGCCCTGCATTCGCGTGATATTACACCATATAAGCAACCGGGCGAGTTCGTTGACCCTGCACCCAGCGCTTCTCAGAGAACAAACATAACGTTACCGCCCACCTAACTTTTAACATCACAGCAATAAAGATCAAAATGGCTTGTGTTGATTGATGGTTTTGATGTTAAGGCGGTTTCCTTCTTATTAAGGACTGTGGCAACCGATTTTTAGTTGAATGCTCAGGTATCGTGTTAGGTTTGTGAAATATTTGACGTTTTGGTGACATAAATGCGAATTTTGATACGGTTTTTGAGGGTTTTGTGTGTGGTCTTTGGTTGAAAATGGGCCTGTGTTACCGTGGGTGGGGTAACATGGAACTTTAAGGGCAATTTTTCTGTATCTCAACCTTTATTCCTATATATCCTGTGAAACACTCACCGTGAAAACTTAGGCGAAGTGAGTTGTCACTATGTGTCAATCCTTAGCGTCAGGTTAAGTGACAGCTCACTTCAAAAGTTCCAAGTCACTTCACCTAAGTTTTTGTGAAACTTGTTGTGCAGAATAGATCGGCTGTAGTCTCTAAAAGCGGAAGGTAGATGTGGTGACGAAAAGATTTTTCACAAGGGAAGACGGATAAAAAAAGTTATAAAAAATCGCGAGCTTACGAACTTACGAATTGTGTAAGTACCTACTTTGTGTAAATAATTTCATCACCACTGCTCTGAAAACGGTGAAGAAAAATGTCATGAGGAAACTGGCATGTCGTAGAACCAAAAATTCGAAGACATGTGAAATCTACCAAACCGCACTGGACCCGCGTGGTGGATTGCGGCCCACTTCCTCTCACCGAGAAGAGGCCTGTGTTCCAGCAGCGGAAACGTTGCCGTTGTAGGCTGATTATGTTACTACAAAATCCCTAGAAACTACTAGTAATCGCTTAATTATCGATGGAGACGCAAAAGGAATCGTGTATTCTTCTGTAAGTATAAAATTTTATGGCATTTGAACTATCCCATTGCTGGTCAAAATTCTCCCCATAACTAGGCATCTACATGCCATAAACACTTCAGTCTACATAACCATTTACATAATCACAAAAAAAAAAACCATTTAACAGCGTTAAAACAAGACCACCACTACCAAGTTAACTACCGGCAATGTGAGAAAAAACAAAAGAATTGCGAGTTGCCAGCAGTAAAAACAAAACAAACGCCAGTTGCTAGTGGTAAAAATGTTCTTCAGAACGAGTTTCTATGAGACTTTGATAAGTTAACTGTCAACTCGCATGCACTTGCGATTTAAACGCCATAGGAAACTGTGGTTAGATGACTCATAACAAGAAAATGGAAGTTTACATTAGTTCTAGTGTTTTTATTGTAAGTCACTCGTAGGTTTTTGTTTTTGCGAATTGATGAGAGGTGTAGTTTAATTGATAATGTTTTTATTAGCCATAAAGAAAAACGATTTTATTTTTAAGAAAATGTGCTAGTATTAATCTGTAAGCCAGATAGTATTGCAAAAAGTAATTGTTGCATGTGGAATATGGTTTCTGGCACTTTATCTACTTCTTATACTCAATAATTCAATAATTTCTAAACCTAATGTTTTTCTGTATTTTTATTCCCAAATGACAAGCAATGTCAATATCTAAAATATTACCAATATTAAGGAAATCTTTTGTAAAAATAAACTTTTAAAAGGAAAGAAATATAATTATTTTTTGATAGGGTGCAACCCTATCAAAATTTTTGCCATTGCAGTCAATGTGAATCCAACAGACTCTTGTATCATAAATTTATAGTAGAAAATAATAAAAAAACTGTCATCAATCCATCACCGATCTTCTTGCTTCTTCTTCTCTTAAAGATAGGCAGTAACTACCATTCAATATTCCAGTGTACTAAAAAAAGAAAATTAATAAAATGATACGTAACTATGCTTATTGCCCATAGCTGAACATAAGCCTCCTTCTAAAATGGTCATAAAGCGCAATGCAAGTTTTATTCCAATAAAAACAAATGACAGACGATTCATGTCTTTTTTTAAACTTATTGTTGACAGGTGAGTATTTGATATTCAATGTTGAACTCTATTTCTCACTTCATAAACATGGCATAAGCCAGTTTTCATTAACACAGACTAACACTAGCCGATACTTAAAAAATGCCTAAATAAAAGCTCGTTATTGGATTTTCAACTTTCGACGCTGAGCCGAGCGTTGAAAATCCAACAGCGCGCTTTTGTTACTTTTAATTATTATACTATGTGCTCTGTAAGTACATGGTTCTTAATTGATGATGGTCAGTTCTAGCGTTAACTACAAAAAAAGGTTAGATACTCTAGTAATATAATCGCTGTATTTAAATGCTAAAACATACACGTAGTGTAATCAATGTTTTATGTATTGAGTAAGTGGATGATAAATAAGAAATGGTTAAATTAAGTGTCAGTTTATGATGAAGTGTCTTGTCGTGGCATGTTTACTTCGTATAACAGGGGGACTTAATGTCTCCACAACCATACTATGAAAGTAAAAAACCGGCCAAGTACGTGTCGGACCACGCACAATGAAGGGTTCCGTAGTTGGAATGAATTTATCCCAAGAACAAACTTAACATTGTAGTTGAAAAACATGTTCTCCCATACATTCCAACTGAAAATGTAAGTTTGTACGCACAATATTGAGAAATTTACCATGTTGTTTCAAGATCATAGACTTCTTATTAATTTTCCTGTAATCTATAGGTATAGAACTATTTTTTGTATTTTTTTCAAAATTTTAGGCTCAGTAGTTTCGGAGATAAGGGGGGGGGAATGGTAAATTTCCGTCTATTGTCTTAAATAACTTTTAAACAATTCACTTTAAAATTATGAAAAAAATATATTTGAGATCCTCACGGTAAGCCCTTTCATTTGATATGTCACACGGTACAGATTGTGAAACTATTTTTTTAAATTGTCTATTTACCCCTCAAAAATGACTCCCATTTTCAAAACTCATTTATTTACGTTACACGTCTGTGTTTGGGTCACAGAGATTCATATGTGTACCAAATTTCAACTTAATCGGTCCATAAGATTCGGAGCAAATTGGCTGTGACAGACGGACAGACAGACAGACACAGACAGACAGACAGACACAGACAGACAGACAGACACACGAGTGATCCTATAAGGGTTCCGTTTTTTCCTTTTGAGGTACGGAACCCTAAAAATGAACACATCACACCTGGGCAACCTTTCCTCATATTCGCACGGTTGCAATTTTTTTTCTTCGAACTTCCGAAATTTTCTTTCATACAATTCTTGCCCTGGCAATACCGAACACAACAAAAAAAGAATTATCCAATTTGGTACAGTCATTCGGAAGTTATGTGCGTACAGACATTTCGGCGACTTTTTTATACTATGTAAGGATATGCTTTTCTCATATTACCAGAATACATACATACTTACATAACTTCACGCCTGTAGTCCCCGGAGGTTCAGGCAGAGGTATACCTACATATACCGGATGATGTTTTTTACCTGTTCTAAATTTTTACAGGGTGTTCTACCCATGAATATGAACAACTTTCACTATGGGACCAACTCTGAAATCACCAAAAAAAAAAACAAAATGTATGAAACAGCTGATTTTTATAGTACGACCTCATTTCACGAGTTATGTTTAAGTTCCAAGAAAGTATTAGGGGGCGAGCCTATTGCCATCAACAAATCAGAATCCGAGAGTTTTTAAGGATATTTCTAACCCATTGCTTCATAGGTTTCATAAATTCGCCTGCTCGACAACGTAAATAACGCAATGAACTTGGCTGAGATGTCGAAATGAAAAAAAAAAGCGGTCAATTGTCATTTTATGTTTGTTACGCAATTATCCCACAGGCTGGTATTGAGAAATTCCTGAAAACCTAGTAGATACCTTTGCACGAAGTGGAAATCAAACTCACTCTATCCACATTCAGCATAAGTTTAAAGCAATAATTGTTCCGACTTCAAAAATAAAGAGGTTCTCAATTCGTCCGTAAGAATACAAGCTCAACTGTTCAACATTACAGAATAACATACTCATGAACAAATGCCGAATTGCCGACTGGTGTGTGAGTCAGAAAGATGTTTTAAGATATACCTACGTTTATAATATCTACGTACCTCGTAATGGTTCGAAAGATTACTTATTAATAGACGATTGATGTGTAATAATAATTTCAGTGTATTTTATTCACACATGCGAAAGCGAGTGTGTCTGTCTGTTTGGTAGCTTGAACTACTGAACCGATTTTGATTGATATTGGAAGGGCCTTAGCTCGTTCTTTTTCACGTACTAAATAACTTGCAATGGCGTTAAGGTGGGGTGATGACACTTTTAGCAATAAGTATTAATTCAGTGTTTCATTTGCTAATGTTAATCTTTATCTATGTGAAGAAATTACAATATACTCAGACTCTATTTTGACAAAAAAAAAAGCTTAATTTTTGAAGTACAGACGCCAGCACTTCAAGCTACCCGAAACTGTAAAATGATAATTTTACAGTTTCGGGTGCAAAGCATAAGCTTTGGCGATAAAGTTGAAAATCTATTAAAGAAATAGCTTGATGTGCTAGCGTCTCTACAAAACTGCATTTTATTAGTTTTTTTTTTTTAAGTCCTGCACGGTAAATTGCGTAACACACCAGTAGCCAAAGACATTAAATTATGACAGAAAATGTGAGCAGACATTTCAACAACATTCATTTTGTTACTTACATTGTTGAGCAGACATTAACGAACATAATATGAAGCAATGAATTAGCAATATACTTCAAGATGATTCAGATGTTGATTGAAAGTGTGTTATGAAATTAGGAGGTCGGAGGCATGTCTGACAACGATTTGTTAGAAGTCGAAAACGTTTTCAAGATACAATGAAGAAAACTCAGGATAGTCAATTGTAAAGTAATAAGTAGTGTGAATCCATACTAATATTAATTCGAAAGTAACTCTGTCTGTCTGCAGTGTGTATGTTACCTTTTCACGCCTAAACCACTGAACGGATTTCGATAAAATTTGGCAGAGAGATAGATTGCATCCCGGGGAAGGACATAGGATAGGTTTTGTCGACATACCTCGCGGCGACCTACGCGGGCGAAGCCGCGGGCGGAAGCTAGTGTAAAATATATCCGATTTCGTTATTTTATCGATTTCGTTCGCTGGCGTTAGTTCTTCCTCGTTTTTGTGTGGGATGACTTGAGAAAGTGTCTGTCTCAAGGATACTTTTAAAATGATTGGATTTCGGTAGACATATTTTTATTTTGCTTTTATCTTCTTCGGCGTCTCCACAGAAAATGGCTCACCATCCTATTTTGGACTGCATGCCCTGTGACCTGCACACGTGAGGACTCAATGATCAGCAAACGGTATTCGCGTTGCTGAATTTCGGGACGAAAACTAACTTAAAAAAAAAAAATCGTCGTATTGAGAACCTCCTCCGTTTTTTCGTCGGATAAAAAAGGACATAATTTTTCGTGTCATTTTTGCCATCGACGTGCCAAGAAGAAGATTGCAAACCTGTCGTTAATATATCCTGAATCTCCATAAACATCTCGGCTCAAATTCGGACCTGAATGAATAAAATTATTTTGAAACCTGCTTTATTTCTGTAAATATTTACATAAGCTGACATTTAAAATAATAATATGTATATTTATATGAAAAAATAAACCAAAGAATCCTAGGACATCAAAAAATTCGTCCGCGTCGCTGTCAACAGGAACAGTGCCCAAAAGGCTGCAGGCAGCATTTGGCAATGGTTCCTGCAGCCTTTTCAAGCCTGTTCTTTTCATGAATAAAAGTCTAATGTGGCCATTAGGCTTTTATTCATGACCACTCAAGAAACACACATGAACAGTCTACTGCTACACATTAACATCCTCGGCAACTCTTATCCAGCTGCTACCAGCCACCCTGCGGTGACAAAGCTACGACCTTGCTTAACACTTTCCTCTCATTCTTATCTGCCAATCCTTTGATTATCTACAAATATCTGCAGCGATGCTGTATTATTACATAGATTTGTATCTGTCATCATATTAATTTACACCATCTCCATTTCAGCATACTGGGGTCGCGATGGCGGCAGCGGTGGGGGCGCGGCGGCTGCGCAGGCGCAAGCACAAGCACAAGCGGCGCTCTTCGGCTTCGGGTCTCGCTACCCGCCCCCCACCACGCTCGGCGTGGCGGCCAATCAGGCAGCGTCCCTCGGGCTGCATCCAGCTGCCAGTAAGTACAATGGTATGATAGCTTGATTATTTACAATCATTTTGTAAGTACACTTAATAAGTAATAGATCATATTATAATTATCATATTGTTCAGTAACTAGGAAACACCTAAATATTATTTTACTGTAGGATTTTCAACTCTTGGCGCTGATCCGAGCGTTGAATACTCAACAGTGCGCTCTTATTTAGGCTATAATGTAGGTGTTATCTAGTGTTAATGAAAATGGGCAAAACTTTCCAACTGGTGATTTCCAAGCACCTTTGTCCAGCTGTGAGATTTCTTCATGGTCTGGAATCAGTAATACGTGGTGGTTATTTCTGATTTCCCTCTCTGCATGAGATTTGAAAAGAAGCTTGAATCCTGCATTAGGATAGTTACAGTTGTCCGAAAGGGTTACCGCTGCCCCGGAACATGAAGGGCTAAGGAAGGAACACGGATGGGTTTTAGTCAGTAAGAGTCTGACACTCCCTTCCACTCCACCCAGAGCGGGAGGGGTCATTTGATGATTGCCCATCCATAAAAAAGTTACAGGCTAATTAATATTGTACAACTATTAGTTCACTTATCTGTTCACTGTTCACCGATCAGGTTAAGCTGCGCTTGCCGCGGTTGGTCTGGAAGGGTGACCATCTTTACATATCTTTTTTTTTCGTTGTCTCGGAAAGCACGTTAAGCCGTTGGTCCCGGCTGTCATTCGCGGATCTTTGACAGTCGTTACTGCTAGTCAGAAGCCCGAAAGTCTGACAACCAGTCTTACCAAGTGGTATCGTATTACCCAGTAACTGGGTTGTGGAGGTCAGATAGGCAGTCGCTCCATGTAAAATACTTGTATTCAGCTGCATCCGGTTAGACTGGAAGCCGACCCCGACATAGTTGGGAAAAGGCTAAGCAGCTGATGATGATTATTAGTTCAAAATGAATCTTATGAACATTAGCCGCAAACTTACATAATAAACCTAAAACATTTAAGAAATAAAATACGTATAGGAGATAACGAGGCATATTATGTCAGTCCAAGTAAGCTGTGTAGGTACTGTTGCCAATTGCTGTTTGTTGATTGTTGTTAGTAAACAAGTCCAAACGACCGTTGGTGAACGCAGTATGTTACAAGCTCGACCTTGCTTGCTTAATACTGAGCGATGGCCGTTTTGCGTGAATGTGACGCATGTTTCCCCCCTACCATTTATTATTTTTTGTGTTTGTTCTTTTTTTTGCGTCATGTTCACCGCGAATAAACGTTTTTTCTTTCTTTCTTTCTTAATAAAGGATGCTGTCTTTCGACTTGCTGCAATTTCGTAATCCTCTCTTGTCACACCTGCTGAATATGGATGGGCTATTTTACCAAGAATCAAAGCTAAAAACCCTAACTCTTGAATTCTGAAAGTCCAACCCCATCAAATCTCACTGAAATAAGATCTTACACTTACACAATGGGTTGTCCAGACTTCCATAAAATTTGACTATAAATAACTCAAACGAAAAACACAGTACATATCCTACTATTAATTTATTTAATTTAAATTATTATAAACGCGAAAGTTTGTGAGGATGGATGGATGGATGGATGTTTGTAAATCTTTCACGCAAAAAATACTGCACAGATTTTGATGAAACTTTACAGTCATACAGCTTATACATCAGAATAAATCATAACTATGGCTTACAAGAACTGCTAGTAACCCGTTTCTCTCTCTCCAGGTGCAGCCTGGTGGTCGATGGCATCTCACCTAGCAGCTCAAGACTACCTAGCGCGACTACAGGCGTCAGGGTTAAACTTCCCTCCCCTGGCGGACCCTTACGCCGCGCTGTCAGCTCTCTCCGGAGGCCAGGGGCTGAAGCAGCCGCAGAAACCTGGGAAGTTGTCTAGTCGGAATGAGAGGTAAGGCTGAACATCATGTACAATTTTTTGTAATTTGTTGAAAGAGCCTGCTGGCTTCCACCTTGGAGGAGTCGGAGATGACTGTCATACTGACGTCTTCTTCGACCCCTCCTCCGCCTACGGGGCGGCGCCGCGAGAGGGTTCTCCTCCCGCGCGCGCTCCGCCGCCTCCTTCTCGGACATGACGTGTTCGCAGAAGGAGGCGAGTGCCGCCCAGGATAGCCCTCCCTCATCCCCCAGCATAGCATTGACCAAGCCGGGGAGCGAGGTTCTAACCTAACCTAACCCATTTAACTTCTTAGTAGCAGCCAATGGTCCTAGTGTTTGACCATATCTTTTTTTTATTGCTATAGGATCGGGCTGTTTGTAACTTAAAAAAATTACTGGCGAAATGTAGGTGTTCTTGCCCCTTCAGGAAAATCACTTGTTATCTATTGGTAAGTTATGAAAAGTAATACTGCCATCATCATCAATTCATCACCGAAGACATCAAAGAAAAAAAAATTGCTATTAATCTCTGATACATAATGTTATGCAGTCCGGTTAGACTGGAAGCCGACCCCAACATAGTTGGGAAAAGGCTAGGCAGATGATTATGATACGTAATGTTATGCAGTGCCAATGCCTCGTCATAATCTTGCTATTTAAAATATTTCAGCTCCCCTTGGTTTTCGGTAGCCTACAACAGCTTTTATTATAATCTTTCACCCTCGGCCTAGTGCTTACTAAATGTTTCTTCTCATCTTCCAGGTCAGGCAGAAGCAGTACATCATCCAGCGCCTCCACAAAAGACAAGAGTCCATCGACCAGCAGTGCCAACTCGCAGAACATGAGTGAGTGGGGCACGTATCTACTATTATATTATGTGTGTCTATGTTGTTCATCACTGTTGTAAGCTAGTAAGGGAGGAAAATATGTTCATGTTTAAAGGAGATTTTGAAAATATAACTAGCTGCTGGCTTTGCCCGCGTGGATGTCGGAGTTTATCCCGCGGGAACATGATACCGGCTACAAAAATATGGCTAAGTTACGCCTTATAACATCAGCTATCTGCCAGTGAAAGTCCCGTCAAAATCGACCCAGCCGTTTCGGAGATTAGATGGAACAAACAGACAAAAAAAAAAAAATTTTTTTTTGGTCACAAGTACGGTATATACTTTCACTAGAAACGCCCCGCTGTTTCACCCGCATGAGTTTCTATCCCGTGGGAATATCGGGATAAATAGTATCCTATGTGTTAATCCATTCAATCAAATTTTATCAAAATTGGTCCAGCCGTTTGTGCGTGAAGAAGTAACAAACATACAAACACAGTCACAAACTTTCGCCTTTAAAATATTAGTGCGATATGTATTTAGTAAAAAGCTGTTATTTTGACATTACAAACAGATACATCAATTTTATTTTTTTGTTTGTATGGATAACAAACGAGACACTTCAATTTTATTTATTTTTATAGATATGCATATGACACACCTTTTACTTAACAATTTTAAATAACAAGAGTGTTAAAATTCTCATTGCTTGCCTAACCCTAAAATGAATGGCCACTCTTTGTTCCATCACTATCATCTTCCAACATCTAACCGGCCCCTCTTTTTCCAGGGTCTTCCTACGGTCTACCGAAGACTTCTTCTCCGTCCGCGATGCACCACTCTGCGTCTCTGTCGAGCTTGGCTTCCCTCAACAGTCTGGTGTCTGCTCCTCATCAGAGCAAGCCCAGTAGCAAGCCGTCTGCTGCGCCACAGCCGAGCAGTAAGTTTCACCAGTGAAATCTGGTTTTTGGACATTGAGGGGACACCCCGCCTATTCTAAATCCGTCAACGTAGATACGGGCCCGTTCGTAAGTAGTTTGGAGTTTCGGTGTGTACCCTACACCCGATTAATTAACTTTTTCGGACGGGTAAAACATATCAGGAGTAAGGACAACTGTCAAATCGTGGAGTCATTCATTCGCGTTTTGTCGCTCTAAAATAAGTTTTCACTCATGTGCTCCATTATGATCTGGCATATTTAGTAATCCTGTCATTTGTCGTTCCAGAAAAGCCTTCATCCTCATCGTCGTCGAGCTCCAAGGGCAAGGAGCGCGAGCTGGCGCTGCTGCGCGGCGACCTCATGCTGGCGCAGGCGGCCGCGCACGGCGCCTACCACGCCGCCGTGGCCGCCGCCGCCAAGGGCAAGGTACCTGCCGGGGCCGGGCTAGCAGCCTGCTGCAGATGGTGCCATCCTATCTGCGATTCAACTAAAATAACTGCATCAGACTGCTTAAAAAGTAATCTTGTGTTGAACTGTAAACTGTACAGTTATGCAAGGTACACTTTTAAAATTGAAAAAATAAATCAAAAACCTCAGTTTTTAACCGACTTCAAAAAAGGAGGTTTTGTATTCGACCCGTATGTATGTATAGTTGTATGTCCGCGATTTTCTCAAAAACTAATTAGATTTTTTACTTCTTGCAAGAACTCTCTATCTTGAGAGCAGTGGTGACCCAGTAGTAACGGCTTCAACTTACGAGTTGTAAGTTCTAAACCAGACAGGCGCTGTAGTATGTGTAAATTATTTCATCACCACTGCTCTCAAAACGGTGAAGGAAAACATCGTGAGGAAACCAGAATGTCCTAGAACCAAAAATTCGAAGACATGTGACATTTACCAACCTGCACTGGGCCCGCGTGGTAGGTTTAGCCCACTCCCTGTCGAAGAGAGAAGGCCTATGTCCCAGCAGTGGGAACATAATAGGCTGAATGCAGCTGTGCCGAATCGAGCCGAATCATACCGACCCCAACTACTGTGTAGCATGCCTTATGATATTAATTATTACAATTCATCATAACAATATGTTTGTTTTCAGAACATGTCACCGCTGTATCCATTCGGCATGCCGGGATCTGATAAGGATGGTCGTCACGGTGGCATCGATTCGCTCACTGGCTTGCCGCATACCATACTCAGGTGAGACACATCTTAAGCTAGAATACCTATGCCTCATTCTAAATTAATGGCTTGATTACACAAACTGCCCATATACATACATAAATTTAACATTTAGTTCAGACAGGGCCTTGATATATCGAAATTACCTAAGGATGAACAGAATATTGGTGTCATCCTTTGTAAGAAAACACTTTTATTATTTAAACAGCTGTCTGTTCTGATGTTCAGTGTATTTCTTCACGATGCTATACTCCGACTTTTAATTAGCTGCAGTAAAATGACACTTCTCAATAACTCATTTCGGACTGCGTTTAGAGAAATGCATGTCAAATAAGTTTCGTTTGTTACACTATTCTGTACTAGAAAAACAAGATTTGGTTGATGGCCGCAAAAAAAAACAAAAAGACACCAATTTCGGTCATTTAAGTAACACATAAGCTGCCATTTTACTGCAGCTAATTAAAAGTCCGACATTAGTACCTTTTTTTTTAAATACCTAAAACATGCTTCATCATCATCAGCCTGTAGCAGTCCAATGCTGGACATAGGCCTCTCCTATTGCACACCATTCAACTCGATTTTCGGCAACTGTTCAACATGCTTGTTCTGCCTTATTTAAGGTTTAAGGTCTCTTTGCACGCCTAATTTAAGGTCGATTCTTGGCACTAAGGCAAGTCAATAGTGCACCAGCAACAAAATAAATATTATATTTTAAGCAAAATGTATTTTTGTTAAAGCTTTAAGTGTAAATAAAAACTAATACTCACTATTTCTGTTCTATCAGTGCTGCTTTAGAAGGCGGGTAAGATATCACTTTTCTAACATTCTTTGGGCCTGTTTTACCACCTCTGGATAGGCACTATCTACCAGATAATTAACAAAAACAAACACTACTTGTGTAAAATTATTTGCCAGATAACAAAGACTTACTACGCCGAATAAGTTGAGATAATTGCAGCAGGATGATCATGTCTGCCAGGTAACTTATCTAGGGGTGGTGAAACAAGCCCTTACTTATGAGTTTAACACTTTTCATTAATATTAACCTATTTATTTCTTCCAGTGATCCTTCATCAGTGCTTGGTGGGGTACGTTTGCCCCCGGATACGGAAATTATCAAGTATACCTCCTCGTTAGCCGGGCCCAAGGTAAAAGCACATGTACGTTGACACATTTTTTCTAATATTCCCCACTTATTTTGTAAGTTAGCTGCAGAATTCTAGCAAACAGCTAGAATAGTGAGGTGTAGATAAGATGATAAGGCTAACTCAAATGGCTAATACCACTGACACGACAGGATAAGACTTTCCCCTGGATTTCAATTGATTGTTTGTTTTCCAATCAACCTAATTTCAAAATAAAAAATGATTTGTTCAAATTATTCTGAGAATTAGCACTTTTCGAACGTAACAAAATTACCCTTCACCACTTTTTGAATTGACACCAAGCGCTGTGTAGACAACCTACAAATTTCTGACACCGTTTCCATTTTTCGCATTTATAATATTAGTATGGACTTTCCGTGCAATCACGTTACAAAGACTTCTGCAACAATTCTTGTGTCTTTATTATACTTACGACTGTATTTTTTTTTTACTTCCCCAGGCGGGTTCAGGCACAACGACCCGCGGCCGCAAGAAGACGATTTCGTTAGACCCGCCGCACGTCAGCGTGCATCCCGCCGACCGGAACGCGCCGATGCCCAGCAAACGACCTAAACTTGTAAGTAACACTAATTAGTAACCTTTTTGTGACCCTCTAATAAACTTTCGTTATTGATTCGACAAAATGTTATCTAGAAGTTTTTCCTTGTTGGTTACTTTGGTCGGAAACTTTATGTACCAAGATATCGAGGGGTCACGGTATGTAAAGATAAGTCACCCATCCACAGACCAACATCGGCAAGCGTAGCTTAACCTGATCGATCGACCTGTGCGGCTGTTATTGTTTAGCCACGGGTCCCTCTATTATAACCCATTGCTGTTTATTTACAGGACGAGTACGGCAACTCCCGGTCGTCAGTGGAAGTGATCCGGCTGCCCAACAAACCGGACCGGCCCGGACACAACTCCTTGTCCGGCACACCCCCACCCAACCTGTCCGATTATGCAGGTGTGTGCGATGTTACTTTTATCATTACTCTCAACGCAGGTGGAGTTGTAGGTCGTAGGTTCTAACCCAGACAAGTGCTTTACTTTGTGTAAATTATTTCATCACCACTGCTCTCAAAACTCACAGAGAGGAGGCCTGATTGTGCTAAGCAATGTAACCTTTTTGCTGAAAACTTGATCCAATCCCTGATCAATAATGTTCGATCGATGTTACTGGTGGTGATGGATGAATCTGCGGATTGTTTAATACATAACTTGCAGCCCAGATTCGGAATCATTCTATGTATTCAAAAACATTCAGAATGAATCAATCAACTGGACGGTCAGGATCAAACAACAGAATCTATTAAATCACTTTCTGCCTTTGGCAGATCAGCCTCATTAGGTATTTATTTACGGGGAAAGCGGTAGCCCGAGAAACCGTATTGTTTGATATTTTATGTAATAGGGTTATAATTATGAACTTGACAAAATCGCAGATCATTGCATTCAACCGTTCTGTTGAGTTATCTTGTGTCAAAATCAATATACTCAAGCTTCTCGTCTTTCACTACGTTTTGTCCTCAATTAATTTAATTTTTATCTGTTTGTCCCCAGGCATATCCCGAGAACTGCTACAGACGATAGCTAGTCAGAGCGGCGTGAGCCTGGCCGCGCTGGAGCGCCAGCTCGCGGGCTCCACAGGTGATTATTGTATGTCTATAGCAACCGTTACTTATTACAGCTTTGTTATGCAGGGTCAAATTATATTGTCTAGCGAAACTCCACGCGGTTTTTGAGATATGTAGTATTAGATAGCAGGAAAGTGACAATTTTAGGCCATAGTATAAGCCAATTTTAGGGTCTACATTTTAATAGTATAGCTACAACACATACTTATACCATTACGGGTGAACCAAGGGCAATGATACCAACGTTTTGTATGAATTAGTATGGGGTACGTTGGGATAAGATTTAGGTGTACATTCTCATAATCCAGGCTTGAGGAATGCCGTACCCCCTCCACCCCCGCCGCATTGGGTCGCCAGTGAACATTAAATTTAGTAAACTTAATTATTTTTATAGTCTATATAAACAAAATAAAGTTGGGTTAGTTACACCATTTATAACTCAAGAACGGCTGGACCGATTTTAATGATCTTTGATTTGTTGGATCTGTCTCCGCCCCGAATAGCAGAATAACTATTAGAACACAGGAAAAATTACGAAAAAAAAAAATTGGTAATAAATTTTCTCGTACATTTTGTGTTTTGATTCTGAGGCGGTATGAAGTTCGCCGGGCCCAGCTAGTAGATAATAAATTCTCTTTGGCCCGCGAAAATGTTGTAATTATTTCATACGGCCCTCTTCTAAACTTGTTGCCCCATCCCTGTAATAAATCATTGTCGTTCGTCCGTCAGTTGACGTCACACTTACATAATATATTGATCTATCCTGCCATTTTTCCGCCCAACGTGAAATTCGGTTGTAAAAAATATAAGTACCAAATAAATGAACCGAATGCCAAACTCGATTTCAAAATTGGAATAGTATGATATTATCAATTTCCTCCTCACAATCCATACTAATATTATAAATGCGAAAGTGTGTCTGTCTGTGTCTGTTACCTCTTCACGCTTAAACTTGGTATAGAAATTTGATATAGAGATAGTTTGAGTCCCGGTAAAGGACATAGGATAGTTTTTATCCCGATATTCCCACGGGATCGAAACTTATGCGGGTGAAACCGCGGGGCGCTGCTAGTGTCTTATAAAATGCTCAAACCTAAACCTCTCTCTCACCTCTATAGCGTTACCTCTCCAGCATAAACTAGACATTCTTCTAACCCACACTCTCCTTGCAGATGCAGGTCTCAACCTAAGCACTAAGATGGGCGAGGACTCTCCGTTAGACCTGGGCGTCAAGTCTTCAGGAATGGATGACGATGCACCGCTTAACCTGTCACTCAAACCTACTCCTGGTAAGTAACTTAGCTTAGGTTTTTAGTTATTAAACGAGTATAGGCTGGCGGAGACATCCGACCTCCCTGAAGACCTCCCTGGTGTTCCAAGCGCTCTCTAGTAAGCGCGCCAAGGTCAAATAGTTCGTCCGTAAAATTCACAAAAGGAGTACACGTGATGCGTCACTAAGCTGCGCAGTGCAGGTTGCAACTAATTGCGTTATCGCTTTCCTAATAGGTGAAAAATTTAATATGGCGTGGCTTGGCGCCGCTGCAGGATTTAGGCGAAAAAAATGCTGCGATGGTACCTCTACCCACAGCGGCAGTTAATACCGCTAAGATTTGAATAGGCCTTGAAAGTATCCAGAGAGGCGATTCTCGTAATTCTCAGAACGTTCACAGTCTGATTTTGAATGTTTTTAATTACGATCATTATTGGCCTTCTGAGGGGCAATTCTCGTAATGTTATTTTTTTCGTCTGATCTCAGTCTCAATCTGTCAAAAATACATCTAATTTCCCAACATTTTGTCGTTTTTGACATATTTTGTTTGTTGCCGAAATGAGACTGCAACTAGATTTTGAACGTTTTAAATTACGAGAATTGGCCTTCTGTTGTTTATCAATTCACCATGTGTTGTTTATCAATTCACCTTGTGTTGTTTATCAATTCACCATGTGTTGTTTATCAATTCACCTTGTGTTGTTTATCAATTCACCCGATTCCTTCTCCACCTCTTTTCACAAACAGACGATGATCGGACAGTCCTGTTTCATAATTATTCTCTTTTAGAAAGCCAAGCAAGCAAGTATAATCCAAATCACAACAGCTACAATGATATTATACAGCATATTTACCAACCAGAGTTGATTACTAGTCTTTAGTTAAAATCTTCATGTAAGGTTAATAATATTGTTCTATTTTTGTTTTACAGCAAGTTCGCAAGCTTCAGACGCTCTGTCGCGACTGACGTCATTGAGCAGTTCGCTCAACGCGTCCTCCAGCCATGACAGGATATGTGAGTATTACTTAAAAATATGATTGACGTGTAAAAGTGTTTGTACAAACCTACTTACAGAAAATAAATCATTTATCATTTATCATTACTTGTCTACCCTCTTTCATGTTTCACAAAAAGAAGTGTCTTGGCATACATCTGAGTACATTAAACTTGCATAATGTGTAATTCAATACTTCATTTCATACAAATATATTTTTTTATGATATCAAAATGCAACATACAGGAAGATTTTTTTATCAAGTTCCAAATTTTTACAAACTCAAACTCAATGCGTGTATTTCAATTAAACCAATTACATGCACTTTTGAATTGTCACGAAGTCGGTCAGTCAGAAAATATGAAGCTAGTTGCCCATTCCAAAGCGTAGGTACCTATGGAGAAGAACGGGTAAGAAACTCCATGGACACTCTTTTAAATTAAACTTTAAAAAAATATTAGTTTTTTTTTATTGTTTATTAATTAAGGAACAAAACAAAATACAAACATAAACATCACAAAAACCTCAATTGGTTTGTCCGGATGTAAACACACATTAAGCAATCTTAAAAACTAACTTAATACTTAGTTATTATACACATAACACATAGTTCGTGATATCAGAGTTGGTCCCATAGTGAAAGTTGTTCATATTCATGGGTAGAACACCATATAAAAATTTGGAACGCGATAAAATAATCTTCCTGTATAAAAAAAAATACCAATACAAAAGTAAGTCTCATATCTCGGCATTTCCATAAATGCTGTTGGTTCTTATTTCATTCGTAATTTAGATGCTGAAAGTATTATGCGTTCATTTAAAAAAAAATTACACAAGTATCTATTTATTGTTGCCTATAATCTGCTACTATAAACCCCTATGAACGTATAATTTGTCGTACAGCCCGTCGCAAGCCGGGCGCGAAGCCGCGTCGCGTGGCGCCGGAGATGAACCCCGTGCCCGACGCGCCGCGACCCAAGTCCAGCGGCAGCGAGGACAGTGAATGTACGTTGTACTTGCACTAGTAACATGTCACATGGACTTGTTCAGAGATCTTTGTGCTAAGTGTAAAATGCCCGTTACTACTGGTTCACCACTGCTCTCATATTCCGGCGTAAACGATTTTACCCAGAGGTTTCGAAATTAAACGATTGAAAATAACCTTCTTTGTGGCTATTATACATGTTTTGCGAATTGGATGAAGATCTTCAAAACAGAACTACCAAATTCCAAAAATGTGTACAAGTTTATTATTGTTAATGTGCATGTGATAATTTGAATTGATACAAAAGTTGACGTTATTCATTTTCCTGACGCTGACTAATGCTTCATTATTGTAAATAAAATATCAACACTTGTAATTTAGCTTTGTATTGATAAAATTGAAGGGAAAGCAGGGAGTTGATATCTTCTTCGATATAATATGTAATAGGGTATCGAGGACTGGAATCTGGCGGCTGGCCTACTGATTGGACTCATACAGTCTGCTCCGTTGCATAAAAATTGCCCCACTAAGATATGTAGCAATAACCGCCTTATTGCACTCATCCTACACGCCAGTAAAATATTGCTACATATCCTTAACGGACGTACAAAAAAAAAAAAAAAACTGGTATTCAGCTGCATCCGGTTAGACTGGAAGCCGACCCCAACATAGTTGGGAAAAGGCTAGGCAGATGATGATGATCCTTAACGGACGTCTAAACCACCAGAGCAAGCTGGATTTGCGAAAGAGAAAGGCACCCGGGAACAAACATTAATTGTTCGTCAGATTATTGAGAAAGCCCGAGAGTTTAACAAACCTACCTGTATCTGCTTCGTAGACTTCTCCAAGGCGTTCGACTTGGTGAAATGGCCAAAGT
The DNA here is from genome assembly GCA_963669345.1 of Gortyna flavago. NCBI lineage: Eukaryota > Metazoa > Arthropoda > Insecta > Lepidoptera > Noctuidae > Gortyna > Gortyna flavago. The sequence goes on along the minus strand of OY770152.1, from coordinate 5,263,942 downwards.
TGTGGAATACTTTACTGGGATTGGGCACGCCGAAACACCTAGTACATTTATTGATAAAGTTATACGAAACAGGCACAGATTCCGTTCGAACCCATGAAATCTTGTCAAACAGTTTACAACCTACTGCAGGTGTCCGTCAAGGTTGCATAATATCGCCGCTCCTCTTCAATGTTTAAACCGAACTCATCATGCTCATTACTCTGGAGGATTGGACAGACGGTGTCCCAATCGGTGGCTACAGTATATTGCAAATCTGCGATACGCTGATGACACCACTGTTCGCTACTATAGCAAGTCATCTAGAGATGTTACTTCGTAGGGTGGAGACTGTAAGCCTCGAATTCGGGCTACAGATTAACCTCAAAAAAACTAAGGTGATGATCGAACTCGCCCGAACTCTCTAAAATTACGAACTGCGACTTTTCCTGTTCTACATTACCGTTAATCTCAAACGTGGGTGGATGCATAGATGAAATTAAGGGACGTATGGCGATAACCAAAGCATCGATGAACAAGCTGAAAAAAGTCTGGATTAACAAAGATCTTACAAAAGCCACCAAAATCCGGCTTGTAAAATCACTAGTTTTCCCTATGTTCCTATACGCTGCTGAGACGTGCACGCTGCTTGACATCGATAAGAAGAAGATAGACGTTCTGGCAATGTGGTGCTGGAGAAGAATGCTTGGGGTATCGTGGAATAACTTTCGCACCAAACGCCTCTATACGCCAAGAACTCAACATCAAAAAGCGTCTATTTGTTCTGGTCCAAACGCGCATTCTCAAATACTTCGGACATGTGCGCCTTGCCGTGCAGGGTGGAGTGAAGGGCACTAGACCACGCGGAAGCTCTCCCATGAGATGGACTGACCAAATTAAATCCGCAGTGGGCGGTCCCTTAAGGTATGAGTGCACAAAAAAATACCAGAAATCGGAGCAGGTGGCGAGAAATCGTGAGGTGAATCACATCAGCTCCTACACAAGAAACTACATGAGGATCACGACCGCTCTGACAAGAGTGCTATGAAGAAGAAAAATTGATAAAAAATATTTTATGACTAAAAACTTACTCGATGGAACTTTTGAACGCTAAAACTGCCCCAAACACCAATATTGCCGAAAGCACTGTGTTTTAGTGGCACTTAAATGTTAATCTCGCTAATTTCCCTACATAAGTACTAGGTATAACTTAACATCACCATCCTGCCCACAGCAGTAGCTGGGTGGGCAGGGCGAGAGGGTCGGCCACGCAACCTGGGCAGAGGAGTCAGCAAGCCTAAGAAGAATACTGTCGCTTCCCTACTGGCCCAGAGTAGGGCTTTGGGCCTAAGGCCTGCGCTGGCGCATCAGTTGCTGGCTGAGACTGACCTGGTGAGTTAGTTTTTTATTCTGTATATATTTGAACCAGGAAAAACTAGGTAAGCTATGTTTTGTGGAGAAAAATTGGCAATCTAAAGGGCTGACTTGGTAAAATAATACAACATCATTACCTAGGAATATAGTAGGCCTGCGTTCGAGCATTAATTATTAGCTGATCTGGCAAGGCCTTACAGCTTTAACAAGCGCAAACATCTTTGTTGGACCACGCTGGGCGTTACTAGAATTGTTGGTTTACTTTCGCATAGTAATACCTTTTTTGCAATACCCAGAGGGGAAATTCTCGTAATTTAAAGAACGTTCACAGTCTGATCTCAGTCTCAGTCTGTCAAAAATACCTCAAATTTCCCTACATTTTTGACATTTGTTTGTCGCCGAGATGAGATTACGACTAGATTTTGAACGTTTTTAATTACGGGAATTAGCCTTCAGGTGTCTTTATCACAGAACACAAAACTGATTTGACTGAAATTCAATGTAATGTCAACGTCAGAGTTGATACCTAATAAAAATCATAATAATAATCTAACTGTATTGGCCCACTGCTGGGCAAAAGCCTTTCTCATTATAATTATTATAGATAATTCGATTGTGAATCTACTTTTGTTAAATATTCTTATTTTTAATTAATGTTTCAGGAGAAACTAAAAGCGCTACTAGGCGAGACTGCGAGCACGGACTCTGAGTGTCCGTCGGACAGCTGTCCGTCCGACTCGGACGCGTCCGACACCAGTCGGAGACCCAACGACGCGCAACTTAGACTGCCTCTAGCGCTCGGTCAGTATAGCTCATTATTTTGAGGAGCACAATGTTGGTACATGCTACGAGTATGTCTACCAGCCAACCTTAGGGTTAAAAAAGAAATGCCAATATTCTTTTTTATTTATTTTCTCGTTATTGTACACCCTAAAGGTATATTGAAGAGATACTTTTTAAATTTTGACCAGCAGTGCGATTCTGTAACCATCTCACTGTGAAAACTTAGGTGAAGTGAGCTGCCATTAGTGTCAATCCCTATAGCATCAGATGAAATGACAGCTCACTCCACGCACGTTTTCACGGTGAATTTTTTTACAGAATCTACATGCTGCTTTATTTGTTATCCAACTGCAAAAACAATACATATACATAAAACTCTCGCCTTCAAAAACTATATTCTATTCATTAGGTAGAAAAACCAAATATTATTTTCGAAATTGACCACAGTTTTCAGTGACCATTATATCGGAACAAAATTAATTAGAAGGCCGTACATATCTTATTGTCTTGTGTAGGCGACAGGCAGCTGCAACACACACACAAACATATAATATAGTACTTTATGGTATATTAAATATTTATTTTTTATTCAAAATCAAATATTCTCAAGTTGATGCGATATTCAACATTAATTTTATATTCCATAGGTTGGAAACGCGTGACTGTGATCAAGGGATTATCCCGTAACTGCAGCATTAAAGGCGACGTGACGTACTCACCGCCCGACCCGCATGCGGGCATCACCATGCGGTCGTTACATGAAATACAAAATGTAAGTTTATTTTTAATTTATTCGGTTTCAAATATGCAGACGGCTCACTTGATGGTAAATGATAGATAACCGCCGGTGCGTTGCCATTCCAGAGACAAAGGTAAAATCTGAAATTACACCAGACAATCATCAGACCACAGCAACGCTGCTTAGCGGCTGAAATAGTAGAAGTACACTGGACGAGTTCCTTTTCTTAAAGAACTCAAATACCTATCCTATTTGACTATCCGTACTTTTTCACTTCGCATTACGTCTTTACTGAAGATCTAAAGTAATAAGATAGCGATTTTGCACTTAATTCATTTGTAATTTAAATGTCTCGCATCATAAATAAAATGTCGCTTACGATGTTTGTTTCTAAAAGGCTTGATAGTCTGCCTCTGTATACTATTGTGTGCGTTAATGGTAAATGAATATAAATCTGTTTTTTTCTTCAGTTCTTAGACACAAGTCCATGTCCACCTCTATCGACGGACAACTTCAGTTTCTCTGCGCGCACCGTGCTCGGAGAGTACATACAGCCAGCCAGCGATGTGGGCGAGCCGCTTGTGTATAACGAAAATGAGATCAATAAGAGGTACGTATATAGAGGCCAGCCCAGGCCAGTTGAGGTTCCAGTGAGTCGGAACCGGTTGCCGCATAGTTCACGGTGAGTCGGAACTGTCTGCGAAGATGTCCCCAGTGAGTCGGGGTGGCGCTGCGTTATGCTCCAGTGCGTCGGATGTGGTACAGCGCCGGGTTGAGGCTGACTGCTGGCGTCGACCAGGAGAGGTATTGAGAGTACTTCTTGTTGACCGGCCGAAAGTGCAGTGTGTTGTGCCAAGGTTGCTGATGAGGCTGAGGGTGATGACCAGGTATGCGCGGTCGCTGCATGCTGGTGGTCAGGATACCCGTTGAAGCCGTGGGTGCTGGCTGGCTGGGTGACTCGCCGCTAAAGCTTGCGGGAGTGATGATGATGACGTCACGCTGAAGTAATTGCACGAAGGCTGCGCTGACGTTCATCACGTCGGGGTCACCAGTATAGAGGTATGAGGAACAGGGTGTAAAGTTCACTCATCCTCTATAGAAAAGGGAGGATCCTCCGACCAGACTGGTGTTGTGTCTGGCGGGCAACTGCCCAATGATTCATTTCGGGCCGTTGTATATATGCTAGTTGCGCGGTAAACTCTGCTTGCGAGATGCAGGATTTTGCGTGACGTCAGTATGACGCGTTGTTCGTTGGCGTTGTAGATACCGCTACACGTATTCATAAAAAAAATAGGCAGTTTTATACGTCCCTAAAAGGAACAACAGGGTTTTTGTTACATATTGTATACATAGAATGTTTTTTTTTTAATTGTTTGTTATTCTCCGCTCAGGTTGGAAGAAGCCCGCCTCCTGGCGGCGGCAGCGGGCCGGCCCACGCCGCCGCCGCTGGACCGGCGCATGGAGCTGGCGCGCCTGCAGCAGGCCGCGCGCGACGCCCGGCGCGACGCCTCGCACCGCTCGCGGGACCAGGTAGGTGTATGTATTGCCGACTCTAGACCTTACTTCATTTTGAACGCCATCATTTAAATAGATCACCATCTGCCTGCCTTTCCCCAACTATGTTGGCGGCTTCCAGTCTAATCGGATGCAGCTGAATACCAGTATTTTACATGGAGCGACTGCCTATATCACCTCCACAACCCAGTTACTGTGTAATACGATACCCCTTGGTAAGACAGGTTGTCAAACTTTAGGCTTATAACGACCCGTAACGACTGTCAAAGATCCACGAATGACAGCCCGGACCGCGGAGTAAATTACTCCGTGGCCCGGACCAACAGCTTAACGTGCTTTCCGAGGAACAGAGGGGTCTCGGTTTATAAAGATGGATGATCGATCGACCTGTGCTGCTGCTATTATTTAGCCACGAGCCCCTCAATATGTGTTTAATTATTTCCACTTAATAATAACACGCTTTTCTCCTACAGGCCCGGCTCGAAAGATCAGAGAAAGCGGAACTAGCGAAACGCGAGAAGGAAGCCAGAAGTCAACAGCTTTTAGAGGTAACATTCTTGCATATACCATATCGATACTGAAAGGGCGTATGTGACTGGAATACAGACTACAGTCAAGGTCAAAAATATGTAAGCATTTAGCTAAATCCAAATGTGATTTTTTACTGAAGTTTTGATTGAAATTGACTGCCCGCTTCCCTCTCACCGAGAGGAGGCCGTGTCCCAGCAGTGGGAACGTTAAAGACTGATTATAATGCATTTCTTCCGTATATCTTTAAAAAAAAAGTAAGGCAGAATAGAATAAGTCTTTTGAAATTCGGTAAATGTATACATATTTTTGCGTACTTACTTACAATCTTTGTATCAATATCGAAATGGGATATGAGTTAGTTCAATGTTATAAGTTCTGTGGGATTTTATTTAATTATTTTGTTCCTACCTGTGTTGTTTACGGTTCTCATATTATTGCTAGAAAATAACGAACTGATTTTATTTATGAAATTATTTTTGACTTTGGATTTGTAAACTACAAATCGATCGATTACAGACTACATTACTTGGCGTGAAAACAAATTGAATGTTTACTTATTTTTGGAACTGCAGACAGACCGACTGACTGCTTGGGGATTTATTTCTTATATGTAAAAGAAAAATGTTACATTAGTAAGTGAAATAAAGTGCTGTTATTCCTCTAAAAGGTCATCTCCATTTTTAGAAGTTTGTTTCTTAACGTTTTGACTAAACATTTAATAAATGTAGACTTAAAAAAAATGTTGATAATGTAATTTGCTAATACGAGAAGGAAAGATGTAACAGCATCCAATAAAAACCCCTCTAATAGTAATATTTTGTGATTAAAACTTCAATTATAAAATACTAATTATATTATATCTTTTGATCTTAATCGATTTTCACAACTTAAAAACTTTCCATGTAAATAATACAATAAAATACCAACTTATAATAATATGGGAACTGTCCTTGTCTTTAGTTCGTATCTGTTTTAAAACCATGTGCTTGTGTTTGTTTTTATTTTTTATTATCAATTTGATGCTTGGCAACATTGTGCTCACCAAACGTATTCTGTAGATTTTTGTTCTATATTTAAAAGCAAAAAGGGCCTTTTGGGGTTGCCAACGTTAAAAAAAATTGGTTTCTTTTTGCTTTTTAGTAGAAAGCGTTGGATTTTCTTAGCTTGTAGTTGGTAGCTGAGCTGTGTGTTAGCATTAGATATGGTATATACATACTTATATACTTCTCTATAATATTTATGTAATAATCTGTCTACTTGGGTTAAGAGTATATTAATAACACAAAACCGAACCGCCAAAGGGACCTTGACAATGTTGTCATAATCCAAATTGATAATAAAGACAATGAGAAAATGCGACAAAAAATAAAAAAAATAATAACGAAGCAATATTGAACAGCATATCAACAAGAATAGAACGCAGTTGACGATCGAGCCCCTCCCTACTGTCCTGAAAACCGGTATCGACGAATGGAAAACACCCGAGATAGTGATGGGACCAGCCACTAAGACAAATAAGGAACGCATTATGCCTCCTATCAGTCTTTCTCTAATACCGGTCAGCGGCCCCAAAGATTCCCAGAACTCCCCTATAAAAACTATAAAGTTCGACCAATCAGGATGGAAAGAAGAAATAGAAGAATATAATGCACTAGATAAAATGAAAGACTTCGCTGAAAAAGCGGCTTTTGATCTCCCAAAACGAAAAGACAATAAACAATACGATTTCACGTTAGTAAAATCAGCTGAAAAGCGCTTGAAAGCGCCCGACAAAGAGAACAACCTAGAAAAACTAATAGAGTCCTATTCAAGAATAACAGAATTCATAAACGGCTGTGATTGGTCGAAGTTGCAAGGGGACAAGAAAACAGAAGACCCCAAATCGATAGAGCAAAAATATCTCGATGCGAAAAATGAGTTCATGTCCCAAAATCTGATGTTAATGCCAAAAGACAGTCCGAAATCTGTTCTAAAGGAAGTCATAGACCTCAGTGAAGACGATGACATTTTGACAGATATTATGTCAAAAAAAATCAGTAAAGGGACTTTTAGTGTGGGCAAAGATGGCGCCCTGTCGATCTCAGTGCATCCCCTAGGCAAGGATACGTCATCGGTACGTGAAAAATAAACTAAAATGTACTAACTTTCGAAGTTTCACTAACAATGCACGCCTAATCTTTGAGGTAAATGGAGTGTCTGTTCGTTGTAAATATTTTAGAGGAACGGTCGAAGTGGTGAAGGATTAGAAGAAAATGTAGCGGTTGTAGGTGAACAGTAGTGTCGAAATCTTGTTGAAGTTACATTAAGGGCGAATTTCACCAACCTTTTATACCTAAAATCCTGAGAATAAATTTTTAAACTGTACCTAACAGTTTTTCCTTGCTAGAACTATCAGACGTGAATTTTGTTCCACGGGTAAAAGATATCTCGACTTTGATAAAATCGGCCCTCACGCAAACATTTATTCAGCTTTACTCCAAAGTAGCACAAAAGTTAGCTTATAATGTCAAGCGCATTATCAGATGGTTCTGCATTGATAATAAATCGAAATTCTGGGGAATTTCACTCAAGGTGGGTGGGCACTGGTGCACTATACTTATAGAAAATTAATAATGGAAAAAATATTATTAGGAAAGCTACTGCTTCCTAGAACAGTGACGGCTGTCATGAAGATGATTACAGCGGCAAAGATTTAAATCGCTAGATACGTTCCCTACCGTGTCAAAAGATGGTCGCGTTTCTGTTTCGTTTCGACACCTCTTGACACAATGGAGCAGTGACTTCACTTGATTGTCATGGAAACGCTATTTAACCTTTTAACCGCCCGACTTCATATCATTTGTCGTGCCCCCAGCGCACGAAGTTAAAAAAAAAAAAACGAAAAAAATACCTGATAGAAAACAGCGTAATTACCTAAATAAAAAAGCAGATTAAACGAGCTGTGGTTTTTTGTCGTAAATATACGACCCTGGCGAAATGGACCCGAAAATATTTGTCGGATTAATCCGACGTAAGCGTTAAAAGGTTAATAATGTGAGCACACTCTTCTCAGTATGGACACTTTTATCGCGTGACTAAGTACTGTGAGGTCAAATCTAGGGATTTAAATCTTTGACTGTGGGGTTTGACTTGTCAAAAACGGTCTCTAGGAAAACACACCAACTTATATTCATAAACAACGTTTCAGTGACGTCATTCGCCGGTAAACCGTAGATTAACGCACTGTTTATCTCTGCATCACCCAAAGGTTGACTGTTAAAAAATGTCCATGGCATTAAGACCTCTGTACATTTGTGTGCTTAAGTGTTAAATATATTAACACTTTAGCTGTCAAGAAAAAACTGTCACCAATATAGGTTTTTCAACGGGTTTGGGTAAAACTGGAATACACAAAACACGGCTTCAAGCTCTAAATTTATTAAAAAATAATGCCTCAAATAAATAAAATCTTCTTTACAAATTATGTTATTAACTGTATTTATAATTTCTTTTAACCCTATTTAATTATTGCACGCAATTCACCTTCGTATGCCTTTATTTATGTACGTCAGAATCGCGGGTGTATTTTTCAGATTTGCCTAAATTTATTGCAGTTATTTGGTACCTTCTGTGTACCTTCACGTACCTCTCTTGAAAATCTGTGTACCTACACCCGTACAATGATATTTAAAAAATTAGGTACACCCGCCATCCTGATGTCAGAACCGCGGGTGTACTGCCAACCAATATATGTAGCTAAGTACAATCTATAAGTAGATTTGGTACCTCTTGTGTACCTGCAGAAACACGTATTTAATAAACAAAATACTGTCAGGTTGCTGCGAAAAGTAAAAAAAAATTTTTTCTTTTTTTGACGTTCTTACTATTTTATAAAATAGTAACGACGTCAAAGAATAAATAACAATCTTCGGTAATCGGTCTTGGAACTGAATGGAAATCATTTCATATTTTATTATTACTGTTATCAGGATAATCATAAAGGAAACAGGCAACAAAGGAATATAATGACTGCGTCCTTGCACCAGAGTAATCTAAATGCAACCAAAAAAAAAGTAGTTTTGACTGCCTCGGTGGTTCAGTGGTAGTAGTATGCGACTGCTGAACACGATGTTGTGAGTTTGATCCCCACATAGAACAAAAAATTGCGGATCACACAAAGTGTTGTCCTGAGTCTGTGTATAATTTGTGTCCGTTAATTACAATCACACTAATATTATAAAGGCGAAAGGTTGTGAACCGCTGGGCGCAGCTAGTAGTGACTAAATGAAATGCGGCGGTTCTGGATTCGGGATTCCTGGTATGGCCACAATACATGTTTAATGGACTTGTTTAATGTGGAGGTTCTGGGTTCGATTACCGAAGATTGTTATTTATTCTTTGACGTCGTTACTATTTTATAAAATAGTAAGTACGTCAAAGAATTTATTTTTTTTGTCTTTTCGCAGCAACCTGACAGTATTTTGTTTATTAAATACGTATTTCTGCAGGTACACAAGAGGTACCAAATCTACTTATAGATTGTACTTAGCTACATATATTGGTTGGCAGTACACCCGCGGTTCTGACATCAGGATGGCGGGTGTACCTAATTTTTTAAATATCATTGTACGGGTGTAGGTACACAGATTTTCAAGAGAGGTACGTAAAGGTACACAGAAGGTACCAAATAACTGTAATAAATTTAGGCAGATCTGAAAAATACACCCGCGATTCTGACGTACATCTTTATTTTATTTTCATTATTTATTTTTTACTTAATATAACTTTTTTTTTGTTAATAAAATGTGTTTGATTTCTGTTCCAATTATCAATCTTTTTTTTGTTCGTTTTTCGCTAGAAGATTTTGAAATTTAAACAAATGATTACATATTGCAAATTAAAATTCCCTGGTACACTTAAGCCCACGGATACGCTCTGTTTTCAACGTTCGACTAAACGCGGAGAGTTCAAAATCGAGTGCGCGGTAAAAAACTTCTTGTTAAAAAAGCACCCGTGCATACCTGGGCTTATTCGTTCCCTTTTATGGATACTTCACACCCTAAATAAATTTAAAACCTTTCTCACCCACAAATAACAAAATATTCCAAATTTAAATTCCATAAAAAGAAAAGAAATCAAACACAACCAGCCAGTACATTTCTAAGTTAGACGTTTTTTTAATTTTTTTGTTCCATGTAACGCTGTATTCTTATAATTTGCTGTACCGCTTTCGATGTTGTTCGCTCGTTCGTAATGAAGGCTAAGAGGAGAAAGCACGAGGAGATTGAGAAGCAGAAGATCGAAGAACAGGCTAAAAGGCAACAGGTTTGTAAGAATTTTAACAGGAATAAAGGCGCAATTCCTTTGCTGCTCAAGGCTACGCTGTGCACGTGTAATTAGCTTCGCTTTATATGACAACTTTAAAAAAATTGCGTTATCTCCGTGTAGATCCTACGCAGCAGGGGAATTTCCCCTTTACACCTATACCTATTCTAAGACGTCTTTTCCACTCAACTGGCATCTCATGGTGTTGAAGCCAGATCACAACACAACTATCAGGTCAAACTTTCTCCTAATCTAGTATTATTATTTTATTATAAGCCCGTGTTGTCTCACTGCAGGGCAAAGGCCTCCCTTCCCGCTTTCCAGTTCTGCCAGTCTACTGCGATTGGGGGCCAATCCTTAAAGGAGTCCAGCTCATACCGCCATCTCTTTCTGTGCCGCGCAGTCGTTTCCTGCCATTGGGGATCCACTGAGTGGCGGCTTGTTTATATTGCTGCTCCGAAATGCGACAGATATGGCCAGCCCAGTTCCACTTTAGTCCAGCATCTGTGTGGCCAGCGCCCGCTATTTGTGTTTTGAAGCTTGGTCTGGTCTGTTGCGAAAAATTATGGAAATGATGAATACATCCTACAGTACACAGAATTAATAAGGCCCGTGTACTCTGTTTTGAGGGCACCCGGGGAGCGTCCTAGCTAAATTTGAACTATGAAACCTTCATTACTCAACACCTAACAGCCCAATTCTAAAACGAAATTAAATTCTAAGTCGCCGTGAAGTATAATTCTGTCTTTATCACTTTAATTGTGTATTTTAGAAAATACTTTCTAGAATATTTCAAAGTCCTTTGAGAATTTGGTTGTTAGCAAGACCAATGTTTGAAGTGAAAACTTCTTTAAGAGTCCTATTACAAATCGTAAATGTTCGCTTAGCGCGAACGCGCGCTTGTGTTCGTTTGCAATACACGAAGTTACGTTAGTGTGCGTTGGGAGTACAACTATAGTCCGCGAAACAATTTTGATACCAGTCTGAGTAGGATGATAGTTTTTTTTATTAATCCAGAGTCTGAACTGAACACTACTAGACAGGTAATCAGGGGTGAGTATAAATCAAAACACTCAAAAAGAGTCCACAAATTAAAAATGTACCTAATTATAAAGTTTGAGAAAAAAAAAAATACAAAAAGATCTCTCGTAATGGCATTTAACGTGTTTTTTTTTCCTTTGAACAGAACAGAACTGGAAAGCATAAATTTTTCTGATGCTGTAGAAGCCTCTTGATTCAAAAAAAAACTACGTAAGTAGTTACTGGTCATAAATCGAATGCATTAATCAACTAGTAATTATTAACATCTTCATGAATTACGTCACATGATCCCGACATAGAATACAGAAGACACACTCCTTTATAGTCATGTTTAGAAAAGACAAAAATATACCTACACAAAATGTTCACAATCAGAACGTAGAATAGGAGGCCTACCATGATCTATTTAAAAACGATTCAAATGCAAGACATTTCAGTTTAGGTTCTTAAACAGCATCGCTCACAGTCGTACCATGACAACCAATACGCTCAGCGGCATTTGGATCGTTGAAAGTGAATGAGCTCGCTAATGAGCTAGCTCGTGGTAGGTATCCAGATGGCATGGCCTAAATTGAATCGTTAAACTGACATCATGGTACGAATTAGAAGAACAGTTCAGTTTAGGTCCTAAAGTGGATCGCGTTAAGAGCTCGTGGTAGGTATCCAGTAGGCATTTCTTATAACTACTTCTTTTGTAATTTTTTATAGCGTTACTAAATAATTACAAATATCATTAAAACAAAACCTTTTTTTACGAAAATCTTTTCTATTACGAAAATAAATTACGATATCTTGACCTTGAGCATAGAGTGGGCCCGGCTAGGTAATATACGGGTAGCTAGGTACCTATTTTAGCTGATCTAGAGTAGACGATTCTTTCACTGTTGGTTCTACTATCATATTTTTACTTTCTGTAGATGTTTCAGAATTATTATGGTTATGTGTCCTGGAAAAGAAAATACTGATTTATGTTTGTTTTAGTATAAAATGTATATTTTAGGTAGGAACTTAAGGTTTGTTTGTGGTTTGGTTTGTTCTGTAATACGGTTTAAATTAATAACATCGTGTTTGCATCTACCTTTTTAGTGACATTTTAACTTGTAATGCTGTCTGTAAGCGGGCATAATTGTGTCTCTTCCTTTTTTTATGCAGGCGTATAGTGGTGTTTTCCGACCCTTACCTACCATAAATAAAAGATAAAAATTAAAGTGTAATATGTACGTATGTACTAATATTGATTACCTTTAAGACGCACTCGTACTAAAACTTTTTTACAAAAATAAAAAAAAAACAGATAAAAAAAAAAAAAAAATGTTTTACTTTTTAGTTGTACCTATCTACCCCACACAAATTCATATAACACTACTTGCTATATAAATATCAGTGACAGGAAGCTATTGAACACATCTGCCTACCCCTTTAAAGGGTACAGGCGTGATGTTATGTTGTGTGATTGCGTAAACAATGAATACATATGCGATAGCAGGAATCGCGGTTGATTTGCTGGAATTTATTGAAGAGTTACCTTGTCTGTCTACGAAACTCATGATCAGATCTGTACAAAATTTAAATGGGACTATTTCGGAATACACTTTTTCGAACAAAAAAAAATATCATGCAAATCCGTCTAAATATAACGGAGTTATGCCCGAACATACATTTAAAAAAATAATAATATATAAACATCCGAATTAAGAACCTCCTCCTTTTTAGAAGTCTGTTAAAAAATAATACATTTAATATTATGATGTAAAAAAAAACTTATTGGATCAAATTATTTCGATCGGCGTACACGAGTCGATAATAATAGCGATCTCCGGACGATTGCGCGCGAAAATTTCATGTACAGGTCCTACCTCGATAAGCGCTCGCGCGAGACTGAGGAGCGCGCTGAATCGACGTAGAATATATAGTACTTTAATTTTATTTATTGTAATTTTTTCTTATAATATTGACAAACGAAAACTAATAAAACGTATTCATTATAGATCGAAGTTTTATATCATATTAGTTTATTTGATAAAATTGTGTTTATTTGGAATATAATGGACGCTGAATCAAGACATTTATGGCTTAAATTAGGCTTTCTTTTCGATTTTTTTAGTGAAAACTCAAGGAATTTAAAGAAATTCTAGAACTCCAATAAACAAGTAAAACATTCAACTTATTTTTTAGTAATTTTAGCTTTTATAAGAATTGAATGTAACAATGTGAATTTGAGCGTCAAAGTTCCATCGCCGACGGTTTTTCTTGCAAACGGAGTTCGTAAAATATTTATAGTAAATTACACGAAAAGAAAAATTAAAATGTGTAATTCCAACTTACAAGAAAGAGAATGTTACTATCGTTATTCATAATCAAAAAATTTAAATATGTTACTGTTGCTGAAAATTACAGCGTCAAAAATTATGAATTTGCGTAAAAAAAGTAATAGGACTCTTAAGCGCACTTTGCGCTCATACATACGAGCGACACTCGTCAACGGCAGAGGCATATTTTTGAGCACCTTACTCAAATACACGAGCGGCACGTTGTCGACGGCTGCAGTTCCCTCTGTCGTTTACGTGTGTCGCTCATGCGAATTCACCTGAACAATGAACGAAACTGAACCATCACGCTCGGGTCGGTGACGTTGAATCGCGTAAACTCTGCTCCAGTCGTAAGTTTTCACTTATCATAAACACACACCGTCTTTTGTTTTATTTTCTGAGTTCTCTCTCAATCTCTAGTCAACCAACACTCCTGCTAATCTACAAAAAGTAAGTAATATAAATAAACTCGTTGTTACAGGAGAGAGAATTAAAGCGGCAACAGGCCATACTTCTTAAAGAGCAGGTTAATATAATTGTTTTCTTTATTTATCTGTGTGTTATTAACTAGTGAGTTTGAACCCGAGGGAGATTTTATAAGGTCTTTGAAAAACTGAACTGAAATTGTGTATTCAATTTATTTTGAACTAGCAGCGCCCCGCGGTTTCACCCGTATAAGTTTCGATTCCGTTTGAATATCGGTGTAAAAGTATCCTGGTTATAAACTATCTGTGCCAAACTTCATCGAGATCCGTTCAGTAGTTTTTGCGTGAAAGAGTAACAAACATCCATCCATCCATCCATCCTCACAAACTTTCGCGTTAATAATATTAGTAGGATAGGATGAATATGCATAACTTCGGATAATTTCGTCTTGATTTTTTTATTATTATAAGCATCAGGCGTCAAAGTTGCTGAAATAGAAATATATAAACTGAGATGATTGATTGATGTCCACAAAATTCGGTCGAAAAATTATTCGTTCTGAGTAATGAAGAAAACGCAAATAGCTAGTTTGAACTGTGGCTACATGTAAAATAGCTGCATCCGGTTAGACTGGAAGTCAGTTCGATTTAAAGTTGATGCTCTCCCTTGGGTTCAAATACACAACCCCTCTATGTTTCTGTGTGTGTCTGTGTGTAACTGTATGTTTCTCTTTTATTTACAATCCTCGTTGGACACCGCGGGCGAACAGCAAAAATATATAACCGAGGTAATAATATACCACAGTAGATTTAGCAGTACTGCTTGTTATTAACAATATTAACTGTCATGGTATTTAAGAGTATTTGCGGCTTAATGACGGGGAAGAAATAGCGATTTACCACAATTTTCGTTGCTCAAAATGAGTCGACAAAATGTATAACTTACGCGTGAATATGTGACGTGTTCACTACTTAGCCCACGTTCGCACGTACGATAAGATACCGTGGCAGGATTTTATCGTGCACTGGATTTTTAACTCTCGGTGTTGAGCCGAGCGACGAAAATCAAATGCGTAAAAAAATATCGCCGCGGAAAAAAATCGCCCGTGCGTACCTGAGCTAACTCAACACAATTTTCACTGTATAACTTACTCGTGAATTTGTGCCGTGTTCACTCATTTGTATGATACCGAATACAACATATTATTGGCGAGTCATTTTAGAGGGGCGTATATTCGGATCTATTCGGGTAATTCCGATAAAATCTTCGTGAGTGAAGTCGTAAATACTCCTAAATAGTATCGCTTGTAGTTGCCACTTTTAGTTTGAGTCTATTTGTAGTAGTTTTGTAGTTTTTTGGAGTGATTTGCTGGAACTAGCTTTTCTTACAAGAACCCACGCTATTAAGGTTCTTTGCTATTAAGTGTCACTGCTGTTTTATATCGGTGGTTAGTTGTTAATATTTACCGTTGCCATTAGCAACCGTTTATTGAGAGCCGTTCAAGATGGTGGGTGTCAGTTGAATATCGACCATTAGCCCACGTTCGCAAGGACGTAAAATTATGCATGTCTGACTTACAAAATTAACTACAAGCTTGCATGCATCTAAAAGAAATAAAATAATTAACTCTACTGTCATGATATTAAAGCGGACAGCAGGTATTGTGCTAAATGAGGGACAGACTGGCTAAAGAATAGGTGTAGGACGTTATTGCTTGTGCGTCGGAGTTCTGTCCCTACTAAGCCTAAGCATATTAGCCGTTTAGCTTAGTTGGAAGGGTTACCACGTCAAATACAGGTTGGCAGGGCCATCGACGTGTTCCTGAACTCCCAATAAAGTAGAAATTTTTCGTTGGTTATAAAAAAAAATCTGCTGTTTCATAGAAAAGTGCAATATGTTGCCAAATGTTGTAAGCAAATAAACGTATTTTCTTTCTTTCAATACCTATGCGGTCGAAATGTATGGAACAGCAATTTTTTTTAACAACTAACGAAATATTTAATCGCAGGGGCGTTCAGAATCATGTACTGATGATACCTTGATAACAGGTTGCACGTCGATGTACCTGCCCTCCTGTATACATAATTATAACAGCCAAATTTTCGCTCTCTTCATCTTTCTAAATCTCCCCTCGTCTCCTCAGGAAAGAGAACGAAGACGTCAGCACACCACGTTCATCCGTCAGCTGGACTCCCGCAGACGATGGGAGGAGAGAGAACGAAGGAAGCACCAGAACCTGCTGGACAGACTGCTGGTGAAAGAGAAGAAGTTGCAGCAGAGACGGAAGGAGATGGAACTGCTGTCTGAACTAAGGTAAGAGGATTCTTAAGACATTTGACAGATTTTTACAGGGCTTGAAAACTGGTCGAAGTTGCTGAGGTTTTTTATTTTTTGGTGTATTTTTTTAAATTTAAATATAAAAAAACAGGGGACAATAGAATGTTGTAGGAAAATAAATAGGTAATATTTGCCTTATCTAGCCATAACATGTCTTCCATGTGCAGAATGGATTATTTAAGAGTAATTATATGAAAATTATAAAAAATATTTCAATGTCGATTTTTATCACTCACATCTGTCTTAAATATCTTCCCATTTTCTTTATCACCCAACAAACAATGTTAACATTTTTAATTATGACCTTTTCGTACCTAGACGACCACAAGAAGACTCGTCACTCTCCGATCAGAAGCCACTGCCTACCCTGAACAGAATCCCAGGACTGAAACTGCCAGGTCAAGCCATGGCCGACATTCTACAAGTATACGAGTTTATACATAACTTCGGACAAACACTCGGTTTTGGTAAGTCAAAACTCAAGTTAAAGCCTAAAACTACCCTCGCGGACGTCAATTAATGATTATTCACAGAAGATAATAAAATCATCAAATTCCATTAATGTTACAAATATTCTTGAGAAGGCATACAAAAATTCACTTAGCTTACAATGTATAATAATGATTTGAAAATTCGATCTTTGTACAGAAACAATTTTTGATCGACCATAGTTTGACTTTGAATTTATTTCACCAGACGCCTTCTAAGGCTGCTTTTCCATCAGAGATGTGCTATGCTACGTTGCTACGGATGCGTTTGATATCCACCATCATATACATTGGTCCGCATAGCATAGCACTGGTGGAAACGGGGTCAACCAAGCTATGTTTTCTATACGGAAGGATGCGTGCTGTGGATGGGAGCTATGGATGCGCGAGTGGTGTTGCTATGTGCACAGCAGAGTACTCCCCGTGCCTTCCCTACTATCGATGCACCGCATAGCTCGAGCTGCGCATCTTCCTCGAACAGTTCCCTCGCGGCGGCGCATCTTCATAGCACATCTTGCTCACTCCGCTACACAGCTTAGCATAAGTGGAAACGGTCGCATAGTTTCGTAGGTTAGCTTTCACGTCCTCGTAGCATAGCTGCATAGCACATCTCTGGTGGAAAAGCAGCCTTATGGCTGTCCTTTGCTACGATTATATTATCGTTCATGAGGGCAACTCAAGTTTCTCCAATAGCCATCATACTTCGACAGATAAGGTAATTTAATTAGATCTATTAAACTGTCTTGAGACAGACGAACTTCTTCTTACTTAAATTTTATTCCAATGTGTACTTGTTATAGACATGGACGCGATCCCAACTCTGAACACGTTCCAAATGGCTCTCCTACCTGATTGTAGCGTGGAGGCTGAAGAGGAACTGCTACAAGTACTCACACAGCTACTTATTACTGCCATTGGTAAGTCACCCTGATTTAACTACAAGAGAATGTTTTTCAAATAATATAACGATTTCTGCTCTTCCTTACGGCACTAAACAATAAATTTTGAATAGAAAAGTAAATAATATTTTTATTTGCATTAAGGGGCCGGCGGAGCATGCGTAGTTCATACAAACGTAATACCAAAATAATTTGTAAATGAAACACATTCTTAATATAGTGTGAATTTATTCCGATTGGATTACAGAATATCTAGGTTCCCAAATATATATTTTGAATGGACACTGATCTAAAGACGAGTTAAGAGAAAAATAAGTTTTCTATGGAAATTTTAAATTCCTCATATCTCGTCTATATATCAGAGTCCTATCAAAATATATATTTGGGAACCTAGATAATAATATAAATAAAAAAGAAAAAGAACCTAGATATGTAGTTCAATCGGAATAAATACACACTACCTTAAGAATATGTTTGATTTACAAATTATTTTGGTATTACGTTTGTATGAACTACGCGTAGTTCGCCGGCCCCTTAAAACATGGTATACTTTATGATCTACATGTCTTGCCAAAATATTTGTATGCCAGTGCATACTGGCTGTTTAATACAAAAGTTCAATACTTATTAGACCAAAATGTATGCAACAGCAGTATTTTTTTTCGTGAAATCAAAGTTGGTCACATAATGAAAGTTGTTCATATTCATGGGTAGAACACCCTGCAAAAATTTCGAGACGGTAAAAAAAATCATCCGGTGTAATAAGTCTCTCATTCTTCCACAGAGGACCCGGGTATCCCGCACCCAGGTCGCCACACAACCCTGCTCGGCCACGCCATCAGAATGGGCGACATAACGCCACAGAACCTCAGCGAAGTGCTCAGAATATACCTGTATGCTAACGCTACTGGAGAAGTCAAGGCTCTTACTGGTATGTAGAACGTATTATTATTTTATGACTAGCAGCGCCCCGCGGTTTCACCCGCACACGTTTCCCGTGGGAATATCGGGATGAAAACTAAACTATGTCTATACCAAATTTCATCTAAATCGGTTCAGCGGTTTAAGCGTGAAGAGGTAACAGGCCGCTTACACTTTCGCATTTATAATATTAGTATGGATTAAGAAATAATTGGCGTATTGATCGATCTATGTATTTATAAAGTCGTTAACTCACTTATTTACCTACTGTTTTGTCGGAATTTGATGGCACTTGATAACCTGCAGCATCCGGTTAGATTGGAAGCTGGAGCTGTTTCTGAAAAGTCACTAAGTTTGAACAATGACACAGAACTGATAACTATTTCACGAATCAAGTTTCAATATCCTAACGGCTAAGTATGGCTACACGAGCTACACGCGTCAACGTCTGCAGTTCACGGCAGTCGACGGCTGCAGTTACCTCTGACGTTGACGCGTATCGCTCGTGTGCATGCGCACTTAGCCGTTATGAGCATGAAGATGACGATAAAACAGGGGGCATAGCCGATAGTTAATCACTGTAACGAAATGAAGTCCCGTTAATCCGCTCCTACAAAACACAAAAATTACACACTTAGACTATATTTTTCCAATTCCAACCCAACTTTTGGCATTCAGAGTTTCAATATGTACACTCTTGTCTATCTTGAAAGTCTTCGTACATAATATTCTTTAGTATTTTTCATAATTATTTCATTTTGTCTTAGGATTAACAGCAGAACGCGAACGCGAGCGTCGCGTAGCTGACCATCATCAAACAGAGGCTGAAATGCAACACACTTGTGCCAACTCTAAGAACAACGTCTATTACGAGAGCCTACATAATAATGCTACGTATAAGCTGTCAGGTATGTTACATAAACGGCATTTTACAAAAAAAACGACGTGTTGCACTCCGGGAGTGCCGGCAGAAGTGAAAACTTGAATATCAACGTTGTGCATTTTTGATATTTTGGAATGGTTAGGGAATAATTTTGCGCGAATTGCTTTAATTATCAGTATAAAAGTACTATCATTTAAGTGGTAGAATACAATATTTATTTATTGCGCTATCGTACACAAACATGACAATTTATATTACATTAAAAAGTTTATCTCTCAGAAAAATCAACTTCGCCGCGCCATAGAAAGAGAGGGGGTTACTTCCTCTCCCACGCCGCGCCGGCTGTCTACTCACCATCCGTCTTACGAATTTAAAAATAAAAAAAAGTGTGTACGCCGCTAAAGAAGTTTTCACTTCAAAAAATTACGGATCTCCAAACAATTCTTAGAAGTTGTGCAAACTTTGTTTGAATATAAAACATTTGTTAATTTAACCCGTCGCGCGTCTAATTAGCAGACACAATAGAAATTTTATTGTTATCGGTACACATGTTGTACGCTCGACATGCGAAGAGTTAATGCTCACTTCTCGTATGATTTAAAATAATGATGACTAGCTTCTGCTCGCGACTTCGTCCGCGTGAAATTTTTTGTCCCCCCGACTTTGTTTTCGCTTAGCGTTCTTTCTGACTTTTTTCATAGCGTGATGTTTAATAGCCTTCCTTAAGAATTGGGCTATCAAATACAAAAAGATTTTTTCAAATCCGACAGGAAGTTCCAGAGATTACCCCTTACCTACAAACTTACAAACTTTACCTCTTTATAAAATAAAGCATAGATAACATTAATGTAAAATCAAACCGTTATATGCTGTTAAAGGTCAAACGGTTCTTTCAAACGTTTTTTATTTGAAAATCCACATCCAATTCGGGATTCAAGCGAATGATATATACATACAGCTATTTGGTTTTGAATATTTGCTGCAATTCGTTAATCCCCATACTAATAAACGGTGTATAGCGTCTGTATAGTTATTAGCTTTGACTTCTTATTCCCAAAGTCAAATTACTGACGACTGAAAGAGAGAAATCGGTGTGTAACTATTCATCATTCTGTTATAATACGTTTGTTAGGAAACGGGTAGTACTGAAAAGCTAGATATACTGCTGGTATAAATAACACACAATAATTACTAATAATTTCCGCATTCATTTCTCTACAGAGGCTCTCCGCGACAAATCCTTCCTCGCCCTTAGCGCGACATTCAAAGCACGAATCCTCGCATTCATATGCGACGAGCTACTACAGAACAAAGCAGTGTTACGTCAGGTCGACGCCAGCCTCGAACATCTCAACCAGCTCAAGAAGGAGAGATATCTCATGGATATGAAGATCAGGAAGTAAGTAATACCTGGGTCTTAATAGCAGCCGTTTTCTGTCAAAATATCCGTCTGTCCGACATCGTTCGATCACAAATGATGCATTGTGAAACGCCTCATCCTAGAAAATTATACCATTTTTGCAGCCAAGCAGCAATGGTTATTTTTTTTTAGTTTGGAGTGCATGTGTTTTGGTGGCTAACGTTTTGGAAAATTCTTGCGTCATTTATCTAAATTTACGCCGGCTCAAAACAGATACATTCCAATCGATGTCATTATTCAAATGTACAGAAGCGAACTTAATGCCATAGGAAATATTATGTTGGTTAAATAAAAGAGAGAGCAGAATATAGCATTTTAATCTTACGAAGCGGCGCGGGATTTACTTGTGGTAACCAAGTGTCTATACACCGTGAAGACGAGTATTGTCAGGACATAACACACTTGCACACACACACAAACATTTCCAACTTCGCCATTGTCTCGCACGATACCGAGAGCGTCTGCGCTTACAAACACATTCACAGCTCGTTTGTACACTTGATAACCACAAGTAAAGCGCGCGTCTTGAAGATTTTTATCTATAAGAAGTTTAATAAAGGAGTCACTACTTAGTTATAACTACTTTTATCACAATTACCATCACTTATACTTGACGTTTTTGTCTGACAGGGTGAGAGTCCTCCACCAACGCAAAGTCCGCGCCGAACAAACAGAAAAGCAGCAAGCGCTAGCGCTGGAGCGCATGCAGCGGCTAGTGGAGGAGAGCGCGGCCAACCTGACCACGTCGCCACAACTGCATGACGACGGTATGTTGAGGACAAGAGTACAAGAAGATTACATTAGTGTGGTTCCCATTTTAACAGCAAGCAAATCTTTAGGCTTTGCGGTAACTAACTAAGAGCACAGAACAAAGGAAAGAGGTTTTGTTTTACATTTTCAAAAATATACTTTACAATTAGTAACGTAAAGTGCAAAATTATACAAACAACCACGCCGATGCCTTCTCGGGCATCTTCGAATGCTTGCACCCTTTATTGGACTTTATTACACTGAAAATTGGGTTTATTATTTATCATGAAAAAAATCTACACTCCGCTTTAGTCTTGGCTGAACCTATCAGTTACCAGCACCCTAATTGCGTAACGCACTATCAATCTCAATCTGAATCAATTCGAAAAATATTGCCAATCCATTGCTTCATTTGTTCGAAAAATGTGTCTGCTCAACAACGTAAATAACGCAATGAATGTTGTTGAACTGTCCAAATTAAACCCAATTGCTACTGTCGCAGATTCTTCAAGTTAGGCATTAGAACCTGGTAGTCATAAACAAGATAAAATTCTCATTATATTTTTTTTTGACGACACGGTTGGCGCTGTGGTTGAGCGATTGACTGCTGCGCAGCATGTCGCGGGTGTGATTCCCGCACGGAAAAAATATTTGTACGGTCTACAAGTATTTGTTCCGGATCTTGATGTTTTATCTATAATACGTATTTATTTACAAAAAAAAATGTATATAAGTAGTTTATCAGCCATCTCGTTACCATAACACAAGCATTAGGTTGCTTAGCTTGGGACTATATGGCGTTGCGTGAAATGTCCTAGGATATTATTATTATTTAAACTTCTTCTTTTCCCACAGAAAACCAACAAACACCAGAAAAGCCAGAAACCCCTAAAAAAGACAAGGAATCATCACCACACCCTGAAAGCGAAACAGACAAACAGTCCGAACCGTCACCGTACAAAGAAAGCCAACCGGCTGAAGAAAGCGACAAGGAGCTATCGCCCTTAAAGGACCTGTCCAACAGTATGAAAAACAAGGAGATGTTGAACAACAATAAGGACGAATGTTCTCCGGCTGATAACTCGAAGATTGATAAGGATAGTGTTATTGGGGACTGTGATGCTAATTTGAGTGATTTGGAGAGTGAGGGCACGCAGCCGGAAGAGGTGAGATTAGAGAATTATTAAACAATGATTTAATTTTGATTGACATATTTGAAAAATCTAAAAAAGATTTACATTCCTGGTTTTGTCGACGGCAGCGCTAGAGAACACGTGAAATAAATCTAGATTTCAGGCGTTTATCACATTTAGTTTTATGCTAGCATAGAATTAGATAAACTAGTGATAAACGGCAGAGATAAAACGCTTTCAAAATTAAGTAATTCAGTGGTGTTTTTAAATTAACAACATTAAGTTACGAAAAGCATATTCTCTCGGAGTTTTGCAGATACCTAATCTCTTTCACCACATAACTACACAAAGAAAAATTTTGAATTATGCTATAGTCTGAACACTATCTTAGAACTCATAATCTCATCCCGAAGTCGCACTGAATTATGTTTTTGATTTGATTGAAGAATTTCTTGTTTTTTTCTGCATATTACAACTATCCTGCCACGAGACTTGAAAACATATAAAAGTTTTTACTGTACCACTATTTCCTTTTCATAGGACGAAGACAAGAACCTGTCCTCAGAGGAACTAGCTCGCAAGCTAGAGAAGCTACTGAAGCAGTCTGAACAGCAGCTGTTGCAGCTTACAGCTGGGTCTCATGCTTTGAGGGCTACGTGTTATGGACAAGATAGGTAAGACTTGTAATAGTTTTCATATTAAATCTTAATTGGTTTTCTATCCAGGCCCTAGTTTAGGACTTTTTGAGAAAGTCCCGAACCGATTGCAATCAATATGTTATCAATAAACCTACCTTTTTAGACAGCGAAAGAATATTAACTTACGAAAACTCCATGTTTTATGCAATTAAATTATTTATAAAATAAATATTTAATATCCACAGAAACATCAACACAATATCCTCACCATTCTCTCTTCCCCAGATACTGGCGCCGCTACTGGTCTTTAGGTAAATGCGGTGGCATCTTCGTGGAAGGTATGGAGTCTGCACAGCCTGAGATCATGACGTATCACCAGCAGCTCGAGAACAATGCGCTCAGCGGCAACACTCCGCCTGACAGCAGCAAGAAAAAGAAGAAAGGTAGGAGTCATTCATCTTCACTCTCACACTGTCCAGCTGCACATAGGCTTCAGCCATGCGTCGCCACATTGACTGGCCCTGTGCTTCTCGCATCTGTGAACTTGTGGGGTGCGCGTATATAAGGATGGCAATAGCTGTGATGACCTTTTCCCTAATGCCTCTCTACAAACAATAATACCAGTTGATTCGTATATAGAGGTATGAGGAACAGGGTGTAAAGTTCACTCATCCTCTATAGTAAAGGAAGGATCCTCCGACCAGATGGGTGTTGTTTCTGGCGGGCAAATGCCCGGTGATTCCTATCGGGCTGTTGTATCTAAGCTAGTTGCGCGGTAAACGTCGGTGACGTCAGTTTGACGCGTTGTTCGCATGTGGCGGATACCGCTACACGTAACCCAATCGAATCATAAAATAAAATATTACATAATTTTTTTAAAACTAGACCATTGATTGTCATCATATGCCGGGACAAAATAAGGCTCCATTTATCTTAAGTTCCTTATATTTTCCTACTTCTTTGCCCCTCAGCTCCCCGAGAAAAGAAAGAGCCTACTCCTCAAGAACCGGAAAAGCCGAACCCGGAAATGGAAGCCCAAAAGAAAGAGGAGGCTCTCAAGAGCGAGATGGAACTCAAGAGCATCAAGTCTGAGCTCAACCTGAGTGATCACACGCAGATTATTAAGTACGAGCCCAATGTCAAACATGGCGCTTGTAAAGTTGAAGGTACGTGGAATATTGGATTTTGTTACTGACATTTTCTGTTATGTATTGTGACAGTGACAGTTCAATAACATTCATTGCGTTATCTACGTTGTTCAGCAGACAAATTTTTCGAACATATGAAGCAATAGATTAGCAGTATCCTTCAAAATGAGCATTTAAATGTACCACCAAATCACATTATGTTGCAGCCTTTTTTCGGCTCAGCTGTTAAATATTTCTAATAGCACGGTTGGCGCAGTAGTGCAGCTACAAGCTGGTGTGCTACGTGTGGCGAGTTAGATCCCCCTACGAAATTAATCAGTTGTTCGGGATCTGGCTGTTTGTGTGTTTATATCCGATAAACACATGTTTGTGTATGAGAAATAAGTTACAGACACTTTTTCTATAGTTTTAAATGATGTGCCCAATGACGTAAATCCGTTTTTTCAAGTCAGATTATTCTTCAGCTGAAGTAAATTATTTAAGGGCTAATTTCACCAAACTTTTATGTCTTATCCTGAGAATATTTATGACAGTTTTTCCATACAAAAACTGTCAGACGTCAACATAATCCCTCGTATAAAAGATAACTGACTTTGGAAAATCAGTCCGAAGCAGGTCAAATTTTAATAATCACTTTCTTTGGTGAGCTATGGAACTATTTTACTATTAAGAACCTAATATTTATTTTGATCAGTCAAGCATTCTACGGTCGCTAACAAACAGACTTTACTTAATTTGGCTCATTACAAAGATTTTTTTTTTTCATATTTTGTATTTCATCCCACAGGCTCCTCAATAAAAATGGAAGAAAAATACATCCAACAAAAGAACAACGAAGAACAAGACATGCTCGACATAGAAGACTCTATTCCTACCGCCTTTTTGGTGCAGAAACCGACTCATAAACCCATGTTCGCGGCCCAAGCCGAGCCCATGGACAAGCCGCAAGAAATCGTCAAGGTAGAAAATGTCGTCAAAAACGAGACAGACCACGAAGATATTGAAGATACAAAAGACACTTTAGTCAATAATCTAGAAGAATTACGCAAAATGGCGGAAGCTGTATCCATCCAACTCGACGCAGCAAAGAAGGAACAAGAAATAAAAGAAGAAAAAGAAAAAGTAAAACATGAACTTATAGATTCTTCCTCCGCCCACTTCCAACTCTACTCAAAAATCTTAGACGGGAAATGGTTCTCTATCCTCAGACACGAAAGCTCATTTTTGAATAACATCAACGAGATTGACAAGCAAGATTTGCCGGAGTTTTGTGACAACGAACACACTTGTTCTGAGGTCATTTTGTGTCAGGGTCATAAGTGGGATGTTTCGAATAACCTTCATTTGTTGAATGACCCTAGTTTGTTCACGTTGAATAGTATGGTCACCAGCGTACAAGTGCCGTCGAATAATGTGTATGCCGATTCCAGTCTGACGTTGTCTGGGCTGGATCAGGAAATTATTGATAATAGTTTTAATAAGGATGGCAGTGTGCAGGAGACGGAGACTGAGGAGGATAGTAAGGAACAGGTGAATATGCATTTCTTTTATACGGGGTCAAATTGAATTAGTTAGCGAAACTCCGCAGGCGTGATCGGTATCGATATCAAAATGCGATAAAACAATAACAAACTTTCGACAAAAAAAAACAACCGTCTTCAAAAAAAAGAACACTACAAAGTGAAAAATAACTTTAATTTCGGAAGTCGGTGGCAAAAGACTAATATGTCTATAATATTTGAGGAGTTCCCTCAGTTCCTCATGGATCCCATCATCAGAACTGGATTTTGTCAAAGATGGGACCAATCTGGAAGTATCTTTTAAATAAAAAAATATATTTTCCAAATCGGTTTATACATGACGGCGTACTGAGGTAACAAACATAAAAAAATAATACAACCGAATTGAGAACTTCCTCCTTTTATTGAAGTCGGTTAAAATAAATTAATTACGACGAATATATTACGTAGAATTACGAGATGAATTTCGCTAGTTAATTTATTGGATCCTGTATTTTATTCTTTTTCAAGCTTTTAGATTGTTGTAGATTATGTCCGATCTTAATCTTGTTTCTAGGGATAAATTATTATGACTGCAAGCATTGCTACAAACTAATATTTAGTGATTTCCTCTTTTACTTTTGTTAAAAAAGAAAATGGACTTTTGAATCAATCGCTATAATAACTATTTATGTCATATTGTAGTAGGTGATAGGTAACGGGCTGGAGTACGCAACTCCACGTCAATGCGCGTATTTTGCGTACGGGTGGGAAAATTGATTATTCGATCCACCCTTGCTCCTCAAGGAAGGTCAGCTAAGACTTCATGATTCTGACTACCTCACGGAAGATCTATGGTTATTCTAAAACAAGATCTTCATACCTACTACGCTTTGGAATGGGCAACTAGCTTCATATTTTCTGACTGACAGACAATTCAAAAGTGCCTGTAAATGGTTTAATTGAAATAAATGCTTTGAGTTTGAGTTTGACAAAGTTCTACATTGTTTTTTTTTTATAGGTGTCATATAAGGTCGATTTATTTGAAAACCATTTAAAAACGACATTAAAAAAACATATAATTTCTATATCTTCCTATAATTATCAAATTGACATGCCCAACGAATTCAGTATTGAACTTGCATTACTGAATTTCGAGAGAGGTTTACTTTTATCACAAATGTAAACCTCACCCATCTTACTTTTTAATACTCTAACCATATAAATCTTTCAACAGGACAATGACCTAGAAAAAGAACTGCAAGCCGACGCTCTAAAAGCCGACCTTCTAATCCAGAAGGCCAAAGCGAACAGCCTCACAAGTCTAGGCCTGTTGAACTTCAACGCGCTCTCAACGTACGTGACCTGTGACAGTCCGCCCCCCATACAGATGTCGGTGGAGGAGATGGACCAGCTAGAGTATTGTAAGGTCAATGGGTTGCCGAAGAAGGTCGAGGGGAATTTTGTGCCGAGGGAGCTTCGGTGAGTTTGTTGATGTTTTGGATGGAATGAGGTTTTTTCGCTTTTTTTTTCATAGGACGTACTACATATTTGAGTATTAACACAAATTCTTAATATTTTACAAAAGCCAGCATTCATTGAAATGTGTCGGTATTTGCTGGTAGGTTAAATTATGATGGATTCATGGGTGCAAAAAGTATGATTTAAAATGGGGTAAAGCTGATGCTGTGTGACCTTCAATGGGTGTTGGTTTTTTTTTACCTACTATACCTGTATTTTCTAGTAATTTGCGTTCATTGTTTTAAGGCCTCCCCTAAATTGTTACTTTTTAAAATTCTGTCTACCCCGGTACCCCTTATTCAATATGTTGATCTCCATTTTCGATACCCAACTGATGTAGCTTTGAACTGAGTGTGACTAGGTTTGTCTTTTCCTCAGACACGGCTGGTGGCGCATCACAGAGACGGACCAGCTACGCGATTTGATGGACTGTCTTCATCCGCGCGGAGTCAGGGAACGAGAACTACATACGTCACTCACCAGTCACCTACCTACGGTTAATAATAAGGTATGTTTTCTTGCACACTTCAATTTGTACTGAAATATGGAAGGACGTGGCTTTTTAGCACAGGCAGCCTTATAATGAAGTGGAAACCCCTTGGAAACATTGTCAAAGCTGTATAAGTTACTGAAACAACTTTTTTGTAGCTTAAAAGTTTTTTTTTTTTTTTTTTGTTGTACAAATTAAAAGCTAAACGCGTCTTCTTTTTGCCCTACTGCGGTGGAGCAGAGCAGGAGGGTAATGTTTTTATGAATATGACTCAAATTCATCACGAAGATAAGATATTTTTTATTTGTTCCAACATGAGTATGTAGCGCCACATGCGAACAACGCGTCATACTGACGTCACGCAAAATCCTGCATCTCGCAAGCAGAGTTTACCGCGCAACTAGCATAGATACAACGGCCAAAATGAATCATCAGGCAGTTGCCCGCCAGGCACAACACCCGTTTGGTCGGAGGATCCTCCCTTTTCTATAGAGGATGAGTGAACTTTACACCCTGCTTCTCATACCTCTATAAATATACACAGGAAAAATCAGCATGCAAGTTGTTAAAAATATTATAAACAGGTCGTTATGCTTGCCTAATACAATGACGAAGGTGATTACAATCCATTTCTAGGGTCAACATTCAAAGTTAAACGCCACAGAGTGCACAAACTGCAATAATTTTCAGTTGGTACATTACCTGTGACTAAATAGATTTACCCTGAAATAAATTGATTTCAATTTAAACTGATTTAATTTTGACCTGCTTTATTAGTTAACAATATGCAGTAACCAGAAGTAAAATTATGATAATACATACGAAAAAAAATCAGCTGTTCAATACCTACTTGACCAAAATGTAAAATATATAAAAATATAAATAGAGCCCTGCCAAAAGACTCACCGATGAAGATCGACCTGAATCAACCTGGCGGCAAGGTCGCTAAAAGATGCCCATCCATAGATAATAATTACCCATCTCTCCACTAGTCCAAGGCTTGCTCTAGGATGCATATCCGGTAGGCTTTTAAATCCTTACCTATCCTACGGGCACGTCTTCCCTACCATTACCGCGCCCCCCGGTCTATTCCTTGATATGCAATGGTCGCTGTAGCACCATGAACATGAGGCTACAGGAGCTAGTGCGAATCTTGGGGTTCATTCGATTAATCGAGTCTGGTTTAACCACGCTGGGATCGGTGCAATTCATTCATTCATTCATTCATTGATACTGTTTTTCAACAGCTCTACATAGAAAAAGGCGACATCCTAGGCACAGAGCTATGCGTGTCGCATCTCGACCGGGTCATCGCGCAGAACGGAGGGTTCCCTTCTCCGGACACGTCTCACTCTGCGCTGACGCAGCGTAGGCTCGACATGCAGCTGCTTAATATGGTAATTTATAGTCCTATCGTAAAGTAATAAAAACAACCCACTCAGCGAGTAACTTTTGTAAAGGAAAATCCATTCAATGTTATTTTTGGGTAATCCTGTCAAGAATCTGAAAACACCAATTTTAGGGATTCGCCCTTTAAACGAGTATGTCATTCTTTTCTTCAGTAGATAAAAAATAAAACTGTAATAATTTACAACAATCTCTTTGTATTTTTGTACCTATAATTCTAAAGTTAATTCAGATTGTTATGTGGTTCAAGTGTTGTCAAAAGATTCGCTCTTTTATTATATTCCGCCATATCTACCTACTTATTCTATGAAACTTATAAAAGAACTCGCTGCACATAGGTGTATTAAAACATCTACCTACCCCTTTTGGGGGATACAGGCGTAATGTATGTGTTATGTCCATGGCATTGTCGTCCAGGGACAATTTCCGTTGACTAAAACGGAAATTGTTCTATGAATTATGATTGTACTATGAATAATTGTTTTAGGTGGAACAACTAGAAGAGCGCGTTGCGGCCGCGTCCATGCAGGTGAAGGGCTGGCGGCCGGCGCGCGCGGGCTGCGCGGGCGCGGGCGCGGGCGCGGGCGCGGGCGCGGGCGCGGGCGCGGGCGCGGGCGCGGGCGCGGGCGAGGCGGAGCCGGTGCTGCGCGCGCGCAGCAAGCTGCAGGCGCTGGAGGCGCACATCGAGAGGCGCTACCTCAAGCCGCCGCTCGTGCAAAGGTACGCTAGGTAATGTATTCTAACCTCTTTATTACGAGTGTTGTCGCTTCTGTTTGGGTTTGAGGGTAGTTTTAATTTGTCTTGTTGGTTCATCAGTATTTCAGCATTTATGTAATTTTTTTGGAGTAAGTCAGTCAACCCTTAGCATCATCCCTGGTCGTCTCAGTGTTTTCTTAACCATATCATCTTTCAAACAATAATTCATCCATCGTTTCATATTTTCTCAGTCATATTCATACTTCAATCAATTTGCCGAGCCTTTGCCCAATTATGTTGAGGAAGGCTTTCAGTGTAACCGGATACATCTTTTACACAATCCATCAATATCCTGTTTGGTCTGCCTTTTTCGTAAAACTTTTTTTAAATATTACGAGTCTCCGTCAACCGAATTTATTTGGGAGTGGTGCTGTCGTTATCATATAATTTTCTTTTCATACATTTTCATTAGCCGTCATATCAGTTTTGATGTTCTGCTTAGCCATTGGCCATAGCATCTTTCACACAAGTCATCCATCTTTTCGTTCGTGTATCTCAAAGTAGTTTTAGTGTCGTATCGACGTCGAAATCGATTGAACTAGGACATCATTTAATTAAGCCCACGTGCGCATACGCACGGTCTTAAAGATATCGTTGAGCCGGGCATTGAGAATCCAATAGAGTGCACCCCAGCTAGTTAAAAAAGCATACTGTTGGGTTTTCAACTTTCGGCGCTATGCAGTGCGTTGAAAATCCATTGCGCGAAGAAAAATCGGCCATGCGCACCTGGGCTAATGGTTAAAAGGAACTAATTTGATTACAAGGTAGGGATTAACATTTTGTTAAATTAAGTAACTAAACAATAAGGTTTTGAGTAATCGGAATCATGTTGTAATTAAAAATAATTAGAACTTGGTTGTGGTTTTGGTCAATGCAGGCATGAATTGAATGTTTCGCTTATAATTTTTTTTTTATCATTATATGTTTTCAAATTTTTTGAATTAAACGTCTAAAATTGTTGTAATTGTTTTAGTTTTTACTGTAAAACTTTTCGACACAATGTAAAACATGTTATTTAAAATGAAACAAATCTAAATTATAAATATGTTTTTTTTTTTCTATTGGTGTCGTGCAATGTGAACATGTACAATTTTATATTCAGTCATTTATTTACTGTTCATTATAAAATAAAATATATTTTAAATAAAAACGACCACAGTCTTTTTTATCTAACAAAGGCACAAAAAAGATTCTACAACAGAAAAAATCCACCCACAAACTGCTACTGGTGCAAACCCAGGTCAACGACTAGTAACCCTTTAAATCATAACATATCGTCCATCTCACTTTGTGCAGTACATCAGAGGCGACTCTCGGCGCCGTACTACAAGCCGAACACGGCAACGCGTCCGCGTCGTCGCCGCAGAACACCGACAGCGCTAGCGAGGGGAAAGGTAAATAGTTCAAATAATTATAATTTTTTGATTTATGTGAAACAAGCATATTATTAGAATGAACAGTTATTTATTCTCATTTCAGCAAATTAAACCATATATTATATTATTGAATCCATACTAATATTAAAAATTCAAAAATAACTCTGTCTGTCTGTATGTTACCTTTTCACGCCTAAACCACTGAACGGATTTCGATAAAATTTGGCAGAGAGATAGATTGCACCCCGGGGAAGGACATGGGATAGTTTGTATCGACATACCTCGCGGGCGGAAGCTAGTAAACATATAAATTGCACAACTTTTATACATTTAAGAACCGATTTTTCTAACGATGTAGGTATGCATGTATATCTGCTGAGAAATAATTTTGAATTTCGTCAAAAATCTGTCAAACGTCAATTTTAGTTAATGGATAAAAGATAGACAAGTCTTTGGAATAAATAGTATTATACTCTACTACCCCACCTAAGTATTATACTCTAGCATAGGCTCCAACGTTCTTGACTGACTGGTTTATTGGTCGCAAGCTCGACTGCTGAGCGCTTAGGCTCGATCCCCGGGTCGGACACAGTTTTCCGGTTTTGGTAAGGCAACAGAAAATATGCTCGCCCTCCTATTACATGATGGACGAATTCAGGCGTTATGTTATATATTACTAACCTTTTTTCTCCCCCCAGCTGACAACAAAGGCATAGCCCGCGGCCTAGCAACATGGCGGGAAGCCGTGGCCCGCTGCAACACCTCCGCTCAACTAGCGATGTCACTCCAAGCGTTAGAGGCGGCAATAGCCTGGGACAAGAGCATCATGAAGGCGGTACGTATGAGACATGTACGTATACCCTGGTCGCGGGCGTATGGACGTATGTCCTAGTGACGAAAACACTCAAAATTATATTTGTAGTTAGAAAAACGTGTTGTGTCTTAAAAAGCAACTATGTGAATGTGACAATCGCGGTCATAAAAGTAGGAGCGAGATGACACGAAAGTCTAAGCATTCGCCGTCTTACTCACACGTTCTATGACCGCGACTGTTACTGAGATTAGCGTTGAGTATAGCGATATTGTAACAAGCGTTAGAGGCGGCCGTGGCGTGAGACAAGTGCATCATGAAGGCGGTATGTATGAGATATATGTGCGCATACCCATCTAGTTGGGACGGCATTACGCTAAATTGTATGTGCAGTTAGTGTATTCACTTCACACCTTAATTTACCTTTCTTATTAATTTCATCGCGCAACGACAATACGTATTGATGTGTTTTCGACAGTACGTTATAATATTCTCCTAGCGAAGGACCTAATTTGCGCTTAATGCCCATCATCTAAACAGTGCGTTTAAAAATAAATGCGCGAAAAAAAACGCCGCGGGAAAAAGTCGATCGAGCGAACCTGGCTTATTCATCTTTTTTTTATTATCAGCAAGTTGAGGCGGCAATTCTTCTATTGTTAATTAGGAAGAGTATATAATATAAATATAATAGGTAGGTAGGTAGTAAGGTCACACCCGATTTACGCGGTTTAAACCTCTATTTTATTTATCTTAAGGTCTAATGTCCTGTGAGGCAGTTTAGAGGAAAACTGCCGATTGCTAAAATTAATGATTAAAAAACAAAACCATTTTTTTTGAGAAGGTCGTAGACATGTCACAAAGCGGGACGTCGGTGCGTGACAGACGTTGAAGTCATAAGTGACGGCGTACTATCAGTTAAAATATAATATACAATATTTCTATTGTTAGTTTAATTGGTGATTAAAAGAAACAGCGTCATTATTTTAGAAAATATTTTTTCTACTATTTCGTTTATTCAAAACTCGTAATAAACTTCTTGCTGGGTATAATCCTTCTTTCCTTCCTAACTTAAACCTAGCAAGCCAACTAATATTCTACCTTATTCTGTGTACAGAACTGTCAGTTTTGCCTGAGCGGTGACAATGAAGACCAGCTGTTGCTGTGTGACGGCTGTGACAAGGGCTATCACACGTACTGCTTCAAGCCACGGATGGATAAAATACCTGATGGGGACTGGTGAGCATACTCATTATTTACTGGATGTACTTATGGAGTGAGGTTGCAGGATGAAAGCTAAATATAGAGCTGATAAAACGAATTTGTATAACTTTTAGTACAAAAACAACTCATAACAACAATCAAAATATATCGGATGATTTTTTTACCGTCTCGAAATTTTTACAGGCTGTTTTATCCATGAATATGAACAACTTTCATTATGAGACCAACTCTGAAATAACGAAAAAAATCAGCTGTTTCACACATAAGTTCAATACCTAGTTACCTACAATACCAAAATGTATGAAACAGCAGATTCTTTTTTTTTTTTCGTGATTTCGGAGTTGGTCCCATAGTGAAAGTTGTTCTTATTCATGGGTAGAACATCCTGAAAAAAAAATCGAGACGCTAGGTAAAAAAAAAAACATCCTGGTATAGTAAATTTTTGATAAGGTACTTTTACAAGGTGAAACTCTTTACAAAAGAAAAGTTGTAAAAGCTGCATGTGCTTGATTTTAGAGAAAACAAAAAAGAAATATTGAATATCGACTAACAATAATTTCACAAATAGACTATTTTGTTGTCGGTATTAATCGTTTATTATTGCAGCAATTCACTTTGCCAAGAATGTTTTCACCATCCAAATAGATTGTACAGAAGCCAGCACATCAAGCTACCCCAATCTGTCAAATTTCTTTAATAGATTTTCAACTTTACCACAAAGGAATAAGGTTCATATTCAATTGGGAAAATTTGACCGATTGGGGTAGGTTGATGTGCGTACGTCCACAATCTATTCGCTATGCATATAATTGGGAGCTAACAAAACGTTTGAGACCTTGTCTAAACTCCTTTTAACATTACAGGTACTGCTGGGAATGCGTAAACAAAGCCAGAGGCGAGCGAGTCTGCATCGTGTGCGGAGGAGCCAACGCTAACACTAGGACCATACCGTGCGCGCTGTGCTCACGCGCCTACCACCAGGACTGTCACTATCCGCCGCTTTTGAAGGTAATTTGGTCTTTAACCAAACCACAGAGTAGCACGCACAGAAAGCCTGCTCCATTCAATGAGTAAAGACAGGCGCACGCACACAGACGCGTTTTTCAGCCACGAGCATAAATATCTTAACACGACACCGACCGCGCAGTGGCGCCCTCATCCTTTGTTTGGTTATTTCTTTTATTTTAGAATGATATGTAATAATAATAACGTGTAATCTTGTGGAGCACAACGTAACATGCTTATTTTCTGCCCTTTCATTCTAAAATAAAATAAATAACCAAACAAAGGATTAGGGCGCCACTGCGCGGTCAAAGTTTGAAAAATTTGTCTGCTTGACGTAAACAACAGAAAAATATTAATATTTTAATTCTCCCACAGAACCCTCGCGGCAAATGGTACTGTTCGCAGTGCATATCACGCGCGCCGCCCAAGAAGCCGCGGAACATGAAGAAGCGGGAAGCCAAGCATCGAGACCTCAACGCCAGTCTCGATATAGACCAGAATATGGTGCCTAGGTATGTACACATTTACACAACCATGTAAAATTAAATATGCGCAATAGTGAGCTAGTGGTAACGGCCCCAATTTACGAGTCAGAGGCCGTGGATTCAAACCCAGACAGGAACTTTACTTTGTGTAAATTATTTACTTACCCCTGCTCTAAAACGATGAAGGAAAACATCGCTGTGCTTAGTTTGTTGTTACAATTATGATTACACCCGGGGTCTAAAAATCTACATCAGCAAAAAAACTTCTGTTGCTGTTGTTAATTCAGGAAACCAATTACAGCAGTAAACATGATTATTATGTTCATTGACTTTTGAAAGAACTGGATATTAGTCTCACAAGTGACTAAAAACTTCTTCACCCATTTCAGCCCAGCAGCATCCCACGCCTCAACATCGACTACAGCTGAAGAATGTTCGGGTTCCGTACTCCACACCCCGGAGAAACACGATGACAAGCTGGATGACACACTCGCTGATAGCGAGAATGGATTGAATCATCATACGGGTGAGTTTATAATGCATCAGAATATAGAGGGGCGATTTAATCATCTGCATTCACGAAGGCATAACAGGAAGGCCTCACCTCCCAGGTTGTGCATTAAAATCCAGTGTGACTTTTTCAATTGTGCTTTCTGAGTTTCTTATGGACTTTACTGACACTGGTGAAGGAAAACTTCGTGAGGAAAGCCAGACTTATAGTTAATATTAGTCGGGAATAGCCAACCCGTCTTGAGCAAGCGGTGATCAATGCTAGTGTCTTCTCTGTAGGTGAAGAGGTCTTTGAACTGCAGTGGGACAATTGGTATTATTCGTCATAGGGGGTAACTCTACCCATCTTACTGAACAACGTATCCAACGAAATCC
Source organism: Gortyna flavago (assembly GCA_963669345.1). Taxonomy (NCBI): domain Eukaryota; kingdom Metazoa; phylum Arthropoda; class Insecta; order Lepidoptera; family Noctuidae; genus Gortyna; species Gortyna flavago. The sequence goes on along the minus strand of OY770152.1, from coordinate 5,227,871 downwards.
ATATCCGATTCGTTAAAACACCTTTTGACATCGAAATAGTCTGACAACTGTTGTATAGGAAGTAGATTTTTTTTTACGAATCCTGCATGAGTTTCATAGCGAAAGTTGTTTAGTATGACAGGTAAAATGACCTCCTGTCGGATGCAGGTGACTAAATCGCCCCCCTATACGTCTTGGCTAACACTTCTGCACTCAAGAAGTCTACCTCTTCCATTTGTCCTCTACGCTGCCCTTTCTCCCTAAATCCCCAGTTTCCTCCACTCACATATAATCATTTCTACACTGTTAGGTTAAGTGGGTGCACTAAAAGCCCGCGAAATTCATATTTTCTTAGGTTTTTTTTTGCAATTTGCATGTCAGTATTAGTTTGTATGTTTATCAAAAGATAATTCACAACCGTAACAAATAGGTATTATCAATACAATTAGTTGCAAGTTAGAATTGGCCTCAAATGTCATGATTTCATTAAATATTAATTAACTAAACAGTTTAAACGTTGCAAAATTTGAATTTCACGGGCTATCCTGGTGTTTTCGACTCAGACGAGCGTCATACAAGGGAGGGTAGTGCTCGTGAAAATGAACAACTTTTACTACAGGACCAACTCTGAAAATATATGAAAAAATAATCAGTTGTTCCATACATTTACTGACACTTTACTTTGTTTAAATTATTTCATCGCCGCTGCTCTCAAAACGGCGAAGGAAAACATGATGAGGACCGGCATGTCCTAGAACCAAAAATTCAAAGACACATGACATCCGCCAACCCGCACTTCGCCCGCTTGGTGGATTATGGCCCACGCGAGGCCTGTGTCCCAAGCAGTAGGAACATTATAGGCTGAATATGCTAAATGCCATACATTTTGTCCAGTTATGCGAACATAAATGTATGGAACTGCTGATTTTTATTTCGCGATTTTCAAGTTGGTCCCATAGTAAGGCCTGCTTGCACCAGAAATTGCTGAATATGTTTACTAAACTAAACGTACGTAAAATATCATTCTGTTTTTGTAAATTGTTAGAAGATGTCAAAGACGAATGTTATTTTAAATACGTTTAGCGTTAAATGCATTTAATGATTGCAGAATGCAAGATAGATTGATGGATTGTGATTAAATTAATTTTCTTTTGATTTGTGGTGCAAGTGAGCCTTAAAGAATGTCCCCCGTTTAACCTAAGACACTGTATACTTGCCCAAGTTTCACATCGCAACAGGTAGCCTCTCATCCCCATATTTATAATTTATAAAAGAGTTTGCATTTGGCGGATTCTTTATTTTTGGATTTTGGACGTTATCAAATCGAAAATCCTTTGTATCATTTTTCGTTTATCTTACGAGGTGGCCTGCGAAAGCGACAAACTCGACGCGACCCGACGCTGCGCACGCGACGAATGCGGTCAAACCATTCCCTGGCGGAAAATGTAGCGGACTGCGACGAAACGCAACGTAACGCGAACTTACTTTTTTTGTGTGCGAATATTTGATTCAAAAGCGTTGATTGTTAAACGTCTTGAATAATCATCATCATCTATCTGCCTAGCTATGTTGGGGCCGGTTTTCAATCAAACCGGACACAAATGCATACCAGTATTTAACTGACCAAGATTATATCTGGACTTTAAAAGAGGCTTTGACCCTTGAATTTATTTCGCCATTTCTTCACAGGTAGTCAGACAGGAAATGTCGACTCCATCTAGCTTATTTTTTTAAAGTGATTTCGATATCCTATTTACAGCATAAACAATTTCATTTCAACATAAAGCAACTGCCTATCTGACCTCCACGTCCCAGTTAAAGGGTAACACGATAGTTCTTGGTAAGACTGGTTGTCAGACATTCGGGCGTCAGACTACCCGTCACGACTGTCAAAGATCGACAAATGACAGCCGGGAGACCAACGGCTTAACGTCTGGTGTTTTCTTTTTTCTTTCTAAGACGTCGACTACAGAAAATGTGATTCTGAAGCGTCCTTGGTCGTGATCATGAATCCATACCATACATACTTCCCTGCTAATCCATACTAATATTATAACCCCCTTCACGTTATATTCTCTCTTTCAGTCGTCAGTAATTTGACTTTGAAAAGAAGAAGACAAAGCGTTGTGTAACTATACATACGCTATACAACGTTTGTTAGTAAGGGGGTAAATGTGTAAGTGACTCCGTCTGTTACCTTTTCACGCCCTAACTGAACGGATTTAGATAAAACTTGGCACACAGGTAGACCTGTCTTAGGACACTGAATACTTTTTATCCCGGACAATTTTCATCCTCCACGCGGGCGAAGGCTCTAAAGCTAGTACGTTTAATGATTGTTTGTCTGTTTAACAGGTGAGCTGAGTGCAGAGGAGGGTCCTCCAGAGAAACGTCGCGCGCTACACTATGTAGGCGGCAACGGAGCCCTACAACATGACGAGACTGACACACAAATAGACGGTACGTTAAATTAATGATCTGCCTAGCCATTTCCCAACTACGTTAGGGTCGGCTTTCAGTCTAATCGCACGCAGCTGAATACCAGTATTTTACATGGAGCGACTGCCTATCGTTGCGTTGTTTGACGTACTTTTCCACATTTATCTAACCTAAATCTAATAATGCTGGACCGCGGACGTGGGAATGCATGCTACCATCGTATATGAACTTAGAGCAACGCAGCCTACCATACGGTAGGGAGTAGTCATACTCAGCATTCCCCTCTGCCAAAGTACAAGCCCAAATGGGCATACGCATCTAACAAAACTAGTTGCGCTCGGATTTCTAGCTAGACCGAGTCGAGACGCGCGAGTGAATGCTGTAGTAGGTCGCAGTGCTTAAAATGCCGAATTGTTCAGTTTTCTGCTGTAAAAAGAGGTCTGGGACATCAAACTTGCAAAAAGATGGTGTTACATTTCACATGTAATCAAATTCTTATCTTAATATTTATATTTAATTACATTACACACACAAAATTCATATATTTTAATATAATGTAAACGTCAGATTTGTTTGCCAACATTGAGTCCGCTCCCCTTTACAAATACGGATCTGTCGAGCGATAAATCCGACTTCTCGCCGATGAATGATGTAGTGATGTTACATTTCTTCTTGTGTAGTAGTCTTGTATCGATAAATTTAAGTGACGGCGAATAACATGTTTATGACAAATTGTCATGCTTTATGTCTAATAAACGATATTATTACTGATATTATTTATGTTGCATAGTTAAGGTGGTGTACAGGCCGTTTGTAAAAGTACTACTGTCTTTTAACCACGTTATATAATAAGGGAATATATTCAATTGCAAAAGAGAAATTATGGATGAAAAGTGAAAGGATGGATGTTTGTTTGTTTGTTCCGCTGTCACGCCTCAATGGAACATGAAATTTTGCTTTGTGAAAACTTCGCTAATAAAGACGATATTTAATAGCATATAATGTTTCGATTCCTTATACCTTTACCGGTCTTCCTTCCTCCTTCCACGTTGTGATAATGATAAATTCCTAAATTCATCGATGTTGCGGTATCGACACGTTTTAGTCAAGCCCTATTGATGTAGAAAGTCGTGACTTATTCGTACACAAAAATTTAACAATGTAAGATTTGAGGGTGTATTGTTTCATTTTTTATGTGTTAGTGTCGTAGTTACAGTTTTGTTTTTTTGGGTATGTACGCCGAAACGCACTTGTGTGCACCTTCCCCTCCCGCAAATAATGCCAGAAAGATTTGAATAGTAACTTAGCGCTATGGCTACTCCCTACCGGTAGTACCGGTAGGCCGCGTTGCTCTAAGTATATGAATGATTTACCTGTGGAAATCTGCAATGAAAGAAATGCGAAGAATTGCTCAAAGGTATTAAAAAGATACTATTTTGAGATTGCAGTGCGATCTAGAAAAAAAAATCTATATAGCTACCTAATTGTTCATTAATTAATAAATAATATGTAGGGTAGTGGCACATCGCTGTTTGTGTGGTATGTTTAAAGGTTCAACAAATGCCAATAAACAAAAAAAAAAAAACTGACCTCTGTTTGGGTTTCTGACTAACCGTAGCAACTGTCAATGATCTACGTATGACAGCCCGGGACCAACGGCTTGCCGAAGACCCGTGTGGCTGTTATCATTTAACCACGAGCCCCTCATTAATATTTATAGCCTAAATAGTTATCTAACAAAAAAAATTACAAAGCATTTGACCTATTAAATGTTTTGACAATTTTTTTAACGGTTTAGGCCTACTTGGACCAAAAATCACTAAATACATTTAGCGCCTAACTAACTTGAAATACAGTATCCGGTTCTATTTGTACAGTTGAAGATATGGACACAGAGAACGCGCCGCTAATGTCTCGTGCCAAAAAAGAGAAAAACACCGCCAAGAAACTGCTGAAAGATCTACAGTTCTGCAAGTAAGTTACTGTTGCCACACGTAGAGAAACTGATTCTTATAAAGCACAATCTGCAGATTTTTCTTCGACGAACGACGATTAACGAATTGGGGTATGTTTTTGACCGTTTAGATTGTAGGTACAAAAGTTTTAGCGTGCGCCGCGTAAACCAATCCTACTAATATTCAAAACGCGTAAGTTTGTGAGGATGGATGGTTTGTTACTCTTTCACGCAAAAATTACTGAACGGATTTTGATGAAACTTTACTGTAATATAGCCTATACATCAGAATAACACATTGGATTCTTTTCTGATATTCACGGAATCGACACTTATTGCGAGTGAAACCGCGGGGCGCTGCTAGTAGAGTTATATGAAGACGCCGGTAAAATCCATGTAGACCTGAAGGCCAATTCTTGTAATTTAACGTTTGAAATCTAGTCTCAGTCTCATCTCAACAAATGTCAAAAACTTGTCAAAATGTTGGGAAATTATAGGTATTTTTGACAGATTGAGACTGATCAGACTGTGAATGTTCTTAAAATGACGAGAATTGCCCCTCTGGTAGTATATATTATTTAGTATCCTACTTAGATACTTATTTCCCTACTTCTCCTAAGGAACCTCCTAAACGAGATGGAGTGCCACGAGCACGCGTGGCCGTTCCTCCTGCCGGTCAACACCAAGCAGTTCCCGCAGTACAAGAAAGTGATCAAGTGTCCCATGGACCTGTCCACCATTAAAAGGAAGCTGCAGGATAATATGTAAGTATTAGACAAACCGACCTAACGACTGCCTATCTGACCTCCACAAACCAGTTACTAGGTAATACGATACCCCTTGGTAAGACTGGTTGTCCGACTTTCGGGCTTCTGACTACCCGTAACGACTGTCAAATATCCACGAATGACAGCCGGGACCAACGGCTTAACGTGCTTTCCGAGGCACGGAGGGGTCTCGGTATGTAAAGATGGTCACCCATCCACTAACCAACTGTGGCAAACGTTGCTTAACCTGATCGATTGACCTGTGCGGCTGTTATTATTTAGCTACGGCCCCGTCCCCATATCATATCCACTTATTAACAAATACAATTTCTCCCCAACAGCTACAAATGCAAAGAAGAGTTTGCCTCAGATGTCCGACTGATCTTCAGCAACTGTGAAGTCTTCAACGAGGACGACAGTCCTGTCGGTCGCGCCGGCCACAACATGCGCCAGTTCTTCGACGACCGGTGGACGCAAATCTGATGTCACGCCCAACAGTGGGATGAAGACCAGGAATGATGCCCACTATAAATGTTTTAAGTGATTTTTTGAAGACAATGACCCTAAAATATTGCTTACTTGTTTTAAGGAACTTTTGAAGGGAAATATTGCCTACTTGTACTACTCTTACAACGTTTCAAGCAATTTTTAAAGGCTGATAGTATCGCCAGTGTCTAAATGCTTTGCGTACTCAATGTAAGCTGGGTCAAAAATGGTGTGCAAATTCTTGGACTATGATTATGTAAAGTCGAAACCATCATTATTTTACCACCTAGTTGAATGTCACTTACACTAATGTGACAGAATAGTTTCCAGTTTCAACAGTAGTGAGGTTTTCAGTTTGCTGGGAATTTTTGTCAAAAGACGAGGACAGACATCAAATTACGAGGTCGACTATCCTACATGTAAAGGATTAAGGTTGAATTTCACCAATAAAACTGATCGCTAATTTCCACAACAATGATGACATTGACAGCTCTTGAACGCGGTTAGATGTGCTGATCGCGTTTATGCGTGGGCCACAAAACTATCGCTTAGGGCGTTTTTTCGTTGTATTTGTGGTTATTTCCACTTAAACAAATAGCAACTTTACCGTGGTGTTAATAAAGATTTTGTTTTTAGCTGAACGCTGACTGGCGTTTGTTTCGTGGCCCTCGAGTTAGTTTCATTGGTGAAATTAGCCCTTAAGCACTTTTTAAAGTCGATGAGAGTATTCGATGACTAAAAAAAGTGTCTAAGAAAATACTTTCGTAAAGCTATATTTTCAAAATGTGGAGAAAATTATAGGAAACGACGTTGCTATTTATAATTCCAAAATAATTCTTTTAAATGAAAATATTAAAATAAACTGCGCTAAGTATACATCTTGGATAGTCGTAACACTACGTAAAAAAGCGCAGATCAATAAAAAAGGTTTGACAAATGTGTGGCTTTGAAGATCCGGGGCATACCTACTGTCCGCCATTTTGTGGATTTAGACCTATTATGTTTTCTGTTTGCATTGATGCTAGGTTTGATGAAAAAAAAAAACAAAATGGCTGACAGTAATGTCAGGCCCTATATAAAGAACTTCAAACCCCTTTACAAAAAAAACCGCTAAAGTATTCATAGACACGACCGACATTAAAAAAAATTAGAAAAATAATTTAATAAAAGTCTAAAGAATGTAAAGACAGGCAGGGAATCGTGGAATAGTTAGTTCGAGTCTGAATCTTAACTTCATAAGAATAAGATCCAAACTCAATTTAGAGAATAGAAGAAGGATTATCACTGTTACGTGATAATGATCGATGGTTGTAATTATAAATTAATTTTTGATCTTTAAGATGGCGTAGGATTGAGAGAAGTGTAATAATAATATCACAAAAAAAATGTTTGGTTTAAATAATGTCTAGACAAATTATAACATCATGCCTGTATTCCCACGAAGGGATAGGCAGAGGTGTACCTTTTAGTACACTCAGACAGACAAATAATTGCCTTTAATAAATTCGATATCATTATATCGACATTGCTATGACGTAACTTTTATTTAATAATGTTGAGATGATCTCGAATACACATTCTGTCTATATCAACTGACAACATACATTTAATATTTTTTTGTTTACTAATACACATAACATACAGTGGGAAGCAGTGGGAACATTATAGGCTGATTACATAATCAGCTTATAATGTTCCCACTAAAAACCGTAGAAAGTGCTGTAAAGATATCGATAAAAATCTATCGACAATTAAGATCGATAGATTAGACAGACTATCGACTGACAACACTAACGTAACTTCCATTCCGTTAAAAGAAAATTCCAAAATAAAAAAAACATTTTCTAAAATGTGATAATGTACTGAAAGAGATAAAAACGGAAACGAAAAAACATTCCAACATTGACTCGACACCGGTTATGACGAATAAATATTGAGAATCTCATATAAACTTTTTCGACGAAAAAAAAAAAGATTTGATGAAAAAAAAAATTAAGGGAAATTTTCGTGAAACAACGCACATTCGTTGTTTATGTACCTAGATGACGTGTAAATAGTAACTGTAACTATAATTAAAAATAAAAGTATTAGAACGAGATATATTTTTAAGTATAGTTTAGACTTTTTGAATATTATTTTTGTAATTTGCGCTTGCAACGAAGCAGTATTTTTAAAGGATTTCCGCATTTCTTCCTTGTAACTAATTAAAGCTAGTGTGTTTGCGTTTACTTTTGAATATTAAAATGTCGTTTTACGCTTATGTTCCAGGCCTAAATATTAGTCTATATATAATGACGTTCCTCACACATTAACCAAAACATATTTACGGTATAATAACCGCGCCAAAAAGCATCACAAAAAAAACTTAATAAAATTATGATTAAGCTGGACTTTTCATATATTTTAATACAAAAATATTAATAAAATAACATATCTTTTACACAAATGTTTTATATTCCCAACATAGTCTAAAAGATGTGTTTTTTTACCTATAAACGAAACATCACTAATTTATTTATTTAAATAATATTCAAAGGTAAATGTGACGTCACACGGCTCGTATATGATTCAATTCGGTGGCCAGTTTCGTAGTCGATTCAATTGTACAATGTCATTTGTGTAAAAAAATCCTAGTTGTCTGTCTAAATTTGTGCATTAGGCGGTATTAGTTTAGGAAGTGTAGTTTAGGGCTAACGGTAGCGGACGACGATATATTACTGTGGCAGTTCGCACTGTGACTGTGTTGTGTATGAGGGGACTTTACTTGATCACATATTGTCAATGACGGAGTTGTGTAGTAGAACCGTGGTAACCGGTCTTTAGGGAAAAAAGACTTTTTGGTGAGAATTGATTGTTTTGGAAAAGATTTTTAATGATTAAAATAATTGTTTGTAATTACTTGGTGATTGTGAATGATAAAAAATTGGTATTTAGAAGATTTTTGTGATTTTTTTTTGTTCAAAATACTGCAATGTAAGTGTCTTTAGATATATTAATTTGTATCAAGTTTTCTCATCCGCGAAAACTTCATGACATTGATTGTCATTAGATTTTTTTTGCTTTAAGCTAAAAATAATTAAAATTTTTGAACGAAATTGTATGTTTTTCAAGTGAGGTCCCCCCAAAGTTAATTGTAACAAAGTAATAATATATGAGGAGGATTAAGTTTAGAGATCACGGCGCAGGGAGGTTCTCTATGTGATTTATGGTTTACTGTGTATTTTAAAAAGCGTGTTTCAATGTTGCCATATTGAATTTTTTTGCAAACTGTAAAGTCTAGGGGAAATAATGAGAGTATAATTTTTTACTCACTTAAAAAAGTAATTGGTGTTTTTTTTTATGAAAAAAACATTTTTTCTCATTAAAATTGACCCCGAAATAAATCTAGATGAATATTTAAGGAAAATTCGTTCTCTAATTTCATATATTAGAATTTTAATATAGCTATAATGAAATACGCTTTTCCTAAACTCGAATTCAATTTCTGATTCAACTTGATCACTGAAATAAAACTTTAAACGAAATTAAATTAAAGTTAGTGTCAAATAAAAATCAATTTCTTGTAGTCAAAAAGTATAATTAATTAAGATAAAAATCACAGTTTTATTCCAGTGATGCAAGTTTTTTTAATATCTCAATTACGTCTGTATTATAAAAAAAATCGAATACTTCAGTCAAGTTAGTGTTTTAGTTGACATTTTTCTATTTATTTAATTGCATTATTTATTTCCAATTTTAGCCAAAATGACATTATTATCGATTGGCGATTGCAGAATAGTACTTACATTACATAGCGATGGTTTAGTCCGTTTTTTCCTATTAACTTCGACATACTGTTGTGTTGCCAACTTTTAAACGTATTTCAATAGCAATAAATGGTAATTTTTAGACGTTTTACGGGAAATGGAGGACCTAGACATATTTTTATACAAACACGATTTTTTTTTACATGTTTTGTTCAGTGTTAAGAGCGTTTTAAAGCGTTTCCTTACTATCCAGCGTTTTTACAATCACAACATTATGTCGGAAACCTTATTTTAATACAACTACAGAGTATTTTAGCGAAAGTATTAATTTAGATGATACTTGTTACAGCTTTTTATAATTATAATTTTTACTCGAGCGTCCTACACAAGCGATCGTCATAGACAGGACTTTTAAAATAAATTATTGTGTATCTAGTTTTTAAATCTATGTATACTTAATCTTTGGCGAGAACACGTTTTGGTGATTTCGACCTACTGCCATGGAGATAAAGTCGCTTTTCGTGTAAAACGTGTTTTGCCAAAGAGTGCGTCTTTCGTCCGGGCGGCGTGAATGAACGGTCGATATTATGATGTTTATGTTGTGTGCATCGGTTGATTTTAATCATAAAATGGATATATAAATTATATATACGAATAAATAAATAATTTTTGAAGCACTCCCTTTTTGTTTTATTGTGTATTCGAACCCATGAACAATATGTTTCATTGAAGGTATGAAACCCATAAAACCTGAATTTAAAATCCTCGAGAGACTTGAATAAAACGTAATTAGGCCTTCCTACTCTCCACCTCTCTCGGTCCAGCTGTCAAGGACCAAACTTTAAGAGGCTCCAGCTCAAATACATGAGTTACAATAAAAAAAATGCAATTTCAGTTGTGTGGCAGCACAATTTTTACACATGTATTTTTCTTCCGAACTAAGACAGATGATGACTTCTCTATTAGTCGTCATCTCGGTACCTAGTCACCCCCCTTTCTAGCCATAATTTTGTTTAAATTATTCACACAGTACATACATCGTTGCTTCGGTCTGACTACTAGTACCATTCATACTTAAAAACTTTTAACGTCATTAGAAAATCATTCCTCCCATCATCTGCCTAGCTTTTTCCCCAACTGTGTTGGGGTTGGCTTCAAGTCTAACCGGATGCAGCTGAATACCAGTACTCTACATGGAGCGATAGCCTATCGGACCTCGACAACCCAGTTATGATGTCCAGTAATGAAGTGACCAGTAATGAATGTCAACGATCTACACACGACAGTCGGGACCAACGGGTGTTTCAAAGCACGGCACTGTAATATCAAAAACGTGCGACACCGTGAATTGTATCCGGAGATATCATTTTGACGAGAGAAAATAACTGGGTACACTGTACAACAGACACTTCTGCCTATAAACATTACTGAGAAAATACACGTTGCCATAACTGACTGCCTCGTTCGTTGGTCTAACGGTGACATGCGCTACTGCTGAACCTCTTGGGTTCGATTCCCAGGAGGCCTACCATGATCTATTTAAAAACGATTCAGAAGCAAGACATTTCAGTTTAGGTTCTTAAACTGCATCGCTCACAGTCGTACCATAACGTCCAATACGCTCAGCGGCATTTGGATCGTTGAAAGTGAATGAACGTTAGCTCGTGGTAGGTATCCAGATGGCACGGCCTAAATTGAATCGTTAAACTGACGTCATGGTACGAATTAGAAGAACAGTTCAGTTTAAGTCCTAAAGTGGATCGCGATAAGACCTTGTGGTAGGTATCCAGGTCGGGCGAAGTGGAATTTCTCAGTAGCATCCCGGAGTCTGGATTTTTGTCCGTTTGATGTTAATATTCTCGCCACCTTTTACTTGAGACTGGCGAAATGTTGGGGCCTAACCTAACCCTTCGAGGAATACAACTGTGTTATTATGTTAAGTTGCTACAAATTCAAACAAGCTGAGTAATTCAAAGACACGTTTTATATTTAATTCACTAAGACACAAAAATCACATAGTTTTAGGACTTGTGAATTCGTCTCTTACAGAAGTGCACACTTGCACAGCACCAGCAGAAAAATGCACATAAGTACATAAGTTACACACAAGGTACGTACATAAGTTATAACATAAAATATAATATAATAAAAGAATTACCTAATTATGTTTACAAAATACAATCGGAAATAAAAAAAAAACTACTACCTACTAATACTTAAAAAAAAATATAAGCATGTAAATGCTAAAAGTTAAGGCAAAACTATTACGATCTACTATACTCAATATTTTTTCAATTTGCCAAAAAATGTGGAACGCTTCACGATTTTGCGTGTCATCCTTGCGCAGGGGCCATGCTAATCTTCTCTGTATCGTTCCAATTTTAGTATATGTACTGCCGAAGCAAGTACACTTGGTACATTCAAATTTTAATACATATGCTAAACAACTGGAAAACTATAATAGCGCGATTTAGAATTCCCTATATTTGGAGTTACTTGTATAGTGATTGCAGACAACGCCATCTATTGGCCACCATTGCTTGAAAGTTTTAACCAACAACAACGACACAATGTCGCCACTCAGTTGGCACAGGACTGTCGTTAATTAGGACCACTCTGTGGGCAACGAAGGTCTTAAGCTTGTGTGGCTCAGCAATCAGCATTCAACCATTACAATACAGTCGAGCTGTCTATGAACAAGATAGATTTATTCAATATGATTTTTGAACTAAGCAAGGAATGAATGCGATTATTGCTTTGGACAGTAATACAGCACTGCAAAGCTCTAAGCGGTTGACAGTCAATACTTTTAGAGGTGCTACTTTGGACTTAGCAATTAAAAGATAAACTTGTAGTACTTGTACGTCGTGAGAGGTAACGACACGAAGATAAACACAACATCCATATGCTTTAGTGGATCCATCACAAAATCCGATGAGTTGAAATTCCTTAGACTGAGAAGGTATAATCCTACGAGGGATTTCTATTAGTTTTAAGTTATGAAGATCCGCTATAAAACCTTGCCATTCTAAAGCTATGTCTCTGGGCACAGCTTCGTCCCATAAAAGTTTAAGACGACATAAATGTTGAAGGAGCAATTTTAAGATAAAAGGTGTGAGCCACCCAAGAGGATCGAAAATACGCGCGATGCTAGTTAAGATGGAACGCTTGGTACATTCATTGTCCTCGATTGGGGGCTGTGAGTAACTGAAAGTGTCACTCACAGGATCATATTGGACTCCCAAGATTTTTAACGTTGATTTATCACTTTCTTCAGAGAAAAGTTTAGGTGTTTGACAATGATCAACAGGCAAAGTTTTGAGAAAGGATTGTGAGTTGCTGCTCCATTTCCGGAGCTCAAATTGAGCACAACTTATCAACTTGATAAGTTGATCTTTTAGTTCTATGGCTTCGCGTACAGAGGGCGCGCCCTTCGTAATATCATCGAAATTATTATGTCTCGTGACGTGAAGAAGAGCTTCAGCTGCGCGTGGATACGCGGCGCCATGATCGGCTGCTAATTGGTGGAGGGTGCGGATGGCCAGATAAGGTGAACTACTAACTCCGAGGTGACAGTCGCAAGTTCGTATTCTTTAACTGGATCACTAGGAGATTCTCGCCATAGTATGTGTTGAAAGTTCCGATCCTCCGGTCTAATTAAGATTCCTCTATACATCTTTGAGATATCACAAGTTAAAACTACTGTGTGTAAGCTTAGGGCCAGTGAATACAATAGCATTTTTTAAAGATAGACCGTTAGTAGTTTTAGAACTAGCATCGAAAACTACTCTCAATTTACTGGTCGTGCTCTCTGAGCGAACGACGCAACTGTGAGGAATAAGATAACGATTGAGAGTAGGTACCGCAGGGTTAGGTACGGGATACATATGATTTAAATTCTCGTACTCGCGCATAAAATTAACATAATCGGATTTAAGTTCAGTCTGACGATTAAGTTTCTTTTCAAGATGAGTCAAACGCGGCAAGGTACTATTGTAAGATTCTCCCAAAGAACGATCGCCATCCTATAAGAGGATAGGTACCTACGACGTATCGTCCGTTAGGTTCGCGATAGGTTAAATCAGTGTGGGTTCACAGGTATCATTCGCCTTGAACGACGATACCTTTGAACGATCTTGAATCATAGATTTTGATAAGTCGTAAAGGATTTGGATATCACGATAAACATATTCGCGTTGAGATTGAAGAATTTTAAGTTTACCCTCCTCCGGAGGGGCCCGTGGCTAAATAATAACAGCCGCACAGGTCGATCGATCAGGTTAAGCTACGCTTGCCGCGGTTGGTCTGTGGATGGGTGACCATCTTTACATATCGAGACCCCTCCGTGCCTCGGAAAGCACGTTAAGCCGTTGGTCCCGGCTGTCATTCGTGGATCTTTGACAGTCGTTACGGGTAGTCAGAAGCCCGAAAGTCTGACAGCCAGTCTTACCAAGGGGTATCGTATTACCCAGTAACTGGGTTGTGGAGGTCAGATAGGCAGTCGCTCCATGTAAAATACTGGTATTCAGCTGCATCCGGTTAGACTGGAAGCCGACCCCAACATAGTTGGGAAAAGGCTAGGCAGATGATGACCCTCCTCCATTTTGTTTCGTACGTAAAATAATGATGAAAGTATGAAAATACGAACCTAAGTTGAGATTTATTAGG